>CM068829.1:103126419-104333919 GCA_028554795.2 Sinohyriopsis cumingii | reverse complement strand
GTTCGTCGTGAATGAAACCGAGCTAGTGAAAGCAAAACTACAGACAGTTTGGATTGTGTATCTCACTGATCCTCCTTGTTATAGTTAGAAAGATTCAGAAGAAAAGTTTGTTGTTGAGATGAAGCAAGAAAGCTCTAGACATTGTACGGAATGTTGTTTTATTCAACCACGCCAGCGCTCAAACAAGATTCCGTTTCGGACAATGGGACAAAGCCTTCAGCAGAGACAAGTCAGTTTGCGCAAGAAGGAGAGAGTGGTCATTGTTCTGACCCATTTCCTCAATTTCATTTGTCTAAAATTTGTCTAAGATTGCGGATGTGTGAACCGTAATAGGGGTGGGATATACCTTTTTCTCTTCGAAGAGGTCAAAGAGGAAGTTAGCTCACTGAGGTACCGATATTATTGAGGAATTGTATGTACCCTTGCGTTTCTGAGCGAAAACGCTGTTGCTTTTAGAGTGGGGATTCTTCCTGCTTTGTGCGAACAAGGCTTACAGTATTATTGATATGGATAGAAGACCTGCATTCATAATGTTTGTGCAAGCGGGGAGGGTGATATATTTTCTTGGGAATTTCTACTGTTAAATGCAATAGATCTTCGATGCATAATATTTCCCACTTGAACAGAACAATAAACATTATACAGTATTCACGCTCCTCCCTTAGTCAAGACTTGGGAATAAGAAAGAGGTGGGATATATGCCACGTAACCGTTAAAGTTCAGGGAAAGAGTATAAACTGCATAGGTTATTGGATATGGGACTGGGGAGACAAAGGTCAGGAGGTTGCATTCGAATTTTCTGCCAAACGGTGCCCGCTAAAACATACATCCTCTCTGGAATGTGGGCGACTTGAACATCTAACATGATACCACCTGAGAAAGTTTTAGTCATGAAGGCTAAAGCTGTAACCTTTTCTACCCTGCCTTCGGTCGTAATTGAAGACAGATGATTTTCTTACAGAATGAGGAAGCCGTTACCTGACAGCGTCTATTGCACTGACTGAAAGGTAGGCACCATTACATTCACCTCAAGCATATTAGCATATATCAAATGTTCATGAACGGTCTGCCCCGAACTCACTTCTAGAAAAAGCTGGAGACCCCAACTTTTTGTTGGCGTTGGGATGCTATTTAGACGAAATGCCTGCCATAAGTCAAGACCTCTAATAACGCGAAACTTGACCACTGTCCTTGCCACTGGGTTAGAAGGACCATGATTTCATTTACAAGAGGCCCGAGAAGAGGAGATCTGTTACTACAATGAGGAGACCCAAGAAGACATTTCCAGGTAGAAATTCGATTCTTCGAGTAAATCACTGAGATGAATTCAAGACACGTTCTCGAAAGAGTCGACTCGTTTCAGAGGGGTTTGAAGCAGACAACTTTTAGCAGATATGCTGCTAAAATAAGCATTGGAAGGCTGGATATAGTGTGTGCACTCCTAATTTGTTATCAAGAAATATAAGCAATGTACCATATTATTACATTATTTCAACAACTATGCAATAATATTGATTTATCCCCATGATAAGCATTAAAGAGAAAGTTTGAACAGAAAATAACTTTACTTCGCTAAGTTGAATAAACACAATTTTGTCATAAGGCCAGTATATAATTATTATACATGGCACCTTGTTATATTTATAACTGTCATCAAGTATTAAATGACAGTATAACATGATAGTTAAAGACATGTGAACGGATAAACCAGAGTGATGTTTTTTCATGACTGAAAATCATAAGCGTTAAACTGTCACTTTCGAATTCTCGCATACTGCTTGATTTCTTTTAAAATGTATCAAGTATTTGAAAATATTTCAATCTCGAGCGATGATTTAATGCAAAATGCAATGAAAGTGACTCAAATTGCCATTTTCTGTGCTACATTTACCATCTGTCTACGTGGTTTCCTTGCAATGCCTATTTTATCATGCCTCAATGGAGGCTCAAGTTAAAAGTGTTTTGCAAACTCTATGTGATAACTCGTTTAAAGGCAAAGTCCAATATAGCTGCTATACCTTGCTAAGTTTGTGATGATATCAACATAATAAAATCAAAGGCATGTGTATGATGACCTGAGAAGTTATAATTTATTTCGCCACTAGAATTGTGTTCATGGAACATCAATATCCATTCATCGTGACCCTAATGAACATATTATTGGATCTAGTGCATACGAACAGTTGTATCTAGAACGTCAACGCTAAGTATCCCATAATTCTTGGAGAAACATAACAAGTATGATATGAATGGATTTCGAGTTTCGGTCATCAGAAAGATTTTCTCCTATTTGACCCAACAAGAAATAATGTACCAAGCAATGTACCAAATTATTACATTATTTCAACAACTATCAAGTCACAATTCGTTTTAAAATCCTGGTGAAGCATTATGGCCATTATTTCATTGGCTATGCATACCAGTAATGTCATGCTGAGTAAGGCTGGCGGTCTAGTTCAATAATTGTATGTCCTAAAGGGTAAAGAAATTAAAGGACATTTACCTTAGGTGTCCATAAAATGACATCACAAATAAAAGCGAAATCAAAACAAAATTTTCAATTAGCTAAACATGTAATAATTTATGAAGGAGTACCTTATTTACAGAGTGGCTCTGTTCCTTTCACAGTTATTCAACAAGACATCAGCAAATGAAAGACTAATCAGTATTGAAAAGCGATGGGATTAAAGTGCCTTGCTCAGAGAGATTTGGCAACAGCCAAACCAGGATTCTTGTCCACACTTAATATTCCGACTATGTAATCATTGATCCACTGCAGTTCTAGTAGGTCAGGCCCGTATATGTTTGGAAATATACGGCAAATAGTTCGCTTAAAACATTCGTGACTTTGGGTTAAACAATAATATTTTGTTTCAGACCAATATGACTTCAGATTCAGATTCAATATAGAGCAAACCACTGACAATTGATGGGCAAAAAAAACGTTACGAGTGCACATACATTGAATCTGAAGCTGTACTGGAGATATACTGATTTGTTACATCGTACTGTAGACACATAATTCATTTCTTTTACGTGAAAAGGTTGTATATCAAAGTTGTAACTAAACACACACTTACGCTTGTTATTTTAGAGATATTGATCGTCATATTTTACATCGCTTTCAGTTAACTCTATTCGGTAATATCTGCTTTCACATTTCAATAGATTAATGTCACTTACCTTTGACTGAATCATTTTTATTCATATTCCACATCTTCTGACGGACCTTCACTGATTAACGTTTAGATTATTGAACCCTAATACAAGGGGTAATAAAAGTAAAAACCAGTTTAATTTTTTTTAAATATCTTTTTATTAAAAAAAATGGAGATTTAATAGAAAAGGGACTAAATTACTTACATTTCAATAAAAATTCTTTGCCAGAGCCTTTCTTCGAAAGTTCTTCCTTGTAGGCCTTTAAAGAGCAGAAAAGTTTAATTAATAACAAATTGCTGAACTATACAACTTTGAGGAATAGCAATAACAAAATGTTCGCGATGGCTGGAATAGCGACCTCATTGGACGTCCGATCATTAACATCTTTATTTAGGACTAACTATACATAATACATTATTTACTAAACACCCAGTGTTGATATGATCATCTTGTAAGAGACGTAGCGACAAGAAAGTATTCACTATACCCACTGTGGTGGCCATATTGGACTTCATATTATCATTTTAAGGGAGGACCACCTAGCCATCATATGAAGTATTTTAGAGCAACCCATGCTGATATGGCCACCCATTCATGAAGAGTAGCGGTTACAAGATTTTCAAGATAACTGCTCTGGTGGCCATACTGGACGTTGTATTCGCACCATTTTCATTCGAACCAAGAAGGCATCATTTAAGTCTTTTAGCGAAATCCTATTTCGATATGACCATTTGTTCAGAAGGAGTGGCGATAGCAAGATTACGAAGATGGCCGATGTGACATCTATATTTGATACTCGAGAAGCACTGTTTTCAATTAGGACCAACTAGACCACGGCAGGAATGTGTATGTGTGTGTGTGTGTATGTAAACTTGTATGGCAATCCTCCATGTAATTTAGGAGGAGTAGCGATAACTGGCTTGTGGTAACGAACGGATAGAGGATACTTAACAGACGAACCCATATAACTCTTCCTGTCAATGACCAGTGGAGTTAGAATGTAGACTTCAAGTATTAACTTTCTTTTTAATTAGATTTCCACATGAATCATGCAATTTTCATTAGCTGAATTTTCATGACCCTGTTACTGTTCTATTTTCTGTGATAACCATACTGTAGCATACCTGTTCCAGTCTACCAATAACATTATAACTCTTTAGGAAGATATAGTAATAAATTTATTTAAGTAGCGAGTTTTACTCTTTTCACCATCATAATCATGTGTGAAAATGGAAGAGAAATCGGGGAAAGGTGGGTGTTAATTGCAAACCCAAATTAAGTGATAATCAATGCATCGTGTTAGTGAACTAGGCAGCAAGCTTGTCAAGGTTACGCACTTCACGTTTGAATACGACAGGTAACAAAACATTGAACCCAAGTCATTACCAATAAACTCATTAAACTATAAAAATCTTTTGTTGAAGGATGCTACATTCTGAAAAGTGCTTTATACCACCACTCAGATACGTATCTACATTAGGTCCACTCCAACAATGTTCTCTGTATAATTTGCTTATAGACCGTACGACCCAAAAACTTGAAAATAGCATGAAGAGAGCAATTATTTTGACAAAGTACACAATTTAAAGCATGAGCTAAAAGTACAGCTACATTTGTGAAACGTCTATGTCCTAAAACTAAAGTTAAAATTTATGATGTAGTAATGGAGCTATCAATCGCACTAGCATAGAATGGAGAAAGCAAGCCATTTTAATCGACTGCTTTTGCCTTAAAAGTATATAAAAAAGAAAATGAACATTGTTTAGTAGATATAATGACAATCTCAGAGACCTAGGTAGTGATTTTGGTTGAAGTCCTTACCACCACATGACTTTTCTCTTGAAGGGTCACCTGTTGGTAACATTCGTGGGTTCGCATTCTTACGCGCTAATGGACAAAACTGGGAGGGGGATGGAGAAGGACTTTAATTTAGGACAGTGACAAATCTAAACCTTCTATTATCATACTACTGCTTACGAGGCAACTGGTACGCGAGACGCTCATTTTTAGAGACCAAATTATTATGGATGATCACTTTTGCAACTTTGAATTATTTATCGTTTGAAAAGTTTATATTTTTAAATGGGGAAAGGTACAAATAATCCAAATTCACTTTAAAATGTATAGATCGGTGTGCATTGTCTTGGACTACTCAAGTTGAATATTTATGCACAAGTAAGAGTTGTTACACAGAAAAAGTATGGGAAAAATAATTTCGAAAAATTATATATGGAATAATGTATCACATAGTTGGCATACTTTACATGTAGTCTGTGCAGTTTAATTTTCTTATATGACAACATGTTAACATGTCATTTCATATGATTCTGACTGGTCCAATCAAGCCCATACGATTCTTGTGCATTACTCACCTTACTGACTAGCTGTGATCGTGGGAAATGTTTCCTCACCCTGCCTTCTAAAACTTTTTGTTTCTTCTAGTACATTCAAAATTTTGGGGGCCATTTTCAAATCAATTGCTCAACTGTCAATCGGGAAGAAAGGTCACATCTGTCTGAACATGGTCAATTTACCCCACAGGGGCTTGTTCTCCTATCATGCGTTGAAAATGGAGTTAAACCTCAAACAACAAGAGCAACAATAAAAGGGGCTAAGTGAATTCGTCAATTAATGGCGGGCGTGGTGAGAGGGCGTTATTATACCTGTAACATGGAATTCACCTCTATATTACAAGAGTGGTTTAAATGTTAGTTTATAGGAATATAATAAATCTCACCTCTATTCACTAAAGAATATGAGGACATAAACCGTTCTCTCAAATGACAGGACCCTATCCAACCAAAACATTTTTACGCGTGAAAAGACTCAAACAATCTATATAACGCTTCTTATCATGTGACGCAATTCCGACTCTAAATAATATTGGTCTATGTAGTGTACGGTTCCAGACACAGTCGTGCAAAAGAAACAGGTCACAAAGTATCCAGTCAGTTAATAACTACAGCTAAATCAGCAGCGGCAAATTTCCTTGACTATCAACAATATTTCTACATTCTTTACAGCTTATGCATCAGCAATACTTTCTTTCAGAGAGGTATCTAGCACCTCAAATTCATTTTATTTCTGCCATATCCAATACTGCATCTGTGTTGAATGTTTTTGGTGAAATAAATACACTTTTCGGTGAAAACCTCCTGAACAGTTACATACAAATTCATGTATGTGGTGCTCGTATTAAATCCAGCAGATCTAACGAAGTGAACTTTGTATCAACACCTAAGAATTTCCAGCGGCGGTCCAGTTTAAAAGAATTATCCTGCTCATGAGAAAGACATTTTTGTCTTTCAGGAAGTACTGTATTCCATTCTGAGGAAGCAGAGAGTAATCCTAGTGTATATATGATCAGGTAATATATTTGAAGGAGAAATCACAGCGCGGTGGTATCCACCAGAACGTAACATCTTTAAACAAAATATTTTAATAATTCCATTGTTTATTTTTTAAGGATTCTTCTTCTTCTTCTTCTGAGAGAGAGAGAGAGAGAGAGAGAGAGAGAGAGAGAGAGAGAGAGAGAAGAAGAAGAGAGAAAAAGAAGAAGAATAATAAAACAGACATAAATATGGTAATGCAGGTTTGAGTAACATACATAAGTGGGAAAAATTGAGCATATAATAATTTGCGTTATCTAATATCAATAATGATTTGCCTCGCAATCTTAATTTTTTAAATGCATTAGTGTTTATCGGCACTGTGCTAGTATTTTCGTTGAAATTAGCGTAATATCATTTACTTCTAACCGCCAAATGTTTGAATAACTTAAGTGCAGTTTTCATTTAACTGTGTTCCCATCTTGAAACTTTGGCTTTATTGTAGCATCACTTGCCTATATTATGCCGTAAATTGCAAATGAAATTGCGCGACCACGATTTCCATTTAGTAAACTACAAACTGATGTAGATACTCAACATATATATAGAATAATGATAAGATCAATTTATCATAATATATATATATATATATATATATATAATGTCAGAGGCCACATTTAAACAGAACTTTAACATACAGGTTTGAAACCCAATTTCCGATGCGGGAAATATTTGGTTTCCTAGAACTTTATCCCAAACTCATGTTAAAATTCTCGAATTCATTCTTTCTCAAATCACCTGAAAAGGGATTTTAACGAGTTGCAGAAGTCAGTTTCATACTGCGGGGTGCATATTGAGTACGTCACATTCAAATGTTAAAATATCCAATCTAATTGGTTATTTCATGGAATAACATCGATGATACAAGCACGGATTGTCTCTTCATGAAAGAGATATTCGCATTTCTAAGCACCAACTATTTTTCTTTATCAAGTAACGCCATGTCTATCATAAAAAAAGTCACATATATTAAGCAATCCATATCTTAAAGAGGTTTGTCAAGGTCATGGTTCAACCAAATTTCGTAAACTGTTCCCACAACGTGAGATGTTGCAATATTTTGTTTACGACATAAATCGGATCAATATCAGTATTTACATAAGAGAAACAGATATAGGAAAAGAGAGGGAAAAAATGTTTTACTTTAAATTTGCACATGCAGAAATTATTTTTATTCTTTAATTTTTTAAAAATAGAAAATCGTCAAATTTGAGGAATCGTGTTTCTCTTTTTATTCTTTAATTTTTCAAATAGAAAACAGTCATCTTTGAGGAATTGTTTTTCTCTTTTTATTCTTTAATTTTTTCAAATAGAGAATCGTCAAATTCGAGGTATTGTTTTTCTCCTCCAGAGGTAAAGGTGACTTTTTGTCATGTCAAGATACTAAGACTGAATGAAAATCATGTACACCTTCTGAATAGGAACAGATGATTCACTATTACCAATCAACTCAACGGAAATATTGTCAAATATTTCAAGTTGAGGATACAATTTCAAACATTTATTGAAACTAAGACAGTAACGCATAAAATTGAAGAAATAATAAATAAACCACCTGTCTTTAAAGGCCACGTCTCTTAATTTCCAAAGGTGGCTGCTTGGAGATACGTTGGTCTGTACAAAGTTATTTATAAAATATGGCAGAACATGACGTTAGATCAAGAAATTAATGCTGAGCACAGAAAACGATTTTACCTGCATAACACCGTTCCAATTACTTGCTCCGCCATATACGACAATATCTATGCTTTCAAGGCTCGAGGGAGGATATTTGTCTAGAAACGTATCCACAGATTTCCTGAAAATTTTTGCTGACTGTGGCGGATGGAAGCCCAGAGGCCCGAGCCCAAGACAAGGAAAGGCCATGGACTTCAAACTTAGGCTGCTGCCCCTTTCCAAACACTTGCTTATAAAATCTGACATGTGCTTCGCAAAGGAAAAATGAACAGATATAAAATCGGACATTAAAGGTAAAGTGCAGTTCCCTCGAAAATATAGCCTATAAGCCTATAAAACAAGTGAATGTACAAATGCAAATTTCGCTAAAGTGACAGTAAAATATAACATTATATCCTTTTTTGCACTTAGTTGAATGTATTTGGAACAAATAATGTGACAGGCAGTTTTTAGTTTTATTTTTCTAAAAAAGAAAAAGAAAATGATAAAAGGGATAATATATAAGTATTAATGTTTTAAATGGCACCTAAACACAATTAAAAACAAAATGGTGGAAAGTAAAAGTTAATTTCTAAAGACGTAGATATGAAGCGAAAAACCATTATAAGAACCTCCAAAGTAGATGTATGTATTTGCATGAAACGTGAATTTAACACAAAGTGGTCATATGATGCAAATAAATGTATGTATGTATGTATGTATGTATGTATGTATGTATGTATGTATGTATGTATGTATGTATGTGTGTGTGTGTGTGTATGCATGTATGTTTGTGTCTATGTATGTATGTATGTATGTATGTATGTATGTATGTATGTATGTATGTATGTAAACGATATAACAGTTCAATAATGGCTATATGGCGCCAAATAAAAATAAGATCTAAAATGTAATAAGGGAACCGTGAAAGGTACATAATAGCCCGTTCCACGTTTAATTCTTCTCTACGCAGATAACTAAATTTTGGCGAAGAAACCATTTTGCTTTCCCATTCAGAGTGACCTTAATCTTTACCTTTATGATCCCGAAACAGAAAGAGACTTCTTTCTTGCATTAAAGGCAAGCCATCCACAGTCAGATGTGATGTAGAACTAATTTTATTGTACAAAAACGATTTTGTTCGTTCAGTTTGTGACCGCGAACACTGACCCTTTGACCCCGAAATCATTTTCCTTTTTCCTTACCCCAACAGAAAGTCATCCACAACTTTCCAGTGAAGTATGTCACGTAGAAGTAATGTTATCTCGCGGAAACCATTGTTTTAATTCTTTCGGTCACAGTCACTTTGACTTTTGACCTTTTATCTCCACCTTTAATCAGTTTCTTACTTACTCTGCTTGCAAGCCATCCACAACTTTTGACACCCGTAACGAATGGAACCTCAAATTATTGTGTAGAAGACCTTTATCTTTTTGAATCTAAAATCAATGGGGACTTTTCCCTACTCCAAGTGCATGCCATCCACAAAGTTTGGCGACTGTAGACGGTGGACAACTGAAATGATTGTGCGGAAACCATTTTTACTAATTGAATCACAGTAAACTTATTCTTTGGTCTTTTGAACTTGAAATTATTAGTGTTCCATACTCAAAGTGCAAGCTATCCTCAAATTTTGGTGACTGTAGATGGTGGAGAACTAAAATCACTGTGCAGAAACCAAATCAATAACTGACGGACGACCGGGCGGACATCATAGCATAATCAAGAACTGCAACCCCCCCCCCCCATAAGAAACTTTAGAAAGATAAAACTGTCCAAATTATGCACAGACGAAAAATAACAAGACGAAATATAGAAGGTAAAGAAGCTAAAATTCTGTGAAAGGTATATAAATAAAAGATAGAGGCAAAACATGTAAAATCTGGTTAAACATTAATGCTGACAAACATAATAGTCAGATAGAGAGACATAGGGAAATATTTTAATAATTCCATCTGGCTTACCTGTTCAGCTGCTGGAGCATTGCAAGGAAGAAGATAACCAAAGAATACTTTCTTACACTTGAGTCCATTACCGTCAACAACAGCAACCTCACCTGGAGAGATACCAGAGGGATTCTGTTTGTGACATTCATCCTGAAGGCGTTTACCCGCTCTGTCCAAGAGTGAACGAGCCAGTCCACCTCTGCTCAAATTCATATCCTGACTGCAACTACATACCAGCGCGTCAGCCTGTCGGATGTATAGAAAAAGCGATCCAGTTTTACTAAACATCTAAATATAACTTCCTCAAATTTAGATTTTTTAAAGATCGTTTTTGGTTTCCTCTATGACAACAACTGATATTTCATCAAGGATTGAAATCCAGTTATATATTAAATCTTGCTTTATCTTGCATGTATTTTCCTCTTCTGGCAAATATTTGTCAATTGCTTCATATTTTCGAAAAGAAACATGACACTGATTTTAACGATATCACCAATTAGTCAATACTATATTTATGTGGTGTGGTATATGATACGCTATTAAGCACATGGAAACGTATAATGTTACTGGCCAGTATTATAATCGGTGATCAATTCTTTGCTTTTCCGCAGCAAAAAATAGAGATTTGCTATACACGTGTCATCCCAATCACTTACCGGGTGACCATATTATCCTAAACTCTCAGATCCACGTTTTGAGCGCAATTTTTTAAAATATAAAATAGGTTTCTCCGAGAATACTTATCGATCTCGTTAACGTTAAGACAATAAGCGTGCTAACTCCAAAATCCAGCCTTCCAAATATGAAAATCATCTTTTCCGTTTATATTGTATGGACGAAAGGCAGTATCTCGTATCTATTGCCTACTCTTCCATGTGCCAGGTGTCGCTTGTTTTAAGCTCAGCGATATATTAACCAGGGTGCAGTATGGAGAAGAGATTGTCTTTTAAAATGTGATTGGGTAAGTACTGAGCAATTAGCGTTCTCCTTCAAATACGTTCTCCGATCACATTTACGTTTGGAAAATATATAATAGGAAGAGGAAATGCTGAGCATCCTACCTATTGTCCGGGTATCCTTTGAGAGAACAAATGTTGGATTCTCTATATGGTAGATAACCCGTTCTTTTACCATGAAAGTAGAAACGCCGACGGTCATGTGATACTTGAAAACTAAACCAGGTTAAGAAGATTATTTGAATCTCCTCACCCACAAACCTTTCACGGGAGAATCCAGCTGAAGTGCTACACTATTCCCATGAGGAGGTCGTGCTGTAGTTAACGGGGCCTGGTGGTCATCTGGGCGGCAGTCAGTGGACTCACCGGCTTCAAACCATGTCTCTGCGAAGATAAATCCATTTGATAAAACCTTGAGAAGGTTGCCTGTGCATGCCAGATAACATGACATCTCGAATAGAAATGTCACGCTTGAAAACGATGTAGGCATGAGCTGAAAACATCACGAGACGAATCTGATCTTTAGAAACTTCAGAGTACACCGAGCGCATAATAAGATAGCGCTTGAGGGACGATTTCTTTCTTACCGAATTCAACAGGAGAAATAGTCATTTTCTTCTTCCTTAAACTTGTCTCTGCGCTTAAAATAATGCCAAAGAGCGTTATGGTCCCTAGAGGGGAACTATCGAGGAGATGGAGCGTTTGACAACTCTCTGACGGTAGCCTATTCTTCGCTATGAAGCTTCGCTGGCCATAAGGGTCACAGAACCATGCGTTTTAAAATGAAGATAGTTCGTGTCGACCGATAGGGTATATGACACGCTCACTCTGCATGTCGAAGCTAAATCTATCAGAAAACACGTTTTATATGACGTGAGTTTCTGGCTTAAAAGCCCGAATTTATCGGAAATGAGCCATAATAATTCCATTTCGGAACAGGGTGAGGGATTTTGGTCTATTCAAGTCAAACCTGGCAAATAGGTTTCATAGATCTTTATTCACATTGATACCCATTATGCCGGAAAGTGTCAGAGCGACAGCCTTTGATGGCAATCGGGACCACCCTTTTCTTCTCTTAGAGCCAGGGGCCCCGAGTGGCCGAGTGGTCTAAAGCGCTGTCCATTACGGATCACTGCCATATCACCTCTGTCTGCGTGGGCTCGAGTCTCGGATTCAGCCAATGTGGGTATGTGAGAAAGCTTGCCAGTAGCTTCTCGTGGGTCGGTGGTTCCTTCTGGGGTTTTCCCGTGTTCTTCCTCCACCATTAATACTGGCCGCCATGTATAGCCTATCGTGTGCTGAAAAATGGCGTTAAACCCTACAACAACAACAACAACAACATTTGTTAGAGCCAAAGAAAAACGTCTGTCAGTATATTCTGTAACATTTTCGGTACTAAGTCCATGGGTTGTAGGCAAAGGGCTACAAACCATACCAACTGATTGAAAATGCGTCTACGTCTGGCAGTTTGTGATTCCACCTTGTCATACAACTGTCAATCATCGGACGCCCCCAAAGCGCGCAAATCGGATGAAAGACCAATTGATGAACATAATATTCGGTATGAATGACCTAACCCTTTCATGAGTCTCCCTGGAATGTGTCTAATACGCAGACTGATACTGAACTGGGAGCACCAACGCAGAAACTGCCAAACCGGAATGCACATGTCGAGTGGTTTAGTTGCCCACTATCTGAGTAGGTAGGACTATTTTACCGCAAAGGTTGTCCTTCCAGAATGAAACGCGTTGAACATAACCTTCATTTCTAAGAGGCTGATGTGAATAGGCGTTCCCTCTGGCCTCCATTTGCTGAATTTATCGAAACATAGCAACAGACGTTCTCCCCACCACCACCACCACCACGTACTGCCGTTTAAGAATTACAACCATACTGTAATAAAGTTGGAGTATGCGCATTTTGATTATAGCGCTCTGTTTATAGGAATTCTTCGATTTGTATGATTACTTGTGTGATTGTTGGAATTCGGCGCAATGGAAATATCCTTAGCCCGAAATAATTAGCCAATCACTACGAGCAAACGTCACCGAGTGAAGTGTTAGTGGGTTTCCATGATGCCATGGTTCACTAATAGTGAATTCAGGTCAAAACCAAATGAATGTCCCTGAGTAATATAGCCCATATTAAAATCTAGCTGTGTGCATTGATGGTGGACTGCAGTGGCAGTATTTACGGTAGGAAACCGGTAAATTACACAAAGGAATAAATAAGGGACTCGGCAGATACCGTGTATGTCGCCATGGTGGTAAATGTGGTGCAGCTATATTTGCGAAATGTGCCTGGGAAGCATACACTGACTGGCCTAAGGTGGCGGAGTTAAAATAGTTCCCAGTGTTAGGGAATACTCGTATATTTTCTAAGGTGTGAACGGCTGGCGGTATGGAAACCTGATGAAGATAAACCATGCAGATGTGCGGTTGATAGATATTTGGCAGGTTGTTTTATCTGTGGTCTTGCATTAATTAGAGTAAAATTTAGGTATAGAATGGACACGTCGAGCTTTCTAATTTACAACTGAAGTTGTATGGAAGTCTTTGGAAAGTTGGGGTAAGCTTACGACTTTTAGGGGAAATCGCGCCAGGCTTTGACAACCGCTCGGACAAGTAAGGACCCCCGGCTTGTAACAATACTATAGCAAGCCATACAGAGACTGTGCTCTACCTAATCAAATGCAAAGTATACAGCACCCAATTTATTGGATATTGGAGCCCGGAAATTAAATGCTACAATGAATCTCCACAGATCAATCTAGCAAAACAAAAAGTAGAAATGAGCTCAGTGGCGGAGCATTTCTATTCTCACGGCTGTTTTTCAACTATGTAACGCTGACTGAAATCACCCATAACTCAAACCTGAGCACAGAAAATAGGAAATCCAAAGAAATCTTATGGATTCGCAAGGAATGAACATCTAACCCATCAGTTTAAAACTGGAGGAATCCAAACGGGCATATGTGCCTGCATATGTAATTAGGAATTTACAAGTGACAGAAATCACATTTTCCTGTGATTAACTCGCTTTCTCATAATCACGGTCTTAACTATCATTTCTCAGCATAAAATAAGTGTCGAATATAAAAATATACAAATCTATTTTAAAGCGCTTTTTAAGCTATTAAACAACTCAATTATGCAATGTTACATTAGAAAGTAACTTCTGCCAAGTTTAAAGAAATCTCCAGATTAGATCCGGGATAAAAATGTAAAAATGCTACATAAGTTTCTTTTGATCCAGTGCCTTCAGAGATACTTACCATGTGTTTTGTAATATATATATATATATATATATATATATATATATATATATATATATATATATATATATATATATATATATATATATATATGTATGTGTGTGTGTGTTTCTATCCTGAAGGGTCACACAGTGCATTTCAAACATGCTATAAGTGTCCATTCTAGATTATAAATTATATATTTGGACGCTATACTGCATTACAATTTTTCTTTAAGAATATGTTAAGTTTAAATTTTGGAGAAGTACTTCCTTGAAATCGCACTGGAGATTGTTATAAATATAGTGCATATATGCTCATTATTAATTTTGTCTAAAGTACATCTTGTTTCTGAGCATCATATGTTACCAATAAAATTTGCATCATATTTGAAAAAAAAAATTCATTTTTTTCTCGCCGAATACAGCTAATTAAATTCATAGCCAAAACAACTGAACTAATGTTTCGCTTGACATTCGACCCAACGCTTAATTAGTGTTATAGGTGTGAATATGTGAATCTCAGGAAATATCAGACAGGTCTGGAAAGTGAGAAAAAAAAACTGTCAAGCAGCAAAGACAAAACTACGTGTTTTTGATTTTAGGAAATATGTGTACTGGGATAAGAACAAACAGAATAATGATCCCTTTAAAACTGTCCATTGGCCAGAAACATAAGACGTTGATTTAAATTCCAATATGATTGAAACAACGATAATATCTTGATAGACGACACGGAAATTCTAATAGGACTGAAAAATGATAATATTTAAAATATACGATACGGTCTCAATATCCTTCACTCCAAACGGCCAATACACAAAACTTAGCAAAGGATCATTTCAACACATCTCGATTGTGTTCTGTCAGACTAGTTGATATCCAATATATATCATTGATAATGCATGGAAACAATAACACATCTTACAAAATTATAAATTTACCCTGGATTGATTATACTTGCATAGTTTAAGTTTAACATAAAACCACCACATCTAAACTTTGAAGACGCAGTCTGTGGAAATTCCGTAGATGAAAAGAATTGTGTAGACAAAGTAAATAATGAAGTCACAAGAATCGTTACAATGGCACTATGAATATTCATCATAAAAAATTCTCAAAAATGGATTGATGCAGTGAAGCACCTATTTAGCGTACATGCTGTACCTTTTCACACATTTAAACGACTTTTTGTGCAAAGAAAAATATGCGGTACATCTACTTGCCACGCGCCACATACTGTTATCATCCAATCAATCCCTTATACATCCTATGGACAATCTATTCTGATAATTTATTTAAGCAGGTATTCACAAATCCACTTGCCCCACTCTCGGGACAAGTTCAAATTTGGTTCGGGTAAGTTCAAGTTTCTAAAACACTTGCCTGCGGGCAAGTTAAGAGAGAGAGAGAGAGAGAGAGAGAGGAAATTTCCCATTGATAATGAATTATGTTATGCCGGTTTATACCATGTCATCATGCTACAGTAAATATATCAGTATCTCTATAAAGTATTTATATGTACTACATTCTTCTATTACTCAACTGACCACAGTTTCTCTCATTTATCGCATATCACTGCCATCTTGTAGTCAGTGTGAAGATTAGTCTTGTATTTTCTCGCATGAATGTGACAATGCCAATATCTACTATTTAAAAAAAGTTTTTAGGAGGAATAAATGTTTATATTTTAAGTTACCAGTAATAATTATATCGCAATATTTGTACGTATCCAGAGATTCGCAGACTTTCAGGTTCTAACCTAGCCTCTGACAATTTGTAAGTTTGCTGGTCCATAACAATCGGCTTGTCAAATATTGCTTCGATGCACGTCATCGATTTTAAGGTGAGTATATATTAATTGCTAGTACTATAATTCGTGATATTTCTTGGACAGGTGTGTTTTTGAAATAAAAGACACCTGTCTCTAACAATACCAATTAGAAGATTCCGTTCAAAACCTGATCGATATACTTAAAATGTAACACTCACCTGTGTTATGATATTTTGTTTACTTATTAATTATAGGAGACATATTCACACCTGCTGATGGGCAAACAATTGAATGGATAAATATAAGTCGACTTGTCAGACATTTTCATTAATGTGGTTGGTTTCAAGCTTACATGATCATAACTGGTTAAAAAAAAAGTAAATTGATTAAAAAAAGTGTTTACAAATCCCATAGTTATGAATATAAATAGAACATCACAAACGGTCTAGCTTTCATTATTGTTGATGTAGTTGATTAGACGAGTCTATTATCTTATTTAGACAAAACGAAAATAAAGTTTCTAGGTCTCATGCATGGATTAACAAATTATATAACAGTCAACTTGCTTTTTTAACTGTATCTGCATTCTAACACTTTCACATCTATGAATATATTGACCAATATTATTTACGTATAAAGGTTTTTCAAAAGTTTAACTATTGGCGCATGATTTTAAAGATATAGATAAAACGCAAAAAGGTTAAAATAAATATAATGCAATTTCCTTAAAATATTCCCTTTTTATCTTAATGTATTATTCTTATATTAGACTATTATTTTGGGGGGCAAGCTCAAATTTACTAAAGGCAAGTTGACTTTAATAAAGTTCATAAATATTCCAGGCGCAACGTGCTTATTTCCAAATCCTGAATGGATTTAGTATGCTTGACTTTCTTGTTTAAGTATCGTTTAATCTAAGAAGCTAAGCATTAGGCAACTTTTGAAAACGATATAATGTCGACAATTCTCATTTAGCATTAGAAAGAACCAACACGAACAACACCGGTCCATCACCTTCCAGTCTTCAAGTTTCCCTTGATGAACTGCAATGATCAATGGTACTTTGTTATTTTGATCACCAGCAGCACCACCATTGTGACCTAGCAAACAATAAAGAAGAACATGAGGATTTGTATCTTGTCACTATCCATCTCTATCAATCTGTCTGCCTGTATGAATGCATATTATGTATATAGTATCTCCTTAACATTATTGAAAATATACCTCACCCTCTCCCACACCGTTTTAGGCAGATACAAACATAATGACATTATTGTGCGGAATTAAGAGTTTATATCGAGTAAACACGCAGTTAAAAATAGTTCATAGAGGATTATAAAACTCTCACTCTATCTCTCTCTCTCTCTGTATCTGTTTGTCTGTCTGTCTGTCTCTCTCTCTCTTAGTTCCGGCTCTCTCATCAAATATATATTTTTAAAACCATTACGACAAAAACGCCAGATTAAAGCCGAATCTTTTCCAAATTTTGAAAGTATAAACAATGTAGAAAAATTAGTCTCAAATAATAAAAGATGCATTGTGTTGAGCAATGCAGAACAAAACAATTTAGAAATTTGTTCTCCGCAAAAACATTTTTTGACTGGAATCATCTTAGTGAAAGTGTTGTGTGCGCGCAATTAGGGGAGAGCTTCAAGACAGCTCTTGAACAATGCTACTAACTTTCTAATTCGCTCTCTCTCTTCCGGTGAGAATGTATGCCGTAACTGACCCTGCACTGTACACATTCAGATTTATGCTGTAACTAGCCAACCACTGTACACATTCAGATTTATGGCGTAACTGGCCCAGCACTGTACACATTCAGACTGATGCCGTAACTGGCCAAGCACTGTACACATTCAGATGTATGCTGTAACTGGCCAAGCATTGTACACATTCAGATTTATGGCGTAACTGCCAGAACACTGTACACATTCAGATCGATGCCGTAACTGGCCCAGCACTGTACACATTCAGATTTATGCCGTATCTGGCCCAGCACTGTACACATTCACAGTTATGCCATAACTGGCACAGCACTGTACACATTCAGATTTATGCTGTAACTGACCATGCACTGTACACATTCAGATTTTTGGCGTAACTATCACAGCACTGTACACATTGAGATTGATGCCGTAACTGGCCCAGCACTGTGCACATTCAGATTGATGCCGTATCTGGCCAAGCACTGTACACATTCAGAGTTATGCCATAACTTGCACAGCACTGTACACATTCAGATTTATACCGTAACTGGCCCAGCACTGTACACATTCAGATTCTCTCTCTCTCTCTCTCTCTCTCTCTCTCTCTCTCTCTCTCTATATATATATATATATATATATATATATATATATATATATATATATATATATATATATATATATATATCTTCAGAAAGGGCAATGCACGCGTAGCTTGGATGCAGTATTGGCATATTTCGGTGATGAACAGTTTAGCTGTGCAAATGTCGGAAAAACTTACCTCTTACTTGTTATTACAACTGTTTAAAAACCAAATCTTCCATTAAATAACTCCTTAAAATGATCAACATGGATAAAATAATAAGGAGAGAATTTAGTTTTCGAAGACACTTCGAAATCCATCAATAATAAAACATGTGTGAATTATTCAGACCCATGTCGATGTTCATATGCACTTTGATTCGGTAATTTATAATAACTTGAACTATAAGTCATTTCCATACTGTATCATTTGTTAGAAATCTCGATGATTTATCAATGATCACTTACGTGGTAGATATTAACCTACCGTGTCCACCTGCCCTTGATTTTGCTTCAGACACAAACGTCTGTGAAATAAACAAATACTCCTCATTAATATTGCAAGTATTGTATTAAAGAGGATGTTTGGGGAATACTAGAAAGGGGCCATCCATTTAGTACGTACGCAAAAATCTGGCAAAGCTTGACTCCTCCCCCTCCCTGTACACATGCGTACTTTTTTACCGACACCTCCACCTGCGTACGTACACTTAACGCCCACCCCACCCCCAAATCTATAGAACGGCCTATATTTAATCCACGCAGAAACCATAAAGGATTAATAATATTAACGTGTTTAATAAAACAGATAGTCACCGACGTTGAATGTCTGGCTTCATCAAATAAATAAGCTGCGTAACTTTAAACAGTTTGTCTGGTGTCCGTTAAAATTCAAACGCTGAACCCAGTCGAACAGGTTACGTATTAGACAAATTATTATCGAGATTTCACCCACCTACCCCACGTTTCCTATGCGTACGTAAATGCGTATGCATTTGGGTTACCCTCCTCCCCCTCCATGCGCACGTACTAAATGGACGGCCCCTAAGGGGATGTTTGAGATTTGCTAATAAGTGGATGTTTGGGGTTTGCTAATAAGGGATGTTTGTGGTTTATTAATAAGGGGTTGTTTGGGGTTTACTATTAAGGGGATGTTTGGGGTTTATTAATAAGGGAAGGTTTGGGATTTACTGATAAGGGGATGTTTGGGGTTTACTATGCCTATATCTGCCACGCGGACCATCTTGGCTATTTGAGAAACAAAATAGCTGCGAATGCATCGAACTTTGTAACTTCTCGGTCAATCCTGCAGGAAGTCATATTATTGAAATAACACGTCAAGGCGATGGTGGTCGCTTGTTTGATCCGATATCTCATTTACTGACGACGTAAAACTTGTCTAAGTTTAAGAAAGTAAAATCACAATAAGTAACACTGCCACTTCAAGTTTTAACATCATCATAAATCCCAAACTTTCCTTGTCATTTTTATAAGAAGCATTATATATGGCCGGAATAATGAATAATGAATAAGCTTCTATAAAAAAAAGTATCCTATTTAAATATTTACCACTAAAGATTGTACTCCCTTTCATATGATATTTTACCAAACATTCTTGTATTAATTAAGCTTTTGGTTATCTGGGTGAGGAGTGAACACATAATTTAGTTATCCCTCTCTAAAAATCACTCCCATAATTAAGTCTCGAATCACATAAATGTTAAGCCTAAATGAGCGTATATTTTATTTATGTCACCATGCATTCCTTTAAAATATCCTCTCCACTCCATCGTCTGGTTCTATTAAGTACATCTTTTGGTTATGTCGCTTTGTTCTCATATCCCCAACTCCAACCCGTTCAGTGATCATCAAGTTCAGCCCTGGTTGGCAGATTCTGATAGTATCATCTTACAACCCCATAGCGTTATTCCTATATGCATTTTTGTCATATACTTGCATTCAGCACCATATAAAATACCTTAAATGTTTCTATATTGCTTGGATGAACTACAATCTCGACACTCTTCACACTGGATGAGGGATTTTTTCGGCTGAAATCTTCTATAGTTTTAAACAGCGTTCTAGCAACAAGATCATCTTGGTAGCAAGCGTTTCCGGTTCCAAGTGCGGGAAAAGTGACGGTCTTCCTGCCATCATTGCTAGCTTTCTCCAAGCATTTTTTGGTAATGTTTCGAATTACCTACATATGAATAATATTACAAATAACGCATATTATTTCATAAAGAAAATCAACCATAAATACGATATTAAAAGTAGTAGCCTTCCCAAGGTGAGAAAAGTGCGATAACACCGGGCACGCAAGCTTGATGGCCCGAAAAATTTGGATTTTGTTTAAAACAGATTATAGTTAAAGCAGTCTATTAAAAAATAGATTTTGAAAACAAACCTGTATTTGTCTATGGATGTTTCACAGAATTTCTTCAGTGATATAGAAATTAGAGTTTGGGGACCCATTGTCCACATTTCTCACAGCCCTAAAACCGCCACTGATAAGCATTGCTCATTTCAAATTAAATATAAAAATTGTTTTTTTTAAAATTTAATAGTAATTTTGTTTAACCAAAATTGTATTACGTTCTGATTAATGAAAGCTCTGGACCTTAAATGTCATCAAGAAACTTCCAGAAGGAAATTATCAATCGCTATGTACATTTACAAAGGTTACCCGGTACTAAGCTGGGTTAAGAAAAGGGCAAATCATGCATAATCGTCATAATATGGTGAAGTACGAATGTGTTTTTCAACATGAGTAGCTTTGAATGTGACATCACAATGCGTGACATTCAATCCGGATTGTTCTGGATCACAACTATAGGTTGATCTCTTCCAAAATTGCCCACGTACTTTAAATTGATTTTTCCGTTATGTACTTTGGGCGTAACAATGAATTCTAAAGGAATATGGATGAATGAAGATCAAAATAAAGTGAATAACTGACATTTAAAGGTATGTCGAATCAAATTATAAAAAACGGCACCTATTAGTCGGTGTTGAAAGCCTACATGACCTATATGACATTTACTGTGGTAGTTGGTGCTTTTGGTAATGTCATGGCAAAAAAAAAAAAAACTTGTATGATACTGGGATGATTACTGTTTAAAGCAGAAACACAATGTAACGAACCGATCACTCTGGTATGTTTCTATATGGCGTGAGTGTACCATGCGACTTCTTCAGTGGCTCTCTGTTTCACAATGCAATGCTAATGAACAAAATTTCAGTGAAAAAAAGGGAACCAAAATGTCGGTCATGAAATTGCATATTCCATCTGGCAGAATAAAGTCTGGGTGAGTTCCTTGATTACTGTAAATATGGAAAATATAGAAACTCACACAAATAGGTACAAGAGGTTCAGAAAGACACTATAGGACAAGCGATTTCCTCTAACATACAATATCCCGTATAATGTTAGCCGTAAACTTTGTTAGAGTGGATTTAACAATAAAATATTCAAATTAACCTAAGAACATCTTTTAATGTGAACTAAATATCACAGATTTAATGCATAACTGATAGAGGTCCGTTAGAGGTCGTCATGATAAACATTGTTTGTAGATTGGAGGAGAAATAAAGCGTGTCTAATTTAATGCATACAAAACGGTTACCTCAGGCAGCACCTTTATTTACAAAGAAGCTGAGCAAAAGACACATAGAAGCCTTACGTATTATGTGAATTTGCGCCGAAACTTCTTCGGGATATTGACACCCACCCACCCCCACCCACCAAAATATAATAATAATGTCAGCCAATCTTGACTGTTTACACGTACCTCTTCCTGACGTGAAACATCTCCTTTTCTTGCCTTTGGAATACTGATAAAATACACAGTCAAACAATGAAGCTTTCCATGATTAACCTCTGCTATTTCGCCAGGATGTAATCCTTTTGGGTATTTCTTATTGCATTCCTCTTGCAGGGATTTGCCCCCAGCGTCAAGAAGTGCTGCGGATACCCGGCCATCTTTTAACACTAGAGTGTCCACTGTGTTGCAGATTACAACACTCGTCTGGAAAAAAATAATCAGTGGAGGATGAACACCGTTAAAGAACGCAACTTTACCAAGTGTCAGATCCAAGGGAAAGAAAACATGAAATTTAAATTGGATTACACAAATGAATTCAGTTATGACTGGTATTATTGTTATTATTATTGATATTATTATTATTATTATTATTATTATTATTATTTCCATCAAATAATAAAAGACATACCGATTTAATCGTGCATAGTTTATCAGGCTTTGAAAACAAATTTTCACTCCCTATTGTTGTATCTCGAATCCAAACTGGTACTATTCAGGTGTTCACACAGACGACTACTTATGTAACATCGCAAATAAATACATATCATACACGCTCTTTCAACCTCCTCTTAGTTTGGTATATACATATATATATATATATATATATATATATATATATATATATATATATATATATATATATATATATATATATATATATATATATATATATATAGATTATTAGCATTTCCTTTTTCAATATATTCGCACTACCACATTGTAACGAAGTAATTTTATACTGGGTCATTCTCACTCCAGCTCTTATATATGGATACCAGCCACCCGAATTTGATTCATCTCAGATGAATATTGCAGTGACCTTAATTTATGACATAAAATCGTTCACGTTTGAAGTTTTATTGGGACATGATGTTAGTACTTACTCTTGTAAATTATGTTAAAGTTCTTATGTAAACAGAATATAAATGCGTTCCCACATTGTTTTGTTTTTTTAAAACCCTCTTTCTATAATGTATTTCATTACAAATAAGGAATACTACAGCTTTTCGTCACTATTTAAGAATCCAGTAGATACATTACTCTTGAATTAATCAAATGTTAAAATATAACATTCATTTAAAATGATTTTTTGTTTTCTACAGGAGCGTTGAATTAAACTGTTTAATGTATTTATCAAATCCACTGATATTATTTTCAAAGTTTTGAAATAAGTGAAATCATTTCTACGATGAAAAGGTAAGGCTATGTGTGTGTGTGAGAGAGAGAGAGAGAGAGAAGACCCTTTGCTTCGCCAGATCTCCAAACAGCACAGACACTTCAATGCCTTCCACTAAAACACTATTCCCACCAGAAGCGCTGGCCATATTTCCTGTGTGACGAGTGAAAGCCCCGAGGTGTGTTGTTCTTGTAAAACCTGTGCCTGTTATTCCATCTGAAAAGTATGTACCCATTCAAACTAAATCTTTGTTATAAATAATAAATAAATAAATAAATAATAAAACTTTGCTAAAACAAACCTCCCTATTTTAAATTTCCTGACATATTAGGGCCTCCAAAACAGGTGCGCACACACGTACGCAGCAGTGCGTCCTGCCTGTAATGTACAGGTGCGCCCGGAGAATTGTTTTCAGGCAGGGGTAAAAAGGTAGTGGTCAACTAATAGGTTTTACGGATATAAGCTAAAACATGTTTAGAGGTGAAATCTGGGGCGGGGGGAAGGTGGCTTGTCCCGTCCACCCCCTTGCCCTTAAGTGCGGTCGCCCATGATTATGTATGTAAAATGTGAATGCATGCAGTCTAAGCCCACCCCCACCCCCTTACTCAACTACGTACCTCTACGTTTCTAACTTCCTGTTTACCCAACTACCTACCGTCAAAACAAACTAACCATCCGAACAATCGTTCTCAGAGATAAAACATACGTCAGTAAAGACTACATGTATTGATAGTTAAGTGTTTTAAACCTGAGAGATAAAGACCGGTGGGGGTGGGGTGGAGTGGTATATGGATTCGTGTTTGTTTACATCACATCAATACATGAAGGTTATATGGTGCCGAGACGAATCGAGCACATAGATCAATCATGCTTCATTCTTCGTACCCTCTACATTTTAATTGTACATACATATATATAATATTAGGTATACATAATCTATGCAAGAATGAATCGATATTAGAAATCGAACTATATTATTAGGAAAGAAGTACGTATTAAAGTCAAACAATCACAATAGCGCACCAAACGTATCCATTTTGCAAAAAAAGAAATATAACAGAAGTACAAATTAGAGAGTTTACAGCATGTGCAAATTGATATTGAAATAAATTCATTGATTGATTGATGGGAGACGTCATCGTCTTTAACGCATTTATTGTGAATCATTTGTTAGTTGTTTAAAGTATCCACAAAACTCCACGTTTATTCATATTTATTATATATCATGTATTTTTGTTTCTTCATTTTGGACGTTGGCTTAAGTTGTATAAATTATTACAAATGATGTCGTAATTGCCTGGGCAAGTAAAATAAGGTTGTCTACATATCGAATATAATTACGCCAACAGTGGAATACTTGTATTGCCTTTTACACATTCGTGCTAATAAGCTTTATGGAACTGACATACATATACGTACGAATGAGTGTGCTACGATACATGTACGAATATGTACGAATGAGTGTGCGACGATACATGGTTATGTGCATGATCTTATATTTTTTATTTTTTTTTTACAAAAACTGAGGACCACATGGCAGATGGGTCAGCCATGACCAAATGTGTTATCCTCGTTAAAGATAGTTTATTGTTATTATTATTATTATTATTATTACTATGCACGGAGAGGCACGAAAGGATGGACGGACGAACGGATATTACAAATCATGATGCCGCTGCTGTACCCAATGGGAGTATAAAATTTGCCGTCTCAAGTACACACTATGATAAGTGACCCTAGTTCATCCGAATGTATGATTCTAAACCTATATCCCAGGGGTGCACAACCCGTGGCCCGCAGGCCAGATCCGGCCTACGACTGTGTTCTGGCTGGCCCTCAGGGCTAATTAAAACAACCCAGAAATCTGGCCCGTGAACAGTAATTATATTAAAGAAATTAGTGTTTTCGGTCCTCGAGTTGTCGTAGAAAATGCAATCTGTGCACCCCTGCTATATCCTATTGATATAGCATCTGCCGCACGCGCATCAAAGAAAGAGACGGCGGGGATGGGGTGGGGTGCGCAGGCGTGAATACTGGAAGCATAATTGCCATCTCGGCTTCAAGAAGTCACAAACGGTTTGAAAAGGATTACGTAAACGTGATTGTATCATTTAACAATATACTGATAGACAACATTTGTATAGTTGAAGTGTCATGTCAGTTCATGTTTAATTCACCCCCATGACAGGATTATGGGCGGAAACGGCCCTAGGATATGCGGGGCCCAAGGCAGCAAGCGATGAGCGGAACCCCAAGCAAAAGAGCGCGGTCCAAGGCGGTTGCCTCGTTCGCCTTGCCCTAGGGCCGGGCCTGATTATGGGGAAACTTTGAAATTGTTGTTGTAGTTGTAGGGTTTATCGCCATTTTCAGCACAAGATAGGCTATACATGGCGTCCGGTATAACTGGTGCGTGAAGAACCATGCAAACCCCGGGAAGAACCGTCGACCCACGAGAAGCTACTGGCAAGCTTTCTCACGTACGCACGTTAGCCGAGCCTGAGATTCAAATGCACGCAGACAGAGTTGAGATGGCAGTGATCCGGAACGGTGAGTGCTTTAGACCATTCGGGGCCTCGTGAAATCGTCGAAATAATCTAGTTAAATAAGAGTTATATATACAAAGCCAATAGTGTGTGTGTGTGTGTGTGTGTGTGTGTGTGTGTGATATTTTGAATGTAGTTTTAATAATTTTTGTCATGTCGCTGCGATGTCTGCAGTTTGGCAGTTTATATTGATGTCTAGCAGTGGGGCATCATACCGCAGACATGTAACATCATGCCCCACCCAGTCACATTATCCTGACACCAGGTCGACTTGTCCTGACATTAACCTCTCAATGCTGAGCGCCAAGCGAAACAGCTGGCCGGGGTTCAAACCCGCGATCTTAGTCTAAATCCAATAGTGAAAGTAAAGTCAATACTCCACACATAACCACCAGCCAGACCTTATACTTTCATTATTCTGTCAATACCATTTGGAATATTTATGAATAATACACAAAACGAGACCAACTCTATTATTTGAATTTGATCTATTTTGATAGTTGGATTACTTTACTTTTGTTTACTTACCACGGATACGTCGTCGTGAGCATACCTTTCGTTTAAAATCGTTATCGAGTCTTGTCCTTGGAAATGATACACTCAGGAATTGTTACATTAACCTGACCATTCCAGTTATCTATATTTGGTTTTGCCTGATATTCACCGAGAATAGAATCTTCAGAGAAAAATGTGCCATAGAATTCGAAATAGTCATATGCCTCTAAAGTATTGATTCTATATGTAGAATTCGTAATCTGAGAGCCGAGTTTGAAAACAACAGCAAGCCAGTAAAGACAAAACGCAAATGCATGAACAATTCAAGGGAGATAACCGAACGCCTAGATTTACTATTATGCCTTGAGCTAAGTCACATATTCGCAGGGTTTTCAAAAGGAAAAATTGAATAGACCCAAAACCAGTTTGAAGTGGCCAAACTGTGGGGAGCGCCATAGGCTGCTAGGATGGTCTGGGGGCATGCCCCTCGCCAATTTTTTTGTATAAAGATGCAAAATCCGGCATTTACAGCTAATAGTGAAGCGTTTTTGGCTAAAAATTACTAAGGGTTTTCTGCAGACTTATTTATTACCAGTATTGATATAAATTGTCAGGTACAGTACCAGGAACAACCGTGTTGGTGTATTTATTTAATTATTGCTATTTCATTTTAATAGGAGAAATGAGCTATTAGTTGATCATACATAAGCTGTAAGTTTAAAAACAGGATTTTGAAACAGAATCAATGAATTTGTTATAATTCTCTATGAAAACACTCTAATTGCAAATTTACATAGAGTGGATGGGGTAATATTTTTTGAATGGATTTTACAGACCGATGTTCAAACAGCGTTGTTTAAACTGATTACTACAGTAGGCCTACAGTACGTAACTATATAATTCGTCGCAGATCATAGACTGTTCATAACAAATTTCTATAAATAATTCGAATATAAGCTACGTGTATATCGATATAGTTGTATGCCTTTCGGAGATCGTCACAATTAAAACATTGTATGATGTACCGAATACTTTGCTAACATTCAACAATGTTTGATTTATGTTTCTTCTAGTAATGAAACTTTAAATAAATATATTTTTCGAAATGATATTTTCTTTGTATATTCTATAGAAAAAAAGTATCGCAAAACGTTCGAAAAGTAAACGGTTAAGACATTTTTTTCTGAACAAATTTAATTCATTACAAAAGCACTATGTTACATTTTAATATGAATGTGTTTCTTATTAAAATGTGAAAATTACAAATAACTTAATTTGGTACGAATGTTGTTTTGTTTCATCATATCAAAAAGGAATGTTCAGCAAAACTGAGAACATTATAACATACACCATCACTCTGAAAATATTTAATGCTGCTAAATGCTTGATTTACACCTAAGCTACATTCCAAATATATTTTTTCTGCCGTAATGCTGCATAGATCAAAGTATAAAGAGAATCGCCATTAGCTAAAGGTGTAAAATACCAAATAATCTTCAGGGCGGATCCATTATTTTTATTCCACCATGGCTCTTTTTTTTAGAAGATGGTAATTCGTTTTGCTTAAATTGGCCACGCGTTTCTGCTTTTCTATGAGAAGTGTGTTATATTGCCTGGAAACTGGAATTCGTCCCAACTCCTCGATTCTTTTCTGCACCTGTCACTTTTCTGTTTGTAGAATATAAAATAAAAGAATCACCAATCACATTACTCTATGTCAACCACGTAAGAAGTTGTATGTGGTATTTGGAGGAAAACGGGCAATTAACAATAAGCGATAGGTTAATATTGGTATGACGGTATGGAGAAATACTATGTTAAATTTGTCCATCGGGGTGGGGGTGGGTAAGGATAAATCATATGTGAAATGGATCAATAGGTTTAACATGGAAATCACATTAAAGGGACAAATATGTTTAATCGGACAAGGGGAGGTAAGAGTCAGCAGTGTATAGGGACAAGGGAAAATTAAATGTTAAAACGTGTATCTACAGCAAAGCATTAACCTTTACAATCCAACACACCACCTATACGATTCAAACACACTCTCTGTAATACAACAACCGCTTTTTAATTATTATCCAAACAAAATCAATATAATCCAATTTACAGTATAGGAAGTGTTGATACAAGCACATTCACACATACACACAAACATTCAGACAAGAGGGTGAAGTTGGATGTAAAATTATGTGATGGAATAGACACATATTTTCACACAAACATACACACATACTATCATGCACAGTAAGGTTAAGGAAGTGTTTATTGGCACACTATTAAACCCTTACATGCAAACGCACAAAAGAGAAAGGAAAAAAGGATTTTAAGTTTTTGTTGTCAACCACAAACATATACATGCACAAAACATAAAACACTTTCTTTTGACAAATATGTTTAGTAATTTCTTTCTAGTGATTGGGAAGGCCCTGAAAAGGGTCGTTGGGGTATTCTATCACAAGGCTCCGTTAGCGATCACTGCACATCCCCGGTCATTAACACATACCGCACATCTTTTTGTCCATGAGGTTTCTGTGGAGACCACGAGCCTAAAACTAGGTTGTTGGTCTCCTTGTCAGTCTTCTCTTTCTTCCTGCATCGAATCCGGTTGCTAATTAACGGAACATTCCAGGATCTTCATCCAGTTGACATCAAGGGGAGGGTGCTCCTTCTTCTGAAACTACCTTTCTTTCCTGTTCCTTGATTAAAGTCTCCGCCACTCACGTCTTCTTCATTTTCTACCCTTCCTCATGCATCACTCTCTGATAATTTTTTTTTTTACCGATTCTCAGAAAGATGATTTCCCTCTTCAGGTGTTTGGTGTTGCGGTAGCACTCAAATTCCTATACATTATACAAAAAATGTAGTTCACGTTCTATCATCCTGATGACCTCCACTAGCGTGCCCACTTTACAGTACTGGTCTGTCATTATATTTTCTTTTCTGCGTTGTTGTTGTTGTTGTTTTGGGGCTTAACGCCATTTTTCAGCACACGATAGGCTATACATGGCGGCCAGTATTAATGGTGGCGGAAGAACCACATACCCACATTGGCTGAATCCTAGACTTGAACCGCCGCAGACAGAGGTGAGATGGCAGTGATCCGTAACGGAGAGCGCTTTAGACCACTCGGCCACTCGGTCTTTTCTGCGTACTGTAGACGATGAATGACACGACTGGTAAGCGGTTCGCTTTATATACCTGAAGCATAGATGTGAAGGAAACCATCCCTCACACAAAATACAAGTGTAAGAAAGTGTCTACAGATAAGCTCTAAACCTACACAAGCACACACTGCACTCATAAAACACATATTTTATAAGGAACAGGGTTTTAAAATATTATTGGGAAAGACGAATACAAAAACAAACACGAATATACAAGCACAAAACATGAGTCATAATATACTTGGCAAAATAATTAGAGATGAAGGTTTTGTTTATGGTGATTTTTAGCGCTTGGCAGGACTGCCAGGTCTCGTTATGGGTTCACTTTAACAAAGAGACCTTCCCCATTTTGTACTCCACGTCCCTTTCGTGCTGATGATGTTGTTGTTGTTGCATGCGTCTTAGAAAGTTTCAGTACCTTTTATTCACCCCCTTCAGTATGTTTTCTTCTTCTTCCAATCTTTTCTATTATCGATAATTTCCACTAGTATCATAATTTCCAAGATATCATGATCAGTTATTGAGAAAAATGGGAGCCTTTCTATCCGTGTTCTTCTGGATGCAATGGTGTCTGACCTTGTGGAAGGGCACCAGGGCTTCGACGAATTTTACCATTCTGCTAATTTTAGCGGCGGAGGAATAAATGATGGGCGACCAGACTGTTGAACGCCCTGCTTATTATGGAAGAAAGCACGGACATGAAAGAAAACATCCCTCCGATTCGGTATGCGATCGTAAAAGAAACATGACCATGATCAGTAAAAAGAAATGTGAAAGATGATGTCCGTACAATTTTGTTTTTCAATCAATATAACACAAGACATCATTAATTCTTACTAAAAAGCAACATGTTTAATAATAGTGAGAAGCTTTAATAACTCAACAAAAATGCAACCAAACTATTTATGCGATAAGAAGGAGTTTCTACGTATCTGTTCTTGATGTGGATAGAAGAAGTTACGCTTTGGCCAGAAATGTGAAGCGAATTTACATAGGTATCTTAGCGATGCAAAAAGTCTTTCCCAGTTTCAAGCAACACCATTTTCCTGCTCTCATGAAGGCTTCTTTCGGTCTTTATTCGTCAACGGTTTGAAGTAATTTTTCCCCTTTGCTTCAAGGCAACATCTTTCGTAAGAAAATTTGACTTTAACAAATCTATTATACCATGTCCTTGTTTGTCGAGAGACTCATTGCTACACAAGATAGTCTGTTTTTACATTCAATCCAGAATCGTTTTCGAAATTGTAATTTCACCGTGATATTTCATTTCGAGAATAACTTTTCTTGAAACTTTTTCGTTCAGAATATCGACTATAAAATTTTTTTTTTAACCTTCTTTGTTATTCAGGGTTTGAGTTCGATGAATGATTTCTACCAAAACTTCCTAACGAGCTTAGTGATCCACTTTTATGGCCGGAAGTAATTTGTCCCCTAAACAACAAAAGCTATTGTTGGGTAACACATCCCCAGAACTGTCCCTCGGTAAAGTTAAATATAGTTGGTTATTCGTTGATGGTTATGGTTTCGAAGATGCCACTCGTTGTGAAAGGCGAATGATTTTTTTCTCAAATGTTCTAAAAGAGGATTGCTGCTGCTGTGCTGTTGTGGCTGGAAAAAAACAATGACATGCGTTGGCCACAATGCTACAGTTCTCCTTGTTACTGCCCGTAATATGTTTAAAGGAAGGACAGGAAAGAGGATAACCAATAAGACTGCCAAATAAAAATGTCCGCAATTGTCATTCTGGCAAACTTAAATTGGCAATTGCTGCTTCGATGATAGAACACGCCACAAAGATTTGTTAGAAACAGGCAATCTGAGGTTTATGAACACATTTCCCATACCGTATAAACAGAGGTGGTTTTCAAAGTTCTTGAGGACAGGAACTCTGAGAAGGAGAGGTAGCGGCTGTATGTCACATCATGATGTTTACGTACTTTTTATAGTCGATGACTTATGAAGCTGCAATCGAAGAAACACACATCGATGGATATCCTTTCCAACCAATTTCACTTCTACAAGTCGGCGTTTACCTACTTTACGTGTTCTTCGATCGAGAATGCAGCTCAGGCAAGTAAAATGTTCCTGTTAACACTTATTCGTTCCTGTCTTCCAATTTATAGTCAGGAGACTAACTTCCATATACTTCTGCAGTAACAAGAATCTATTGGGTTGTCCAGTTAGGTAACTAAACTTTGTCAAACGTGCGTTTTTTTTTTTTTTTCTAATGCAACCCCGATCTTTAGTCTGTAACAACATCTCCATCTTTGGGTGGTCAGTGATTTCCAAGCAGTTGATAAACACTATCGGTTTGGTTTGGGGAGTCACTATTTGGGGTTCACATACGATTCTACGATGATGCATTAGACTAAGTTTTAACGAGGCGTTTTAGCACGTGGATGTATTTTAAAGTGTGTTGATGTGTAAAAATATTTCAACATACATTCTTTAAAAAAAATTGAAAGCGTTGTACGATTCTTGCTTCCGTTACAGGATTTTCAGTGGTGAAAAATGTGTCATGATTCCATTTCTTTTGGAATGATATTGTTTAGAAATTTGGTGCTTCTACCGTTTGCCGTCATAGACGGCAACGACTGCTTTGTATAAAGACTAGTTGTTAAGTATGCACTATCTCTGAACTTGTTTTAGAAGTTAAATGAAGTACCCTAATTTTGAAAACACGTCGATGACACAAAATAAATATTTTATCATTGAGTGTATGCTGCCAAATGAGAGACATAAACTAAATCTGCTTGCCATTAATGATATATGCAAGATACTTTGATTTGACTTTTGGAAGATTTTCATCCTAAAAGGGTTTGTGTAACGGGTACGGCGATTGGTCTTGTAACCATTGTATCACGTCTGGTAAACGTCCACTTTTAAGTTTGGTTTTTGCAACACGATATATGTTTTAAACTTCTCTGTAACAAAAAGCATGTGCAAGATTGTAGCAAACGCTTGCTAAAAATGTGTCCATGATGGATTTAGCTGTACTTTTTGTTGCTCCTCATTACCCCCCCCCCCCCGCCCGCTGTTCAATACCGCTCTTAGATTTGCGTTGTATTTGATTAGATGGAACTATCACCAATAGCAGGAGGCAGTTGTGGGGTGGTGTCCTTTCTCTTTATCTTTTTTATTCTTTGTTCGTTTTATCTTCTGCTGACAAAGGGGTCGACATCATCTTTTTGACACAAGTTTTAATTTCTTCTCTTTCGGGAGTATGCGAGGGTGTCAACAAGGAACCCTCAATCCTACTATATATCGGAGCAGATGCAGTTTGAAATACGTTTCGTGTATCTTCTTCTTTTATCCTTTTGGATTTTTATACTCCCTTTCGTGGATCTCCACACTAGAACAGAAACACTGTACCTTTGTCTCCTCGTCCCGAGCAGACAAATATGATTCTAGCTGACAATTTGACACTGTTGAGGGCTTAGGGCCATTGGTTGGCCTCTTAGGTCGAATTTTAAAGTCACAATAGCCAGGCAAGGATTCAGAAAACTTTTAATCTTCTTTAATATGTACACCTCGATGAGCTAATGGTATCTAGTGTGGTTTACGAGTGGACGGATTGGATCCGTAAATAGGTACACACACATCATCACTTTTACCAGTAAAGCAGGTCATACTGCGTTGCTTTCTCTAGTAGAGCGGTAAGGTCGTGATGCATCGCAGACGTCGCAGAGTACGGCATCAATCTGGACCCAGTGCACAGCATAGCTTTCGGGGGTGGGTGGGTCTAAATTCAATTTCACGAAATCGGGATATGTACAAGAGCCGTAAAAGGTTTTGTCACGTATTCCTAGAATCTAAGTATAATTGGGACTGATACAATATAGCTTTTGTATAAACTCCTCACAAGCACGATAAGCTAGGCCAAATTTATGGATTTGAATGCCAGTCTCTTGTTCATTCAACGTAAAATAAAAGATACAATCTACGTGGTTCATTTAGTTCATGTCATGGTCTTCCTTGAAGTCTTAGCTTGTTCTCATGTTTTGTAAGGCAACATTCATGCTCAAAGTCCACGAAATGGTCAAAAAATGCTATGTATCTTTTCTTTCCTGGACAAATTTGTACCTTTGAGTTATTGTTTGAATAAGATGTCCACAAATAGAGCAAACTCTAAGTAATTTGTAGGCGTTTTTCATTTCTTGAACTTGTTTAATGTGATGTTGTTCGTAACAAGAAAGACTGCAAAGGTTCGCTTTCAAGAAGAGCGACGAATTCGTTTACTTCGGGAATGCATGGTATGGACGCTAATTATCCATATTATCTTTATCTGCAATGAATGTGTTATTCTTGATCGGTAAATCCTTGACCATATATCTCATAATAATATTGGTATCTGAGAAATCATGTGATATCAGTAATGGTATGAAAACTTGAATGTATTTTCCGTCTGGTATATCGGGTCGTCGAAACAAGAGAGCTCCATAAACAACTTGAGGGTATACTTTGAACGCATAGCGATGTGTCAAGATGACTTGAAGTCTCTGCATTTCAGGAATGCCACACAATATCTCTTTGGAAATATTTGCCTTCTGTAAAAGGAGCTCTGCTTCTGTTATTACTTGACTCCGATTTTCGCATGATAACCCATGATCTTTTCCATTTTGTGGTTTCATATTTTTCTTTCTTGGCATACGTTAGGCTCACGAAGTCAGCACAGCTAGAGCACATCGGGTCTTGTGAGTTCCACCAATAACACTTTTCTGCGCTACATTTAAGAGGTGAAACATGGGACATGTGAAGAGTGGCTTTTTCACCGGTCAAATGAAACTCAATGTTAGATTGCTGGGCGTGTTGAAGTTTGTCGATGACTTTAGAAGGTGTATATTCTGCTGCTGGAGACATCAAACTGTCGTGATAGATAGAGATCGTCTTCTTTAGTTTAGTATTATCGTTTAAATGACTCTAACAAGGAATCCAACAATCTTTAATAAATCATTTCACTTTAACGGGAGGTACTTCAGACTAGATCTCTTTAAATTTCGCCGTATTCGTGGAAGCCGTGGTTCTAAATTTCTGGAAGCCACCTTTTGCGTCTCTAAATCGTGAAAATAATCATCAAGAGTTACAGAACGACATTCGTTTTGGTGGATCTGGACCCACCTGGTCTTGTGGCAAACGTTAATGGTGTTGGTTCAAACCCACTCATGGGTCGTCAACAAAATCTTTGGCATGCAATTGGGCTAAGTCGTCGTCTCGTCCTGATTTATTCTGGTTTCTCGCTATAATAGTGTGTCGTTTCATTTTGATTCCAAATTTTACTAATTTTACTATAATTTTATATATATTCGACCTAAGAGTATAGGAGTATATACTTCAATCAGCTTTCAGACTTAAGAAGATGGAAGAGTAGTCAAAGCCGATCACCATTCTCTTAAAATATTTACTGAGGGTCATTCAAAAGTATAATTCAGATAAGACTACAGATTACTATTCTAGAGATAAATTCCAAATACTTACAGCGAGACAAGGGTAAGGATACCTATTATTAAGGGAAAACAACTAAAAGACAGAGCACAGGAAGAACCAATGCACATTTAGAAATTTAAGAAAGAGACAGACATTGAAAGATACAAAGAAGCCGAAAATGGATTATTGAGATGTGTTACAAAATTTTCATTGTTATTCTGATTGAAAAAATATACCAAAGAAACGTGTATGTTGTCTTGAATATTTATAATATGGATATCACACACACACACATACATATATACACACCCAATTAAATCTTGGGAAAGCGATTTAAGTTTACTTTTAGCAGACTCTTTTTCCATTTCTAAGAGATATATGTTGCTCTGAAATGATCATTGGATGTATTTTTGGAAAACAAACTTACATACTTAACATCATCGCTTTTAGCCATCTCAATCACCTTCTACGGTTATTTAGTACTCATTCTCCTGTAGCTGTTCTTGTTCAGGTAGCGGTAGTAGCAACTGCTGTTGCTGGCATCTCAATGGAGGTAAGAGTGGATATAGTGATGGGAGGTTTTTAAACCTTGACACGTCATGGTCTCTTTCTCTTGGGTCTTGCAAAAGTCTGGTACATTTGCTCAGATACTTTGACTCAACCCAAATATTTTGTTTTCACTCTCTTCCATTGGTTCTTCACAATCTGCTTCTTCTTGCTTGCTTTTCATCTTTCCTCTCATTGCTGTTGTTGAAACCATAAATATTCTGCTCCTTTCTCTCCTTGCAAAAGAAAGTCTCTGATTCTTTCTTCTGTCTCTTTCTGAAATCGTCCACCAGTGGTAATGATGGCGAAGGAAGTGAATGTGGTACCATAGTCGCGGACATATATTCTTGCAAACATGTTTGTCCCTATAAAACCTACCCCATGTTAAACCTATGTATCCAATTAAAACGATTTCCCGTTGTTTCCCAACTGTCATCCGCATGTAAATACCTAAGGACAATTTTAGCATAGGATTTTCCCTTATCCCCACATCAATGTAAGCTTACGGTGTAATGTTAATCGCCCATCCCCAAAGCACCACATATAACTACACGCATATCACGAAAGGACTATAGCTCTAACACAAAATTAAAAATATAGTAAATAATACAGATATTACAGAAAAAGCAGTTTGCCCATTTTTTTCCACAATCATGTGGCAGGTTTTAGTACAAACTCTAATAGGATCAAAAAAATACAAAACAATTAAATCTATAAAAAAAAAGAAAAAGAAAATGAGTAAGTCGTTTCATATAAACTCTGAAAAACTTCGCTTCTTTACAAACTAAAAACGGTTAATGAATTTTGTTAGTTCAGTATAAAAAAGGCTTTAATTGATATGCGACTTTTTAAAGGCGACTTATGCTTCGAAAATAAAATGAAAATACGCAATGCATTTTCTCTTTAAATTCCACATGGAACTATTTAATATTGCTGGGTTTGTTTTTCTCCTCCAGTATTAAGACCACACTCATGAGATAAGGTAACATAAAAATAAAGAAGCATATCAGTATATTTGACCGTAACCTCGCATCGTTATAAAACATTAAAGGAGACCAGAAACCAATGGAAATATTGGATAATAATAAAGGTACTATAGCAGTAAACCTTATTCTGAAGTATCATCTGCGACCGAAATGCCAATATTAAAATATTGGCCTATCTTCTAGGAGCTGAATTTCCGTGACCTCGTATGCAAAATTTCCGCGCCTATTCGGTTACTTTCGGGATGTGACGTCATAGTAGCGACTCCAGCAGCCCAAGTGGGAGTTGCCAGAGTAAAAGACAATACCGTTTTGCGTTGCTTACGGGTGTAATAAAACATTAAGAAAAGCCAGTGGACAACACTTTTTTTTTCTTTTCCGAAAGATAAAGGCATACTGAAAGAATGGATACATTATTACAGACGAGTCGATTTCAAAGCAACACCATACAGCCCTATGCGCTCGTTACATTTCTCAAAGAACTGTTACGACAGGGATTCTGAAAAAATGGCAGCTCAAGGATACGCAAATGCTAGGCTTAGACAAAAAGTTGGCTCTGTTCCAGACATAACGTTGAATATTTTAAATCCTGGGAAAAGTGTTGAACGTGCGAGTTACGAAAATAGGCAGAAGGCCGAGTAAGTGACCACAAAATGCAACAATCAATTCACAGATCTTTTATCTACACCAGCAGTGCTAAAAATAAATCGGATAGCCCGACACCCTGGGTCCCTCTGGTTTTAGTTCCGGCCCATCCTGTATTCAAAATGAGGTGCCCGTCAGGCTTGTCGAAACAAAAATTGTTTGCCTGAGGAAACTTTGATCGCGCTGGTGTAATTAGTAAATGTATTTTCAAGATGTTGACATGCATGCCTTAACATGGCACAATCTAAATCAAATCAATACTGTCCAAGGTGAAATTTAGATTTGATTTTAATCAAATGGAGGCTTTGCCAAAAATAATATTCTAAACCTGTCGTGTTTCGAGAAAACACAATTTTCAGTAATCTTATAAAAATTACAAATTTTTAAAAAAAATCATTGTATACATGTAGTATGTATAAACGGTAATCTGTAATGATTGGAACTGATATAAAATTATTCCTTGGGCAGTTTAAATAACAGCGATTAAAAGAAAAGAGGTCAAAGTTTCACATTAAATGGCTGACAATAGAAACTGGGGGGGGGGGACTATTGACCCAACCCCTTGCCCCAATGTGCGAGCGCCCATGGGACGTACCTTTTCTCCATGTGATACGCCTTATTATTCCCCCACGACAAGCCCATTTTGCATATTCTGGTCAGCTCTGGCTAAATTGCAAAATAGCTAAAGTTTTGATTTAAGTACGCAAACAATAAAGCCGATGTGACCGTTCCGGTGGCCTAGTGGTTAGAGCGTCCGCCTCGGATGCGGGAGGTCGTGGGTTCGATCCCCGGCCGAGTCATACGAAAGACTTTTAAAATGGTACTAACAGCTGCCTCGCTTGGCGTTCAGCATTAAGAGGTTAGTGTTAGGACTGGTCGGCCTGGTGTCAGGATAATGTGACTGGGTGGGACATCATGCTACATGTCTGCGGCATGATGCCCCAGTGCTAGACATCACTATAAACTGCCACATTGCAGACATCGTAGCGATATGACTGAAAAATTGTTAAAGCTACGTTAAAAATCAAAATCACATCACATCACAATAAAGCCGATGTGACTGATGAACATATTCCATCCTTGCACTGATCTTGTGAAAAGGACTGCCCTTCGGACATACTTCAAAGAAACCCTGTTCGACAGTGTGTGTGTGTGTGTGTGTGTGTGTGTGTGTAAGCACCAGCAATTGATTGCCAAAATAAACGATGCCTATTTTGTTGTTACTTACGATGCCATGGACTTCAGGTTTAAGTCTTAATGCATGTAACACTGTTTGCTGAACAAAATATTTATTCAGAATTAGTTCTTTAGGGCCACATATACTGCATGGTATATTTTGTTTTATTCCTTTTAATTTAATTATGGTAATTAAACTTTACATATACGGTCGAGGAATGTCAGGTGTTAACTGGCCGAGTTTCTTTGGCGGAAATGGAGATGCGATTTTTGTTTGCAGAGAAAATTTCACAGTGATCATTCATTTAAGCTAATTGGTGACAATTGTATTCTTTTAATTTTGTTATACTATAGTACTGTTGTAGTTGTTTAAAAACATCTGAAATTTACTTGAATAATGTTTAATTTTCACGTTCTATTTACTGAAGAAGAAAAAAAAAAAGAAAAAATGTTGTGCGATATTAATTATTTCGTCCAGTGCCGGATTTAGACGTGTGTGCGTGTGATTTGAATTTTTAACGTAGCTTTAACAATTTTTCAGTCATATCACTACGATGTCTGCAGTGTGGCAGCTTAGACTGTGGATTGCATACGTTATATCTATTTATAAACGGTTTGGGGTTGGTTTTTTCTTCTTCTGACAAATGAAAATTGACAGACATAATGTAATTATCGGGACTTCGCTGCGAAAAATTTAGAGATATTACGAGATCGAGATGTAGATGAGGAAATACCCCCAAAATCATTAGGTTTTTCTCCCGGCTTGAGAGTTGACAGGTATGAACTGTCCGGGCTTGTGGAATTTCAGTCAGGGCTTGAGTTTATTTAAGTCACCTGCCCGGGGCCTGTGCCTAAAAAATTCTTTTAACACTGACCAGTACAGTACATAAACTATTATATCAGACTGCAGATTCAAGTTTTGAATGTGCAACCCAAATGTGGTCTCCTTCCGTCTGCCTCGCTCGCCAATGTTTATGTTTGTATTCGAGGACTGGCTAGTATTGCGTCACGGTACCACGTGATCTGTCGTCTCATTAAAACTCGGAAAAACTCGGCAATTTACGGAATCGTGGTATCTTCCATGCAATAAAATCACTACCCGCTTACGATATTTAATTTATAAACACGTCAGTCGAATTAAAGTCTGTAGAGAATTACATACGTAGAAGGAAAATTTTGATTTCTAGTCTCCTTTAAGCATATATAACGCAAAGATACACGAAAGTATTATATGGTCGGCTACACCTATCCCCCTTAAAGCAGGGAAAAATGACATCAAGCCAAACTGACTGACTTCTTTCGGAAAATGCATTGTAATATTCATAGTTATCTATACATTAGTATAACCCTCATTGATTATTACTATTTGTTCTGATCAAACTTGTACGGAAGCGTGACATCGATTAAAGTTATACATCTACCGCAAGGTACCAAAGCATCATGGGAAGATAAAGCACTAATGACATCAGGACCACGAATAGAAAAAAAAAAAAATTCCCTGTACAACATGCAGTAAACTAGTTAAACCAAATTACCAAGACATCCACTCTCGTAACTTGTGGGCACACCGTGCATTCACTAATGTTTCTCGAGATGAACACCGCAAATTAGGCAGCTCATATGATACCGGGTTTTGCCAAAAATGCAAGAGCGCCTGCCTAAATTCTTGTGTTCCTTTTCCTTTACTTCTGAAGAAACTTGGAACCTTAACACCGACCCACGAAGAATCAAATAATGGCCCCAGTGTCAATCCTTTCCTACTGGTTATTGAAATTAGAAGAAAAGATCATATTTTTAAAAAAAATCAATATTAGTTCTAAATTTGGTGAAGTTTCAACGCCCTTGATCAACAAAACTGTAGATTTTTTAACGAAAATCTAGTCTCGGGTTTGGCCAGTGTGGGTATGTGAGAAAGCTTGCCAGTAGATTCTCGTGGGTCGGTGGTTCTTTCCGGGGTTCTTCCTCCACCATTTACACAGTACAAAAATTGTACTAGATTAAGCGCTTTCCCCTCTAATAAATCTTTGTCAAAGGTAAAATTACAAAACAAAAACAAGCGTAACAAACAATAAACACAGAAGTAAACACTGAAATAACCAAATGTTACATATATATGGATTTAAATTTGATATTATTTCAAATTGTGGATATTGCGTCTTATTGGTTTCACGTGCGATTATATTGTATAAACCCTGTCACACGTGATTACTTCATTTGATTCAATCGTGTTGAAAGATTTTTATTCTTTATATATGTACGTTTTAAGACTGTAAGTGTACATCTATGCGTGTACATTTTTGCAACACAAGTTCACTGTAACCCATTAAGGTATTTTGCCGTACGAATAAAAACGCGATTCTGTTATACCTGTCCAGTGCAGACTGATCTCAAGTACTAAGTGTCGACTGCTTCATTAAATCGAAAGTAAACGTCTGGGGAAGTAAATTATTCGCAGGTAACTTCGCAGTTTTCAAGAAACCTTTGTAAGATTTGATATGTTATTGTTTTCATTGTTAACTGTTACTCGCCTGAGCAAATGTAAATTGATGTAAAAGTTGTTCAAACTATGAATCATTATCTCTTTCTGTACAATTTATCTGCCCATAGCATGTTCTAATCGGCAATGTAATCTCAATCTCGTTGTCGATTCCGGAAGAAAATTACGAAGCTGTATTTGGATAGTTGTAATATTTCGGAGAATTTCTAATTGCATGAAGCAGTTGTTTATTTAGGCATGGTGAGTGATTTTCCATATTTCATTTTAAAAAGCACTAGTCTAATCGTGTCTGTTCTTTTTTTTTCTTGACGGTAAGTACGGTAACGATATGTTAGAATGTAGAATTTCACGGTTCCTAAAGTAAGGGTCATAGTAGGCCAGCAAGTTCTTCTCCGCCGTCTGTTTTCTGACATTACTGGTGGCGAAAAACAAAAACACAAAAAAAACAACAACAAAAGGGCGGAGAGCAACTTACTGGTTTAGGGCCACACGGACTTCCATTAGTCTAAGGGGACGACCATTAATTATGTCAACAATTTTTAGGCAATTTTTTACCCCCCCCCCCTTGTCAACAACTGTCAAACTTTCAGTGACCCTCCTAATACAATTTTAACCCCCCCCCCCCAAACTAACAATATTTTATACGGCTGGCTTTTATGCTGAAAATAGAATTATGGAAATTAAAAGGTCGACAAATAAATTGTAATACATTGTTTTAACATGTTTAACAGATTTCAAATTGACTATAACACTTTGAATTCATGAAAAAATCGTGAGTTTATATTCTAGCTTCTATCATCTTCCCATGGGGAAGCAAAATGTTTCTGAATTGTTATAATGGGCATAGTGGCTGATTCATTAATTTCTTGTGGAACCGATACACCCAACAAGTCAACATCATCTTCATCTAACCATTCTGCGCTTAACATCTCTCCATGAGCAGTAATTGCCATCAGCTCTCTCTGTCTTTTGGCAGCCACTCGTGTTGGCCGAATTCTTTGCGGTTGAGGAGCATGTGGTAATTTCCTAGGCCCAAGATCGCGTTGTCAGTGCTGTTGAACATGCTTCTTCAACATGACTTGTGAAGCAACAAAGAGGTGACAGATTTTGCAGATCTGTTCAAGCAACGACAACTGAATGGAAGGACAATATAGATCATATGGAAGAATTTTGAATGCCTTTTCCGATCGAGGTAGCATGTTATCAACTTTCAAAGACTGATTGAAGAAAAGAGATGGAAATCTGTGCAAGTCGCTCTCAGATGCATCTGGTGCTTTAAGGCCTGTCTACAGTCTACAATCTACATTGAATAAAAACAAAATATGATGATGCAAGACTATGACTTCCTTGGCAAGAGCTCAACCGGTTTAGGATTAAACTGGTGGGCTGTTGACGGGCGAGCGAGTGTGTGCCATACCAACGCACCAACTAATTTCCTATTTTTTGATTTATTAAATTTATTGTAAAAAATAACATTGTTGACGTCAATTTATCTTGAACTCCCCCCTCCCCATGTCAACAATTGTCAAACTTCTTCAAACCCCCTCCCCCCATTTTGTTGACCTAATTAATGGACGACCCCTAACAATGTAAGACATCTACCCAGATATATATTTTGTGTCGATGTCTTACTGCCTAAATCGATGGCGTTGTAAAGAGTTTCCCCTGGTCAACTGACATGGCATCTTCGCTAGCCAAGGTTCTGATAACTGTTGATTATGTTATCAGAACATTGGCTAGCAAAGATGCTGACATGGAAACGAGAGGACAATTTTTCAGGAATATCTCATACACTTGGCAGCCCATCAAGGGCAACTGCACATAGAGGCAAGGGGAAGTAGTGCATCCCACCCATTCACCTCTAAGCATGTTTATGCCTGCATCTGTAAAACTTAATAGCTGACCACTACATGTTTCACCCCTCCCCCCCGCCAAATAATTCTGCGGGTGCCCCAGCAACCCATAGCAACATTGTTTCACAAATTTAAGTCTAATTGATATTTAGATGGATCCAAACATTATATATATCATGGTAGACATCTTGCTTTATTGGATTAGGACTTCCACTAGTATCATGTACTCATTCTTTGTAATGTCATAAGGCTGGAGATTATTTTTTCTTTCCCCTAGATATTTCATCAACATTTGGCCTGAAGAACTGTATAGCTGGAAAAGATGACTTAAATTGGAGGAAAAGTTAATTATATGTGATTAAACAAACATAATATTTTGTGGGTGTGTTGTCGTATAATCAATTTATTCTTCCTAATATGTTAGTGAGAAATACAAGTATTAGCTTTCCTAAAATGCTAGACAGCATTTTGCTGAACAGCTAGTGTGCAATTTCAAAACCTGTTGATGTATGGAGCAACATCTGATGTTTATTACTGAGGAAAGTTTGAATAAACTATATGCTTTTTTACTCTTACCAAAATATATATTGTTTGTCCATGTGTCTTTTACCTACTTTTGTTTCCATGCAAATAATTATACAACATACCACAATAGTAAACTATTCAGGGAAGGAAAAAAGATATTTAATTTGAGGTCAAAGGTCGGTTCAGTGTGATGAAGAAGAGAGATGGTTTCAGCACAGTAACAGTAGTTCTTTTCACAGACTTGACACAAACTTTGCATAATGTAAAGATGAATCATATCGATTTGGGTTCCAAAGGTCAAGGTCACTATGACTGGAATAAAGATAAATGGTGTCCACTCAGTTATATAGCTTTAGTTTACACCACTGACCAGGATGAAACTTTTTGAATGGCTTGTTCTCTGAGTAAGGTAGAAGCTTGCTGCTTTGTAGGTCAATAGTTATGTTATTTACAAGCATCTGCAGGTCAGTTTTAAAGTTTAGTGCAGGTTTTAATGTTTGCTGCAGATGAAATCAGAATTTTAGAATGACCTGTACAGGCCATCATGTAAACTGGTTCTGAGCTGTCTGCTTTGTTCCATTACTTGTTCCACAGACTGTAACCAGGTATAAGTTTATTCCTCAGGGCCAATCTACAAGAACGTTATAGAGCTCATATATTGAAACAGAATTGAGCTCTGATTTTTATTCTGTTATATTAAAACTGATGTGTGGTGCAGTTATTGGTTAATGGCTTAATTCTTTCTTGATTTAGAGTGATATAAAGAGCGATCTATTTAATGTTTGGAATTTCCAAACACAAGTAAATAAAATGCTTTTCAAGAAGCTCATGCAGTAATAGACTGATCCTCACATCTTGTTTAGCTGGACTTATTATCTCTGTTGTGGGCAAGAATTTAAGTCTAGAACTCAGCAATCCTATTGAAATTTAAATCTGACATAAAACTGACCAATCAAATGTTGTAAGTCTGGACATTATTTAACATTATATTGATGAAACTGAGCTCAGGTTTTTATTCTATTATTGGACACGCCATGCTGCTGATTAAAAATGTCTGACAATAAGGATAGGAATCAGAGAAAACAAAATTTTGACCAGCTATTGACAGATGGGAATTTACCAAACAAGAGGTGCCATGCCCCTGTCCCAGAACATAAAACTGTTGGCCCCTGTTATAACTGTGGCATGTATCAAGGTATCTTCAGTGTGTGTGTCTGTGTGGGTGTGTCTGTATGTGTGGGTGTGTGGGTGTCTGTCTGTGTGTGTGTTTTTGTGTGTGTGTGTGTGTGTTTGTGTGTATTGGCATTTGATGGCACATGAGTACAATAATGACTACATGGTGCTAATTAAAAGTAAAGTTGCCCAGTTGTGAAAAAAGACAGGCAAACAATGATTGGAAAAATAACACTTTCAGATAAATGTAAAGCTGAAGTACTAAAAGATAAAATATAACAGACAATGATGTTCAAATTATGTTGTGTGTATATATTAAACATAATATATAAAGTAAACTTGAATAATAACTTTAGTACCTGAACAAAAAAGTAAGTAATTTATGTAATTTAATTTCTATGTGATTATCATGTATTACTGTTGCTTTCTTAAATGTTACTATTTTGGGTTTGTGTGGTGCAGTTTTCATGGATTTTTAAGTTAGATTTTACTACTCTGAATGTGTGGTTTAATTTTCATGGATTTTTTGGGTAAATACTATGACTTTAGGTCTGTGTGGTGCAAAATTTCCAGGATTATTTTATTTTAGGATTCCTACCTTAGATTTATGCAAACAATTTCATTGAGTTTTAGTTAAATATTACCATTTTGGATTTGTATCATGTACATTTTCATAGATTTTTAAGTTTAATGTCACTCCTTTTGATTTGTGTAGTACAAATTTTCATGGATTTTTAAGTTGCTGCAAACAGTATGAAAATGAAAGGTCTTTATACCAGTCTGATTTAAGTGATACTGCCAGACTGGCAAAACTGACTCATGATTTTAGAGTTGTGGATCAGAGGTCTTATTTGCACTCAGTTTTGTGATCCTTGTTACATAATAGGTTTAAATGTGCTTTGTTTATAAAAATAAACTTTTTATGATACGAAACTGTTTGCGTGGCCATAAAAATGTCTCCACTTTCTAAACTCCCAGAGACCTCAGTTTGATTTCCCCATCTTCTCAGAAAAATAGAAGTTAAACTTCATAAATGCACTCTTCTCTTGAAGTGAATGGATGATAATTTATAAATAAATATAAAGGTAATGAAAAAGAATTAATGGTTTCAATTTTATGGCCATTTCTAACTTGTCCATGGTTATTGAAGTCTTTAGGATATTTTAGCCTTGAGAACCAAAATATACTCAGTTAGTCTCTAAGTCTTTAGATGATTTTGTGAGGAGTTGACTTTAAACATATGTTCCATTACAGGTCTTTTAGTCTCTGGCAACTGTGATGAGAAATTAACTTTAAGCTTATATTCCATTACTGTAACAGTCTTTGAGTCTCTAACCATGCCGTGATAAAGAATTAACTTTAACATATATTCCATTAGTCTCTGAGTCTCTAATCACTGATAAAGAATTAACTTTAACATATATTCCATTAGTCTCTGAGTCTCTAATCACTGATGAGGAATTAACTTTAACATGTATTCTATTAGTCTCTGAGTCTCTAACCAATGATGAGGGATTAACTTTAACATCTATTCCATTAGTCTCTTAGTCTCTAACCACTGATGAGGAATTAACTTATAAGCATATACTTCATTGCAGTCTAAGTCTCTTGCCACTTTGATGATGAAGAGTAAAAATCTGGAATAATGGGTGCAGAAGGTAAGATAGCACATACAATATTGTTACTTGAGATCAGATCACAGATTCTTGAAATTTTTCTAACACGAATGTCAGAGTTTAAGCTTGAAACCCTAAATGGAACCATACTTGGAGTATATGATCATCTTTGAAATCTAGCATTCTTATGGAGGGATCAAAGGTAAAAAATGTAATACCTGAAAGCTATATGACCAACTTCATTCTAATAATTAAATATTATCGAAGATGAAATAAGTTCATACAATAAACCTGCCTTGAAAGATGACTGCCAGGAATGACCATCTGTCTTGAGAGACTGGGATCTTGATGCACAGATTTGTTGATTATATGGTTTTATAATCTGTTATGAGAAACCAACTGTCTTGAGAGAACATATTTTTTTGGCAGAAGATGTGGCCCTTTAACAGAGGTTCTACTGTATAACATAATGTTCAGTAGGTCAGTATTGCAGAATGTTAGATAAGTGAGTATTACAGTATGTTAAATGGGTCAGTATTACAGAAACTTAAATGGGTCAATATTACAACATGTTAAATAGTCAACAATCAAAACTTGTGATTGCAGAGCTTGACATCATATTTTGAGGAGCAAATTTTTTTGTACCCACCCAGGCCATCCTGTGTCAGATGTTTCAGTGTGTCTTTGAGATGTTTCAGTGTGCCTTTGAGATGTTTCAGTGTGTCTTTGAGATGTTTCAGTGTGTCTTTGAGATGTTTCAGTGTCTTTGACATGTTTCATTGTGTCTTTGGGATAATCTCTTAGCTCCCATTTCCTCAGTATGATTTAGCCAATAATTTCTTAAAAGTACGATGAACACAAACAAAAACACTTATTTTTTTGGTATCCTCTTGATGGCTCCAATTACAGTGCTTATGTGCTTTAAAAAGGACAAATGTTAGCAGCAACTAATTGTGTTAATTACTAATTAGAATTAAAGCTAGGTTATTCAAATGTGTTACACACAGTGATACGAAAATATCACCAATACAGTGGTCCCTTACCAAAGCACTGCAAAGGGGAGCCATACAAGTGTACCATGCTATAAGTGGAACTGTCTCATACTGAGGTAGGTTCAATGTGAAATATACATTCATCACAGAAATGTGATCTATGACCATATACACATTATTTAATGGACTGTGCTAAATTAAAGATTATGGTGAAGTACTCTATCTTGGGAGACCTCTGTAATTGGTGGTTCGGATAATTAAAAATGAAATTCTGTGACATACGTATTTAGTATTTTGAGCATATATTTTGAACCACTGAAGACATTTAATAAAACATCAACCCATTATTTTGTCATATTTAGATGGTGTTGGTATGTTATTCATGTTCACACTTTATCATATCAGAGTCAAGTTCCTTGCTCAAAGGTCTAAGTCATTTTTAGGGAAGAGATGATTATCGTTGATTGGTATCATAGGGAAGAGATCGTAAGATTGATGTGTCATTTCTGTTTCATTTTAAATTTTGTAATATACTAAGATAATACAGACCTTAGGCTTAATCAGTACAGTGGACCCCCCACTATAACATGGTAGTTGGGAGCCATAAAACCCGACCGCATTATATACCGAACCGTGTTATATGCAACCAAGTCAGTTAGCTGAAGAAATGCGGGCGGTAAAATAAATACTTCATTGGCACAGTTACCATCTTGAATTGATGTACTTACTGGGTTTTACAGCTAATGATCAGAATCCAAGAACATCCGGATCAATTGATTTACTTACTAGAAAAGAATCCATTGTCTAAAGGAAGGTTATTTTATGCAGAATGATAATGTTTGGTCAGTATAAGCAGCAGATTAGAATGTTTCCTTTTTAGGTTATGTCTAAATATTAAAATTATGTTATTTTGCATGGGCGTGTCAGAAAGCCATGAATAAGTGTGCATAATTTTCCTGTTCTGTTTCAAATAATACAGTAGGGCATTGATTATCAGATGTTGATTATCTTCATTTGTATGAACACCAAACCATATCCCCCAAAATTGAAGTTCTAAATTGGTAATAATGGATTTTCCAGACAGAATCATAATCTTCTGATTGATATGGATTTTTGGCATTTTATGGTAAGATTTTCTGAATTTAAATAGTAACATCTTTTGCAAATGCATGCAATGTTTTTATTGTGTTTTGGTTTTTGCTTGCATTAGCTTACTATAACAAAAGCCTTTAAACTGTTTGCTGTAAACCACTTGTTGTATGCATCTGTATGATGTGCTGGAATGTGAGTTGAGGTAGCTATGAAAACATCTATAGCAACCAATCAGATACCTTGCTTGGACTTCATCATCATAGTCTTACAGTTTAATTTAGTTTAATTTGATTGGTAAATTTTATGTCAGACTTAAAACTAAACCAATCAGATACCAATGCTTGGACTTCATCATCATAGTCTTACAGTTTAATTTAGTTTAATTTGATTGGTCAGTTATATGTCAGACTTAAAACTAAACCAATCAGATACCTCATTTTGCTTGGATTTCATCATCATAGTCTTACAGTTTAATTTAGTTTAATTTGATTGGTCAATTTTAAGTCAGACTAATAAAACTAAACCAATCAGATAACTGGCTTGTAGACTTTGACAGATGGCCTGATTTGAAACTCCAATTAGTTGAAGAAAAGACTCATTTTTGGTGGTGAAATCCAGACCTGAATGGAATAACTAGATTAAATTCCAATACATCATTCTTGCAAAGATTATAGCTGACATAAAATTACACTCTCAGGAATGAATTAGAAGTATTTTTAGACCAAGATGTATGTCAGTTTTGTGAATAATTTAAAAGAACCATCCTTTCCAGTTTACAAAATCTTTCAAAATTATTAAAGTTTTGATTCAATTTTCATAATATGGTTTAAAAAAATCTGATATTAAGGCAAAATCGAGCTAAAGGCATAGAGGCCAGCATCCATCTTGAATGGGAGGCATGGTGGCACCATCACACTAAAATGGTAGAGGAAAACACTGAGATAGCGATTATAATCCAGATAACTTCAGGAGACAATATGTCCCAGCAGTCTAATTCTGAACCCTTCTGATACCTCTCGCTGAAGGACTGAAAAATAGCCGAGGTATCCTCCATTTTGGAATTGAAGTTTTCATTAAACTGCACAAAAATTCCAACTTGTTCATCATAGTTTTCATTAAATTGCACACAAATTCCAACTTATCTATCAATTGTTTTTAAAAATTGCACATAAAGTCAAACTTGTCCATCATAGTTTTTCATAAATCGATGCACACAAGTTCCAACTTGTCTATCATAGTTTTAAAAACAGTTCTAGGCAAGTAAATTAAGACCCTCTTCCACCACCACCACCACAAGTACAGGTAAAGCTAAATTTTTATATTTACCTTATCTGCTCAGCAAGGGATTTTCTTTAAACCCAGCATTTTGACAGTTCCTGTTTCCCACTTAAAATTTCAACCCCTCTAGGGTGATTTATGCTCATGTTCTTTATGTTAATTGGTTTATATCACTGCTAAAACAGTTAAGCTGGAAGTGCTAAATCTTTAACACTGTTAACTTGTGTGATTATCACATCAATGTTATAAATTCAAGTTTTTATCTTGGTTTACATTTTGTAGAGTGTAGCTTAGGTTAATATTTTAGGTGCACATGCCAAGAACTGAAAATATTACAAACATTGCACATGTAATTAACAATGTCTGAAAATATTTGATTATCTCCAAGTGGGTTTTAAAATTTAGAAAGATATATGAAATGATCTTGACCCATATATTTTAGAAATAAGGGACCAAATATTGCACAAGTTACTGTATTGCTGGTGTAAAGACTTTTCACCTTTTACTTTGTTAAGGTACCAAGAGTAAAGGTACATGTAAAAGGAAATACATGAAACAAAGTGCCCAATTTTCCTGAAAATCCTTAATAATAATAATAATAATAGTAGTAATAATAATAATAATAATGTGTGTGTGTGTGATTTGGATTTTTAACGTAGCCTTAAAACAATTTCAGTCATATCGCTACGATGTCTGCAGAGTGGCAGTTTATAGTGATGTCTAGCACTGGGGCATCATGCCAGAGACGTGTAGCATGATGTCCCACCCAGTGACATTATCCTGACACCAGGCTGACTAGTCCTAACACTAACCTCTTAATGCTGAGCGCCTAATGAGGCAGCTGTTAGTACCATATTTGTAAGTCTTTGGTGTGACTCGGCCGGGAATCGAACCCACGACCTCCTGCATCCAAGGCAGATGCTCTAACCACTAGGCCACAGGAGCGGTATAATAGTAATGATGATAATATCTTTGATATGTATTGCATGTATAAATATAGACAAAAAATTGCAGCAATTGATTTTTTGATTCCCTGTATTTTATTACACATTGGAAAGCTAAGCTTTTTTCTCTGAACAATTCATTACTGTGTATGTCCATATTTTCTGAACATGATTAATAGTTGAAATTTATATGCTTGAATATAAGTCAGACCCAAGATTCACAGACACTGATCTGCTGTCACATAATGTACTGGCACGATTCACAGACACTGATCTGCTGTCGCATAATGTACTGGTAGGATTCATATACATTGATCTGCTGTTGCATAATGTACTGACAGGATTCATATACATTGATCTGCTGTTGCATAATGTACTGGCAGGATTCATATACATTGATCTGCTGTCACATAATGTACTGGCATGATTCACAGACACTGATCTGCTGTCGCATAATGTACTGGTAGGATTCATATACATTGATCTGCTGTTGCATAATGTACTTGCAGGATTCATATACATTGATCTGCTGTCGCATAATGTACTGGCAGGATTCATATACATTGATCTGCTGTCACATAATGTACTGGCATGATTCACAGACACTGATCTGCTGTCGCATAATGTACTGGCATGATTCACAGACACTGATCTGCTGTCGCATAATGTACTGGTAGGATTCATATACATTGATCTGCTGTTGCATAATGTACTGGCAGGATTCATATACATTGATCTGCTGTCGCATAATGTACTGGCAGGATTGATATATAAATTGATATTCTTTCGCATAATGTACTGGCATGATTCTTATACATTGATCTGCTGTTGCATAATGTACTGGCAGGATTCATATACATTGATCTGCTGTCACATAATATAATGGCAGGATTCATATACAGTCATCTGCTGTCACATGTAATGGTAAGATTCACAGATACTGATATGCCGTTGCAAAATGTATTGGCACGATCCATGTACACTGATCTGCTGTCACATAATGTACTGGCAGGATTCATATACACTGATCTGCTGTCACATAATGTACAATCAACATTCACGGACATTGATCTGCTGTCACATAATGTACAATCAACATTCACGGACATTGATCTGCTGTCACATAATGTACAATCAACATTCACGGACACTGATCTGCTGTCACATAATGTACAATCAACATTCACGGACATTGATCTGCTGTCACATAATGTACAATCAACATTCACGGACATTGATCTGCTGTCACATAATGTACTGGTAGATGATCTGGATATATGCAGTTTGTTATGGGTAATCAGTGGAACAACCATCATAAAACTTTGATCTGCTGGTGCATCATGTGGTGACAGATTAGGATCTTTTGAGTTGGGCCTGACTTGTACATGAATATAGATGATAAGATGTCGCATGCTCTGCAATAAACTATCAATAATTGATATTTACTCTAGCATGATCTGGAACATTACAAATTGCTCTTTTCAGCATGTGTTGAGATTTTTGAGTTCTTGCATTTTTGAAGTCTTGTAGAATATAATAAGGAACCCAGATCTAATATTGGTTTAATTCTTAAGTCTGGAAATAATTGTAATTGTACATCATGTAAATAGATTTGGTCTGGATCCATTACTTTTTTTTTATAGATTTTATTAAGCTCTGCTTATGATATCATAATGCCAGAAATGTAATATGGACCTCATTTCCAGTTTCGACTGGTTATTCTCATTTAATGTCCTTTTTGAAATGTTAGTGTAGAATTGTACTTGATTTATGCATGAACAGGAAAGGTGACCCGTTTGATACAGAACTGAGGTAACAACTTCTTCAGCCTTGACATAATTTGGTCTGAACTATTTACTGATACGTATACATAAATTGACCCAATTAGATACATGCACACACATACTGTAGGTTTTAATGGTTATATGACAGTTATTTTTGTATACATTGACCTGGTTGGAAATTATACTTTTATGTATAATATGATTAAGTAATTACTGAATATGAGTAAACAGAATATTTCAGTGTGCAAGACCCACAGTAAAGAAAAATGGGCCAATATGCCAAACCTAGTCCGGCCAATCATTTAGGCCGAATAGTAATTGGAATCACTTCTAGTAATGCTATAAATAGAGTAATTGGATACTTCTAGGAATGCTATAAACAGAGTAATTGGATACTTCTAGGAATGCTATAAATAGAGAATAATAATACATTGTTTTATTTAATTACAAATATTGCAGAAGATGATGACTTTTTAGGTTTGTAAAATGGTAGGAAATGTATTTATCCATTGATAAGACCATTATTGATGATACGCCTACCCTTCTTTTAACGAAATTGTGCAGATATTTAACAAGGAAATATTTGTCTAATAATAAGACGACCTTCTTTCTTTTGGAAATTTTAGTAAGCTATTAGTAGTTGGGGAAATACTGCATGTAGGTGACAAAGTTAAAAGTATTTGATCTGCTGTAATATTTACCTGTGGATGAAACTGAGCCAATAATAACATTATTGATGTATTACACTTTTATAATTTAATTTTTTTAGAATCCCAAAATTCTGTACCAACACGAGCTGCATCATTGCCTGCATTGAGAGACTCTAGTGATACCTCCAGCTTTAATTCAAGATTAGAATTTACACGTCTTTTTGGCACCAGGCCAACACAGCGGGCAAGACCAAAGGTTTCCTTGCGGTCAATTTCAGAACAGAACCTACAGTTTGACTCCTCAGGACCAATGGCTGAAGCTGAATTGGAAGGGAAATTTGTGACGTTTGGCAACATTAAAGTTTATGTTGTTAAAAATGATCTTGCAGATGAAACGGTATGGATAAAAAATGACAGGGTGAACAGATGATTTCTAAATATCACTATTTACAGCCCACACCTGACTTATTGGTTTGCTTTTATTGCAAATTGATAGTGTGGATACTTTGATGACTATACTATTTACTTTGCAAAGCATGATGCTTGAGTTTAGGTGCAGATAACTCTTCACTCAAATTGACAAGGCATGAGGTTTGTGCTTAGATAGGAAACATCTGTGATTCTTATTGGAGCATCAGGCATAATTATTAACTCCCAACTAATTTGGTGATAAATAATCTTATGTTAAATAATTGCGGTGACAATATAAAGATTATGATAATATCTGCACCAGTTAGAGACTTGGATTTAATAGGACTGATAGAAAAGTAGTGTTATGTGAATTTCCCCTATTGTAATGCTACAGATGCTTTGTAGAGTTGTTGTTACTGCATGAGAAAAGGCACATATATCATTGGTGTATGGTTCAAAAGAAATGATTTGGAAATCATCTATTATGAATGAGTGTCATGCCTAAAGAACTTCATTAGGCCTCCACATTGTGTGATGGCAGATCTGGGACTAGGCAGTCAACAGTTGAATGTAACACAAAAGCAATTTGGTATATATTAACATTTGTCTGTATGAAACAGACAGAAAAAGATGATTTTCAACTCACACTCGACAAAAATTTCTGCTGTTTGACTGGCCAATGATTTGCTGTCAACCAGTCTGATGTCAAATTTGAGTCTGAGTATGAAGGTGGGAATTGCTGTAATCCTGAAACAATTTCTTCTTGCTGTAATGACATTTTAAGGAACTATTCATATGCTTGTAAAAAGTAGTGTATTACCCTTTGGGTTTCAATCTATTTGTTATTTATCATTTCTGTTGATTCTGATAAACATTTAGCTTCTGAAATATTTCTTATCAGGTCAGAATATTGGGAATAATTGTATTTTGTAATTCATAGTATAAATTGTGTGCAGTAGAGTCTCAAGACGATGAGAAGAACTCTTTTATGTGATTCTGTGGAATACAAGTCTTCAGTGCTATATATATTCACTTATATGTTAGGACCAGCTGCAGTTATAGTTAGATCTAACTTAAATATGAGCATATACGGGTAAACAAATTTTAATAATGATAGCATGTGATGAATAATGCATTTTATTTTAAAATATTTGCCCCCCCCCCCTCGGGAAATATCCTCAGTCATGGAATTTGAGAACAATTATTAAGACTATAACATTGTAAAATATGCTTTAATGATTAAGCTTATAAGTAACCAAAATTTAACATCACATGAGTATTGGAAATGAAAGGTTATAGTCTAATTGATACAAAGTTAGCATCAAGTGACTTATTTAATGTTCTATGGTGTGAAGTAGGTAAGAATGTGACATTCGTTATTATTTGTACCTGTTCATTATAGGGTAATCGCCCACACTGAGAATCAAACAAATCATGTCTTGATTAAATATATAGAGTGCAAAGTATTATGTCTTGCTGCCCATCCAACAAACTGCATAGAGGACCTTTAATATTTGCATGTGTGTTGTCATGTGCAGGTTCCCCTTTCCCTGCAAGCTTTGGTTACAGACAGTTATTGCTTTCAAAAGAATATGAATCTTTTTATAAACTACATTTGTAAGCAATGGCTGATTAAAACATGTGATTACTTAATACATGCAGGTGACATTTAACGTTAATTTTACTGTAGAGCTGGTTGTAGTTAGCTTTTCTGACAAAAAGCTGTTATGATGCTATTGGCCAAAATTTTGCAATTGCTTTTAGTCGTTATAAAAGTCGATTGTTTTCCATGCAGGCTGATGTAATTGTGTGCAGTGTGCCAAGCTCCCTGGATTTAAGCCATGGCCGTGCTGCAAAATCCCTTGAAAACAAATCAGGCAACAGTCTTCAGGCAGAATGTAGCAGTAAATATCCGAATGGGATCAGTAATGGGGAAATTGCTGTTGTCAATCCAGGCAACCTCAGCTGCAAAAATGTCTATTTTATCACACTTCCGAGATGGGACTCTAACAATGCTCAGGTAATGGCCTCAATAAATGTACCATTTATATTTTTTAATTAACATATTTTGTGTTATATCATGTCTCAGGACATGTGAAAAAAGTTTATGTTGCTTTTGGTTTACATCTGTGTGATACTTTCCATCACATTTCTAACTGTAGACTTCCCAGATGACTTCAGATGTTTGAGTGTCAATAATTGTACTCAGACATATATATTTGACTAAAAATGCTTTCTTTTAAGTATTTCCAGACTTGAACAGGGGATCAACCTATCCCTCAATCCACCTCCCTGCACATCCATCTTTAACTTTATCTTCTCATGTTTGATGTTTGAAAAATATATTTAAAAGCATTGGGATCTGCCATGGCAAACTATAGAATTAGTTCAAGTTCTTTATGCGTAAGTCTTAAACTATATGTTCATTGAATTATATTCTGTATTTCTTTTAGGGGGTCCAAAGATATTAATTAGGTGTATCATGAAGTTATATCATCAGTTTGTTTTAAAACTAGCTAACTAAATGTTTTTAAATTGCTTTTACAAAAAGTTGGATGACCTCATTGCTAGGCTTTGTACTTGGGTAAATTCCTCTCCATGAAAATTGGGTAATAAAAAGGTCAAAGATAAGTTAAGTTTTGATTTCCTTATTTCTGAATACTGCCTTCAGTCTTAAAATAAACACAGAAATATCTTTTTAAGATCAAATAGGTCCTTGTATATACTTCTACACACAGATCTTGTACATATGTAATAATTTAGGAATCATCACAGAAATTGGACCATGCTTCGAATCTGAATCCACATCTACTTTTGAAAAAATAATTTCATAGCACTCCCACATTCTAGTGTTGTTCATTGAAGCCATAATGTATAATATCTATCAGTGAATACACCTTATAATGAAGTACATGATTTGTATAATTTTACTACATTTAATGAAGTGATCATGCTCATTATGACAGGAATCATGTGATAATGAAGGATCATATAGTGAGAGATCATTACAGAAAACAGATACAGAATGCTTATTCTATGGATAGTCAAACCCATAAAAATTGAACTTGGACCTAGAAAAACTTGTCATTAAATATCAAAACTTACCATTAAAAACATAAATTTGATTTTTTTTTCCCAGAAAAAAGCAGTTCAAGAATTCTTAACATTTCAGAAACTTTACGCAAGAAAAATGAGATTAATTTCCTATTTTACTTTAAGAATCATTAGTACCAGGGTTGCAGTTTTGTGTACATTGTTGGCTCATATAGCGGTTACTTGTCTTGGCTACCATTTTGTAAAACAACTTTGTACAAGGTATCTATGTCTAAAATATTCAAATAGATGACAGTTATTTATATTCCTGACTTCATTTTGTGTTTCTGTTTGATTGTGACTCCATATATACCAAAAATTTATTTTTGTGTCTGAGAAGACTATTATAAACTTTTATAAACAAAAAATTTAGAATTTTTCAGACTTGGATTTTGCTTTCTTGATTTTGTCCATTTTGAGTTCTATTCTGCTATATGACTGCAGGATATTACAAGGGAGGTAATCCCAATAAAACAAAATGGAGTACTCAATAATTTACTAGCAATTTCTACTTTTAAAAATGTATTTTAAGTACACATTCCAGTTTACATTCCTTGTACTTCAAAACTCCATTTTTGTCATATGTTCATTTAATGTTTCAAAAGGATAGATGTTAGGTTAAAGGGAAAATCCAGACTAAACTTATTAGCACTCCATTAATCCTTATTAAATTCTAAAATATTGTACCAGTTTTCAAAGTTATTGCTATTCGGATAATTAGGATATAGGACAAAAAGTAATTATCACTGGTTATCACAGTGTCATGCCATATCAGGCAGGACTCTGATGTGCACTGAATTAACTCCCAATCTCTTTAGGTGATGTTACACCAACTTATCTTATATTCAGTAATTTGTGACTGAAAATGGATTGAGCTCACTTGCTTGCAGTTGCAAAATTAGTATACACAGTTGTAATATTAATATACACACCTGCATTCTCTCTGATTTCATGCTTATATATGATCGGGTTGAGTTCAAGCAGTATATACGCCTGCATTCTCTGTTTGATTACACATTATGATCAGATTGAGGTCAGTTAGTATACACACCTGCATTCTCTCTGACTGATTACACAATATGATCAGGTTGAGTTCAAGCAGTATATACACCTGCATTCTCTGTTTGATTACACATTATGATCAGATCGAGGTCAGTTAGTATACACACATGCATTCTCTGTGTTTGGTTGCACACTATTATCAGGTTGAGTTCAATTAGTGTACACACCAGCATTCTCTCTGTTTGATTACACACTATGATCAGGTGCTGTTTCCAAAACGTTTGATTCAGAACCCCCAAACGGCAGTGCCAATGAAGGATGGGATCACTTCAGAGAGACTGTGTACAGCACAGCCACATGGATCTTCAATCAAAGAACAATGACTGGTTTGATGCTAACTCTGCCACACTCATGCGCAGTGTGGGTTCCATGCAGAGAGGTCCACAATCGACATGATCTTCTCCATCAGGCATGGCTGCAGGAAAAATGCAGAGAACAACAGACCCCTTTTCCTGGCCTTTATAGACCTCACCAAGGCATTCGATCTGGTCAGCAGAGACGGACTCTTCACAATCCTGGCAAAAATTGGTTGCCCTCCAAAGCTGCTAAGCATGATTCAGTCCTTCCACGATGACATGAAAGGCACAGTGCAGTACGATGGCTCAACATCCGACCTCTTTGACATCTGCAGTGGAGTTAAACAGGGCTGTGTCATTGCCCCCACGCTCTTTGGCATCTTCTTCGCAGTCCTGCTCAACATGCCTTTGGGACATCCACAGAAGGGATTTACCTGCACACACAATCAGACGGCAGACTGTTCAACCTGGCATGACTGAAGGCAAAGAGCAAAGTGCGTGAAGTCACCATCAGGGACATGCTTTTCACAGACGATGCTGCTCTAGACGCCCACACAGAAGCTGAGCTTCAGCGCCTGATGGACCGCTTTGCTAAAACATGCGAAGAGTTTGGGTTAACCATAAGCCTAAAGAAAACAAATGTGATGGCTCAGGACGCAGACCCCCCAAGCATCATCATCAACAACTATGAACTTGAGGTGGTTAGTCAGTTCATGTACCTTGACTCTACCATTACCAACAACCTCTCGCTCGATGCTGAACTCAACATGCGGATCAGAAAGGCATCAACAACTCTCTCCAGGTTGTCGCAGAGAGTGTGGAACAACAGCATGCTGGCCATGAACACTAAGATCACCATGTACCGTGCCTGCGTGCTAAGCACTCTCGTGTACGCCAGTGAAACCTGGACTCTGTACGCCTCACAAGAGAAAAGACTGAGTGCCTTTCACATGCGATGCCTCTGACGCATACTTGGGATCACCTGGAGTGATCGAGCAACAAACAATGAGGTGCTTGAGTGTGCCAAGATTCCCAGCTTGGTCACACTCCTCCGCCAACGTTGCATCAGATGGCTGGGCCATGTGCGTCGGATGGATGACGGACTGATCCCCAGAGACATTCTTTATTCGGAACTCGCCTCTGGCAAAAGGTCGATCAGACGACCACATCTCCACTTCAAGGATGTCTGCAAGCACGACATGAAAGCCCTTGACATCGATGTCAACACCTGGGAAGAGCTCGCTCTAGACAGATCAAACTGGCGACATGCTCTGATCAAAGGTCTGAAAGTCGGAGTGACTATTGACCAATCCTTGACATTTCTTCTTCAAATAAGTTGCCTGGTACTAATACCTTTGGAGTACTACCACTACCTGACAAATCTAGCCTTCCCAGGATAAAAGATTTAGCTACAAAAGCTAAAAGTTGTCTGCCCATACAAGTGGAAGTCAGACAGTGATCTCCCCTTGATGCCAAATCCAGTGAATACTTAAGTGACAAGTAGTATGCTCCATCCTCACAAACCATCTTCAAGAATTTTGAGGAAAGATGTTCAATTTTACAGTAAGTTGGTGGAGTTTCTCTACTCAGAGGAGTATACTTCATCTATATTTCTTACTTTTTCTTGCATCTTTCATTTAAAGATAAAGCCTCTTTTATATATTGCATCAAAAAAGTACATGTTGAAATCCTTTGGGCCTTCATATACATACATGGATCACTAGTGTGTTCAATCACCTTGCGACATTAATTTTGTGCTATAAAAAGGTCATGGTTGCAGCATTTTTTCTAATCGACATGGCATGCATATCACTGTATAATTTCCACTTTGGTTGGATACATATAGGTAAGATTCCTATACTTAATCTATGGTCATAGCATCCACTTCATAGATTTTGAAAGCAATGATTCAGTGACTGTGAAGTATATAGGGTGCCATATGGTCCTCTTTTACTTGACACAGTATAGTGTAGTATCCCACCAATGTCCACTCTTCGATTTCATACAGTGAGACACATGGCTGGTTACACCTGAACAATATCTGCTTTACTTTTCATCTTACAGATTTTAAACCTGAGACCACATGGATTCGACAGCCATCCATCTCTAATGGCTACATTATATCAATGAAATTGAGACCAAATAAAGACAGCTCATATACTGTCTCACACAAAAGTAAAGACTGGTTCTATGGATCAAATAACCCATAACTTGTCCAGTCATAAGGAACCAGACAATTGAGATAAAATGGTAGTGTTCTTCTACTATTGGACTCTGCCATACATATCAGATCACAACAGGTGAACACAACAATTATCTTACCCTTTTATCTTATCCTTATGGGAGGAATATCTTTATATAGTATGCCTACCTGACATCAAAACACCAGGAATCTCATGGATCAACATACCTAGTAAATATTAGTGCTGTAAGGACACTCAGTACAACCTATGCCCAATTCAGTGCCACAGTACCCACATGATATGAAACTAATTCATTCACAAGCCTATGCCACTCAAAGGGAAAACATGCTTAGTGATCATCAGGAACTTACCATATCCTAACTGGAACAATCTGCTAGTATGGTTAATTGCCACTTTACAAGATCTTCAACAGCTAAGATTGCAGACATTCTTTTCTTACCTCCTTTACAAAGGCCAAATCTCCTACAGACACAACCTCAAAGGCCAAATAGATATTTTCAGGAAAGTAATCAAAGAGATAGAAGGGACACTCCTAGGACATAGCAGACAGGAAAACAGCCCCACCAATCTTATGCATGTAGAGGGCAACTTTTCTCAAGAACAACAACAGTCTCCTTATAATATGTAGAGATGAGATTCTCATGCTGCCCATATCAGATATCTCAGTCAATGGTTCTTAGATATGATATCCAAGGGCCTCACATAATGATCGCTGGTCCTTGGATATGATATCCAAGGGCCTCACATAATGATCAATGGTCCTTGTACATGGTATCCAAGGAGCTCAGTATCATATTTAATCTTCCTTTCTATTGTCCCTTTAGTGATGGACATCCCCAATGACCCATTCAAGGCAGATGTCCTGTAATGAAAAGTTAACAACCTTCTCCAGAAAACGGTGTAGAGATTGTTCGCAACATAAAATTATCAATCTTTTGTTCAGTGTTGTTCCTGGTTCCAAAGGCCAATGGCAGTCTTTAGACCAATCATAGACAAAGTGCTCTCCTTTCATACATGCACCATGGTTCTAAATGGAAACACCAAGGGAGGTTTTAATTACCATTCAGGAGGGAGACTTCGCTCTCAGATCTTTAAGATGAACATGTCCCATTTTACAGATCTTCCAGGAAGTTCCTGTGAATCTTTTTCAGTGATACCAACATGGCAAAAGTCTCCATGTCTTCACTCGTATTATGGACAGAGTAATAGTTCACTATAGGACCATCTCCATGTTAGTGACATCAGAATACCTGGACAGCATTATTTAATAACACCAGATGAATTATATTTTGAATCAAGACATGAAATCCCTTATTGCACTCGACCTCAGCCTTGAATTCCTTGTCAACAAAAGAAACTTTTAATGTCATACCAACTCAGCATTTTATCCATAGAGTTCAAAACACATCTAAACAGAGTATGTTTCCCTGAGGAATGCACATTGAAAATCAGTTATATGGTGGCTGCATGGAGTCCTGGCACAGAACAACCTCACAACCTAAATATTCCTTCCTGTACTGGGTTTACATACAGTGTCAGCAGACCTTATTGTCCTAGGTTGCCTATTTATGGGACCATTACAACTGATACTGTTGTACCAATGGAGGCTGAAACTTTGCCCCTTGAAACAAACATTAGCAGTCTCCATGCATATGAAGTATTGGTACAGTCTCAGAAAATGGGAGAACCTTACTTAGGTCAGTTTTTACCCTGTAGGTACAACTTCCAAGGTTTTTACTCTGTAGGTACAACCTCCAATTCCATTTAAGATTTGTGTAGATAGTGAGCTGGAGTGCAAATCATTTTAGGACGCCATAGGTGTGTGATCCAATTAGGAATTGCCTATTGCATATCAATGTCCCAGAGATTAAACCTGTACTGAAAACATTTCATCGGTGTCAGAAAAAGTTGCATGTGAAGGGGGTTCTCAGAGTCTATCCAATAAATCCACTGTCATTGACTAATTTTCTCAGAGGGAAAATGGAAACTAAATCGGATTCCCCTGATTCTGAATTCTTGTTTGGAAATTTCGTAGGTGGTGTCACCAATGACAAATCCATGTACAAGATTGTCATATTGCGTGCAAGGCAAATTTATTAGCGAACTTGTCCCAAAAAATCAAGTAATATAAATGGAATTGTTGCTTCATCTTGGTTTTTAGTTGCATATGTACCCATTGTACTCCCAACCTTTGTCTCACCAGTCCAGGATCTGAAGACCTGAGCAATTCCATACATTGGAATGGCATGGATGTATAACTTACCCTCCAACACCACCTGTTCCAAAAGTGCTGCAAAAAGCAAGAGAATCAGTGTCGTCTCATCCTGCATGCCTTCTCCCCTCAGGCATCAGTGAGCATGAATAAATGCCCTCATAAATTCCAAGGAAAATAAAGATATTTCCACACCTGCTCAAGCAACTGTGGTAGCAGGCATTTCATCTGTTAAGCCTGCATAATTATGTCATATTTAACAAGCCTTCAAGAACAAACAGAGGTCCAAAGAGATGGGCCATTATCACTCATGGCAGACTCTGCTTTCATTGCTGGATCATACTCACTTGCAATCAGTCTTTTGTGTTGAAACAATTCTTTCTACCCTGGACCCTTCAACTAAAGGTTGTGTACAGGGCCCAGTTAGAGTTTTGAAGTGGCATCCGAAAAGAACTGAGTTGGTGTGAATTGGGAGATCCCATCTATTCTTGCCTTGGAAACAGCGATAGGATGGTATTTTGGCATGTATGAGATGGAGTTATCCTTTCTGCATATGGATAATAAATTAAGATCACATGAACTTACTATGCAGTTTTGCTTTTTAATATAGGGCAAGACATATTGCATTTGAGCACACCTGTTCCCTAGTTAACATTATATAGAGCTCTGGGATGGATGTCAGAGTCTACTTTCTGTAGCTCTTCTGCCTCGAGAGATGATACATCACAGAAGGTACAATTAGACCTGATTGGACCTATTGTCATAGTGCAACAGGTTACCTTATTGGGTCATTTAGCAGCTTCTTAAGAATGATGTGGAATTATTTCTGCTGGATTTCCAAGATAAAAGTTTACCTTTTCTTCAAGCTGCATCATGGTGATGGCATGCTAAGTCCCTGCTCAAGTTGGGTTCTTACTTTTGATGCTGCCTCACATACCCTAAGGGACTGGAGATGACCACTCTAGGTTAGGGGCTGTAACTCCCTTATGTTTTACCAGTTCTCCTAAGGTATGATGATCAGTTAATGTATTTGAAAGCAAAAAAACACAACAGTTTTTGGAGTACCGGTAAAATATATTTCATTGATAATATTCATTGATAATATTACCCACTTCCAGCCTACCCAGTTACAAGAGAGCATGCGTTCAGTTCAGGTACTAATGGAAGTACTCACACGAGGGGGGGCAGGGGACAGTTTTTATGCACAAATTTAATGCTGCATTCACCAGCCAAGTTTAAAAAAATAAAAAATATAGTGAGGTCAAAAAGGTCCATATTTTTAGATAGCTATATTAAAACAAAGCTTACGAATACTATCCACTTGACCAGAGAAGTCAGTAGCAGTGAGTTCATATCAGAAGAAGTTTACGCACCCCAACCCCAAATTTATACCTGCATTTTTCATGTCTGAAGGTCATTTTTGATACATGATGTGATGCTCACAGTGCAAACACAAGCCCTTTTTCCTAAATGACAGATCTGCAAAACAGTGTGTAATAAACAGGCTGATGCAATTGAAAATAGTTGTCATCCAAGCTGTTTTTGAGATATTCTTCTTGCCCCAAACCCACGTGTTTACTGCAGTGGAAGGCTAGCTCATCTTCCTTGCCGGCTATTGGTATTTTGCTATCTACATACTGCAGAGTAGCTAAGGAAGGTGTACATGCCTGACATCAGTTTCAAGAACAACACAAACCGGAAAAAAAACGTAGTTTACAAATGTATCCATATCTTTAATTAGTAAAAAATAACAGAAAAAGTCACATTAGTCTTAAGTTAAGAAATTTGACGGGCCAATTTACGAATCTATCTCCTGCCACCATGGCACCAGTCCCTGTTTGAGGGGAGATTACTCTGTCTGCATGTGGGGGAAGTTGAGTTTTAGCTTTCATAGCTAATAATATTAACCTGGGAGGACTGAATTTGTTAGGTGGTGGTTCAACTCTAATTTTTTGATCTGGTAAAGAAATTTAGAAGTAATATATTTTACTCTAAGGGGTAATAATAGAATTTTGCCTGGATTTTCCCTTTCATTTCTTAGGCATTGATTCCTTTATAACTGCAGAATGTTAGCATCCATTTTGTCCTGTATTACGTTTCCTAATATGTCACTGTGACCTTCATTTCTTTTCAGAGTATTTTGATGAAGATTTGTTTACATCCATCTTCCTATACTTTAATTTTTTTACCAGAAAAAATAAACCTCTTAGATTCTTATCTGCTTTAAATGAAATTGTATACTAAATGATTGGAGATATATACAAAAAGAATTTAAAATCCTATGAGCAGTTTTCAAGATATGCTGATTTCATTTCAGACATTTGCACTGATGGTCTGGATTACAAAAGTTACCATGATAAATATATGTGTGACATCGTAAAATTGCAACCAGTCTGTCACTCAGGTCTACAGATTCATTATTGCCATGAAGGTGCTTCTGAAACTTAATGCATAGAAAATCATTGTTTAACTATATTATAGATAATGAAGATGGATTATGAGGCACCAGTTTGCAAGGCTGTCAGATTTGTATGACCTATGTAGGGACCCTACCACTTTTCACTGTTGCAGTTCACAAGGCTGTCAGATTTGTATGACCTATGTAGGGACCCTACCACTTTTCACTGTTGCAGTTCACAAGGCTGTCAGATTTGTATGACCTATGTAGGGACCCTACCACTTTTCACTGTTGCAGTTCACAAGGCTGTCAGATTTGTATGACCTATGTAGGGACCCTACCACTTTTCACTGTTGCAGTTCACAAGGCTGTCAGATTTGTATGACCTATGTAGGGACCCTACCACTTTTCACTGTTGCAGTTCACAAGGCTGTCAGATTTGTATGACCTATGTAGGGACCCTACCACTTTTCACTGTTGCATGACAACTATAAAAAGGATTCATTAGGTAAATTTCAGATTTTATCAAGATATTCCAAGAAACTGCTAACATGAGCTTTTTTTTAAATGAAATCAAATTATGTCAAACTAAAATCCAAACTTTTTTACAACGTGAAATTTACTGTCACTTTCAACTGTCTTGTCATTAAACTGGAAAGTGCTACAAAAGCAAAACTTATGTAAATACTGAATTTTCTACCAATTTTTCATTTACAATTTGTCACAATCAGCTTGTTTTAGCCTCAAATTTATTGATTAATTCTATTTTGTAAATGATCAAAACATCACCATTTTAATTTCTAATATTGTTTCCTCTGTTTCAAGGAAATTGACAAGATAACCAATGAATGCCTTGAAAGAGCCAATCATTTGGGTTTCAACTCCATGGCGATATTAGCCCTTGGAACAGGCTACCTTGAATATCCAGCCGACACTGTTGCCACAATGATGTTTAACTGCGTTGAAAATTTCAGCGAGAACGCATCAAATTTATGTTTACAAACCATCAAAATCATTGTTCATCCCTCAGACAAAGAAATTTGGAAGGTAACATGTCTTATTAGACTATTAGTATCATTGTACATTTGGTATACTTATTAGACTTTTAGTGTAGATGTGAATTTGGTATACTTATTAGACTTTTAGTGTTGATATGAATTTGGTATACTTATTAGACTTTTTGTGTAGATGTGAATTTGGTATATTATTTGACTATTAGTGTAGATGTATTATATTTTGGTATACTTATTAGACTTTTAGTGTAGATGTACATTTGGTATACTTATTAGACTTTTAGTGTAGATGTACATTTGGTATACTTATTAGACTGTTAGTGTAGATGTGAATTTGGTATACTTATTAGACTTTTAGTGTAGATGTACATTTGGTATACTTATTAGACTTTTAGTGTAGATGTGAATTTGGTATATTATTTGATTATTAGTGTAGATATGAATTTGGTATACTTATTAGACTTTTAGTGTTGATGTGAATTTGGTATACTTATTAGACTTTTTGTGTAGATGTGAATTTGGTATATTATTTGACTATTAGTGTAGATATGAATTTGGTATACTTATTAGACTTTTAGTATAGATGTGAATTTGGTATACTTATTAGACTTTTAGTGTAGATGTGAATTTGGTATATTATTTGATTATTAGTGTAGATGTGAATTTGGTATATTATTTAACTGTTAAGATATGAATTTGGTATACTTATTAATATATTAGTGTAGATACAAATTTGGTATACTTATTAGACTTTTAGTGTAGATGTGAATTTGGTATACTTATTAGACTTTTAGTGTAGATGTGAATTTGGTATATTATTTGATTATTAGTGTAGATATGAATTTGGTATACTTATTAGACTTTTTGTGTAGATGTACATTTGGTATACTTATTAGACTTTTAGTGTAGATGTGAATTTGGTATATTATTTGACTATTAGTGTAGATGTACATTTGGTATACTTATTAGACTTTTAGTGTAGATGTACATTTGGTATACTTATTAGACTTTTAGTGTAGATGTACATTTGGTATACTTATTAGACTGTTAGTGTAGATGTGAATTTGGTATATTTATTAGACTTTTAGTGTAGATGTATTATATTTTGGTATACTTATTAGACTTTTAGTGTAGATGTACATTTGGTATGCTTATTAGACTTTTAGTGTAGATGTGAATTTGGTATACTTATTAGACTTTTAGTGTAGATGTACATTTGGTATACTTATTAGACTTTTAGTGTAGATGTACATTTGGTATATTATTTGATTATTAGTGTAGATGTGAATTTGGTATATTATTAGACTTTTAGTGTAGATGTGAATTTGGTATACTTATTAGTATATTAGTGTACATGTACATTTGGTATACTTATTAGACTTTTAGTGTAGATGTGAATTTGGTATACTTATTAGACTTTTAGTGTAGATATGAATTTGGTATATTTATTAGACTTTTAGTGTAGATGTGAATTTGGTTTGCTTATTAGACTATTAGTGTAGATATGAATTTGGTATATTTATTAGACTTTTAGTGTAGATGTGAATTTGGTATACTTATTAGACTATTAGTGTAGATGTGAATTTGGTATATTATTTGATCATTAGTGTAGATATGAATTTGGTATACTTATTAGACTTTTAGTGTTGATGTGAATTTGGTATACTTATTAGACGTTTAGTGTAGATATGAATTTGGTATATTTATTAGACTTTTAGTGTAGATGTGAATTTGGTATATTATTTGACTATTAGTGTAGATGTGAATTTGGTATACCTATTAGACTATTAGTGTAGATGTACATTTGGTATACTTATTAGACTTTTAGTGTAGATGTGAATTTGGTATATTTATTAGACTATTAGTGTAGATGTGAATTTGGTATACTTATTAGACTTTTAGTGTAGATGTACATTTGGTATACTTATTAGACTTTTAGTGTAGATGTGAATTTGGTATATTATTTGATCATTAGTGTAGATATGAATTTGGTATACTTATTAGACTTTTAGTGTTGATGTGAATTTGGTATACTTATTAGACGTTTAGTGTAGATATGAATTTGGTATATTTATTAGACTTTTAGTGTAGATGTGAATTTGGTATATTATTTGACTATTAGTGTAGATGTGAATTTGGTATACCTATTAGACTATTAGTGTAGATGTACATTTGGTATACTTATTAGACTTTTAGTGTAGATGTGAATTTGGTATATTTATTAGACTATTAGTGTAGATGTGAATTTGGTATACTTATTAGACTTTTAGTGTAGATGTGAATTTGGTATACTTATTAGACTTTTAGTGTAGATGTAAATTTGGTATACTTATTAGACTATTAGTGTAGATGTGAATTTGGTATATTATTTAACTGTTAAGATATGAATTTGGTATACTTATTAGACTTTTAGTGTAGATATACATTTGGTATACTTATTAGATGTTTAGTGTAGATGTGAATTTGGTATACTTATTAGACTATTAGTGTAGATATGAATTTGGTATACTTATTAGACTATTAGTGTAGATGTGAATTTGGTATATTATTTAACTGTTAAGATATGAATTTGGTATACTTATTAGACTTTTAGTGTAGATATACATTTGGTATACTTATTAGACTTTTAGTGTAGATGTGAATTTGGTATACTTATTAGACTATTAGTGTAGATGTGAATGTGGTATACAGTTAGACTTTTAGTGTAGATATACATTTGATATACTTATTGGACTATTAGTGTAGATATACATTTGGTATACTTATTAGACTTTTAGTGTAGATGTGAATTTGGTATATTATTTGACTATTAGTGTAGATGTGAATTTGGTATACTTATTAGACTTTTAGTGTAGATGTGAATGTGGTATACAGTTAGACTTTTAGTGTAGATATACATTTGATATACTTATAGGACTATTAGTGTAGATATACATTTGGTATACTTATTAGACTTTTAGTGTAGATATACATTTGGTATACTTATTAGACTTTTAGTGTAGATGTGAATTTGGTATATTATTTGACTATTAGTGTAGATGTGAATTTGGTATATTATTTGATCATTAGTGTAGATATGAATTTGGTATACTTATTAGACTTTTAGTGTTGATGTGAATTTGGTATACTTATTAGACGTTTAGTGTAGATATGAATTTGGTATATTTATTAGACTTTTAGTGTAGATGTGAATTTGGTATATTATTTGACTATTAGTGTAGATGTGAATTTGGTATACCTATTAGACTATTAGTGTAGATGTACATTTGGTATACTTATTAGACTTTTAGTGTAGATGTGAATTTGGTATATTTATTAGACTATTAGTGTAGATGTGAATTTGGTATACTTATTAGACTTTTAGTGTAGATGTGAATTTGGTATACTTATTAGACTTTTAGTGTAGATGTAAATTTGGTATACTTATTAGACTATTAGTGTAGATGTGAATTTGGTATATTATTTAACTGTTAAGATATGAATTTGGTATACTTATTAGACTTTTAGTGTAGATATACATTTGGTATACTTATTAGATGTTTAGTGTAGATGTGAATTTGGTATACTTATTAGACTATTAGTGTAGATATGAATTTGGTATACTTATTAGACTATTAGTGTAGATGTGAATTTGGTATATTATTTAACTGTTAAGATATGAATTTGGTATACTTATTAGACTTTTAGTGTAGATGTACATTTGGTATACTTATTAGACTTTTAGTGTAGATGTGAATTTGGTATACTTATTAGACTATTAGTGTAGATGTGAATGTGGTATACAGTTAGACTTTTAGTGTAGATATACATTTGATATACTTATTGGACTATTAGTGTAGATATACATTTGGTATACTTATTAGACTTTTAGTGTAGATGTGAATTTGGTATATTATTTGACTATTAGTGTAGATGTGAATTTGGTATACTTATTAGACTTTTAGTGTAGATGTGAATGTGGTATACAGTTAGACTTTTAGTGTAGATATACATTTGATATACTTATAGGACTATTAGTGTAGATATACATTTGGTATACTTATTAGACTTTTAGTGTAGATATACATTTGGTATACTTATTAGACTTTTAGTGTAGATGTGAATTTGGTATATTATTTGACTATTAGTGTAGATGTGAATTTGGTATACTTATTAGACTTTTAGTGTAGATGTGAATTTGGTATACTTATTAGACTTTTAGTGTAGATGTGAATGTGGTATATTATTTGACTTTTAGTGTAGATGTGAATTTGGTATATTATTTGACTTTTAGTGTAGATGTGAATTTGGTATACTTATTAGACTTTTAGTGTAGATATACATTTGGTATACTTATTAGACTTTTAGTGTAGATGTGAATTTGGTATATTATTTGACTTTTAGTGTAGATGTGAATTTGGTATACTTATTAGACTTTTAGTGTAGATGTGAATGTGGTATACAGTTAGACTTTTAGTGTAGATATACATTTGATATACTTATAGGACTATTAGTGTAGATATACATTTGGTATACTTATTAGACTTTTAGTGTAGATGTGAATGTGGTATACAGTTAGACTTTTAGTGTAGATATACATTTGATATACTTATAGGACTATTAGTGTAGATATACATTTAGTATACTTATTAGACTTTTAGTGTAGATATGAATTTGGTATATTATTTGACTATTAGTGTAGATGTGAATTTGGCATACTTATTAGACTTTTAGTGTAGATATACATTTGGTATACTTATTAGACTATTAGTGTAGATGTGAATTTGGTATATTATTTGATTATTAGTGTAGATATGAATTTGGTATACTTATTAGACTTTTAGTGTTGATGTGAATTTGGTATATTATTTGATTATTAGTGTAGATGTGAATTTGGTATACTTATTAGACTTTTAGTGTAGATGTGAATTTGGTATACTTATTAGTATATTAGTGTAGATATACATTTGGTATATGATTAGACTATTAGTGTAGATGTACATTTGGTATACTTATTAGACTTTTAGTGTAGATGTGAATTTGGTATACAGTTAGACTATTACTGTAGATATACTTTTGGTATACAGTTAGACTATTACTGTAGATATACATTTGGTATACAGTTGGACTATTACTGTAGATATACATTTGGTATAATTATTAGACTCTTAGTATCATTGTATATTTAGTATACTTATTAGACTATTAGTGTAGATGTACATTTGGTATATTATATATTAGAATATTATTTTAGATGTGCATTTTGCTTTTCAATACAACTGCTACACGAGCTGTCTAGAAAATCTTATTTGCTACTCCTTCTGAACTGATGGTTCATCACTTAAAGACTTTACATGACTGGTGGATCTGAATTAAAATGGCGCTTATCTTCTTTCTGCATCCAATATGGCCACTTTGGCAGCCATGTTAAAATCTTGTTACTACTACTAATCTTAAATGGAAAGTCACATTGACCTGGGGTTTTCACCAGAAGGCTGATGATAATACCTAGTTGTCCAGAATGAAAAGGCAAAAGCAAAAGATATAGAAGCTAAGAAGAGTTAAGTGGTAAATTAAGCTACATACCTGTAATTGAAAATCTAAGCTATTTGTAACATCCCATTTATGATGTTGGAAAAAAAGAATGTTGTTGTATCATTTCAAGAGAAATAAAAGATTCCATTAATTTTGATAAATTTAAGCAATAACGACTCATGTCAGCACTGGGTCTATGTAATGCCAACTAGGGTCAATTCTGAATAATGAGAAATGTGACCATGTTGCATAGTAATTACTTTGCATGTTGCAGAGTTCTTGAAGTCATGAAGCTTTAGAATCAGTTACATACTGCATCAATGGCAGTAGCAATGTAACGAAAGTCAGTCCTGCAAAATGTGAATGTTAATTTTAGTAACTACAAATCATCATCATCATCATCATCATTGGCGACTCGGTCTCGAAAGACCATGCGAATAGCGCCCTTGGGGTGTTGCCTGTCTCTGTTGGCAACGTCTGCTGTGGCTGTGCAGGCCTATACGTGAGTGACAGTCCCTACTGCAGTTGGTGCAGACATACTGGGAAGTCTGCATTACTGTGGTTGCTGTTGCGTTCTTCTTTCTCTTACGTTTCTCTGCCACCAACTGGCCTCTCCTCGCATCAGCAACTGATATGCCATTGTTTACCATCAGTCTCCAGGTGCCTCGGTCCTCAGCCAGCTCTTCCCAGCCATCGGGTGAAATCTTGCATGCCTTCATGTCCCTCTTGCACACATCTTTGAAACGGAGTGAGGGGTGTCCGACTCTTCTCATGCCAGTGGCCAGCTGTCCATATAAGATGTCCTTTGGCAGCCTTCCATCCTCCATGTGTCGGACGTGACCCAGCCATCGAAGGCGGCGTTTAATTAGTAGGGAGTACATGCTGGGGGTACTTGCACGCTGCAGGATCTCGCTGTGTGGAACACGGTCTTGCCAGCTGATTTTCAGGATGTGTTTTAGGCACCATATATGGAAGGAGTTGGGCCGGCGTTCTTGCCTCATGTAGGTACTCCACGTCTCACTTCCATATAGAAGGGTGCTGAGAACGCAGGCCTGGTAGACTCGGACCTTGGTGTGCTCTGTCAGCGTGTTGTTTTCCCAAACCCTCTTTGTTAATCGAGCCATGATGGTGTTTGCCTTTCCAAGCCTTCTGTCCAGCTCCATATCAATCGAGAGAGTGTTGCTGATGGTTGACCCTAGGTAGGTAAAGTTGTTGACTGCTTCCAGGGTGACACCGTTGATTTTGATTGAAGGGGCAATGGTGGTATCTTGCACGCTGACATTTGTTTTTTCCAAGCTGATTGTGAGACCAAAGTGCGTGCAGGCAACAGCAAAACGGTCTCCCAGTCTCTGGAGGGCTTCCTCGGTCTGGGCCACAAGAGCTGTGTCATCTGCAAAAAGCATCTCCCTGATGAGCACAGCTCTCACTTTGGTCTTTGAGCGCAGTCGTGCCAGGTTGAACAGGCTCCCATCAGACCTGGTGTGTAGATATATGCCATCCGTGGACGTGTCGAAGGCGTAGGACAGGAGCAGGGAGAAGAAGATCCCAAAAAGTGTTGGTGCCAGCACGCAGCCCTGCTTCACACCACTGTTAATTGGGAAGGAAGTTGAGTATGATCCATCATACAGGACTGTTCCCTTCATATCTGCATGGAAAGAGATTATCATGCTGAGGAGTTTTGGTGGGCAACCGATCTTACTCAGAAGTTCAAAAAGGCCCTTCCTGCTGACCAAGTCAAAGGCCTTGGTGAGGTCGATGAACATCATGTAGAGTGGTTGACCTTGCTCTCTGCTCTTCTCTTGGAGTTGTCGTAGGGAGAAGATCATGTCTGTCGTCGACCTGCCTGCTCTGAAGCCGCACTGTGATTCCGGGTACACACGGTCTGCCAGCAATTGCAGCCTGTTGAGTATGATGCGGGCGTACACTTTACCAACAATACTCAAGAGCGAGATCCCTCTGTAATTATTACAGTCACTGCGGTCGCCCTTGTTTTTGTAAAGGGTCACAATTGTGGCATCATGCATGTCTTGGGGGACTACTCCTTCCTCCCAGCAGCGGCAAAGTAGCTCGTGCAGTGGTTTAATCAATGCTGGTTTTCCACGTTTGATAGCTTCGGGCAGGATGCTGTCACTACCTGGTGCTTTGTCGTTTGGAAGGCAGTCGATTGCTTTGCTGAGCTCCTCTAAGGTTGGCACTTTGTCGAGCTCTTCCATGGTGGGCAGATTCTTTATGCTGCTGAGGGCTGCATCAGTGACTGACGTTTCTCTGGAGTATAGTTCTGAGTAGTGCTCCACCCATCTGGCCATCTGTTGCCCACGGTCTGTGATCTTCTCTCCCGTCAGGGATTTCAGGGGAGCGACCCCTTTCACTGTAGGGCCTAGAGCCTTCTTGATGCCACTGTACATGCCTTGGATGTGTCCGGACTCGGCACTGCGCTGGATCCCTTCACACAGTTGTTGCCAGTACTCGTTCGCACACTGTCTAGCAATGCGTTGGGTGTTACTTCGGGCACTTCTGAGAGCAGCAAGCGTCCGTTCATTAGGGCATTTTTTGTAAGCTATGAAGGCTTTTCGTTTCTCCTCGATTTGTGGTTCCATCCTTGATAGGTGTGCATTGAACCAGTCCTGGCTGGGTCGTTCCTTCTTGCCAAACGTTGACATAGCTGTATTGTAGATGGCACCCTTCATGGCGTTCCACTTGGCTGTAGCGTCATACTCAGGCAGGTCCTGGAGAGCCTTGTTCAGGGCAGACACATACTCCTTCACCTTGGCAGGGACTGACATCTGTGCAGTGTTTATGCGAGGACATCCTTTTGGTTTTGTGCGGTGTAGCATGTGTGGCTGTAGTCGCACTCTGCTGCTCACAAGGGCATGATCGGAGTCACAGTCTGCACTGTGGTAGGTTCTGGTGGAGAGGACGCTGTTAAGGGCAGAGCGCCTGGTGATGACCAAGTCGAGTTGGTGCCAGTGATGAGATCTGGGGTGTTTCCATGACACTTTGTGTTGTGGCTTACACTTGAAGAAGGTGTTTGTGATGCACAGGCCATGGTAGGTGCATAGCTCCAGCAGTCTCTGGCCGTTTTCGTTAGTCTTTCCAGTGCCATGATATCCGAGGCAGGTAGGCCAGGACTCATGGTCCGCACCTACTCTGGCATTAAAGTCGCCGAGGAGGAATAGTGGTTCATTTTTGGGGCATCCTTTGATCTGTTCATCCAGCTGCCCATAGAACTGATCCTTCACGTCTTCTGATGACGTGAGGGTTGGGGCGTAGACACTGATGATGTTGACAGGACCTGAAGTAGTGGTGAGGCGGATGGACAAGAGACGCTCAGTGCCCCCTGTTGGAGGTTCAACCGAGGCCAGGAGATTGTTTTTGATGGCAAAGCCCACTCCGTGCTGACGGGGCTCCTCAGGTTCTCGACCCTTCCAGAAGAAGGTGTAGTTTTCCTCTCTGAGGGAGCCACTAGAGGCGAGCCTGGTTTCCTGGAGGGCAGCTATGCTGATATTTAGTCTGGTGAGTTCTCTATCGATGATGGCCGTCTTTCTGGTGTCGTCCACTTCTCTGAGGTCGTCGGAGATGCCTGTACACATGGTGCGCACATTCCAGCTTGCAAATCGAAGAGCTGGAGTCTTCTTTATTGGTTTCTTGTTTCTTTTGTCTGGTGTGGAATTACCGTCTGCTTGTCATGCTGAACAACACACTGAGCTCCAGACACCCACTGGAGCAGGCAGACGATGGCGGGTCAACACCTTATTGACCGGGGGCTGCCCGGCTTGAGGCGGGCGATAGTTGGCCAGTGGGACACGATGATCCCTCCCACCATCAAAGCTGACCCGTGGCGCCCCTTCCCTACGCCAATCAGGTGGGACTTATAACCCATAAACTGTCAGCTTCCGTGTTGTTTCCTCACTCAGTAGCGAGACTGGAGTGTCCTCTCCAGGGCGCAAGCCTGGGCGTGGAATATGGAGATCCTGGGCTGCCCAGACGTCAGGATCCCCCTCTCATCCTTGCTGGTGGGGTCCAAAGGAATGCTGAGCATGACATTTGGCACCAGTTTGGATGCAGGAGCTGCCGGAAGGAGGTCGTAGTCGACCCCCAGCCGCCTTAGGGGCTCCACTCCTGATTTTCTGTCTGGGTTTACTCCCGTAGCCTTTCCTTCTCCCGAAGATATCCACAAGGCAGTGGAGCCATAATCCAATGGATGGGACTTGGTTGGTTTTGAATCAGAGTTTCCTTCTCCTAGATGAACTGCCTGACAAGGCTAACGAGCTTCATCTGCCCAGGTTTGGGGTCAGAGTTTCCCTTCTCTTAGACTGGTTGCCTGCCAAGGCTAATGAGCCCAGTCTGCCCACCCAGTTATACCGCCGGGTACTTGGTCGCGCCACACAGCAGGCTCTGTTAAAACAGGGGGCACCGTGTGAAGGTGCTGCTGTGGACACAATAGTGTAGGAGAGGCCATATGCATGTAACCTCCTGCCCCGCAGAGCGAGACAGTGGTCCTGCGGCGATCACTACACCTGGGAAGGAGAGGCTATGAGAGATGCTTCACTTTCCTTTGGCAAGCGGGACGTCAGGCCCAGGCCACGCACCCCCCTACTACAAATAGTTAAAAAAATAATATATTTACAACAAAAAATTGAATCTCAAAAATAAATAACAGAACCATATTTTAGTCATTGTTTGCAAATTTTAATGGGACAAGCAAGAAAAGTGTAATGGATGCATAAATAATTTCTTTCTGATGTTACAATCAAATAGCTCATACTTTCTGATGTTACAATCAAATAGCTCATACTTTCTGATGTTACAATCAAATAGCTCATACTTTCTATGTCAAATAATGTAATTTCAACCAACTTAAATGCTTTTTAATAAGTCCTGGTAAAAATTTATAATTATGTTAAAGCCTGAAAAGTTAATATGGAGGTTAAATGAGTTCATGTTGGAATTAATGTTAATTCACTCTGCTTTGCAAGGTGTCAGTTTTCATGGATTTTCTGGCCGTTATGCTATAAAGAGACTTAACAAACAGATCATATGATCCTTCTTTGGAAACAACAGAACTATTTGTCAAATTCATAAATTAATTGCCAACGAAAGTACATTTTACAAGAGCGTCAAAGTTTACACCCACAAAAATAAATGAATGAACAACATTTTCTGCATTTTTAATTTATTTACCTCTCTTCTGCCCTCCCCATTTTCTTCATTATTACCTATTTTCTGTCCTTCCTATTCTCTTCATTATTTTCTTGTATTCTATTCTCATTATCTACATTATTTGCCTGCCATCTGTCCTCCCAATGTTCTGTATTATCTGCCTGATTTCTATCCTCTACAGTATCATTTCTGTATTATCTGCCTGATTTCTATCTTTGATATTTTCTGCATTATCTGCCTGATTTCTGTCTTCAACATTTTCTGTATTGTCTGCCTGATTTCTGTCTTTGACATTTTCTGTATTATCTGCCTGATTTCTATCCTCTACATTATCATTTTCTGTATTATCTGCCTGATTTCTATCTTCAGCATGTTCTGTATTATCTGGCTGATTTCTATCTTTGACATTTCCTGCATTATCTGCCTGATTTCTGTCTTTGACATTTCCTGTATTATCTGCCTGATTTCTGTCATTGACATTTCCTGTATTATCTGCCTGATTTCTGTCATTGACATTTCCTGCATTATCTGCCTGATTTCTATCCTCTACATTATCATTTTCTGTATTATCTGCCTGATTTCTATCTTCAGCATGTACTGTATTATCTGCCTGATTTCTGTCTTTGACATTTATTGCATTATCTGCCTGATTTCTATCCTCTACATTATCATTTTCTGTATTATCTGCCTGATTTCTATCTTCAGCATGTTCTGCATTATCTGGCTGATTTCTGTCTTTGACATTTCCTGCATTATCTGCCTGATTTCTGTCTTTGACATTTATTGCATTATCTGCCTGATTTCTATCCTCTACATTATCATTTTCTGTATTATCTGCCTGATTTCTATCTTTGATATTTCCTGCATTATCTGCCTGATTTCTGTCTTTGACAATTTCTGCATTATCTGCCCGATTTCTATCCTCTACATTATCATTTTCTGTATTATCTGCCTGATTTCTATCTTCAGCATGTTCTGTATTATCTGGCTGATTTCTATCTTTGACATTTCCTGCATTATCTGCCTGATTTCTGTCTTTGACATTTATTGCATTATCTGCCTGATTTCTATCCTCTACATTATCATTTTCTGTATTATCTGCCTGATTTCTATCTTTGATATTTCCTGCATTATCTGCCTGATTTCTGTCTTTGACAATTTCTGCATTATCTGCCTGATTTCTATCTTCAACATTTTCTGCAATGTCTGCCTGATTTCTATCTTTGACATTTCCTGCATTGTCTACCTGATTTCTCTCTTCAACATTTTATGTATTGTCTGCCTGATTTCTATCCTCTACATTATCATTTTTTGTATTATCTGCCTGATTTCTATCCTCGACATTACTATTTTTTGCCTGACTTCTATCCTTGGCATTTTCGGTTTCTGCATTATCTGCTTGATTTTTATCCTCGACATTTTCTGTATTATCTGCCTGTCATCTGTCTCTTTTCAGGCATTCAGATCAGAAGCCAGGAAAAGAGCTTCAAATTCAGGTAAACTTGAAAAATGATTGCTGTCAATCTTAAAGTTTGAACAAGCATAAATGTTTTGTAATGTTGAATATCAAATATAATTACAGTTTCTTTTTTGTCCTTAAAACTGTCTATCCTTGTGTCCATTGCAAAATCTTGTGAACACAGCGTGTAATGAAGGTTTTAATAGATTGCCATGAAATTTGGTCAATGTTATGATAATTGTCTGCATTGCTTCCTCAGTTTTATCGGGGCCCCGAGTGGCCGAGTGGTCTAAAGCGCTCTTCGTTACGGATCACTGCCATCTCACCTCTGTCTGTGGTGGTTCGAGTCTAAAATTCAGCCAATGTGGGCATGTAAGAAAGCTTGCCAGTAGCTTCTCGTGGGTCGGTGGTTCTTTCTGGGGTTTTCCAGGTTCTTCCTCCACCATTAATACTGGCCGCCATGTATAGCCTATCGTGCTGAAAAATGGCGTTAAACCCCACAACAACAACATCCTCAGTTTTATAAGAGTTATTGCCCCTTTTGACCTGCAGCAGAATGTCATGCATGACAGTCCTGTGAATGCAGCTAGTCTCATAGATTTCAGTTGATCACTATGAAATTTGGCAAATGTTTTTTTTGTTATCTGATGATGTTCATATTGGGACAAATCATCTTGCTCCCACAAGTTGTGTTAGAGTTATTGCTCTTTTTTTTTCGTTGCTGAATGACAGAATCTTGTGAATGTAAATGATCTCACAAATATCAGTATATTCCTGTGAAATTTTGTACATGTTATGATCATAATCTGAAGATGAAAATTTGGAAAAATTCCTGTGCTTTTGCAATTTTTGTAAGAGTTATTGCCCTTAATGACTTGTGGCCAGATGCAATGCCTGGCAGGATATTGCAAAATCATCTTGGTCACAGTTTTCATTAGATCACCATGAAAATTTGTGCATGTTATGGCTGTCTGAAAAGTCACACATTATCAAATCACTGTACTCTTGCAATTTAGAGTTATTTGCCATTTTGTCATACAACTGAATTTAGTGTAAGATAGAATCTTGTAAACGAAACATGTTTTGTAGTTTTTCATGGATTTTTGTAAAACTTGATAAGTGTTATGAGTTGAATATTGACATATTTTTTACTCACAAGATTTGTATGAGTTATTGCCCTTTACAATTTACAGGTGGATGCAGTATATTAATATAGTAAGGTGCCATTAGCCTGGATTATGACCATTTACTAAGAGTCTTTTAATGTATCACAATAATATAGTTCAAGATGTCCTTGTCAGAATTCACTATAATTCCACATTCATGTTTCTGTTCAAGAATATTATTGATGAGCACTTTCTATTTCCAGTGAATGATTATTTGGAAATGTGCAATATATAGCTGCTAAATAGAAAATAAGGAAAGTACATGTTGCCTATGATGGATGAATGTACTCTTATGCTATTTTTTATGCAGCCGTATACTTATTTAATATTCTCAAATCTAAATGTGTAGTACTAAAACGATGATAATAACAATGACAGACATGGCTTTTATTGCTTTGTTTTTGTATTTTTTAATGTACCAAAGAGGTGTAATCCATATAAAGGCAAGTGCAATATATATATATATATATATATATATATATATATATATATATATCTTTTCTTATTCTTCTTGGTAGTCTCTTGGATCGAGGAAGACAAGTTGTGCGATTTATTATTTTATAGACTGTTTAAACAAATTACATCCTAAAATAAAATTTACATTCAATGTGTCTTAAACTAAAGTATCATTTTTGGACATAGAGGTCGTGAAAAATGAAAATGATGACATCACTACCATCGTTAATGTTAAAGACACAAATATACATCAGTGTGTTGAATATTCTTCATGCCATCCTAAATCATGTAAAAACGTGATACCATAGAGTCGAGCAGAAAGATACAGAAGAATTATTTCAGATGACACTATTTTTAAATCATCTTTGACAGAGTTTAAGGTCAGCATTTTTTAAATAGAAATTACTCTATTAACATCATTAATACTGCTTTCAGAAAAGTATCTTCTCTTAGACAACTTGAATCATTACAATGTAAAATCAAAAATAGAAATGAAGATATCGTTCCTTTTGTTATTGAATATAATCCAAGTTTGCCTAATATAGGTAAGATTGTCAATAAATAAAGTTTTGGTGTTGTTTATTATATATATATATATATACCACTCATCTTGTAATAGGAACTGTGTTATAGTGAAGCTAGGCCACTCATCTTTTAATAGGAAATGTGTTATAGTGAAGCTAGGCCACTCATCTTCTAATAGGAAATGTGTTATAGTGAAGTTAGGCCACACATCTTCTAATAGGAAATGTGTTATAGTGAAGCTAGGCCACTCATCTTGTAATAGGAAATGTGTTGTAGTGAAGGCCACTGATCTTATGATAGGAACTGTGTTACAGTGAAGGCCACTCTTTTTTGTAATAGGAACTGTTATGATGAAGACCACTCATCTTTCAGTAGGAACTGTTGTAGTGTAGGGCACACATCTTGTAACAGGAACTGTGTTATAGTGAAGGCTACATGTCATATAATATGAACTATATTATAGTGAAAGCCTTTCACTTAGGAGAGTCTGATGCATTTTGGCATACAATTAACAGCTGATGTTTTTTCAAATATATAGATACTTGATTATAAGTCAGCAGCCTTCATAGACCCATCTCTGACAGCTCATAATGTACAGGCTTGGTCTGTGTGGTTGTTAGAAGTAATCAGTAGACAAACAATGTAGGCACTGATCTGCTGGCACATTATGTGATGGTAGATCAGGGTAGATGTTGATTACAGTTGGACATGACTTACAAGTGAGTATATACAGTGATGAATTGTGATAATTAGGATTACCAGTACATTGAATTGGCACATGTCTTTGTGTGAGTTTTATTTTACTTTTGATGGCTTTTGGATGTATAGGAATGCATTGAATTGGCATGTGTTTTTGTGTTTGTTTTGTTTTACTCTTCACAGCTTTAGGCTATTTAAACATCATTGGCTGCTCACAGTGATATGTTCTGATTTAATTTAGATTTTTTTAAGGCTAATTTTAGTGTAAATTTTACATTTGAGACTGAAGATATATCTCTGTCATTTGATAGTTGAAGGCTATCTGTTTATTCAGCCAAAGTTTGTTGAAATTCAAGAAGGAAGACATTGGTAAATCAGTCTAAATGGGATTTAGGTTTATGGAACATTTTGGATCTTGTAGATAGTTTTCATAGTATTAAAAAATGTGATATAATGAAATAATACTATATGACAAGATGTGTTAGAGGATAGTTTAAAATGATGTAAATTAGATCAGATAGAAAGGATTCTTCAAAGTACATGTTTTCAATTTATTTTCATTAATTTACAGAAACCTGTTCCTCCTCCTCAAGTTCATTGACAAGACTATCAACAGCCTACAAGGAGGGAAATATCACTATCAAAATCTGTTCTGGCAAATTAGCAGACTGGAAGGTAGGTTGTAATTTATTGAACACAAGAGTTGTTCAGTTCCTTGAACTTTCGTAACTTTTGTAATGTAAAACTGACGCTAAGAGCAAAAGCCTGACCTGTTTTCATCCAGGTGTTTTTACTCAGTCAGCTGACAACTTCTAGCTTCTTTAATGTTCTCCTTCAATGTCAAGGATTTAATCCTTGAAAATTATACCTAAATTTTGGGAAATTTATTTAGAGTTTAAGGCTGCTGCTTTTAAATGGACTAATTTAGTCATAATACTGTACTTTGCCTTTACTTGTATAGAACCTTTTAACCCTTGAATCTGAGGAAACTGTTTCCAGTTGAAAGTTAGGCCCATCATCTATTTATCCCTTGAATCTAAGGAAACTCTTTCCAGTTGAAAGTTAGGCCTGTCATCCTTTTATCCCTTGAATCTGAGGACATGGTTTCCATTTGAAAGTTAGTCCCATCATCTTTTTATACATTGAATCTGAGGAAACTGTTTCCAGTTGAAAGTTAGGCCCATCAGTTTTTTTATCCCTTGAATCTTAGGGAACTGTTTCCAGTTGAAAATTAGGCCCATCATCTTTTTATCCTTGAATCTGAGGAAACTGTTTCCAATTGAAAGTTAGGCCCATCATTCTTTTATCCCTTGAATCTGAAGAAACTGTTTCCAGTTGAAAGTTAGGCCCATCATAGCTCTTGATTTGTTTCCTTTTGAGATTGAAAATGGGCCTCAACATTAATTTTTTAGATTACTTGCCCAGCTGGGCATGTTCTTATTGATCCTTCTTGCTCAGTCTGATTGATAATACTTGCCCAGATCTATTTTGGGTTGAAATTTTTAAAAAATGGTAGCAAAGCATACATTATCGAGATAGCAATATAATCATCACAAACTGTTTCATCTTAATAACTTTTCTAATCTTTGGCAAAATTTGACTGTTATGGTCCCATTTTGACTTAGAATTTTTGAAACACTTCATGGACTGAAAATCAAAATTTGGCATTTGCTTTTAGATCAAAAAAATCTAAGTCTAAATAAACTTTCACCATTTTCAGATCGAATTTAATGGAGTTATTATGCCTGATTGACAGTGAAATTGACCTTTCAATTTTGTTTTTACTCATATCTTTTGTAGGGCTCCATTGATTGAAATCAAATTCAGGACAAGTTTAATTTTCACCTTTATAAAGATTTACAGAATTATGACCCACTTTTCTACTTGGAACCTTGTTCTTCAATTTCCACTCAGTAATTTTTGAAAGACTTAATGGATTGAAGTCAAGTTTCATATTGGGCTTTATGTTAAGAACACCTACATGTAAATATTTGATTTTTCTTGTTTGGGGTCAAAATTATATGGAGTTATGGTCTCGGTTTGAATTGGAACTTTGCCATTTAACTGCTTCATATTGGAACTGGTTCTTGCTCTCTGTTGTCAGATAAGGTTATTAGATGCTTCTCAGTCAGAGAATAACCAGACTAAAAATAATGTGAAAAATTGGCAAGTTTGGATTACAGATTTTAGTTGAAATATCCTGTTAATTGCAGCAATGTCATCAATATATTTGATGCTGATATCAGCTGTCTAACATGCTGCCTGATGTGCGATTGACCGATAAAATGGACCAAGGTATCTAGCATAAGTAATAGAATGGATTGCATATAAAGTAGACCCTCATTTCAAGTAAAAAGTGGAATATTTTGGCTCAAGTTATGTAATTATTACAAAGAGTATGGGGCAAAATGGTGTGGAATGAAAATTTACCATATCGCATCATCTTAATTCATTAACCCCTGGCATAAAGTTTATGTATCATGAGCTTGTACCCTGTTTTCATGATCTGTATCATCAAGGTCATTTAAGACACACCAACATGTGTGGTATTACAGAAAACTAGGCAGATTTAGCTCTACAATGATACCAAATAATCTAGACTTTCTACTTGCTTAACAAAGTTCAGAGGGAAAAACATGTTTTTTGTGACCCAATTTTTGGGGGGGCCAAAAATTTGCCTATTGTTGAAATTGGATTTTGTGACATTTTGGTCTGAAATCTAAGGCAGACCAGTATAAACTGCACACAGACATGTGAACCTTTGCAGAAAATAGTATAAGATTCAGAGTTTAAATATGGCCAGGACAAAAACATGATAGGTCTGATAAGCAAAACAAAAAAAAAACCAACTACAGCTTTTACCCTTCTGCACATGTCCAAGTGTAATAACCAATAAAAACCTCAATTTTAACAGATCTAGGCATCTGGCTAAACAAAAATCTCTTGGAAGCAGATATATTTTGATGTATTCAGAAATAACCCACAAAATGCATTTCCTACTCCCATTTCAGGTGGAGGAAAAAAACGAAAATCTTAAGGGGTTAATGAGTTAATGGGTGAATTTTGATGATATCACAAAATTAGCATATTTCTTATGTACTTGATTATTTATGCATCAATATTGCACATACATACAAAAATAGCAATTCCTTGACAGATTATAATAAATTTCAAAAAATCTTGTTAAAGGTTTCATTGGTAACAGCTGAAAATCCTTTGTCCAGTCTGTTATTTGTTTTAGCTAATATTCACTTGCCCTTGCCTTAGTTTCACTTGCCCTTGCCTTAGTTTTGCTGGCCTTGGCCAATCTGAGAAGCATTAATATGATGTTCTGAAATATAATGAAAATTAGAGATGTTTTGTATTTTGATAATACTGTACTATGATACATACTATGGTATACTACAGTTATATTAGGACCAACAATTTAATCTTCTGGAACAGAGGCCAACCATTTTATTAAAATGTATGTCTGTCAATAGATGAAAATATATCTTGCTCTGATTTACACCAAAATAAAACTATATTATATCCATTATACTAACCATATATTATATCCATTATACTATCCATATATTCATTATACTATCCATATATTATATCCATTATACTACCATATATTATATCCATTATACTATCCATATATTACATCCATTATACTATCCATATATTCATTATACTATCCATATATTATATCCATTATACTATCCATATATTATATCCATTATACTATCCATATATTATATCCATTATACTATCCATATATTCATTATACTATCCATATATTACATCCATTATACTATCCATATATTATATCCATTATACTATCTGTATATTCATTATACTATCCATATATTATATCCATTATACTATCCATATATTATATCCATTATACTATCCATATATTATATCCATTATACTATCCATATATTACGTCCATTATACTATCCATATATTACATCTATTATCCTATCCATATATTATATGTTATACTATCCATATATTATATCCATTATGCTATCCATATATTATATCCATTATACTATCCATATATTATATCCATTACACTATCCATATATTACATCCATTATACTATCCATATATTATATCCATTATACTATCCATATATTACATCCATTATACTATCAATATATTACATCCATTATACTATCAATATATTATATGTTATGCTATCCATATATTACATCCATTATACTATCCATATATTATATCCATTATACTATCCATATATTACATCCATTATACTATCCATATATTACATCCATTATACTATCAATATATTATATCTGTTATGCTATCCATATATTATATCTGTTATGCTATCCACATATTATATCCATTATGCTATCCATATATTATATCTGTTATACTATCCATATATTATATCCATTATACTATCCATATATTATATCCATTATACTATCCATATAAAATAAGCGTGTTAACAAACAAGAAAATATTTATTGGACTTGATAAATTCAAACAGAAAACAACTGCTCTGCTGAAATTCTTTGAATGATTTGCATTCTTACAAAGGAATACGTGTAGTTGACACATTAACGTACATGTACACCAGTAAGTAACTTAAAAATATTTTTTATATATCCAAAATTCATTCAAAAAGTTAGATTTTGCCTGAATATCTTTCACAAAATCCCATTTGGCCACAATATTGACATATATAACATATGTCAAACATAAGCTTAAAGGAACATCAATATTTTTGTAATATTCCAAATTAATTCGTGACATATTTAACTGTTTTGTACAATAAATAATAATAGTTTTAGTTATTTTGTCAGTATAAAGGAAATTATGCTGTTAATATCATTAAATCCTTTGCTCATGAAAACTAACAAAGTACTGGTACAGTGAAAAAGTACCATGGTACATACTACTAGAAAAAATACCACAGTACAACTTTATATTGATAATACTGCACACCTCTAATGAAAATGTTGCAAACATAAAATTAACTGGCAGCATGTAGATCAACAGCATGTGTGAGTAGATAATATTTATTTGTTTATGCAGTATTATCCATTATTTGAAATTTGTATCAGTTTTTGTCATCAGTAATCATCAAAATGAATCTATTAGTTATCATCAGTTTGAATCTGTACCATCTGACCTTATCAGTACTGGCCATTAGTAATCATCAACCTGAATATATGAGTAATCATCAGCATGAATCTGTTAGTAATCATCAACATGAATCTGTACCATCTGACCTTATTAGTACTGGCCATCAGTAATCATCAACATGAATATATGAGTAATCATCAACATGAATCTGTTAGTAATCATCAGTTTGAATCTGTACCATCTGACCTTATTAGTACTGGCCATCAGTAATCATCAACATGAATATATGAGTAATCATCAACATGAATCTGTTAGTAATCATCAGTTTGAATCTGTACCATCTGACCTTATCAGTACTGGCCATCAGTAATCATCAACATGAATATATGAGTAATCATCAACATGAATCTGTTAGTGATCATCAACATGAATCTGTACGATCTGACCTTATTAGTACTGGCCATCAGCAATCATCAGCATGAATATATGAGTAATCATCAGCATGAATCTATTAGTAATCATCAACATGAATCAGTACCATCTGACCTTATCAGTACTGGCCATCAGTAATCATCAACATGAATATATGAGTAATCATCAGCATGATTCTATTAGTAATCATCAGCATGAATCTTTTAGTAATCATCAACATGAATCTGTACCATCTGTCTGTGTCAGTGTTTGCCATCAGTAGTCATCAACATGAATATATCAGTAATCAACATTAATCTGTACCATCTGTCTGTATCAGTGTTTGCCATCAGTAATTATCAATATAAATCTGTACCATTTCACTGCATCAGGTCTGGCCATCAGTAATCATCAACGTGAATCTGTACCATCTGACTATATCAGTGTTTGCTGGAATGATTTACCTTCTGCTGTGTTCAACTAGCATAACTACATTTTTAAAATCTATGTTAGCAGTGAATAAACTCTTGAGTGCAAACCATAAACTGTAATACAAATGCATCAGCTATTCACAGCAAGCAAACTTTTAAGTTCACAGGCCCACTGAGTCAGCAAATAATCAAAAAATGCAGATAAAAATGCATATGCAAACAAAACATATTGTCCAAAATCTGTTAGAAGCCAGCAGTAGTGTCCAGAATCTTGTCCCCTTATCATATCCGAACTGCCAAGTATCTAACTCAACTAAACCAGTTGTTATATTCCACCTCTCTCCGTTCCCTACCTTAATGCCTGAAGGTGGAATCAATTAAACTGCATCAGACCAGAAATTATAATATGGGTATTATTCCTGTTTGTAATAATTTAGTGTCCTCTAGTAGCCAGTGAAGAGAGGTGGAAAATAATGACTGGATTATTTAGATCAATTATTTTCTTTCATTTTTGCACAAAAATAAGGTTGAGTTAGATAAATGTTTTAAACAGGTACAATGGAGCATATACAGGTAAATTGTTTACATTGTAAAGGCTTGTCTTCCATTTTGAATTTTCAATATTGCTCTGGATATTTGTACTGAAATGGCTCATTAGTACTGTCCTTGTTTTGAATGTATCTGATTGGCTGTCTAGTACAGACTGTGTGTGATGTACTTTTTAGGCATGGAGCATTCAGCCTCACATGTCTGGGATGGAGGATGTTGAACTATTCTAGTTACTAAGTACCAGAAGTCTGTGCATTGTGACATCCTACTCTTTTGTTTCTGGTTTTGGTCTTTGTAACTTAAACTCAATCTCAGCAGGCTAAATAATTCTGTGAAGAAATTAGGCAATGGCATTCATTTCATTCCAAACAGTTGAAAGAATTGAAATGGCTGAGGTTTGATTAGTTGAAATAAATCATGTACTGTTCTTCATGAAAAAACAAATTTAAAAATTGATTGACCCACACCATTTTGTCAAAGGAATGAACATCTTTAAAATTAAAGCAGTCAAAGCTCACCAGGATTCTAAAATGCAGTGCATTTCTCTTTTAAAAGCTGCATTCAAACCAGTGGCAACTCAATGCTTATTCATGTTAAAACAAGCAGAATATGAAAAACTGGTTATGAAATATAGAACTGCACATACACTAGCAAAAACTGTGATCTGAGCTTCATACCATTATGCAACCATGTCGCTTAGACAAAGCAAAAAGCCTGGAAGTTGGTCCAAACTACATGAGTGACAAGGTAACAGCCACTGCCATAGCTAATATTGTCACACAAAGTGTAGTAAAAGGTGGACATCCAGATTTTGCATTTGGACAATTGATGGTACAACTGACTGCAATAGTGATGACCTAGAAAACATACATGTTAGAATATGCAGTCAGGTCTTCAAGATACTTGGTGTGAAGACCATTAGGAAAGAGAAACTAGTAGGATTTACAGCTGAGGGTGCATCAAACAAAATTAAAAGTGTATTTTTTATATGCTATCACCTCTAACAACAACACAAATTTGAAAAAGAAATATAACAGAAAAGGAAATATACATGTTGCTGAAAATTATTCAAATTGTACAAAAAAAAAATTTATTATATCTTATTGATATTTTTTTATTGAAATGTCAGTGATATTACAATCACAAAATATCACTATATAGGTATACTTTCTTACTCATCATATTTTCCTTATGAAATTTAGGCAAATGTATTGGTCAGTAGTGGACCATCAGACCTTCAGTTGAGTAATGGCAGACTGTCCAGTTCTCTGCTTGAGAAGGCAGGTTCAGAGCTTCAGGATGAGTGTGATGAGAAGTACCCTAATGGCATCCAACATGGAGAGGTGGCTGTAACTAATGGATACAAACTGCATTGTAAAAAAGTCTACCATGGAACTCTGCCATCCTGGGATGAAACATCAGATAAAAAGGTTTTTGATCATCTTGATACATCATACATAATTTATTTTGTATTGGTAGTATTTTCCAGTCATGGTCTTCACTATAGTAACATGTAGCTGGGGATAGAACAGTTTGTTTTACACTTTACCACAATACTGGTCATGGTTATTGGCATTTGATGTCAAATTCAAGCTCAATTTTTTTTCATAGTGCATCTGTTTGTGAGCATGATATATTGTTTTAAATAATTCTTTGTCCTTTTATGGTGCAGTATCAATGTTATATTATGGATTCTGTTTCTCCTGTTCTTTCCCTGTTTCTCTTATTTCTTTCCACATTCTTTTTCCTGCTGACTGCACCTTTGTTGTGTAATTATTTCCTGTTGTTTTGGTTTAATGTCAGTGTTGTACCTCTTGATTCTGTTTCTTCATATGGTGCCTGTTCCACAACTCACCATCGATTTTGTTGTAATCTCTTGTAAAAACTTTGGGAAAGATTGTTAGTTCTCTGACGTGTTTTTCCATGCACTGCAAGGGCTCTTTCTGCTTCATTGTTTCACATTTGGTAGGTACATATCCTGTGTTATGACAAATGTTACATTTTAAATGGAAAACACCCTTTATACTAGGTGTTTGCCAGAAATCCATGCAGATAAAAAAAGGTCGTCATGTTCTTTGCCTGATCGTTATCTATTTCCATTATCCTTACTTATATCTTCACTTGATATTCAGCATACATACCCCGTCTTGCTGCATATATTTTTGTATTGTATTTTTGTTCTTGTCTTTTTAACTGAGGCTTCTAAAGTGATTTCTTGAGGTAGGTTCATGATGTGTAGCTTCTAGGTCTTCTTCTTGATTGTCTTCATTATTGGTGTTGGATCCTTGATTCAAGTTTTTTGTCCTGTATTTTCAATGGTTCTGTGAGGCAGGGTTGGGTTTGAATCTTTGGGTCATAGTAGGACATTTCCGGAGTTCCACACTTTGTTTGGAGCCGGTGCTTGGCCTATCAAATTAGGAATTGTTAGAAATGCTGAGACATCTGGCATGGTAACAATGGTCTCTTTTCCAAGTTGCTCTCCCACAGCAGAATTTGACATGACACATCACCCAAGCTATTGTCAAGCAATTATGTAATCTCTAAATGTTTGTCATTTGTCTCTGACTGCCTTACATTTAAATTGCATCTGTATGAGCCATATGCCCTGAGGATAGGTTAAACTGAGCTCAGAGCGGGACTGTTTACCTTTCATAAATACTACAAATTATAGGAATATATTGTGGTGGTCAAGAAATATAGGGGCTTTTTTGTAAAAAAAAAACTTTGAGGCTAAGATTCCAGAATACTATTTTTTCTAAATATGATCATATCCATGGAGGGGATGGGGGTGTCCAAAACCGTGTTTTTAGTTTGACATTACACGTCATTATGGAAGGTAAAATATGGTTTACAGATCCTAATAATTAAAACAATGATTATAAAGTTGTATTGGACATGGGTCTATCTTAATTCCCGTTTTTAACTAATTGGCAGGTGTGGCAAAATAACTGTGTATGAATTTGGCACACAGATCATAAACAGTGTAGAATAATTGTTACATACATGTGGAGGGTAGTGGAAGTGTTTCCAGATCAGATCAGTTAATTTAATGTAAAAATGTATACTGATTTAATTATTTATGATGGATTGTCACATTTTTATTCAAACAATATGATGAAATCTAACAGGTGTTAGAGATAGGAACCTGTCTGAGTTAGGCAAGACTATTCCCTTGTCCCTAATTCAGCTGAACCAGTATATGGATCTTAAGTTGTGGAGCAGATAAGGATTGGCCATTGGGAGTAGTTAGGCAGGGGTCTCAAACTGAAACCACCCTAATGGTCACATGAGGGCATTTTCTATGGCCCAAAGGGCTGCACCACCTTTTTTTTATATCTCTCATAACACTTTGTGATGCCAGTCATTTTGCGTGCCACATGATACTGCTAATGGCAGACTACATGATGCCTGCAGGCTGCTTGTTTGAGACCCCATGGTTAAAATTAGTAATACACAATATTATACCACTGATAGTTCATTTCCAATGTACAATTATGCTGAAGAAGCCTTAACTCAACCAAAAAAATATACTTTCCAGTCAAAATATTGGCTAGATATTTTTATCTCAAAGAATAATTTTCAGTTGTTATTTATTGTAATGTGGAAAATGTTTGGCCACGACACTGTCTCATACTCAAATAAGAATGTGACCTTGCAAACATTCTTTAAGAATTTTACATTCCATATCATTAAGACAAGATAGATATTCAATTATGTGATGTCCTTGAATGCCTATATAGAAAGCTTATTATATAAGGTCCTTCATACCTGTCAACTTTTCAAAAGCCAAGTAATCAGATTGAATAAAAATTTTAGGGAGATTGGGACCTAAAATTGGGAGTGTTTTGGCAGCATTTTTTAAGTGTCATTTTCACTAAATATTGACTGATCTTCCGGGTTCAGTGTGTGAAATTCTCAAAGGATGCACAATTTCATCCTATGATGTGCCTTATTTTCTGCTCAGATGTGGCCAAGCCTCACAATTGCTAAAGATTAGGCTTAAGTTAACAAGGAAGAAAGCCAATATGACTAATTAACAGTTAATCTGTCTCATTGCCCCTCTAACATAATTCAAAGAAACCTTATTCTACAGTGTGTGTAAATGTAAGCACCAGCAATCGATTGCAAATAAACGAGGCCATATTTTGTTGTTAATAACATTGCCTAAAGTGTGTGAATTCATCTTAACAGTTCAAACCTGCAGTCTCAAGCTACTGTACATGTGGCATCTATTTCGTCCAAGTTTAATATCCCACCTTATTTCCTTATAGTCAGTTCATAAGGCTTTTAACGCTGATCATGGAATAACAGATTCATTCTGAATTAGTTTTTTGGGGAATATATACCACATGGTATTTTCCTTTCCTTCTTTAAATTTGTGCAGATGTGTGTGATTTGGATTTTTAAAGTAGCTTTAAAAAAAATTCAGTCATATCGCTTCATTGTCTGCAGTATGGCACTTTATAGTGATGCCTAGCACTGGGGTATCATGCCGCAGACATGTAGCATGATGTCCCACCCAATCATATTATCCTGACACCAGGCTAACCAGTCCTAACACTAACCTGAGCACCAAGCGAGGCAGCTATCTAAGGACCATTTTTGTAAGTCTTTGGTATGACTCGGCCGGAGATTGACCCCACAACCTCCCGCATCTGAGGCGGACGCTATATATATATATATATATATATATATATATATATATATATATATATATATATATATATGGTACATTTATGCCAGGTGTTAACTCATGTAAGTTTCTTTGGTGGGAATGGATGTGCTATTTTGCTTGTAGAGAAATTTACAGGCATTCATAGTGATCATTCTTGGGATTAAAACTAGTTGCTGATAATTTTATTGTTGTGGTTTATTCTTTGATTTTAGTCTTGTTGTTGGGATAAAAGAAAACTTCATAAATTAACATGAACAATGTTAAAACTTATATCTGTCCATGGTTACCTTTCAGTTGTTGCTATGACAATCAATGGTGAGAACTGCTCAGAGGATAATGTAGCATGATCAGGACTGTATAATGTTTATTCAGGTTAGGGGTATATTTTGTGGTGGTAAAGGAAGGTCTCTTAATTTCTCTCCCTGTTTTTTAATTTTGTTTCTAAAATAATTATTTTTAGTCTGATGTGTTATGGCAGGTATGAAATTTATTTGTGAAATTATGACCGAATACATAACCAAGTTCAATGGTCGCTGGGAATTACTATATACACATTACTACTGTTACTATGAAGTTCTTAACCTATGGTTTTGTATTTATTTTGAAATCCAGCAAAAATTAAGATAACTTTTTTTCTTGTAGAATGTTTTTTATTATTATTCAGCCTTAAGTGGACAAGCAAAATGAGTATATAAAAAGAAGGTAAATACATTTGTATGGGAAAATATAAACTTGTGTTTTTGAGTAATAGTGCACTACAAAAATCGTATGGTATTGCTCAGAAAGACTTGTTCATTTTTTCCCATACAAATGCAGTATCAATGTAGCAGCTAATGAAATATATTTTGTATACTAAGTGAAACTGAACAGCAGATCAAATCATGGATTTCTATTTTGAGGTTTCATTTTAACAAATGTTTAAATAATACGATAGAAATGACTAATATACTGTATTGCATAAATATGTGAAAAATATTTAACTTTGCTAAACAGTTTCCAGCGATTATGAATTTGTATTCATTCCTTTCACTTTAATTGGTTGATTAATTAGTATATTTTAGAGGTTCCCAGTGAAACAGTGTGCTTATTATTGAGCACACTTGAGAATTTGTAAATGAGTATATTTTAGAGGTCCCCAATGAGTTCTTGAGAAAGTATGCATAAGTAAATGAAAACAGGATAAAGCTACTACCTCAGCAGTTAGGAAATGGTGACATTTCATTTCGAGTGCAAATTACAGACAGTTTAATTACTGCTGGAAATGTAGTCGAAATTCAAGTACAATTTTGAAGTGTGGATCAGTTTTTGGAACCCATCTTAATTCTGATTAGCAGAAATAACTAAGAAAGTACATTTTGAGGAAATTCAAGATGCAAAATGGTATTAAAGTATATTCATTGTCAGTTATTACCAGCTAAAGATGATATGTTTCTGTCCTGTCATGTGCATGAACATCGTTTGAGGGACCCAAGCTATTTTACATGATCTATATGATTTCCATCACTATTATAAATCCAAACATTATCTACAGAAAGTTAAATGGGGAAAATTGCAATGAAGCTGCAGTGCGATAGCCCATGTTGCCAGTGGAAATAAGACATTTTCATTGTTTTGGCTTATTGTGTCTGAGGCTCATGTTTTTTGTACCAAAACTTGCTTTTGTCAGTTGCATTTTTTAAAAGTCTTGTATAGAATTACTTATAACATTGTACAAATATAAGGGAGACGGGATAGCCCTTAAACATAAAATGGGACATATCTAAGGGAGATGGGATATTGACTGTAAAATGGGACATATCTAAGGGAGACAGGATAGCTCTTGAACATAAAATAGGACATATCTAAAGGAGACAAGATATTGAACATAAAATGGGACATATCTAAGGGAGATGGGTTAGCCCTTGAACATAAAATGGGACATATCTAAGGGAGATGGGTTAGCCCTTAAACGTAAAGTGGGACATATCTAAGGGAGACAGGATATTGAATGTAAAATGGGACATTTCTAAGGGAGATGGGATAGCCCTTGAACGTACAATGGGACATATCTAAGAGAGATGGGTTATTGAACATAAAATGGGACATATTTAAGGTAGATGGGATATTGAACATAAAATGGGGCATGTCTAAAGGAGACTGGATATTGAACATAAAATGGGACATATCTGAGGGAAACAGTATTGCCCTTGGCCTTAATTTGCCTCTCTATTCTAATTTTACAGACCTTTGAGAGCATGGGTCATAGTCTGAATCATTCTGCAATTTGCAAATGAAAATGTCTACTCAGTAACTGTTAAAATGATCAGTATTGTCTGTCTCACGATTGTTGTGGACATAGTGGATATAATGTTCATATGCTTGCTTGATTGAAAGTTTCCTTTTTGACTCAGAGAACTCATCCACATTGTCAATTTTTACTTTCAAATGGACTAAACAGCTTGTTCAGTTCATCCACTGACAAATCTAATAATTCAGTTTGGCAGGTGTCGTGCAGCATGAAGCAGTTCAGTATGGAAAAATACTGAACAATTTGGACAGTGTAGTTGGTGTTATTGTTGGCTGTTCATGAAAAATGAAATTTAATCGGATGATGATGTTATTGTTGTTGTTTTTGTAGGGTTTAACGCCATTTCTCAGCACACGATAGGCTATACATGGTGGCCAGTATTAATGGTGGAGGAAGAACCCGGGAAAACCCCGGAAAGAACCACCGACCCACGAGAAGCTACTGGCAAGCTTTCTCACATACCCACATTGGCTGAATCTGAGACTCAAACCCATGCAGACAGAGGTGAGATGGCAGTGATCCATAACGGAGAGTGCTTTAGACCACTCGGCCACTCTGGGCCCCTGGACAATGTAAAGTTAAGGGAGAAAGCAATGAGCATATAATAATCTTTTTTATTTAATGAAACACAGCTTTCTTTGCAGACTTATTTTACATAAAGCAAATAAATGAGATTTAGTGGGTGTGACTGAATTTGAATTAATACAGAAAGATTCCAGAAATTCAGGGTGACCTACTGAAATCAGTATTAGGAATCTCTCATAGCTAGTTTCTCCAGTATGAACAAAAGTCAATTTTTCTTTTCTTTATTGCTTTTATTCACTTCATCAGGAAATCCAGATAAGTGGTGTGGTGGATGTTGTCAGATGGTTTGGCCCCCCGTCCTCCTCCACCCACCCTTTTAAAATGGTACATTTTAGATGAAATACAGAAATATTAACTTTTTGAAGTACAATGAACCACCACTTCAAAGCAAATCTAAAAAAATCCTGCATCTTCCCCTGCTTCTTGTATGGCTGCCCTAGGTACTGTACCATCCAATGTAATAGATTAAAATTAAGCAACCTATGTACACTATGTAACCATTTTAGTGGGGTAAAGGGCTGGATTTCTTGCCCTTAAATATCATGAAACAATAAACTTGCTCTGCATGATTTATAAAGAAAAGTACCAGTCGTATCCATTGTACTAGTTGAACAAAATGCACCTTGAGGTATAAGAAACCACAATATTATCCTGACTGGAAGGATATCTCAATTCATCTCCCCCCCACTCAAATAGTCGATAATGTGTCATCAGCAGAAGTTTATGTTGACTATGTTATACGTTCAGTTAATAGTGTTGCATTTTACTCTTAACCGGAATGTGAAAATTAGTCAATTTTCACAAAATTGTAAAACGGCTCTCTGTTAGAAGAAAAAAGCCCTAAGAAAAACATGAATGTGATAACAAGTTTGTATATAATTTGGTAATCATTTCACCCTATTGTCAGTGCTGTATTAAATAAATACTGATCTGCAAAATTGTCATCTGAATGGTTATGTGGCAAAAAATTATATGGTTATCTCATTTCAATTAATAAATTGTGAGGACAGAGCTGCACAGCAACAAAATTAAGTACCCTGTGACCTGCAGGCTGGCATAACACAACTTAATCTTGATTTATTGACCAACATGTTAACTCCATGACCTTTATTTACTACAGTAATTGCCAGAGTTGTAACATCAGTTGTTGCACACATATTTGATGAAATGAAAAATATTTTGACTAACTGTTCAAACTCACCTTTAGACTGTTTGAAAATGAAGCTTCCATGGTAGATGTGTTTTCGCAGTACTCAGTCTCCAGACTGTGAACAAAATACCCACCAATAAATAACTCAGTACTAATGGCCTATCAGTACTGATCAGATGATGCTGATGTGAATGAAGATATATAATCCTGAGAAAACTTGAAACACTTGTTTCATAACATGTGTAGTTAACAGCATTTGGCAGAAATTTCTGCAGAAAGCATCTGACTGCTCCAAATTTCTTGTCTAGCTGCTCTTGCCTTTAACTATATGAGGCAGACATCAGACGTGTGAGTGATCTCAGGCCCATTTGAACCTTCTGTTGATAATGCTGGTTGTATATAGAATTTACTTTGTTTACTCTAATATTAATACATTAGTTTGGTTTGGTTTTCTCTGGTGAAAAGGCCGATACATGTAAGGATGAATAAATGGTTCAGACTCAATGTTTTTCACTGCATTCTTTATTTTATAACATCAAACTGTAAAGTATTTGCTACTTTATGTCAGCCCACTAGTTTAAAGGTATCATGGCCATAATAAAGTTCATTATACACCTCTCCCTTATTAACTTGCACACATTAGGTTCCAAAAAACCAGACAACATTATACAGTGAAGGCACAAGTTACTAATGGACAACTGAAACGTTAAGAAGGGAATGCTATTGTGGCTAGACACTGACAATGAGAAGACTGGGATGGAAGTGGGGTGGGATGGGAAAACTGTTTAATTGTTTCATACTCATTTTTTGTTCACATTTGGAATAATTGTCAATAAAATTCTTTTTCTTATATATAATTGTTTGCTTTCTGAATAAATTACCCTTATTTTCAAGATTACCAACTTCCAAACTTACTGTAAGATATTTTAGCACACAACATGTATAACTCAGAAAACATTATGTATTATATCACTGCTTTTTGCACATGAATGTGAATTTATCTGAGTGTTAATTTTTCGAGTCATAAAAAGCAAAATTTTCTTTTTTCAAAACCCCTGTACTTTTAATTCATGAAACAACATTTGCACTTGCTTCCTATGCTATCTCTGATCATATTTGCATACTTTAATTATGCTTCCTACATGAATATATTTATAACAGTATTCAGTTAGTCATTTGAAATGAGTTGGATATTATGTATGCCATAGATTACTAATATAAGGTCCAAAAACAAGGACTCACATTCTGTATTCATCAAAGAATGGTGAGTTTGAGCTGCTTAAAGTGCATTAGCATTATAAAACATTGTTTCATTTATCAAGACCAATTTTAATAAATTTAGATATGTTTCATATATTTAAATTCTTTAAAAGAAATCATACAGTGTCACTCTAATTGGCCTAAATCTCCACAAGAGTTGTTTTGGAAGTAACAGTGACCCGCCAAGAAGGTTTACAATTTGCTTATGAAATCTCAACAATGCACTGGGACAATGTACATACTTTTGAAATCTCAACAATGCACTGGGATAATGTACATACTTACAAAATCTCAACAATGCATTGAGACAATGGACATACTTATGAAATCTCAGCAATGCATTGGGACAATGTACATACTTATGAAATCTCAACAAATGCATTGGGACAATGTACATATTGATGAAATCTCAACAATGCATTGAGACAATGTATTTATGAAATCTCAACAATGCACTGGGATAATGTACATACTTACGAAATCTCAGCAATGCATTGGGACAGTGTACATACTTATGAAATCTCAACAAATGCATTGGAACAATGTACATATTGATGAAATCTCAACAATGCATTGAGACAATGTATTTATGAAATCTCAACAATGCACTGGGATAATGTACATATTGATGAAATCTCAACAATGCATTGAGACAATGTATTTATGAAATCTCAACAATGCACTGGGATAATGTACATATTGATGAAATCTCAACAATGCATTGAGACAATGTATTTATGAAATCTCAACAATGCACTGGGATAATGTACATACTTACAAAATCTCAGCAATGCATTGGGACAGTGTACATACTTATGAAATCTCAACAAATGCATTGGAACAATGTACATATTGATGAAATCTCAACAATGCATTGAGACAATGTATTTATGAAATCTCAACAATGCACTGGGACAATGTACATATTGATGAAATCTCAACAATGCCTTGAGACAATGTATTTATGAAATCTCAACAATGCACTGGGATAATGTACATACTTACGAAATCTCAGCAATGCATTGGGACAGTGTACATACTTATGAAATCTCAACAAATGCATTGGAACAATGTACATATTGATGAAATCTCAACAATGCATTGAGACAATGTATTTATGAAATCTCAACAATGCACTGGGATAATGTACATACTTACAAAATCTCAACAATGCATTGGGACAATGTACATACTTATGAAATCTCAGCAATGCATTGGGACAATGTACATACTTACGAAATCTCAGCAATGCATTGGGACAGTGTACATACTTATGAAATCTCAACAATGCATTGAGACAATGTATTTTTGAAATCTCAACAATGCACTGGGATAATGTACATACTTATAAAATCTCAACAATGCATTGGGACAATGTACATTCTTATGAAATCTCAACAATGCACTGGGATAATGTACATACTTACAAAATCTCAACAATGCGTTGAGACAATGTACATACTTACAAAATCTCAACAATGCACTGGGATAATGTACATACTTATGAAATCTCAACAGTGCATTGAGACAATGTATATACTTACGAAATCTCAACAATGCATTGAGACAATGCACATATTGATGAAATCTCAACAATGCATTGGGATAATGTACACACTTATAAAATCTCAACAATGCATTGGGACAATGTACATACTTATGAAATCTCAACAATGCACTGGGATAATGTACATACTTATAAAATCTCAACAATGCACTGGGACAATGTACATATTTATGAAATCTCAACAACGCATTGGGACGATGTACAGAACCTGTGTGCACCGATGTTGAAAAATATATAGTTTTTAGATCTACAGGCTATAAAACTGCAGAGATATTTATGACTCTAACATTGTCATTCAGAAACATAATGTTTAATTTTTCAGACTGTCAAACTGTCCCTAATGAAGAAGTTAATGTGGTACATTGGATTTACTTCATCCATTTAAGGGTGTGGTACATGTCCCAATGAGTTAATTCAAAACAGATGAGTATCTTGCAAGAGAGTCATTCTCTAAGATCTGTTTTGAAACAAGCACTCTAGGAAATTGGTGTAATGGTTGCCATTTGTGAGAAATAAAGCAACTACAGGATGTTTGGCAGCTTGTTGCATGAAATTACTCAGGTTCTGAATCATGACATGTATGCAAATGAGAATAAACACCAGTAAAGGTCACTGAAGAGATGAAAAATTCCCTTTTCATACATGATTATTTCTGTAACTTTACGTAATTAAAATACGTTTAGGCAACACATGTCTTATTTCTCTTCTCCAAAATCTTTCTCTTTGGTATTACTGGAGAATCTAAGTGGATTGCATGTTTTAAGTTAATACACACATGATATAGAATGCTGTCTTTATTTTGAGTGCTTTTGTAAGAAACTAGTTTTTGAACTTTGACAAAAAGTCAGCATAGCTTCTGATTATTTTCATTTTTCTTGAAGTAGTTGTATTTGACATAACTGGAATATTCAGTGCATGTGACTTTTCCCAGCTGGATCACTCCTGTTTTTTTTGCCATCTAATGCAAAAGCTCAGAACTTGATAAAAATTGTATTTTCTCCTTCAGCTTTCATTCTGTTTTCTATTGAATGCAAATAACATGCTTTGCTAATCTCCAGAATAAATTGAGAGTAAATATGAATTCTGTATTAGGAAATACAATAGGGTGTACCAGTAATAACAGCTGAGTGGCTCAAATTGTGTAGTGATGCATTCAAATCAAGTGTATAGAAATTAACAGGTCCAGTTAGCACTGACTTGAACTTTGGTCAGTTGCTATAATTAACAAATACATTAGTCCATTGCTATAACTGACAAGTGTATTGGTTCATTGCTATAATTGACAAGTGTATTGGTCAATTGCTTTATTTAACAAATACATTAGTACATTGCTATAATTGACAAGTGTATTGGTCTAATGCTATAATTGACACGTATATTGGTTCATTGCTATAATTGACAAGTGTATTGGTCAATTGCTTTATTTAACAAATACATTGGTCCGTTACTATAATTGACAAGTGTATTGGTCTAATGCTATAATTGACAAGTGTAGTGGTCCGTTGCTGTAATTGACAAGTATATTGGTCCAGTACTGTAATTGACAAGTGTAGTGGTCCATTGCTGTAATTGACAAGTGTATTGGTCCAGTGCGATAATTGGCAAGTGTATTGGTCCATTGCTGTAATTGACAAGTGTATTGGTCCATTGCTATAATTGGCAAGTATATTGGTCCATTGCTGTAATTGGCAAGTCTATTGGTCCAGTACTGTAATTGACAAGTGTACTGGTCCAATCCTGTAATTCAGTATATTCATCCCTGACAATAATGCCATTTAGGGGAGCCATGAGAACGTACTGCATTGTATGCAAGGTCACTTTATATTGGGGTACATTACATGGAAATATAGAGTTTTACTGATGTAATGAGAAGGTAAATGATACCAATGACATATTAGAGAACATGCTATATTGAGGTACTTTATAGCAAGGGACTAATTAATGTATTGATTAGCTTATATATTGCCATAATGAGAAATCCAGTATATGTTAACTTTTATATTTATAAACAATTTCAGGAGTTGGATATATTTATTGGTGAATGCCTCAGGTTGGCAAACAGGTATGAGGTGAAGTCCATTGCCTTCCCAGCCTTGGGAACAGGTGCCCTTAAATATCCAGCCAAACACTCAGCAATTGCACTTCACAGGTGTATTGAAACCTTTGTCAAAGATAATCCTACCTCCAGTATCAAACAGATCAACATTGTGATCTATAATGAAGGAACCAATTGGGAAAGAATAAAACAGGTAAAGTTTCACACACAAAAATAATTTGAAATGCAGTTGTGAAAAAGATGGGTGTACAATCTGTGTCTCTATTAAAACAAAAGTAGACTCTTTTTTATGTCCCCACTGCAGCATTAGATGGGGGCATATATTTTGCTTCTGTCTGTCACCACATCTGTATATCATCTAATCTCTTTTCTGATTTCTGAATCTGCTTATTGTGTAATTTACACATGGACCACATTAGTTAGAATAGACCACATAAGTTAGACAAATTAAATTTGGTAGACATCTTTGCATGCATTTTGTATATGACAAAGGTTCATTTCAGGGCAGTTTAAACTGTTGTTATATCTGCACTTTTGTGTATTTATTGTGAGAGGTCATGCCCATTTTTCCATCCAGCCATGAGTCTGGGTATCCATCAATCCATCTATTTGTCTGGCTGCTTGTCTGTATTATCCTTGTAGCCTTAACACAGTCTGTGTTACTTGATGTGAAGAGTAATCATATTTAATTTGATGCTTTAGGAAGATTGAGCAGATGGCAAAAGATGGTTTAAACCCATGGGAGGAAGGCTGTGGCTTAGGGGTTACATTTTCATTTGTAGTATGGACTCTTTCTAGTAATTTTAACTTCATTTTTAACAGTAAAGAAAATGATGTCATAATTGGCATGCAGTTTCAGGAGGATGAATAGATGTTAAAAGAGGTTCTGAGCCTCAAAAGAGACCCTGGGAGGTACAGCCTCAAAAGGGACACTGGGAGGTACAGCCCCAAAATTGACCCTATGAGCAATATATAGAAAGAGTGGATATTTATGATAGTTTCTGTGACTAGTTTTATTTTATATCAGATTTATTTTGCACTTCTTGAACTAAGACTTTTTTTTATTAAAAAAAACACATTCTTGGTACAATTATAAAAAAATTGGCTTCGTCTTTTATGGCACAGCAGCACAAGTAGGTTATTGTGAACAGTGGTGTTTGGAGTAAAGTGCCTTGCCCAAGTATGCACCATGTTAGATGACCCAGGTTGATCCAGTGGTAGGATTCAGATCCAGATACCATTAATTCACAAACCATGATACTAATCATTGAGTTACCATGACTCCATTAATTCAAGAAAACACATTGAATCACCATGGCTCTGTTAATTAATGAAAGCACATTGAGTTACCATGGCTGCATAAATTAATGAAAGCACATTAAATCACCATGACTCCATTAATTAATGAAAGCACATTGAATCACCATGACTCCATTAGCAAATGAAAGCACAATGAGTCACCATGGCTCCATACATTAATGAAAGCACATTGAGTCACCATGGCTTTTTTAATTAATGAAACAGCATTGAATCACCATGACTCCATTAACAAATGAAAGCACATTGAGTCACCATGGCTCCATTAATTAATGAAAGCATGTTGAGTCACCATGGCTACATTAATTAATGAAAGCACATTGAGTCACCATGGCATTTTTAAATAATGAAACAGCATTGAATCACTATGACTCCATTAACAAATGAAAGCACATTGAGTCACCATGGCTCCATTAATTAATGAAAGCATGTTGAGTCACCATGGCTACATTAATTAATGAAAGCACATTGAGTTACCATGGCTTTATTAATTAATGAAACATCATTGAATCACCATGGCTCCATTAATTAATGAAACATCATTGAGTCACCACGTCTCTATTAATTAATGAAATAGCATTGAATCAGCATGACTCCATTAATTAATTAAAGTGCATTGAGTCACCATGACTCCATTAACAAATGAAAGCACATTGAGCCACCATGTCTTTAATAATTAGTCAAAATAGCATTGAGGCACCATGACTCCATTAATTAATTAAAGTGCATTGAATCACCATGACGCAATTAATTAATGAAAGCACATTGAATCACCATGGCTCCATTAATTAATGAAAGCAGATTTACTGTTAAATTTTAAATTATATATATTTCATACTAACAGTACAGCATCATACTTATGGCATATAACAAACTCTAATTTTGAAACCAAATTGTCACTTGAGTGAAGGAAACTTGAAAACTTGGAGTTAGCAATCAAAAATATAATTGGGGGGACATGCCAAACACTGTACACCTAATATTGTAGAGATACAAAATGCAACACATTGTTGCATAGTTCATGCTCAGACTAAGTTGGATGAAATGACTATATTTATGAAATGTAGTTTTAGTGAAAACTTACAAGAGAAGTCTTAATTGTGACCTCATTTTGCAAGTTTATATTCTGATATACAGAGTTTAGGCATATTCAGAGTCAGTATAGACATACTCTTGATGGGAATAGACCTATTCTGATTATCTGAGTATACATACCCTGAGTATAGATATACTCCAAAAGTAAGAGTATTAATATTCTGATTGTCTGAGTATAGACATTCTGATTGAGTATATACATATTCTGATTAAGTATAGATATATTCTGAGAGGACAGACATGTTCTGATTGTCTGACTACATACATATTCTGAGAGAATGCAGACATACTCTGATAGAGTGTAGACATATGCTGAAAGTCTGATTATAGACATTCTTATTGAGTGAAGACACTGATTATCTGAGTATAGACATGTTATGATTGTCTGAGTATAGACATATTCTGATTGTCTGAACATATACATATTCTGAGAGAGTGCAGACATATTCTGATTGGGTGAGTATAGGCATATTCAGACTGTCAGAGTATATAAATATATAACTGACTGTTGGATTATAGACATACAGATGATCGTTAGAGTATAGAATATTCTAATTCTAAGAGTGTAGATGTATCAGATTGTCCAAATATAACCATATTGTCACACAGGGTTCCCACGCTACCGGGAAATCAGGAAAAAGTTGGGAGAAATGATAAAAATATTCCCAACCATGAAAAGTCTGGAATTTTGCAAATATTATTGAAGGTCTCGAAAAACCCAGGAATTTTCCGCCACCACTTGATGCATGAAACAATCACGTAACTGAGTCCTAACTAAACTGATCATGAGTTAAATTTATTGAGTTCTAACCAGAATATTCAGAGGGTGCAGTACGCATCATTTGGGTGCTTGCAATAAACATGTATCCTGAGTCAATCCAAACACTCAGTGGATTAGATTCATCTAGTAGACTTTAATTTTCAGTCAGCTTGATATCCATATCTTTCTTTACATGGAAGCTATAAAAACCACTCTAGCATCACAAGAGGTAAACATGGTGTTGGCAAAGCGTAGCCACTTACCAGATGGCCTAGCAAACTTTAAATGTTGTTAAATCAAGTGATACAAGCATTAAAATAAATGGATCTGTAAATTACTTATTGTCTCAGAAATTGTGAGTATTAAAATCGGAGTTGATGAAATGTGACCTGGTACTCGCGATTTGCATTGCTAGTCACATGAGTACACAAAATCTACCAATCCACATTTTCAAATGTTATAGAGAAAAAATAAAAATAAATATTAAATGAAAGTTGTATAGTGGTCGTAATCAAAATGCAAAAACAAAAGAACACAAAGTTTTTCATATTTATATATTCTGAGAACAACTTCTGGAGTTTTGTTGCTTCATGGACTACCAAGTTGACATGCTCTCTGCTTAACCCATTACGTCATGCAAGCGTCTTTGGACACCTCTACTCCATTCGCATGGAAGCGCCTTTTGACACCTCCACTCCATTCACATGCAAGCGCCTTTTGATGCCTGCTGTAAACATCAGCCATTTGGAGCTGTTTTTTTTAGCGCCACCTTATTAGATACTACATTCATTTCTGCAATTGACAATTACGTCAGATCACGTGGTCACTGTTTATGCACTGGTCAATATCTGCTATTTAAAGTAACTGGTTCATAATCTCCACTCTCCAAAATGGCGGTTGCAGATTTCATTCAGTACTTATGAAGTTTTCATGATTAGAATCACGACTATGAAAGATTCAATAACTTAGGTAAAGGCTCTAATATTGATGTAGGCAGCAATTAGTTTTTATAAATTATCAAATTCAGATGACTTAGTGATGTAGATGCAGACAAAAAACTTGTAAATTTCGAGTATGAAAAATGGCAGCTATGGTTAGTCACGCGGCTTCACTGACATGACGGTGAACGAGTTCTCTCAAGATTTTAAAGCACATAAAAAATTCCTCTGTGAAAAATAATTACACAGCTATAACAATCGGACTTTAATCTTAAATTTTTCCACACATAATAGATGTGAACCAAAAAGGTAAAATGGTTAAAACTGCTTTTAAACGTAACATACACTACATTGCTTAACAGTTAACAGGCAGGCAGGCCTATGCTTATGGAGTCGAATAGGTAACAGGTGTTCTATTTATAACATGCTGCACTTTGTAACTATGCTTTGTGAGGTAAAGGGTTAATAAATTAGACTGGCCAGATTGCTGTTTTTTACAAAAAGTATCTGACTTTCATTTAATATAATTGAATTTCTCTACAACAACATTAAACTGGAGTTTGTTGTTTATATGATGTGACTAATGGACTTCCGATGTCGTCATTTGAGATTCGTGAAGTGACTAGTAATGCAAATGGTGAGTACTGGGTCAGGTTTCATCAATGCTGTAGTTTGGTCTAGTCAATCAGTGGAATAAAGACATAACAAGAAAATAAATAATTTTACTATTGATTTCATGCAGGTATAAGTCGTTATAACATAAGTTTAAATTCTCTTATCCCACTGGTAAGCGACTACCATGTGTCACTACTGCACCACGCCGGCAAATTCCAAATTTCGATATGCAATTGCAACGACCCCACACTACAACCTAAATGACCCAAATATGAAAAAATGGGATGAGAATATTCGGAGAAAACCCGGAATAGAAAATGGACGGCCATTTGTTTTAATCCAAATTTGTAGCCCAGATTGTTGAATCTCAGAGCTGAAATGAGAAATTTTCATCCCTTGTATTATATATTAAAAAAGTATTCGAGCCCCTGTATCAATACAGGTTTGGGGACTGGTTTAACAAATTACAAGAAAAGAAGTTGATTTTACAGAAAATTCAGTTGTTTATACAACAGTATATAATTTTGAAGGTCTTTTGTCAAAATTTAAATCAATCCTTTTGAAAATGTTTTTTAAATGATGGATTTTTAACCAGGTTTTCTTAAGGAGATTAGGGTGTTTGATAAATCTTGCTTGAGATTTTATTGGCACAGATAAATTCAGAGTTAAACTCTCTTTGTTGCAAGACAAGATTTTAATTATTTGCTTTTATTGTTTTTTTATACTGTAATGGGAAATATTTACTTTCTATAAGATGCATATATATATATATATATATATATATATATATATATATATATATATATATATATATATATATATATATATATATTTATACATATATTGCTCTCTAGAATTCTTTAGAATTAAAGGTTTGAAAGGAAACAAAATTACTGTATGTTTATTGTCATGTTCCCACTTAACAGCATAATGCAGGTCAGGAAAATAAAGTTAGAATTTTTATTTTGTACATTGAAATGATTTTACATGCCAGTTTAAAGGAATATAATCAAACTTGTTTCGTGTGATACATTTTGTGGTTTTGTACATGATCATCTATTCTGGCTTAGATGTTTTGGAGAGTCTTGAAAGAGAAACGTGTTTAGATTTCGAAAATGCATGTTATTACAATCTAAAATGTTCTTTAATTCCATTCAGTAATAGTCATATGTGAACCTTGAAAAAATTAATTTCATCTTGGAAAAACCCTGGAAATGAGCTGGAAATTTATCATTAGAACAGTGTGGGAACCATGGTCAGAGCATTAAATACAGCTGGATGTCAGAGGATAGACATAGTGTTTTTTTTAGAATATAGACATATTCTGCCTGTCAGGATAGAGATATTATGATTGTCAGAGTGCAGACATATAACAGACTATTAGAGTATAATTATATAGAGCACAGAATTATTCAAACTGTTATAGTATATACATCAAGCTGATTGCAAGTGTATGTATAGATTTTCTGACTGTTAGAGTATAAATTTTTGTATGATTGTCATGATAATATATTTTCTAACTGTTAGAGTATGGACTTTTTCTGATTGTCATGATAATATATATTCTAACTGTTAGAGTATAGACTTTTTCTGATTGTCATGATAATATATATTCTAACTGTTAGAGTATAAACTTTTTCTAATTGTCATGATAATATATATTCTAACTATTAGAGTATAGACTTTTTCTGATTGTCATGATAATATATATTCTAACTGTCAGAGTATAAACTTTTTCTGATTGTCATGATAATTTATGTTCTAACTGTCAGAGTATAAACTTTTTCTGATTGTCATGATAATATATGTTCTAACTGTCAGAGTATAAACTTTTTCTGATTGTCATGATAATATATATTCTGACTGTTAGAGTATAAACTTTTTCTGATTGTCATGATAATATATATTCTGACTGTTAGAGTATAAACTTTTTCTGATTGTCATGATAATATATATTCTGACTGTTAGAGTATAAACTTTTTCTGATTGTCATGATAATATATATTCTGACTGTTAGAGTATAAACTTTTTCTGATTGTCATGATAATATATATTCTGACTGTTAGAGTATAAACTTTTTCTGACTGTCATGATAATATATATTCTAACTGTCAGAGTATAAACTTTTTCTGATTGTCATGATAATATATATTCTGACTGTTAGAGTATAAACTTTTTCTGATTGTCATGATAATATATATTCTGACTGTTAGAGTATAAACTTTTTCTGATTGTCATGATAATATATATTCTGACTGTTAGAGTATAAACTTTTTCTGATTGTCATGATAATATATATTCTAACTGTCAGAGTATAAACTTTTTCTGATTGTCATGATAATATATGTTCTGACTGTTAGAGTATAAACTTTTTCTGATTGTCATGATAAAATATGTTCTGACTGTTAGAGTATAAACTTTTTCTGATTGTCATGATAATATATATTCTGACTGTTAGAGTATAAACTTTTTCTGATTGTCATGATAATATATATTCTAACTGTCAGAGTATAAACTTTTTCTGATTGTCATGATAATATATGTTCTGACTGTTAGAGTATAAACTTTTTCTGATTGTCATGATAAAATATGTTCTGACTGTTAGAGTATAAACTTTTTCTGATTGTCATGATAATATATATTCTGACTGTTAGAGTATAAACTTTTTCTGACTGTCATGATAATATATATTCTAACTGTCAGAGTATAAACTTTTTCTGACTGTCATGATAATATATATTCTAACTGTCAGAGTATAAACTTTTTCTGATTGTCATGATAATATATATTCTGACTGTTAGAGTATAAACTTTTTCTGATTGTCATGATAATATATATTCTGACTGTTAGAGTATAAACTTTTTCTGATTGTCATGATAATATATATTCTGACTGTTAGAGTATAAACTTTTTCTGATTGTCATGATAATATATATTCTGACTGTTAGAGTATAAACTTTTTCTGATTGTCATGATAATATATATTCTGACTGTTAGAGTATAAACTTTTTCTGATTGTCATGATAATATATATTCTGACTGTTAGAGTATAAACTTTTTCTGATTGTCATGATAATATATATTCTAACTGTCAGAGTATAAACTTTTTCTGACTGTCATGATAATATATATTCTGACTGTTAGAGTATAAACTTTTTCTGATTGTCATGATAATATATATTTTGACTGTTAGAGTATAAACTTTTTCTGATTGTCATGATAATATATATTCTGACTGTTAGAGTATAAACTTTTTCTGATTGTCATGATAATATATATTCTAACTGTCAGAGTATAAACTTTTTCTGATTGTCATGATAATATATATTCTGACTGTTAGAGTATAAACTTTTTCTGATTGTCATGATAAAATATGTTCTGACTGTTAGAGTATAAACTTTTTCTGATTGTCATGATAATATATATTCTGACTGTTAGAGTATAAACTTTTTCTGACTGTCATGATAATATATATTCTAACTGTCAGAGTATAAACTTTTTCTGATTGTCATGATAATATATATTCTGACTGTTAGAGTATAAACTTTTTCTGATTGTCATGATAATATATATTTTGACTGTTAGAGTATAAACTTTTTCTGATTGTCATGATAATATATATTCTGACTGTTAGAGTATAAACTTTTTCTGATTGTCATGATAATATATATTCTGACTGTTAGAGTATAAACTTTTTCTGATTGTCATGATAATATATATTCTAACTGTCAGAGTATAAACTTTTTCTGATTGTCATGATAATATATATTCTGACTGTTAGAGTATAAACTTTTTCTGATTGTCATGATAAAATATGTTCTGACTGTTAGAGTAAAAACTTTTTCTGATTGTCATGATAATATATATTCTAACTGTTAGAGTATAAACTTTTTCTGATTGTCATGATAATATATATTCTGACTGTTAGAGTATAAACTTTTTCTGATTGTCATGATAATATATATTCTGACTGTTAGAGTATAAACTTTTTCTGATTGTAATGATAATATATATTCTGACTGTTAGAGTATAAACTTTTTCTGATTGTAATGATAATATATATTCTGACTGTTAGAGTATAAACTTTTTCTGATTGTAATGATAATATATATTCTGACTGTTAGAGTATAAACTTTTTCTGATTGCCATGATAATATATATTCTGACTGTTAGAGTATAAACTTTTTCTGATTGTCATGATAAAATATGTTCTGACTGTTAGAGTACAGACTTTTTCTGATTGTCATGATAATATATATTCTGACTGTTAGAGTATAAACTTTTTCTGATTGTCATGATAATATATATTCTAACTGTTAGAGTATAAACTTTTTCTGATTGTCATGATAATGGATATACATGTATTGCTGATAAATTTCATCTTAGCATTACTGTTGGTATAATATATATGAATATATCATTTTTTAAAATTTCCTCAAGGATTTTACAGATGAATTTTCATCCAGTGTTTCATCATCTCATCCAGTAAGAGGTATGTAACTGGAATATTTTCAATGGTTTAAATGTAAATGTTACTCGGTTTCAACATACATGGAGCACAGCACTGTTATGTTGTTTTAGTATGTTCATCATGAACTTATACTGGCATTTTTTCTAATTTTGTTGAACACAGTAATTTCATATTTTAAATTAATTGTATAGGACTTCAATTTTAGTACTCTTAAACATAATTGGACCCTTAATTTGAATAATTCCATTCTGCAACAAGACTGGGCTTGATGGTGATTTTCCCATGGACTGCAGGAATAATTGACAGGCAGTTTAGAGCTTACCTTGAGATCACATAAGTTGCCCCTGTAGATGGGGGACCAAAAACATGTAAACCACCTATGTTGAAACTGGAATATGCATGTTTATGAATTCATCCAACATGGATGCACTAATTAGGTAATTAAGCTCTTAGGGACATAAGCATACATGCTTTAGTACCATATATACCAACTTATCAGATGGGTTCATCTCCAAATTGTGAAAATCCGAATCTGCTATAAAAGTTTGTGCTTGCAGACCTAGGTCAGTGTTGTTTGTTAGGAATTGTCAAGAGAACAAAGAACATTTACCCTGATCTGCCAGCACATTATGTGACAGCAGATCAGAATCTATGCTGTTTGCAGTTGGACTTGACTTATAAGTGAATATATATGATGAACATTTGAGTGCTCAATGCTGCTAAAATGTACACGGGAAGCATGATGCTGAGTGCCATCTTGTTTTTAATATGTTGTGCTAATTCTATATACCCTAGCTATACCACTAATTCTACAGTACTCTAGCTCAACCACTAATTCTACATACTCTAGATATATCTCTAATTCTACATATCCTAGCTACACAGTTCTACATACTCTAGGTATACCACTAATTCTGCATAACCTAGCTATACCACTAGTCTACATATCCTAGCTGTACCACTAGTTCTACATACCCTAGCTATACCACTAGTTCTGCATACAATAGCTATACCACTGATTCTACATACCATATCTATACCAATAATTCTGCATATCCTAGCTAAACCACTAGTTCTACATACCCTAGCTATTCCACTAGTTCTACATACCCTAGCTATACCACTAGTTCTACATACCCTAGCTATATCACTAGTTCTACATACTCTAGCTATACCACTAGTTCTACATACCCTAGCTATACTACTTGTTCTACATACCCTAACTATCATCATCATTGTCATCAGTCTCATGACCTAGTGTGGTCATCAAGGCACTGTGCTGCTGAACATCTGACCAGTTCCCTCCACTTGTCTCGATCATGTGCCAATGCCTGTGTCTCTGCAAAACTTTTCCTGGTCCATTCTGTGATGTTGTTGGTCCACTTTTTTCTCTGTCTACCTCTCCTTCTGCCACCCTGGACACTACCCTGCAAGACTGTTGTGGATAGACTGTTGGCTCTAGTGACATGGCCATACCATTTCAGCTTTCTCTTTTTGACGGTGGTGAGGAGGTCCTCATATTGGCCTACTTTGCACCTGATGGTGTTATATACTTGTTCATTTGTGATGTGGTCCATGTAAGAGATGCCAAGGATGGTTCTGTAGCATCCCATTTCAAGTGCCTGGATTCTTTGTTGTAATTTTGCTGTCAGGGTCCATGCCTCACATGAGTACAAAAAGACTGAGATGACTAGAGCTCGCAATAGTCTGATTTTAATTTTCAGACAGATATTCTTGTCTCTCCAGATGGGTCTTAGCTTTCACATAGCTGCCATTGTTTGTGCTGCTCTTGACAAAATTTCTGCTCTTGATCCCTCTTCGGTGATTATGGAACCAAGATATTTGAACTGGCTCACTGTTTCCAGTTCATGTCCTCTGACTTTAATCTTGGCTGAGATTTGTTTGCCACTATTTGTCATCAGCTTTGTCTTCTCAGTGCTTATCTCCATGTCAAATCTGGAAGATGTTTCATCCAGGTACTTCACTAAGGTGGCAAGCTCGTCTTCACTGCTTGCCAGCCCATCAATGTTGTCTGCAAAGTGGAGGTTGGTGATGTTATGCCCTCCAATGCTGACTTTTCCATAGTGGTTTTCCAGGGCTTTGCTTATGATACGCTCTAAGTAGATGTTGAAAAGCGTGGGTGACAGGAGACAGCCTTGACGCACTCCCACTGTTGTCTGGAACCAGTCCCCCACAGAACCTTGGGCAATTACTGCACTGGTAGCCTTGGCGTACAGCTGCTTGATGGTATTGGTCAACTTTTGACTTTTGTTGTACTTCTTCATTGTGGCCCCCAATGCCTCATGCCACACTCTGTCAAAGGCCTTTTTGAATCTATGAACACATGATAGATGCCTTGTTGGTGTTGCGGGTACTTTTCACACAGAACCCTGAAATTGAATATTTGTTCTGTTTTGCTTCTTCCACTCTGGAACCCGGCCTGTTCTTCAGCGATTATTTCATCTGCTTGTGGTTTCATTCTGATCAAGATGATCTTCAGCATCACCTTACTAGCATGGCTGATCAAACTGATAGTTCTGTAATTTTGGCACAGCTGGAGATTGCCTTTTTGGAGAGTGTTATAATCAGTGACTGGGTCTGTTGTGTTGACCATTCATTTGTCTGCCAGATCTTGTTGCAGATTTTTGTTGGTACAGTGGGACCCCGCTATAACACGGTAGTTGGGAGCCATAGAATCCAACCATGTTATGAACCGAACCGTGTTATATGCAACCAAGTCAGTTAGCTGAAGAAAATGCACCCCCCCCAAAAAAAAAAAATTGTGGGTGGGTGGGTGGGTAATAAATGCGGGCAGTAAAATACGTGCTTCATCGGCACATTTGCTATCTTGAATTAATGCATATTAAATGAGAATACACCTGTAGTGAAAAGAGAGAAGACATCACATGATAGTTTACTTTATTTAGAGAACCATGAATTGGTACATATACGTGAATACTGTTCATATATAAATGTCTGATTTATAGCATCATCAGAGTATCAACGCAGTGTACTCACCTGCGAACCTCATCATATACATTGAATCCACAATACAAGTGATTCCATCGAAAATATGCATACACAGCTTTAAAATATTCATTAATTTTGTAACAGGTCATATTGGTCTGAATTCAGTGGAAAAACATAGCACAATCACGTAATGAATGACGAAGCACATTTACTTTGAAGTACATTTGAAGTCGGTAAAAGTTAGTTTGTGTTTTAAGCCGCCGTTGGCATAAACTTTTTCCCTACAAAAAGTCAACTTTCACAGCACAGTTAAAGTGTTCCAGTCACGTTGCAAAATGCAAAAATCCATCAGATTCCATCACTTTTATTTAAGTTTGGTACTGACTTCCTTTGAAGAAAACTTCTTTGCTGTTATTGAAAGATTGTAGTTGGCTTTCTTTGATGAAGGGTGCATGCGCTTTTGAAGTCGCCGCTAAAGAACAGCTTTGGAGAACCAAATGAATGCCCATTTCTTATTGTGGCAGCAACATCAGATAATTGTATTGCATGATTGAGATGGGGATTTTTTCCATTTGCTGAGTACGTTTTCATAACAGTCAGTGCTTCAAAGGTAATCTGTTTCCTTTGAAATTTCAGCAAACTGTTTTAACTGGATCCATTTTTAAAAGGAATTGGCCATTGTTTAGACTATTCTAGTTACTGTCCCTCCATGCCTGCTGAATAAACCAATAAGATTTTATTTTTTTCTTATTTTTTTTTTTTACATTTGCCGTAGCAGCATGATGCTGCTTCTACGCATGCGTCTGAAAATTAACAAAGGGTCAACGGGCGATAGAGACACAGGTGTTCTGATGATATAGACTATTACAGAAAACGTGAGTGTTCTGAAGGATTTAATTCAGAGTGAAAAGAAGAGGAATTTTACTTACCATCCACACACAAATGCCAGTCTTTGTAAATATATTAATTACTAGCGAGCGGCCGAAAATCCAATGAAAGACAGATTACGAGAGAATGCCTCGTCCAGTTGATCTCCGTTACCAGAAATGTCAACAACAAAAAAGCGGATATTTCACAACATACAGAACTCATGCTAGATGTCAGGATAAGCGGATTATGATATAACAATACACTGTTTAGATGGTTTGTCAGTATAGACAAAGAATTTGTTTATGTAACAATAGACAAATTTCAGTGCATTTTATATCCAGTTTGCGGCTTCCTTTCATGGGGCCTCTGAATTTCTGCACTCCAAACCAATGGTTGTATATAAAATTTTAAACAGCCAACAATGTTGCCAACAAATAAAAAATCCTCATGGTATGTTTTGTAGCCAATAAGGAAAAATAACCCAAGTTTGCGACATTGGCGAAGACCTATGCGATCCCAGAATAAAATTTTTATATGTTTTTTTCTTCTTCTTACTTTTAAGAAGAAAGAAAAAGTCCTTATTCGAGTATGAGGAAAATACTTTTTCGTGTACGAGAAAAATACATATAAAATTTCAGGAGCCAAGCCACGATCATCGTGCATTTTTTATTCATACGTGATCTCTATCCCAAAATGATAAGCAACTTTTTACGTTTTTTTGTACTTTTTAACCCTTTAAGCCCCGATCCCATCTGTAGGCGTGATCCGGTTTCTGCATTCAATGGCCAATCCCGCCTGTAGTCGTGATTTTTTTACTGCATTCAATGGCCGATCCTGTCTCCAAGCGTGATGAATGTGTGTTAGATTCAACGTCTCTGATTGGTTAGAAATGGGTTTATTCCAAGAACTAACAACTATTAAACCAATCAGAAATGATTTTACTTTCATTTGCGGAAATTTGAATTGTTCAGAAGCTAAGGGCTCCTGTTTTGAAAGCGGTTTAACTACACGTGTTCTGGTCATGAAAAATCGTAAATGATGGCGGACGTAAGAGTGATTTTTGATGAGAGCAAAAATGAGGAGTTTCTCGGGTTTGATCTTGAAAATACTGAGCAAGCTGAGGAAAGATATGTTCGGCAGTTGGATATTTTGTGAGATTTCGATTCGGACATAGAAGTTTCTGAGATTGAATCGTCCGAAGATGAGGATGCTGACAGCGATGATGATCGAGTTCTTGCGGATAAACGTTGCACATAATTTTGTAAATTCTGTATAAATAAATCGTGAAAGACTTGGACAAATAGGGAAAAAAAATACATCACTTTGTAGACAAATTCATTTGCAATAAATGGTGAAACTTTCTTAGATTTTAATTGGATATAAGCAGAGAAATTAAGGTAAGAGTGAATGCATGTGCACGATGTTTACAAAATTTTTGAAACAGGTAAAAACTCTGGGGCACACGCAGCTAGACACAGCTTAGCGCTGCTGGGGCATAGCAGCAGTGATACTGATAACGGGTCTGGGGCTGAATGAGTGAAGAAAAAATTTTGTGCACAAGAAAAATACATGTATATGAAATTTCGGGAGCCACACCATGACTGCGTTATATCCAAATTCATGTTATAACAGAGTGCATTATAGCAGGGTCACACTGTAGCTCTACCACTGATTCCCCACCCCCATTCTTGATAAGTTCAGCTGGGATGTTGTCTACTCCAGCTGCCTTCTCATTCTTCAGTGCTCTTATTGCTGACTCCACCTCTTCTTTGAGAATTGGGAAACCATCATCATTTGAGGAGTTTGGAACTTCAAGCACCTCTGGATCTCCTGTGGACTGATAGTTGTAGAGTTCTTTGCAGTACTCAGTCGATCTTTCTGCAGTTTCACTCGCTTCTGTGAGGCATTTTCCATGCTTGTCTTGAATGGTACTGACTCTTGGTTGTTTCTGTCTGGTGAGGTCTTCCACAATTTGGAATGCCTTTTTGCTGTTATTCTTTATCAGGCTGCTCTCTATTTCTGTGCACTTTTGTCCAATCCAATCTTCTTTTGCTTTCTTCAAGTTTGTTCTGATATTCTTGTTTATTTCTCAGTACTCCATTGCCCCTGTTGTGTGTCTGGTGTTTTGAGTTCTCTTCGGGCATCACAGAACTTCAGAATCTCTTCTGTAACCCAGGTTTTTTTTTCTTTGGGCGATGGAGGCCAATGATGTCCTTGGCAGCTGCTGTCATAACTGTGTTGAAAGTGTCTGTCATCACTTAACATCACAATCCATCACAAGAAGTGGAGCAAATTTTCCTCCAATTGTGGCTTGGAATGACTTGCAGATGTTAGGGTCCTTCAGTTGTTCAAGGTTGAATTTGAGCCTGATGTTCTTTGGCTTGTTAATTTTCTTCAGCCTCACTCAGAAGTTCATAATCACAAGGTTGTGATCACTCCCAACATCAGTCCTTGTTTTTGCTTTATTGATGCCAGATTGGTAACGGTTTTGGACCAGTATGTAGTCGATCTGGTTGTGATTGGTTCCGTTTGGTGCGTGCCATGTCCAGAATCGTGAAGCCTTATGTTGTCCCAGGGTGTTGGCTAGTACCAAGTTGTTGTAGCTTGCAAACTCCAGCATCTGTCTCCCTCTTTCATTGGTAAGCTCATTGCAAGAAGGTCCACAATGATCTTCCCAGTCTTTCAGAGCATCTTTGCCAACTTTGGCATTCCAGTCTCCTTGGATGACAAGGATGTCTTTTTTACTGACCATGTTTAGAATACCCTGGAGTTTGTTGTAAAACTCCTCTATTTCTTCATCATCATGATCGGTAGTTGGAGCATAGACTTGGATAATTGTGATGTTAATGGGAGATGCTTTCAGACGAATGAAATGATTCTGCTAGATATTGGGCAGCATTCAGGCACAGATCCCTTTATGGATTTGTTTACAAAGAAGCCTACTCCATTTATGGACTTGTCACACTCTCCACTATAGTAGAATATATGCCTATCTTCAGTTTGATGTTCTCCTAGGGCTTTCCATCTAACTTCACAGAGTCCCAGAATGTGCTATCTGTAGTGTTCCAGCTCATGTGTCAACTCTTGGAGTCATCCAATTAGCGCCAGAGTTCTAATGTTCCAGGTGGCGATGGCAATGCTGTCTCTTGCTCTGATTTTATGCAGAGTACCAGTAGCACACTGGTCACCTCTGTCCTAGTGGACAACCCTAACTATACAATACTACATATCCTAGCTAATCCACTAACTCTACATACCCTAGCTATACCACTAACTCTACATACCCTAGCTATACCACTAGTTCTACATACCCTAGCTGTACCATTGATTCTACATACCCTAGGTATACCACTAATTCTACATACCCTAGCTATACCACTAATTATACACACCCTAGCTATAACACTAATTCTACAATCCCTAGCTGTACCACTGGTTCTACATACCCTAGTTATACTAATTCTACATACCCTAGCTATACCACTAATTCTACATACCCTAGGTATACCACTAATTCTACAAACCCTAGCTATATCACTAGTTTTACATACCCTAGCTATACCACTAATTCTACATACCCTAGCTATACCACACATTCTACATACCCTAACTATACCAATAATTCTACATACCCTAACTATACAATACTACATACCCTAGCTATACCACTAATTCTACACACCCTAGCTGTACCACTTATTCTACATACCCTAGCTATATCACTAGTTCCCCATACCCTAGCTATACCACTAATTCTACACACCCTAGCTATACCACTAATTCTACATACCCTAGCTATACCACTAATTCTACATACCCTAGCTATACCACTAATTCTACATACCCTAGCTATATCACTAGTTCTCCATACCCTAGCTATACCACTAATTCTACATATCCTAGCTATACCACTAATTCTACATATCCTAGCTATACCACTAATTCTACATACCCTAGCTATACCACTTATTCTACATACCCTAGCTATATCACTAGTTCTCCATACCCTAGCTATACCACTAATTCAACATACCCTAGCTATATCATTAGTTCTACATACCCTAGCTATACCACTAATTCTACATACCCTAGCTATATCAATAGTTCTACCTAACCTTAGCTATACCACTAATTCTACATACCCTAGCTATACCACTAGTTCCACAAACCCTAATTATACCACTAGTTCTAAATACCATAGCTATACAGTTCTACATGCCCTAGCTATATCACAAGTTCTACATATCATAACTATACAATACTACATATCCTAGCTATACCACTAATTGTACATACCCTAACTATACCAGTAACTCTGCATACCCTAGCCACACCACTAGTTACACATCCCATAGCTATACAGTTTTACATACCCTAACTATACCACTAGTTCTACATACCCTAGCTATACCACTAATTATACATACCCTAGATATAATACTAATTATACTTATGCTAGATATACCACTAATTCTACATACCCTAACTATACCACTAGTTATACATCCCATAGCTATACAGTTTTACATACCCTAACTATACCACTAGTTCTACATACCCTAGCTATACCACTAATTATACATACCCTAGCTATACCACTAATTATACATACCCTAGATATAATACTAATTCTATGTACCCTTGCTATACAATTCTACTTAACCCAGCTATGCCACTCATACTACATACCCTAGCTATACCACTCACCCTGCATACCCTAGCTATACCACTAATTTTACATACCCAAGCTATACAAGTAATTCTAGCTATACCACTCATCCTGCATACCCTAGCTATAACACTCATCCCTACACACCTTAGCTATACTGCTAATCCTAGGGACACTAGTTGATGCATTGGCTTTTGATTAACTTGCAATGGTGTTTGTTGACATGAGTTAAACACTGAATATTTACACAGGTAAAGGTTTTAGCTAAAGTATAGAGGATGATCATATTTGCTTGATTCCTAGTAATGATCACCTGCTTTATTGTTTTGCATTCTAATATTCAGAAGTGGAATATTTGTAGAGCACAACGTTCCCAAGCAGCAACCAGCATCTGTCCATCCAAGAGGAAGTAAAGGATATTTTACCGATATGTACAAGTCTGATACCTACCCACCTCATTACTGGACACTTTACAAGAAAAACAAATCCACTAAGCAGTGGAATGCTGATACTAAAGAACCTACAAAGCCAATGGTAAAGTGTATGTTTTACAGTTGTTTGCATTATGTTAAGTCTGCGTATCACAAAGCCAATGGTAAAGTGTATGTTTTACAGCTGTTTGCATTATGTTAAGTCTGCATATCAGTGTTACATACATATAATAGAAGTTACCCACATGTCCAGATACATAAATCAATTGGCTGTTTTTGTTAAGTTCTTGGTTGTTTTGAAATTTTTGAAGTTACATTCAAGAGAAGGCTTTATGCCTGGACCGATGAAAGGTCATTTAATTGTTACCAATTAATCAAACAATAGATTGTTTGTCTGACTAAAGTAATACTTCACTGATTATGTGTGTACTGATAAGGAAAGCATGTTCAAATAATTGCATATTATAAATTGTTATAAAGAATATTGTCTGTTTGCAAATTATAATGGAAAATAGTTTCTGACTTGGGATAAGTCTTGGCTTAATTTTTATGAGAAAACCTCTACATTATTTTGAGGAAATTTATATCTAGTTTAATTCAGCATAGATAAATTGTACATTAAAGTGTTTGTAAGGCAATTTTTTAAAGTTGGAAATAGTACTGTATCTGTTTTTAATCTTTTATTTCGTATCTTTTTTTATTGCAGTTCATTCCTGTAGACCAAGCTACATTCTGGCAAATTAAGAAAGTTGTGGAATTGACTTGGCAGAAGGAATTTGTTGGACATGGGAAGGATGCTAAAGGATTGCAAAATTTGAACTACACAAAAATAGATGTCACCAAAGTTGAACGCATTGAAAATATTGACGTGTTTGAGAAATATGCATTAAATCGGCAGACATTCTTCAAAACAGCTGCCAAGCAAGGGAAAGTAACTCCATTTAATGATATTAAGTGTCTGAAGAAGGGTCCGCTAATGACCACTGCCCACATCTCAGATACCAGTGTGTTGGCAAAAGACATTTATCCTGAGATCAACGAACACTATCTTTTCCATGGGACGAAGGAAGATGCAGTGGAGTCCATAGCAAGTCAGGGATTAGATGACCGTTTAGCACAAAATGCCATGTTTGGAAAAGGTGTATATTGTGCAGAGAGTTCAACTAAAGCTGACCAGTATGCAGGTGAGATGTGCTTTCTGTGTAATGAAATAGTGTCATGTACATAGCAGTTTGTAACACTCACTTGGACAGGTAATAAGTGTTTTCTGTGTAATGAACAGTGTACTGTACTTATGAGTTTGTATCACTCTCTTGCACATTACAGAGTTAAGAATTCTGTATATAAGATGTCAGGGTACTGTATTTATCACTCTGTAAGACTCACTTAAACACTACATGTAAGAAGTATTTTGTATGCAAGGAGATAATGTACTGTATTTATCTATTTTTAACACACTTGCACAGTACACAGGTAAGAGTGTGTACCAGTATGTGTGTGATTTGGATATTTAACATAGCTTTAACAACTTGTCAGTCAAATTGTACGATGTGTGCAATGTGGCAGTTTATAGTGATGCCTAGCACTTGGGCATCATGCTGCAGACATGTGGCATGATGTCCCACCCAGTCACATTCTTCTGACACCAGGCCAACTAGTCCTAACAATGACCTCTTAATGCTGGGCGCCAAGCAAGGCACCTGCTAATACCAGTTTTATAAGTCTTTGGTATGACTTGGCAGGGGTTCGAACCCGTGACCTGCCACATCTGAAGCAGACACTCTAGCCACTTGAGCCACCAGTGTGGGTTACACAGGTAAGAAATTTTTGTATGCAAGGGGATACTGAACTGTATTTATCAATTTGTAACACTTGAATACTAGTACGCAGGTTGTATTTTTGTATGCAAGGAGATATTGTACTGTGTTTATCAATTTGTATCAGTACACAGGTAAGTAAGTATTTTTGTTTGCAAGGAGATATTGTACTGTATTTATCAGTTTGTAACAGTACAAAGGTAAGAAGTATTTTTGTATGCAAGGAGATATTGTACTGTATTTATCAATTTGTAACAGTACAAAAGTAAGAAGTATTTTGTATGTATTTATCAGTTTGTAACACTCAGTTGCACAGTATACAGGTAATAAGATGTTTTTATGTAATGAAACAGTGTAATGTATTTATAAGTAGATAGCATACAGATACATAACTGGGACATTATAAATCACATGATCTGTCATTGCATAGTGCTTGGATAGATCAGGGTGTATGCTAAGTTAGTTGTTTCCTTGCTCCGGATTAATTAGATCTAGTATGAATTTGATTTCTTTAACTTAGAACAATGCAAGTATTCTAATGTACTTGTGATACATTGTGTTGGCTCTTTGTCATAAAACTTGAATAAACTCCAAATCATCCTTAACAATATTCTGACCAATGAGAATACTGTATTTATTTTAGCCATATTTTTTGACCAATGAGAACAGTGTATTTGTTTTAGTAATATTTTTTGACCAATAAGAATACAGTATTTGTTTTAGTAATATTTTCTGACTGTTGAGAATATTGGTTTGTTTAGTATTTTATAGTCTGGAATAACATTTGTAAATCAATTTATGTTGTAAAGATTTATGACCAAGTGAAGATCACCCAGGCTTCTTCAATTAAATAAAGTTAGGAATTATGCTGGTACAAAATATGGATCATCTTAATTTACTAGTACCACCAACATGTTTTTCTATTATTTTGAAAATCTTGGAAAACTCACACCACAGTCTGCATTAAGTCTAATTTGTGAGTTATTATGTTTGGAATTCTGCGGAACAACTCATTTTTGTACCAATATCATCTTGAATAACTTGGCTGAGGAATTATGATGTCAAATAATTTGATGTATGTTGCATTACTGAACCAACCATATGATCTGTCAGACAAAATATCTGAGTCCTCACTTTATGTATCAATGAATCACTGAATGGCATAGTAAAATGTCTGCTGGTCTTCAGTTTTATCAAGGAAAACTGGACCTGATAACTGATAAGTAACTAATTATCCTTGTAAATGATTATGATACAGGGGGTATTTAAAAAGTTCTGAATATCCCTGAGCTGTACATAGTTCTTCTTTACTAAGCAGTACTTAGTGTAAACACCTCTTAGTATTCAGTGTATCACCTCTTAGTACTCAGTGTATCACCTCTTAGTACTTAGTGTAAACACCTCTTAGTACTCAGTGTATCACCTCTTAGTACTCAGTGTATCACCTCTTAGTACTCATTGTAAACACATCTTAGTACTCAATATATCACCTCTTAGTACTCAGTGTAAATGCCTCTTAGTATTCAGTGTAAACGCTTCATAGTACTCAGTGTATCACCTCTTAATACTCATTGTAAATACCTGTTAGTACTCAGTGTAAAAGCCTCTTAGTACTCAATGTATCACCTCTTAGTACTCAGTCTATTGCCTCTTAGTGCTCAGTTTATCACCTCTTAGTACTCAGTGTTTCACCTCTTAGTACTCGATGTATTGCCTCTTAGTGCTCAGTGTATCACCTCTTAGTACTCAGTGTATCACCTCTTAGTATTCGCTGTATCACAGCTTAGTACTCAGTGTATCACAGCTTAGTACTCAGTGTATCACAGCTTAGTACTCAGTGTATCACAGCTTAGTACTCCTCTTCATCTCTATGCACTCAGTCAGATAGACCAATTATTAAATGCTGTTTTGTTTCAACTTTTGGTATGTTGTTCATAGACTGGAAAACTGTTCAACTACATGGCAGCTTTCAAACTGACATACCCTCAGTGAATCTTTGATAATGAGATTTGGCCAGAATTCTCTTTGAGGTAAATCATGGCTGTTTAGAGGATGTAGAAAGTTTGCTCTTAAGCAAGTCTGTAAAGATGCTGATTTATGCATTGGTACATTGTGATGGAGTAGAGGGATAGCTCAGCACATTGTGTGTAGACAGCTGGCTTAGTAGTGTTCTTCAAATTTTGGAAAAGCTTTGGAGGCATAAAATTGTGACACTACAAGAGACATGCACAGGTACCATGACAATTCTGTCTTTTGCTTTGAAAAAGGATGCACATAAGAATTTGTGGACAGTCCAACTCAAACGGGATTTGTGGTCTACATTCATTTTTCTGATCCAAACTTTATTAGTTTGTTTTGAGTCAGAGTAAGAAAAGCAAATCCATGATTCATCACCAGTGACAAATGTCTCGGCTCACTCTTTTCATATTTGGTGAATTGCTATGTGGTGATCTCAGCCCAAGTTAATTATTTTTGATCAGCTGTCAAAAAATATGGGACTCATTTAGTATCAAGCTTTCTGTGTTTGAAATGAATATTTATTTTTTTAAAAGCAGCTGAAGAATTAATGATTGTGATAATATAAATATATTCCATTACGTATCACATATTCATCATTTGCCTGCATGGCAGCAGACACTTCCTGCTCACCAGTTACAGGCAGTAGTCTTCCAGAAAGTGGGTCATCTTCCATGGCTTCATGGCCATCTTGAACAAGATGAAACCACCTCAAAATTGTAGCATATGAGAGATATATACATCTGTAAATTTTATTCTAGTTGGCATTGATACAAACCCAAGAGTTTCCCAAGAGTACCAGGATTTTTCAGCATGCTCTTTGCTCAGAAACAGAATTGCAGAATTGTTTCTCCTTTGACATTTTCATGTCCCTGTCATATACCTATGTCATGTCACATGCATATATCTGCAGGTGTCCAGCATGCTGTACTTGCAGTTGATAATCATTACAAAGAATATTATTTACTTTCAGTCAGTATTATATCTATGTACAGTTTCATTAAGACTTCAGTCTGTATCTAAATATTTTACAGTTATTGACTTATGCACTGTGGAGGTCAATATACCTTACTGATTCCTGCAAATTTTGTATTCACTGAAATAAATGTGTACAATTGTTGCATTGCATGATTTAGTTCCAACATTTTGGAATTTGTGATGTGTCACAATAGTTACTATACCATTTCAGCCTTACGACAATACAAAATGAATACTATGACATCATGTAAAGTTAATTATTTCACAGTCATGCAGGTTTTAAGAATTATCATAAATTAGAGGAAGTTGTGTGATCCAATAAAAAATTACCTCTTATAGAAAGTCTGTAATAATTACAAATAAAGACTTAGTCATATGAACTACTTATTATCCAAACCTTGCTGATGTCCCATACAAATTTTGATTAATGTGGTTACAATGTGTATATTTATAAATATTTCAGATGATAAGCAAAGCAGGTCAGATGGAGAAAAGAAAATGTTTCTGGTGCGTGCCTGCTTGGGAGAAGTTTACATTGAAAGCAATAGTACAGCTCACAAACGGCCCCCATGCAGAAAATGTGAGCAGGATATATGTACAAATAATTGTGTTCGTTTTTATGACTCTGTGGTTGGAGAGGGGATCTGGAACTTCCGGGAGTTTGTATTTTATGAGAAAGCACAGGTTTACCCAGAATATCTCATCACGTACAGGAGAGCATGAAAACAGTGTGGCTTCTTGACATGATTCTGTCATTTAATGTTGGACTCTATAATTTTGTTTTCTTTTTTCCAAAATGCGTTTAGAGAATAAACATTAACTTATGTCTGTCTCAGATGCTAGATTGTTCCTAAAGTGCCATTTTATAACATTACAGATCCAGATGTTTGCCATGGGCAAAAAGAAAACAAAAACAAGCTGCAGCAGTATCAGAATATTTACTCATAAATGCAGTTTTAAATTGTATTGTATCTACAAGAAAACCTTGCAGATGTTATTTCAGCCATTTTCTTATTCATTTTAAAATAATACTAACATCAATTCGTTTTTTATAGTTCAGATTGTTTGAGGGAAATTAGTCTCAGTATCTTAATAGCATCAACATTTTCTGCATTAATTAACTTGAGATGTATTTGTCACACACATTTTATTCAGACAATTTCAGAAATTGTTTTGATGAAAAATGTTCCATTTTCTTTTAATGTTATCATTTTCTATCTTGTTTATCACATACTAGGATTAATACCCTTTGAAGTACAAGTATTGTGGTCTTGATGATTTAATCAAGATGTATGTGATAATGTGAAAACATTTATAAGCCAGTTTTTCTGACATGGTATTAAATTGGTAAGAGGGATGAGCTGCAAACTTCGTCAGTCCCTTTGGTGCAGCCGTAATTCAGTTACAGCGTACCTGGCTGGATGAGGTAAGTATGATCTGGAGCCAGATGTATCAGCAGGGAGTCTGACGGTACCTCATTAGATTAGCATTTCCAAAATAGCTGTTTTTCGTCTCTATTTTGGTTTAATAGGTCATAGTAAATGCATCTCAGCTTCACTGTCAATTTTAAAAGCAAGTGACTGCTGAATACCGGTGACCTTTCGGTAACATCTGACCATATTTAATTGCACTTATGTTTTCACAGCTGATTCTTTGACAAGGCCATACCTGCCATTACACAATACATGACATGAAAAACAGGATTTTTTACTCACAACCACTCCAGAAAAATAGAATTCTCAATTATCTTAAGAAAGAAAGAAAACGACGGACAACCTTTGGCCACCAGTATACATATCTGAAGCGTGTAGACAGTATAAACAGTGAACAGTTCTACATAAAGTCCATATAAAGCTATACGGAGGAAGTTTATACAGCTGATTATAGTGGAATTAATGAAAAGTAAAGTGGTCAGAGATACACAACCACAATTTCACAGATTAATTAATTGATTGGGACTAGCTAGGATGATGCCACATAATGTCCTTTGATAAAAATTACATCTGTATTACCTTCAAATTCCCTCTCCACACTGATCTATTGAGAGCAGCAAATACTGCAAAACACTTAACAAAATATTCAACTGTCCAATGGATTTTAAAGACAAAAACTTGGTATATATCTTATGTAATATCTATGTGGATGTGTTCTTAACTGGACAACATTGCTTTTAGGTCACATGCACTGACACCCCTTGGGATCTTGAACACACTTTTTGAGTGAAAAAAACTCACCAACACTGCCAGGGAATTTGGCAGGTATGCAAGTCTCAAATGAATACAAATGCCCTATTCTATATCATTAATTAACACTGTAAAAGTTAAACATGTAATGCAACATCTGATTATCTGAACATGATAAAAAGTATAAAACTAAAGTTTTAGGGTTGGCTGTTATATATATATATATATATATATATATATATATATATATATATATATATATATATATATATATATATATAAGCTGTAAAATTACTTTATGCTCTGGTATTAAAAAATTCAACATTTTAAACCATCATGAGTAATTTAAGTGTCAGTTAATAAGCAACTATAAGGCAAATTCTTTGTCAGATCAAGTTGACCACATGTGGTTGGTTAATTCCAGTCTAGAGATTTCTCATCATATATTCAGATATATTGATCGATAATAAGGGACATTTTTTATAGAGATTATGCAGTGTGGGGTGAAATATACACATTTGTATATTTCTCCAGTTGTATTGTTTTGTAAAATTATTTATGTATAGATTGCATTTTGCAAAGAGACTGTTTAATCAAACAATTTTATTGGCAGTTTTGTTTCACTTTAATAGTTTTCAATATTTTGGGGGTAAATCTAACTTTCCAACATTTCCTTAAAAAGTATGAAACTGAGATTTTTGTAAGTGCCAGGGGAATTAAATGCACATCTTTGTGAATTGTTCACTGTGTTTTCTGTTTCTTTTTTTAGTTAACATAGTGAATGTTTTGTAAAATAACAATTTGGTTAATTCTAAAACAATTACAGTCTTATAGCATTATTTTTGGAATGATTTGTCAGATTGACAAAAGAAGATAAGCAACTATTGATCATGGGGTTTGAGATGGAATGTTATGCCATATATTCTAACTTATAAGATGGCTCCAACTGCAAACTACATAGACCCAGATATGCAGTCATCTAATGTTCCTTGCAATCTAGGTCTATGCAGTTTTCTAGGAGTAATAAGTAGAACAAACAACATAGATCTCGATCTGTTGGGGCATTGTGCAATGTCAGATCATGGTCTGTCTTGTCTGCAGCTGGACCAGACTTGTAAATGAGCATATCTGGTATATTTTCCAGTTCTAAAATAGATCTCAGCATATATGGACTTCCATATACATCTTTAAAATATGGCAAAATACAATTAATGTCATGGTGGGGAAACTTAATTACCATCACTCTATATGTTCTTTCTTATGGTAATCAGTTCTTCATTTCATCATCACCAGACAATATTCTCTGCTAATTTCCTTTCCTTTTACTTTCATTTCCACATAAGATGCAGTATTTTACTTAATTCCTCAATGGAACATGCACTATATGACCGTTTTCATCAATGAGTTTTGAAGATGAAATGATATACATAGATGACAATATATTTACTTTTTTGAGAAAAAAATAACCATTGAAAGGAAGCTAAAGTTTTCACATTGCTCCCCAAGAACTTGCTTTTACCTCAAGTCCATCTGCCATCCCATAATGCACCAGCAGATCAAGGACTATGCGGTTTTTGTTTGGAGTAATCTGTAGACCCTGATCTGCCATCACATAATAATTTGTAGACCCTGATCTACCATCATAGAGTAATTTGTAAACCCAGATGTGCCATTACAGTAATCTGTAGACTATGATCTGCCATCACAGTGTAATATGTAGACCCTGTTCTGCCATCACAGTGTAATATGTAAACCCTGATATGCCATTACAGTAATATGTAGACTATGATCTGCCATCACAATGTAATATGTAGACCCTGATCTGCCATCACAGTGTAATATGTAAACCCTGATCTACCATTACAGTAATATGTAGACTATGATCTGCCATCACAGTGTAATATTTAGATCCTGATCTTCCATCACAGTGCAATTTGTAGACCCTGATTATCTATCACAGAATAATTTGTAGACCTTGATCTGCCATCACAATAATCTGTAGACTGATCTACCATTACAGAGTAATCTGTACTCTGATCTGCCATCACAGTCATCTGTAAACCCTGATCTCCTATCACAGTAATATGTGGATCCTGATCTGTCATCACAGTAATCTGTAGACCCTGATCTGCCATCACAGAGTAGTATGTAGACCCTGGTCTCCCATCACAGTCGTATGTAGATCTGATTTGCTATCAGAGTAATCTATTGACCCTGATCTGCCATCACAGAGTAATCTATAGACCCTGATCTGCCATCACATTAATCTGTAGACACTGAACTGTAGATACTGATCTGCCATCACAGAGTAATTAGTAGGCCCTGATCTACTATCAGAGTAATTTATAGACATTGATCTGCCATCACAGAGAAATTTGTTGACCCTGATCTGCCATCACAGTAAATTGTAGACCTTGATCTGCAATCACAGTGTAAACTGTAGACACTGATCTGCCATCACAGTAATTTGTAGACCTTGATCTGCAATCACAGTTTAATCTGTAGACACTGATCAGAAGAATTTTTAGACCCTGATCTACCATCTCAGAGGATTTTGTAGACCCTGATTTACCATCACAGAGTAATCTGTAGACCCTACTCTGCCATCACAGAGTAATCTGTAGACCCTGATCTGCTCTGTAGACACTGTTCTGCCATCACAGCAGTTTGTAGACCCTAATCTGCCATCTCAGGGTAATTTGTTGACCCTGATTTGCCATCACAGTCTAATCTGTCTGAGCAATATATGATGTTGTTGTTGTTGTTGTGGGGTTTAACGCCATTTTTCAGCACACGATAGGCTATGCATGGCAGCCAGTATTAATGGTGGAGGAAGAACCCGGGAAAAACCTTGGGAAGAACCAACGACCCACGAGAAGCTACTGGCAAGCTTTCTCACATACCCACATTAACCGAATCCTAGACTCGAACCCACGCAGACAGAGGTGAGATGGCAGTGATCCGTAATGGAGAGTGCTTTAGACCACTCGGCCACTCGGGGTCCCCGCAGTATATGATGACAAATCTGTGTCTGTGTTGCTTGCAGTTGATCTCAGCTTGTTAGTATATATGGTATTAAATACATATTATGAACCTTGCACCACAACAAAAGCAAACACCTTAGGTAATCAGTAACCATGACAACATAGGCTAAAGTCATGTGATGAAGATTTAATCAGGTTGATTCTTATTATGCATATTAATGAGTTTGAACTGCCTGGCTATCTTAAAGGCCTAACAATGTTTCCTACCTTAAATATTTTCAGCATATTTTTTATGTTTTCTAATTTTTTCATGGTGTTTGTTTTTTTGTAATCGTATCAGTATATATCTTTTTTATGTTATAGGTTTTGTCTAATGTTGTAAAGCACTTAGAGCTCCTAAAGATTAGGCACTATACAAAATCCTCATTATTATTATTATTATCTTGTGCTATCATGCAGTTACAGAGAAGGTGGTGAAGTCTTAACAAATTCTTATGGCAGGGTAAGGTTTAAGGTGTCAAAGAATTGTTTTTTGTCTATTACATTACTCCCATGAAAGATGTATTTTTATTGCATGACTATGATATTGTGTCAATCATTTTTAATCACATTTACATACCACTGGACTCTTTACATGAAATTATTGTTTTTATTTCTGTTCATTATTGGTATCATGCTACAACATTATAATACTGCATTTTCTTTACTTCCCCATGTATAACTTTACTGTGATATTACCTTGAACTTTGTTGTCTTTCACTATACTTAGTTCTGTCTGCTTCTTTATTTCACCTGGAATTGATTCATACCAATTTGGCTCTACATACAGACAACACACAATTATACTGAGTTCACCTCCATTGATTACTTGCTTTTTACTATAATTGTTTGTTATTCCAGCTGCAGTGCAAAATGTCCTTAGGTTAATCTTTTTTCTGTAAGCTTCTGCTGTGATTTATTGTTGTAGAGATCTAGATTTTTCTCTAAGCTGTTTTTAAAAGAAAATTTTGTAAGTTGTTTCTTTCCCAGATGTAGAGTAGAAATGTTGGGAAAATACTTTTGACTGTGCCAGTACCAGTGTCTGTGATATATGAAACTGGTCTTTCAAGATCACATCTGGCAACATAGTGTAGTCCTACATGGCAGATAATATGTTTTCAGATGTGATGTCATTATAGCAGTTGACATGGGATGAAAATAAGGTCATTATTAGATGTAATGTCATATACATTTGATTTGGCATGAAAATGAGGTCATTATTAGATGTAATGTCATATACAGTTGATTTGGCATGAAAATGAGGTCATTATTAGATGTAATGTAGTTATAATAGTTGATCTGACATGAAAATTATTAGATGTAATGTCATATATATTTGATCTGGCATGAAAATGACGTCATTATCAGATTAATGCAATTATAACACTTGGTCTGGCATGAAAATGAGGTCATTATTAGATGTAATGTCATATACAGTTGATCTGGCATGAAAATGAGGTCATTATTAGATGTAATGTAATTATAACAGTTGGTCTGGCATGAAAATGAGGTCATTATTAGATGTAATGTAATTATAACAGTTGGTCTGGCATGAAAATGAGGTCATTATTAGATGTAATGTAATTATAATAGTTGATCTGGCATGAAAATGAGGTCATTATTAGATTAATGCAATTATAACAGTTGGTCTGGCATGAAAATGATGTCATTATTAGATGTAATGTAATTACATGTATAACAGTTGATCTGTGCATGATTTTTATTTTCTTGAATGATAGGTGCAAGTAATTGAAGTCTACATAAGATCTGAAGTGTGTTTTCTATGATGTGCCACAATTGTATTCATCATTAATTCAACAGAATTTGAGTATTACAGCATGGTCATAGTAGAAATCAAGAGTAAATTCATTGTGGATATGATATACACTTGCTGAAATGTTTGAATAAGACCATCACATTACATGATATGAAACCATACAACATGAAGAGATGAAGTCTCAGTGTTGTCCATATCTCCCCACTTTATTCGTCCTAAACTGCATCGATACACTGTGGTTTTACATTTTAAAATAAGGTAACTAGTATTATGTGCACATTCAATTTTCCTTTATTATCAGAAGATTTAATATTGTCAGCAGTTAAGTATGATATATTTTATAATTGTCTTTTATCTTTTTAGAGTACATGTTTCCATGGTGATGTATCCACCACTGTCTATTATAATAATTCACATACAGTTATTTACAGAAATGTTATTATGAGATCTAGATATATTTTTTTACTAATGCTTGCCATTTCTACTATAGTTGATCATGTGTCAATAAAGAATTGAATTGATTTGCTTTTCTCTATGATCTTAAAATACAGTTGAAAATTTTATCTACTAATTTTGTTAATCTAGTGTCCATTTAAGCCTGATTGTAAGTTATACTGGTTAAATTTATATGACTTTTATTAAATCGTTTTAATCCATGATGTAATAATATAAAATTTTGAAAATGTGGTTTTAGAAATCACCATCTTTTTAGTATGCATTAGTTATTTTTGTTTTTATTGTTGGTAAGAATTAGTATTCTTAGTACAGAATCCTGTGTAAGGCACACACAGTTATCATAGGAGTGACATTAAATATACAAATTTTTGTCATAATTTCCTCCACCCGTGAAACATGGTCAAACCTTCTTTATAGGTCACCAGCATATAATGATCATGCACTTGTTTATAGCAGACAAATTATTTACCTACCATAACTTTCCCAATCTAATTGAATTGCACATACTGTGTTTGTATGCCTAACACAACCAGATTTTATTATATCTTTTTCTCCCATCGGCCTTGATGTACCATGTATGCCAGCCAGCATTCATGTATGTGTTTTTACATCATAATTCTTTTAATGGTGTGCAGACATATGTATATATCTGACTCAGTTGATCTATATTTATCATTCAACTAGTAATCTATTTATTGAACCAGCTTTGTTATTTTCAGTTGGTAATAACCAGAAATACTGATAGGAATACTTTAGGCATTCAGGATCCATTTTGAAGAGTCAGCTTTGGTGGAAGTTTTACTTAACATTTACTCTGTTGTTGTTGTTGTTTTGAGGTTCAATGCCATTTCTCAGTGCAAGATAAGCTATACATGGTAGTCAGTATAAATGGTGAAGAAAGAACCTGGGTAAAACCCCATTAAGAACCACTGATGTATGGAAAGCTACAGCAAGCTTTCTCACTCAGCCACATTGGACAAACCCAAGATTCAAACCCACACAGACAAAAGTTTCATGATAGTGGTCAGTAAAGGTGAGTGCTTTAGACCATTCAGCCACCTGGGGCCTCTGTGTTCACTTAGGAGTCTGTGTATAGGTGTCCATCCATCTGTCAATTGGTGCACCTGTCCACACCCTTTATTAACCTCATTGTCAATGCAAGGGAACAGGCTCAATGTACTGGCCATTATCAGCTTCTTGTTTTGATATTTGTAACATAATTTCTTGTTTCTATAATTTTCTTAACAATTGGTTGCAGATGCTTGAGCTTTGTAAATTGTCTCAGTTCTCTTGGGAGTGAATTTCAATCATAGTTGTAAATGAAAGCTGATTAATTATTTTTGCATGTTTATGACTTTTAACTACTGTAAATAACATGTAATGTAACATTCTTCCTGATCCATTTTTGAGGTGAAGAAAATGTGGGGAGAATACAATATTGCCTCTACATTTGAAGTGTGTGCATGTATGTTTGCATGTGTCTATAAATTTTACACATTTCCTCCAAATGCAAGTTTAGATAAATACTACATATAACAAACTAGAGTTTCAACATACATGTACTGTATTGCTTGACTTACATAATAGAACATTTACAATGGGTACAAATGAGAAATTAAGGATGAAATGAAAACCAATGGTTATGACTGATCATTACTAATTTCCCATACTCAGAGCATAAGTATCTTAAGAATTCAAAACTTTTGGCAACATCACACTGCGTTCGTCAGTGAGTTACTGTTGATCGCATGACCTATAATGGTCATATGATACAGTGAGACTGGTGTAGATGGGTGGTAACTTAAGCCCCTCATCCCTGTTTAGTGTTGGCCTCTGCTGTCATATTTGATTGCCTCCTTCACCTTTCTATTCCATGTGTTGACCTCTGATGTGATGACCTTGTCTGATTGGGAATGAGGGAATATCCCATATTGCTGCAACGTTCATGTATGACTGATGACTCTCTAATGATGTGTTCCTTAATCATTGTTTCTAACACTTGTTTCTCTGATGTAGTCATTTTTGTGAACATACATTTATATAATATACCAAACTACATTTTTTCAAATTTACTATTTTGTCCCTCACATGTGTAAGTTGTTTTAAGGAGTGGTATGGTTTGTGATATACATTGATCCTATGATATATGAATACTTGAGCTAGGACTTCTGAAGTTCCACAGATATGTGGCATACCAATGTTGGTTCTGTTTGGGCCACCCCTGTTTTGTTTGTTGTTTTTTTTCTCTCCACTTTTCTGGAAGTTTGAAAATCCACTCTGGATAGCCAATCACCCTTAGTACAGATTTCACATGCTTTACTTTCTCCTTTCAGTCGGTCTCTTCATTGATTTGGGAGTTAGCTTGGTGCAGTCTCCTAGCATCACGTGACCATTCTAAGTGATGTGATCAACATTAGTCACTGTTCTTCATTGTTAGATACACCATCAAACTACACCACTCCCTCGATAACTCGCGCACATCGGGGTCCAGAAACATGGAGCGCACTATAAGTGAGGCGCTAGTTATCGCGGGACCTATGAAATAAGCCCAAAACCAATAAAGTGATTGACGACATAATGGAGAAATAAGGGGGGGGGGGGTATGCAGATTATACTGTTGAATACTCACTTTATAATCGTTCTGAGATTAAATGTTAATAAATATCTCTTCGTAACGGTGTACTTTATTATTTCGTCATAGGACAACATTAATTTCAGAATAAATTACAGTATATTGAGGCGATCATCGAAAACATTATTCCACGTGGTTTCCGTTCGCTTAACATGTGTACCACTTCACACATTGTGTACTACGTCACTAATTTTTATGTTGAATTGGATACATTGTAGTTTTATTGTTTGATCCAAATTAGACGTTTTTTTTATATACAAAAGATCGACTCTTTTCGAGAAACAGTGTCGATCGAACGATAGATAGATAAATATTTCTGAATGTGATAGAAGTAAAATGGAAAACAAAAAAAACAAAACAAGGGTTAATCAGTACAGACGTATTTAATTGGTCTACAATTTTAAAACAACATAAATTAGAACAAGTTAATACTTGCCGTTTGTGCCACGCTTGACAAATATCAATTCACTTTTTGAAAAAATCAGTTATTTTTTTTGTGTGTGTTACTCCTTGTTTTCTCTGCCGCCGAGCAAAATCCCTCAGATCTCTCAACTGCATGAGCTTTACGTAGTCAACATTTTGGGTCTCCAGCCACCTTATGGCAATATCAAAATATTGGATTGCTTCCTGTGCAGAGGGGTGGGGGGTGCAACATCTGCGTCTGCATCACTTTCAACACTTGTTTTACTCCAGTTAGAATCGTCTTCTGCTGCAAATTTGTTCGCTATAGAAATAATTATAGTTTCATCTGACATGTATTCAGCTGTGGGGCAATCATTGTCAGCACAAATCCACTCCTCCATATCATCAAGAGAAACGCCCATCTCAGGACCATGAGTCTGTACGAATTTCTCCCAAACAGCCTCGGCATTAATGACATCAGTTTCACTGAAACATTCGAAGTCACTATCATCGTCGTTGTCTCTGTTACTGTTTTGCTTTATGTCAAAGGCAGCTCCAAGACCCTTAATCCAGCACCCGAGGTCTCTTGTAATCGATTTTTTTTTAATGCAACAAACACTTCCCCAAGTTGTTGATCAAAACAAAGCCGGCATGTACATGTAATTAGGTTCTCACAGAAGTACTCACGGGTTTCGATGTGATGGTCGATTGACTCTTTTCATGTTTTCAATGAACAGAATATGTTGTGATTATAATGTTTACACTGAAACGGAATTAAAGGATTAGAACGTGACTTTCACATAGGAAGACGTTTAATTGGTGTTTATTTCATTCTCTGTTGCCACCTGTTAGCATTTACCAGAAGTTTTCATTGATCGCTATTTCACCAGACTGTTTATTTACAGTATAATGACAACTATTTATCATAAAAACTTACATAATATATGATATCTTTAAACAGAGGTCTCGCTAGGATTTTAAAACTGGGTCTTTCTGCCTCTGAAGTCAATCACTAAATATCAGTACATTTTCTCACTCGGCCGCTAGTCAAAGTCTTTGAACTAGCCGCCTAGCTGTTGCATCATGTTCTTTTTTTTTAATGTACTCTTATAAAATGGTAACAGTACATCAAAGAGTCTTTCAGTCACTGAATTCTGTCATTGTAAATATCAGCACAGTTAACTGATCAACACATTTTGCCACAAAGCAGGTGGCTGAAACAGGACCGGCAAATCTTTGAATTTTCACGCGCACCTATTACATGCGTACGGAGGTCTCCCACCTCAGTGATTTTCTGCGTCCCAGATCAAAAATTGGCGTCCAAATACGCGTAATTAAGCGTTTTTGAGATCTCTGAAATTAATTCTTCTTTAGAACTTGCAAATTTCAAAATATGGATTATATTTTTACAGGCATTAATCACCATTTTCGATGTTAAAACCATTAATGTATCAAGGTTTAATTTATCAATTCTTATCGTAATTTTTTCATGTTCAGCATATTTTAAAGATATTTTAAATACATTTTATCTGGAAAAAATTGGGAGCCAAGACGGACACTGCGTTATAAGCGGGATCGCGAGTTATCCGGGCGCGAGTTATCGAGGGAGCAGTGTACAAACATATGGGTATATTTTTATATCTAAGTAAGTGGTTTTCACAATGGTTGAACATCAGAATTTCAGGTATCAGAATTTACAATCAGTTCATTTGTTATTTCAAAACATGCATGTGACCTATATACAGAATACAAAAATTGCATGTGACCTGTATACAGAATACAACAATTTAGAAAGGTGTAAAATTAGAATGATAAGAGAAAAAAAGCGGTGGTTTGCAACTACACTTTGAGCATTTTATTGACTAGATTTAGCCAAGAAAATTGACCTTAAGTGCCATTCTGATATACACACTGTCAACTGACCTGGGCAGATGGGGGTATTGAACCCATGTCCTTTGGTTTATGATACCAGTGCTCTACCAGGTGAGCAATTGTAGCTGATTGGAAGGAAAGTAGTTGGGAAAGAGTTCATATAAATTTGAAGTTGGTAACACCCAATGATCAAAGTTCAATGAATGAATACTAATAACTGAGACAAGTGGGGAAAGGTACTACCTTGTCAAAAGCTAAGAGAGCTTACTTGTATGATTCAAAATCCATTATGTTTCACAGATTTTTATCTGTTTATTGATCATGTAACAAACTTCACTTGCACCATTCAAGTCATTATGCTAGTACTAGAACAGATTTTGACCAATCATGAATATTTATGCTGGCAACTGCACTGATTTTGACTGCTGAAAAATGTTTATGCGTGTACAAGAACAGATTTTGACCATTCAAGAGTGTTTTATGTCAGTACGTAATCAGAGTTTTGTCATTGTAACATATTTATGCTACTACCTGAACCAATGGGTCACTGAAGAGTCTTTATGCTGGTACCTACACAGATTTTGACCACTCAGGAGTTCTTATACCAAAACAAACTGACCACTGACAATTCCTCATGCTATAATAAACTGACCTCCAAAGAGTCAGTTCCAGTGTCTTTATTCAAAAACCTGAACAATTTTGCAACTGAAGAATCTTTAGCTGAACAGACTCAGCATACATGAATTCTTATGGTACCTGAACAGATTCATCATTGAAGAGGCTTCATGCTAATACGTTAACAGATTTTATAAGAATTTTTAAAAGATGAGTTGACAAAGATAGATGACATGTACATGTAATACATTCAAAATCATAGCACTATCATAACCACATTCAATAACATCCAAAAAAATGTATTTGTTTAGAAAATTGTTTTGCTTCACTGTAAAATGAAAGAAAAGAGCTTAGAAAAAGAGAGAGAATAGAAAAGGAGATATTGTTTTTGTATATTTACAAAACATATATATATATATATATATATATATATATATATATATATATATATATATTGTAATTTGTACAAAACAAATATCAGTGCAAGCATATTTAGGCATACTTATGAACAAATTTCACTGCTAAAGTTAAAAGTTGGTGTGTGTGTGTGTGTATGTATATATATATATATATATATATATATATATATATATATATATATATATATATATATATATATATATATATAGTAAAACCCATTTACATTGACCTCGGTTATCTTGGGAACCATTGTATGTTGAGCATTTTGGTCCGGTCTGGTCATGAGAAAAATCCTTCTTTGTTATGCAGATTTTTCCCCACTTATCTCGACCCCTGCTAAATCAATAACCCTGTTATGTCAGGCATAAGTTTTGGTCCAAAGTCACATGTGGACCCATTTAATTTGACGAAATGGAATTTTTCATGTCCATCCCAGAGGAAGTTTACAACAAATGATCCGGCATTTCTGCTACTATTGGTACATCATGCAGGCATGGATGGAAATAGTTGTTACAAGACCAAATTTATCTGAAACCTATGCAAATCACTGAATCTCATCAATGCATAGTTTATCATTTGCATAGAGTGGAGAAAAGTATGTTGCAAACAATACTTTAGATTAAAGAAACTGAATGAATGCATTTCTGTCCTTAACAGGAGTTTCATTTATAAGTCGCATGTCAACACCACGACAATATAGTTCATTCCATATCATCAGAAATGTTATCTTACCTGTAACACAGTAAATTATCTGGTCAACATCATTTAATGCATCTGATAATGCCTAATTCATTTTACACTATATATTTAAAATGAATTAGGTACTTTAAGCTGCATTTAATGATACTAACCTGAAAATTTACAGAATTACAGATAGGATAAAATTCATGATTCTTTGTAGAACAAACTATAGTGTAATCCTATTCCAGTATCATCACGATCAGTCACCAACTCAATCATTACACAATTAACAACTTTGGTGAAAGTAAATATATAAAATTATTGTTAATATAAAATGTATTATTAAAACTATTAAAACTTCTTCAGGAATCATCCTAATACTTGAACCATTCACAAATCTGATACCTTTCTGTCTTGTAATATGCATGTGTGTTTCTAAAAAGTGTTTAGCTGTGCCCTTTTTGAAGGAAACACCATGGCTCAGTGGTTAGCATGCTAGACTCAGAATCAAGAGCATGCAGGTTCAAATCCTACCTTTGGACCAGCTTGTGTCAGCTACTGTGGCATGTCCTTGGTCCAGACACTTTACTCCAATTGCCTTGTACCATGGCAAGGCCTTGGTCCAGACACTTTACTCCAATTGCCTTGTACTGTGGCATGTCCTTGGTCCAGACACTTTACTCAAATTGCCTTGTACTGTGGCATGTCCTTGGTCCAGACACTTTACTCCATTTGCCTTGTACTGTGGCATGTCCTTGGTCCAGACACTTTACTCCAATTGCCTTGTACCATAGCATGTCCTTGGTCCAGACACTTTACTCCAATTGCCTTGTACTGTGGCATGTCCTTGGTCCAGACACTTTACTCCAATTGCCTTGTACCATGGCATGCCCTTGGTCCAGACACTTTACTCCAATTGCCATGTACCATGGCATGTCCTTGGTCCAGACACTTTACTCCAGTTGCCTTGTACTGTGGCATGTCCTTGGTCCAGACACTTTACTCCAATTGCCTTGTACCATGGCATGTCATTGGTCCAGACACTTTACTCCAGTTGCCTTGTACCATGGCATGTCCTTGGTCCAGACACTTTACTCCAATTGCATTGTACCATGGCATGTCCTTGATCCAGACACTTTACTCCAATTGCCTTGTACTGTGGCATGTCCTTGGTCCAGACACTTTACTCCAGTTGCCTTGTACCATGGCATGTCCTTGGTCCAGACACTTTATTCCAATTGCCTTGTACTGTGGCATGTCCTTGGTCCAGACACTTTACTCCAATTGCCTCGTACTGTGGCATGTCCTTGGTCCAGACACTTTACTCCAATTGCCTTGGCACTAAATAACCTACTTGTGTTGCTGTGCCACAAAGCATCAAACCAAACCATAATTGGAATGATCTAGTTTGTTCTGAATGTGCTTTAAAGAACCTGTATCCAGAAATAAATTAGATCCTTTTGATATGCTGAGAAATTCTCCTCTGAAATCAAAAGATATTATCAGTATTTGATAATGAAAAATGTATTTGATTTCCATTTAGGCAACATTCCTGTAAGCCATATGTTTCAAAACATCTACAAAATTTAATATATTAATAAAATGTAATCCTTCCTTATGGTAATCATTCTCAGCAATATTTATTTGGATTTTGTCCTTTGATCCATACCATGCCATACAAACTGGTAAAAGCATGTATTTAGTTCATGAAAAACCTGCTTAGATAGATTTGGTGATGACAGTAGAAGATAATTAACTAGGGATAGCTAAACTTGTTATCACTGTTATCTTTCGAAATGGCACAAAAAATGCCTTGTATACTGAATTAACACATTCTTTAATTTACCCATTGTTTAGAATGGCAATCAAGAGGTGTAGCATTTTTAGGTTATTGGAAAACTTTACACCTAAGACAACAAACTCAGTACCACCCCAATTAATTTTTAAAAAAAAATACATTCTTGTTACAACCTGTTTTTACTTCCAATCCAAACTACCTTTCTTTTTTATACTAATCCTAAGATCGGAAAATGTAGAATATTGACATAAAATATGTGATGCAAGCATCAGATATTTCTTAGAACCATCAAGAGCAAGCAATGTAATGCAGACATCAGATATTTCTCAGAACCATTGAGAGCAAGCGATGTATCATCAACATGCTGAGAAACAACAAAGGTCATATTACCAATGTTTATTCCCCAAATTCTTTTATTTCTTAATATCGTATGGCATATTAAATCTGCTAAAATATTTAGGGAGAATGCTTTCCAGTGTGTACAACCTCTTTCAATGCCATCCATATTAGAGAGTTGACCATTTAAAATTACACAAGATTTGACTTTTTTACCCAATTTATTATTGGATCTTCAGAATAATAATGTCTTAATTAGGGACCATGCAACTAAGTCAAGAGTTATTTTGGAAATCAGCAAAAAAAAAGGAGTTGAAGACTATTGTGCTCTTTGGTCTAAAATAATAAATCATATATTGAGTTTCTTATGTTACCCCCCCCCCCCCTTGTATTATCCTTTCAAAAACTTATATTTGATCCTACTGTATAATGTTATTGGGAGTATGGTTTTAGTCTGATCTGGAATACATGCAGAAGCAATTTTGCATGATACATTAAGGAAAGAAATGGATCTCCTATTTTAAATATATACTGATATGGTTTATCACCTTTTGTTGTACATATAATAACTCAGAATCTGAGTGTAAGATAATTAACCATGTTCATCTCCCAAATTAACAAAACCTTCACTAGAAATTGTTCAGAGGTATCTTTCCTTGAAAATGGGTACCCATTGGATACTCATCTCTTTTCCATTTTGTAGGACATTGGAGCTTCCATATCATTTTCAGTAAAACATTTGATCTAGGAATGTCTCAATAATTAAGTAGCATTTCAAGATTGACTGGACCAACTTCATGCTTTTTATATAAATTCATATAAAATAATTTCACTTCATCCAAATTTCTAACTGGTTCTTTTTGGCATCATTTTACTTATTTAATTTCAATTTTCTAATTTCCCTCCTTGTTCAGTCAATACAGCTCTAGTGCAAACCCTCACTCCATCCATTGTTTTCTTCTTTGTATCTTCTGTTTCTTTTTTCCCCCCAGTTTTGGTAATTGTGTCACAAGTTCTCTCTTCTAAATTGCTTATATCTGAAATTGTTGAGTTTTAAAAGATGCATATGAAATTGTGGATTCTTTATTTTCTAAAAGAATTATGACAGAGAAATTTTACCATTTATTATAATTTAAAATCAGATGAAATTATATTCTCAAAAGTTTCCACTTCTTTAGGATATACATATTGATGTTTAACTTTTATGATAGATTTGTTTTCTCTTCTCAAATAGTCCACTTCCTTAAATAATGAATTACAAAATTTCCAGAAGTTTTCTTTTTAAATTTTCTTTTAGAAAACTGTCTTCATTTTAAGAAGAGATAGATAAGTCCTATAATCTGGATTAATCTTTACATTATCAAAAATTGTTAATAAATATTTCAAACTGAGAAAAAAGTCCATTCTTGTTTGTTTTGCTGGATTACTTTTCTCCATGTATACAAATAGACACCTATATTATGTTCCCTCTATCGATCATTTTCTCCTTGTATATCAATGGGCACCTATAGTATGTTCCCTCTGTTGATCATATTCTCCATGTATACCAATGGACACCTATATTAGGTTCCATCTATTGATCATTGTCTCCATGTATACCAATGTATGTTCCCTCTATCGATCATTTTCTCCATGCATACTAATGGACACCTATGTTATGTTCCCTCTATCGATCATTTTCTCCATGTATACCAAGGACACCTATATTATGTTCCCTCTATCGATCAGCTAAATTATGTTCATACATATATGTAAGAGCATTCTTGCTTATCAGGATTATTGACAGCATTATGCAAGTACCTTTATCTGGATGAATCACAAGATTGACATCTGTCCGGATTATAGCCCAGTTATTTCAGAATGCAATATGCATATAATTTTTTATCTCATGGTACAATGTTGGTTTGGTCCTTAAATATTAATCATGGTGAATGTTAGTTTAATTTTATTCACTACCTGCTACTGTTGCATTCATACCCTTTTCCAAGACACAAACGTCTAGTCCAAGGGGATGTCCATTAATTATGTCAACAATTTTTAGGCAATTTTTTACCCCCCCCCCCTTGTCAACAACTGTCAAACTTTCAGTGACCCCCCCCCCCCCAATAAAATTTTACCCCCCTACAAACTAACATTATTTTATATGGCTGGCTTTTATGCTAAAAATAGAATTATGGAAATTAAAAAGTCTACAAATAAATTTTAATACAATTTTTTTACTTGTTTAACAAATTTCAAATTAACTATAACACTTTGAATTCATGAAAAAATCGAGAGTTTATATTCTAGCTTCTATCATCTTCCCTATGGGGAAGCCAAATGTATCTCAATTGTTATAATGGGCATAGTGGCTGATTCATTAATTTCTTGTGGAACCGATACATGCGACAAGTCAACATCATCTTCAGCTAACCATTCTGTGCTTAACATCTCTCCATGAGCAATAATTGCCATCAGCTCTCTCTGTCTTTTGGCAGCTACTCATATTGGCTGAATTCTTTGTGGTTGAGGAACATGTGTTGCCTAGGCCCAAGAAAGCATTGTCGGTGCTGTTGAACATGCTTCTTCAACATGACTTGTGAAGCAACATAGAGGTGACAGATTTTGCAGATCTGTTCAAGCAATGACAACTGACTGGAAGGAAAATATAGATCATATGGAAGAATTTTGAATGCCTTTGCTGATCGACGTCAATTTATCTTGAACTCCCCTCTCCCCCATGTCAACAATTGTCAAACTTCTTCAAACCCCCGTCCCCCATTTTGTTGACATAATTAATGGACGACCCCCAAGCTAGATATTTTCTACTCCAATTAGAAATGGAAGGAACAGAAGAAAATAACTGGATCCCAGTCTGATTCATTTGTCATATCCAGCATAAGGAATATGTTCCTCTTTTTCAGTGGACTCTTGTGCTCATACATATTTGTCAGGCAATGAGCTACATGCACCAGTCACTGTGCATCAGAAAATGCCCCTTCAAGCTGCCTGATTTTGATTGATGACCTGGTGACTGGGATTGGGTCAATATCACCCTCTGTGTTACCATTCAGTCCCAAGAGGATAGATAGTCAGAATTTGCACCCACTTCTTAGATTATGAAATAGGCATCTCCCTCCTCACTGCCCTTTGTTTCCTTTTAATCTCTATGGGGTTAGGGGACTATCACTACCCGGTAATGTGTCTTCCTTTTTCCAATTACCGGTATATCATTAGATTTCTCTTCTATCGTTTCAAGTTATGATGGATGGGGCAGGCTGCGGACCTTCTCTGTGCTCTCTGACTGTTTACCGAGTAAAAGCAGACACCTCTCTATATAACGACTTGTTTGAAGTATTCAGGGATCCTCATCCTCCAGTATTTCAACAACTGGTTGATTCTCAACGTTTGCTTAGATATTCTTATGAACGACCTGTCCTTCTGCTGATGAACATTGACTCATCTGGGTTTAATCCACAACCTAGATAAATAGGATCTTACCCATCCATACTGCAGATATTATGGTTTGGACTTCGTTGTAGGCTCACATTTTTCACCCCCTGTCTGTTTGTCTGTCTGTCTCTGTCTCTGTCTCTCTGTCTCTGTCTCTCTTTCTTTTTCTCTCTCCCTGAATGCAGAATTAGTTTCCCGTGGCAGACTTTACTTGAATTCTTCCAAGCTACTGTCTCTAGCATACTGGAGATCGGATTCCCCTGGATAGATCGGGATCGGTTTCTGGAATGAAATGAACTTGTTCTTTAGTGACTGTGATCCCAGAACAAAGCAACTGTTTACATCAACAACCTAGAAGTGCATGCACAATGTCTAGGCTTGCAGGATGTATTAACCTCATAAGGTATCGTTATGATGTGATCATCTTGGACAACATGTTGGTTGAAGCGTACTATCGGCATTAACAAGGTACACATGCTTCTTCTACTCCTCAGAAGAAGGGCTGGGTACATGGGAAAGCCTGCCAGTAGCTTCTCGTGGGTCGGTTGTTCTTCCCTGGGTTTTCCAGGGTTCTTCCTCCACCAGTTATACTGGCCACCATGTATCTTGTTCTGAAAAATAGCGTTAAACCCTAGAACAACAACAACAAAGAAGAAGGGCAGCTTCACGTGAGATCACTGTCACCATATTGTGAACAAAATGAATATCATGGCAGACAGTCAGTCAGGATGGGCCATGTCGTCTGCACGGAATGGTCTCTTAAGCAGTCGGCAGCAGACAAACCTTTTTACATGGGGAGGGAGAAAGGGGTAGACTAATGATCGGTTCTGCTGGTGGTGTGGTATTATGAGGTTGTATCTTCTCGGTATTGTTGCCCGGATCAAGTAAATTTTAAAATAAAGTGTGAAATTATGGATGGAATAAATAGATCTGAGCAGATATATAGAACAGGGTGATGCTAGCGCCCGCACATGGATTTGTTTAAAAACTCGTTTACATCAAAAACTGGGATAACACATTACATTAGGAAGAGACGCTTATTTTTAGATAGGCAGTCTGTTTTAAATGATAGAATTAGTTCATCATATAACTGAGTGAACAATCAAAGTCATTGCCTTGTACAACTTCATAACCTGCTTATTCCGGTCCACTTGACTTCACTATGGTGGTTCTTTCAGGTCCTTTCGCTTTTCCTTTGCCGACCTCCCTACTGTTACGCCTTTTTTCAGCCCTCAAACTCTGTATGGGTATGTAGATATGTAAGTAGATACTTCAGTGGATACATCTGTAGAGCTATTTCCCCTTACATACATGCAATCATTTAAGATCGGTGAATTCAAACGGATTCTCATAACTTATATCAATTAAAGTAATGCATGAAATTCTTAGAATACCCAATTCCTATACAAACAAGATGAAACATTCTAACAATTCGTCAAACTTATGTAAAGAAGATCATTGTACAGATTCAGATAGATTAACTCAAACACAGTTACACTCATTTCAAGAGAATTGATCTACAGATTTAACCAAATGAATTAATGCAAATATAAACAATTAAATTCAAGCAAATCATTATATTGGTATCAAAGAATTACATGAAATTGATGCAAATACCTTGTGATTTCAAGCTTTGTTCACTTGAACCGCCAATAATTGTGTCCGTTGACTTTCCAGACATCCGGTCCCTTTGGCCAATGTTTTACTAGAGAATTTCTTCCAAATTCAGTCTTGGAGTCCCTTATATTTTCACTCTTGCAGGAAAATTGCAGACTGATTAGATTTTTCGATGTGGGGCAATTTAAAACCCAGAAATTCGTGTGGGAAACACGCCCTTTATTTAACGTAACCGATCAGGATTAAATATATTACCGCTTTTTATAACTAGGCGCCAAAATTGAGGTCAGCATGACTTATATAATTCCAAACAACAGATCTGGAAAAACTCAGCTTCTGACAGTTCCGATATAAAATCGAAATTAATCGTCCATTTCCTACTCGTCTAACGGCTAAGTAAACAAAGGCTTAATTAACAATCACTTCCTCTCCCGACACAGACATCATAAATCACTGCAGTATAGCGATTTAACAAACACCTGTCCTCATAAATCTAATTAATTGTTCTCGGGCCAAATTAATGTGCTCGTTATAGATCGACAGAAATTTGCATCCTTACACCAGTAGTGGACTTGTTTGCTCTCCCCAGTTCCTGGTCAGATGACCTTGCATGGTGGACGCTTTAAATCTGAAATTTGATAGCGAAATGATTTCGTTGGAGGTATTAAAACGGTGTAAGAGGTTTCGAATAGAATATATTGATTATTAACTCATTAACCCCTGGCGCAGCGTTTACGGGTCAGGCGGTAGTAGCCTACTGTTGAACTCTGTAGCATCAGGTTCATGTATGATACACTAAAGTGGATGGTATTATAGAAAGATAGACAGATGTAGCTCTACAGTGATACCAAATAATCTGGACGTTCTAGTTGCACTACAAAATACAAAGGGAAAAACCTAATTTTTTGGACCCGATGGTCGGAATCTATTTTTGTGTCCGGATATTAGACTTTTTGTGTCGGATCTAAGGCAGACCTGTAAGTAGTAATGTGGGACGATATAGCGACAATGGGACTTATCATCAAAAACACCCCTGGGACGATATAGCGACAATGGGAAATTTAACATTACGAAAACCCCTGGGACGATATAGCGACAAGGGAAATTAGCATGGGGAATATATTTTGGGACTGTATAGTGACAAGGGGAAATTAGCATGGGGAATATATTTTGGGACAGTATAGTGACAAGGGGAATTTAACATGGGAATAGAGTGTGGGTCTGTCTAGGGACAAGGGGAATTGAACATAGGAATAGAGTGTGGGTCTGTCTAGGGACAAGGGGAAATGAACAAGGGAAATATAAAACACACACACACACACACACACACACACACACAAATAAAATTTATAATGATGGGTAGGCAATTGAAACTAGATCTCTTTTCGAGAAATGGGAGTGGCCCTGAAAAGGGCCTTTGGTTTTCTTCTTCTTCTTCTAATTTCTTCTATTTCTCCACCAACTTCTTATTTTCTGTCCTACACTTTTTCTATTCTTCGCTTTCCTGTCTTCATCCTTTTTCTTCTTTATCTCCTCTTTCTGCTTCTCCTCCTCTTCTTTCTTCCTCTTCTCATTCTCTTCTTCCTTTTCAATTTTTTCGTTCCATACTCTCATCCTTATCCTTTCCTCTTCATCCTCCTTCTCCTCCTTTATTTCTTTCAGCAGAGCACTGATGATTTCCTTTAGTTTGCGTAAGTTGTTAATCTCCATCTTCACTCGATGGGGACTATAAGAATAGTGATCTTCGTTTAGCCTAACTAGCATTTGCTCCATCATGCCCAAATTGTCCAGGACGTCTTGCAACTTTTTCATTTTATCGAGGTGGTTCGAAGCCATCTTCTTTTTATATTCTTTGCAGAATGGTGTGAATGACGAACTTTGTGGGCTCTTATAGTTAAAGTGCGGACGTGAAGGAAAACATCCCCCTAAGACACAAAATTGATATAACCTAGATCATCACTTAAAATGCGCGGACGTGAAGGAAAACATCCCCCACTTTTCTCATTTCATATAATATACTATCCACATAAGTTGAATCAGCAATAAACAAACCCCAAATCTACTATTCACACATACGCAAAGCATTAAAATTAAACCCAAATCTACTATCCACACAAACGTACGCTAGCGCTTACAAACACACACACACACACACACACACATACACACACACACACACACACACACACACACCAACAAAAAAGAGTCAGTGTTTATATTCACACTACTCTACATACACACACTGGCAAATCGATTGCTATTTCTTTTCTAGAGTATTGGGTAGCCCTGAAAAGGGCTGTTGTTTTTTTTTTTAACTCCATGGCACCTGGTTAATGATGGCACCTTCCAGGCCTGGCACCACACACACATCTTCTTCCCCAGTTTCTTTTCACTCTTTTTGGAGAGAGAGCAGAGGCGGGATAAGTGGCTTCAGAACCCCAGTCTTCTGTCTCTGGGATTCTGAAATTTTCTCTCTCCTTTTCTTCCTCTTCTTTGTTTCTTCTCTCCTCCTCTTCTTTGTTTCTTCTCTCCTCCTCTTCTTTGTTTCTTCTCTCCTCCTCTTTCATTCTTCCCTCTTCGACAATGGCTTCCGCGGCCAGTTCATTTAGTATGTGCCTGGCATATTCCAGTTGCACATGAAGTTCCAACAGTCTCGCTAGTCTGGTGTTCATTCTGGTGTTGATCAATCAACAAGGGTAGCTAGACTGATGAGTGACTTTTAATTTATACTAAAAGCGCGGACGTGATAGAAAACATCCCCCTAAAACAAAATTGATATTACCTAGATCATGGCCCAACAACGTGCGGACCTAAAAGAAACACTCACTCACTTTTTTATACTACCCAACACTATTCTAAAAGAAACTTCATGAAACCAATAATATACTATCCACATACGTAAGCAGTCAATCAAACCCCAAATCTACTATTTACGCACTTCAAACAGCAAAAAAAACCAAAAAAACAAACATCATCATAATCTACTATCCACACTAACGTACTTGAGCACTAATAATCACTCACACATATTAACCTATACAATCACACCACAAAAGAGTGAGTGTTTATATTCACACTACTCTACATACACACATTGGCAAATCGATTGTTATTTCTTTTCTAGAAATTGGGGTAGTCCTGAAAAGGGCTGTTTTTTTTTTTTGCTTGCGTCAAGTTGAAGCTAGGGGCTATCTTTTAGTTTCTAAGAATGCGACGTCCTCTGAGGATAGACTTTCTGACGATAGGTCTGCTTCTTCGGAAAGAGAAGAAGAACTCTTTGGTGTCGATACGACAATCGACAAAGCCTCTGTCAGGTTCAGGTTGCTGCTGTTGCTGCTGCTACTGTTGCTGTTGTTGTTGCTGTTGCTGCTGTCTCTGAAGTCTGTACTTCTCTGTCCATTCTTCTTTCTCCCTGTTCACTTCTTCTCTGAAGAGCTCTTCTATCAGGTCTTCAGTAACTTTTAACATTCTCACATTCTCTATCTCTTCAGCTTTAGGTATCAGACTGTGTCTGACCCTATGCAAATTCACGTAGGCTTCGTTTAGCTTAGCTAGTTTGGAGCACATCTTCGTAGGAGGATGAGTCGACAATGGATGGTTAGACTGTAGGCTACCCCGGTTCTTAAAGTCAAAGCGCGGACGTGAAGGAAAACATCCCTCCACGGTTTTCGAGCCGGAACGTTTAATGAGTGTCATGAGAGAGATAGGGAGAAGTCAAAGCGCATGAATCAAAATTCTTATAGCCAAACAAAAGACAAAGGCATTTTTTTTCAAAACACAACATTTTTTATTCAAAGTCACTTAACACTAACAAATAACTCTAACATTTTTAACAATGATTCAACAATATAACATCAAACATTTTTTTCTTCAAATACCTAACATTATTTCTCAACTCACATATTATTTTGGACAAGGCTGACAACGTTGTGAATGAAATTGTGATTTCCACTGTTGGAAGTCATTAGGCCATTGATGGACACTACGTTTCCTAGCTTGAGACAAAAGATAAGCATACTGGTCACAAAACCATTGATCTACTTTCACATCGTTTCTAGAAGAAGAACGAGGATCAAAATGAGTCACTAAATGTTCTAAGGAATAGCCCAGGCTGCGATGATGCAGAAAATACACACAATATTGTCCACACACCAAGGAATCTGTGCCTTGTAATTTCACATTATTGAATCGGGTGGTCTGAGCATTTCTTCTCATAAAGTCAATGATATCGTCTTCCAAAGGGGGCAATCCGTACGAATCGAAATATTCCACACATCCTTCTTGAGGAAAGTAGACGGCTACCCAGTGAGTTCCTGGGAGATGACTGTCGTCCGTGTTGATCACATAAGCTTGATGATCTTGAGGTTTGCGATGAGGGAGTTCATCTTTAGCACAGACGACAGTATTCCAAGAAGCAGAGTACGAACTGTGGTTCAAAAGGTAATAAAGTTCCCAGGTATCCATGTTTTGTATGGTTTTTTCTTCTTCTTTTCTTCACAGGTAATAATAAGTCATCAATTCGATCCTGACTTTTTACTTGAAAATGTCTGACAAATAACCGTTTCTTCGCTTCGTCTCCCCACTCTGATTCAGGAGAGCTTCGATACGATGGATCTCTTGATTGGTTAATGGTGGACAAGAATGTTCACGCAAGTCTTTATACCACTGGTGCAACACGACTTCGTCCGAGATGAGACTCCAAGCTTCGTCCAGATACTCATCCAATTTTTCTTCTTGACTCAGCATCAGACATTTGTCGTGTTGAATTTGACTGGGATGATCGTTTTGACATTCATAGCAATTTTTCTTGATCAATTCCGTAATTTTTTCGACCAAGTGTTTGGCAAAACAGGAGACTAAATGAGCTTCTTGTTCTGGCCATCTCGACTTCATCATGACAACGTCTTCTTCTTTGTCTTGGGATTCTTCTTCCAGGGTCTCCTCACATTTCATCTCCAAAGTTTCTTCACTAGGTAAAAAGGGATAACAGTCTTCCATGGCTTCTAATAATCTAGAATGACTTCTCTCAAACTGTTGATTTCTATGGTATTATCAAATTCTGCATACAGGAGGACGTTCACTGTGTCAGGTAGAGGATTAGTAAACTGAAGTTCCACACGAATCTGGCCGGATTTTATAGGGTGGAAATGTCCCTCGTCGCTACCTTGGTCTGGAGTGAAATCAAACGCCCACAAACCGTAGCCTCCTGTATAATCCTCGTACTATATGCCGTGACTGGTGTTGGTTCCTAACTGTCCGGTGGCTTCGTACAGGGACAAGTACGACCTCAAGTAATTCCTGTCACCAAATTAGGCTCAAAAAGGGTCGGGTACACAGTGTCTTGCCATCGCGACTGACTTCGATCTCGGCTACATTGTAATGATGAAACAGGAAAGGATTTTCGTAGTGAACTCCGTTGAAGGCTGAATTCTTGACGATACCAAGGATCAAACGCTTGGGTAACTGGCCTTGGAACAGATGATCTTCGATCATGGTTCGCTGTCCAGCAGGAATGGTGAACGTTTTCACTTCCACGCGTCGTATGGGATACTTGGCGGTTGTTCTGCTCAACGTTTGACTGATATCGTTTCCCACTTTGGGTAACACTTCCACGCGTCGCACGTAGAGTCTGGCTTCTTGGATGATGGTTTTGTACTCGTTAGCATGAGCCAACAAATGGAACGCGGTACTGCTACGATTCAGTCTCAGGCGAATATCCACTCCGTTCAGTAAATACTTTTCTTGTAACCACATATCCAAATACAAACGATCCATCAGTTCTAAACTACGTCCTTGCAGAATTTTATTTCTACGTGTGTTAAACCCCACATTGTGAGGATCATCATCTGCTGTGAGGGCTGTATCGTTAAACGTGTTATCACCCGCGGTGTCAGGTTTCCATACCACGCAAGCATCCAGATGAGTATTCTTGGCTTCTTTTCCGTACGTCAAGAGATTTTCCAGGTAGGCACGATACGGATAAGTATCCATGCTGCTGCTGACCAGTTTGTTATTCAAGTACAAGTCCACTTCGCTGAACAAGGAATGCATGAAATTGTTGACGGGCGCTACCCTATCATTGGCTCCAGGATTGGTGTTGTCCGTTTTGATCACTTTGGCTTTCAAATACAGGCAACTGCTATTCAGATCGATGTAATCTTCGGGCTGACCTTTGATGTCAAACTCGATGGGAGCGGAATCCGTCAAAGAGGAGACGGGATGAAATTCCACCCACTGGGATTCTTGCATCGTCATCATGGTGGGTGGCATGGCAAACAGATCCAGTTCCGACTTGGAACAAGCGCAAGACTCTCGGTGCATCATTTTTGCTCTGTGTCTCAATATTTTAATAATCGAAAACGTCTAAGTCTCGAACGGTTCTTCTTTTCTTTGTCTTTCTAGCTTTAGACGTGTGAAGTCTGGTGAAAGGGTATTTTCTTCGTCGTCTCTTTCTGCCTTGTCCTTGCTGAATGCCTGACTCGGTAGCGTGCAGGGCATTTATAGGTGTTTCTCGTCGACCCAAAAGGTCTTTACCCGTTTGCAGCAAGACATTTTTGCCTGCCCTCAAGAAAGCTTCTTTGGGGTTTTGTTTGTCGATGATGACATTTTGGAGAAATTCTTTGCCTTGTGTCAGTGCCGCATCTTTCAAGGCGTGCAATCCGCGTGTCACCATCGGTTTCAACACCGGAGCCACCGAACGAAAAGCCGATTTTAACATATCTCCTAAACCGTGTCCTCGCTGTCGAGCAACGCCTCGGTACACTGGATACATGACTTACGAGTCGTGAGAGAACCGTTTTCGAAAATGGAGTTTCACCGTGACTTTCCCTTTGGTGAATGGAATATTTTGTCCCAGATCTCCTTTTATAGCAATGTTGACCGTGTCCAAATAAGACTTGCTGACAGGCAAATAGTGAGGATGTACAAATTCGCGGTGAACGTGATAAGTGTTTCCACCTTTCTCGTCAGTGGCCGTGGCAGAATCCACTTTGAAAGGAATGACACGCAGTAACGGTACGGAGGTGTGTCCCACCACGTTATACTCCACCACATCGGAGTACACAAACATCAAATTCAGTCCTTGGTTCAGTTCTACCGGGGAACGAAATAGCTTGGTAAAAGAATCGTTGTCGGAAATGACTGGTAATTCGTTTTTCTTGATCATGGCCATTCTCATGTCCATGTCCCCGCCCAACATGTCAAACAATTCAGGACAAAATAAAATGGACACGATTTTACCTCCGTCAAATTTCATCAGGAAGCGACGAGCTGCTTTGTGGTACTCCAGGGTGACACTTTTTTTGACACTTTCCAAAGCTTTCAGAAACACGACATTAAATCTGGAGGTAATGGTGCTGACCAAATGTTGACCACTAAAATAATAGCCTGGGGGAATGAACAAGTGGTAGGACCACTTTTGAGTTTTTGTCTTCATAGGTTTTGTGATCATATTTGACATGGGTATTCAAGTACTTTTGCATTGGCTCGTCATGAACTTCCACCGTAAAAAAATTTTGATTAGGAAGGACATTGAGGACTTGGGTCGGGTGAATGATTTCCACTAAAGCCACTTCCCAATGGGCTTCGTGATCTAATGGGATGGCCTGAGGTAATTTAGCCGTGTAACAGCACAACGTGTTCTTGGGAAACACCTCCATGGAACAGTCACTGGGTAAGGTTAAGTAAAATTGGTTGTTATTGCTCATAATTCCAGAGTTCTGTGGCTGTCCGAAGGGTTACTGGACGTCAGAGGCGTGTCTCCGCCCAAAATGGGGTTATTGTTGTTGTTAGAGTGGTGACTGGCACTGGCACTGGACACAACGTTCCCGTTCGAGGAGAATTTCAGGGAGGGATTAGGAAGCAGGTAACCGATGCAACTGCTCAATAAAATGGTCCACAATTGTTTGTCTCCTTGTTGCAAACTCAAATTGGCAATGGCTGCCCCGATGACACAATACACCACGAAGATTTGACAGAAAAAGACGATTTGTGTTTTAGGCACACGTTCTCCACACCACACCCACAAGGGTTGTTTTTGTAAATCTTGCAGAGAAGAACTGGGTGAAAGAGTGGTCGACGTAGCTGCGTCTGTGTGAAAGGGCATGATGGTCACTTCTTTTTATAGTCGATGACTTGCGAAGCGTCGATCGAAGAATCGAAACTGGGTGGATATCCTTTCCAACGTACTTTGACTTCTTTGACACGTCGTTTGCCCACTTTACGGGTTCTGCGTTCGAGAATGCTTTCGATGTCGTACACGTCGTCTTCTTTTTTAGTGACACGTTGTAACTCGGACAAATAAAACGTTCCTTTGAGTACTTCTCCGTTCATGTCTTCCAATTTATAGACGACAGGATGACGGCCATGCACTCGTCCAGTGACACGAAACAATTCGGTGGTCCAGTTAGGTAAGTAACCTTTGTCGAAAGTGCGTTTGGTTTTGCCAATGCGCACCCAATCTCCAATGGCCAACACTCCACTTTTCCTGGGGACAGCCCTCGTCGGGGACGTACCAAACAGGTGCTCGAACACCAGCCCTTCGTTCTCGGGAGTCACTTCTTGCGGGGCACGTCCGATGCTTCGATGGTAAGATTGGTTGTACGTTTATACCAGGTGCGGTAAGATGTCGATGTACTTCAGAGTGTGGTGATGCGTAAAATAATTCCACATGCGTTCTTTCAAAGTGCGTTGAAAACGTTCCACGATGCTAGCTTTGGTTTCGGGATTCTCGGTGGTAAAAAAATGAATGTCACGTTTCTTTAATTCTTTTTGGAAAGCTTGGTTCAGAAATTCGGTGCCTTTGTCCGTTTGCCATCGAAGAGGGTGACGACCGCTTTGTTTCAACACCCGTTGCAGGGCTCGCACTAACTCGCTGCTGGATTTGGAAGTCAAGGGCACGACCCAGGCAAACTTGGAAAAGACGTCGATGACACAAAACAAATATTTGTAGCCGCGATTGTAGCTGGCCAAATGAGAGACATCGGCTAAGTCGGCTTGCCATTGATGATCGATGCCTTCCACTCGGGTGCGACTTCTGGAAAACTTGCGTCGATGGGCTTGTGTAAAGTGTAAGTAGCTTGTTCTTGTAACCATCGTTGCACTTGAGGTAAACGGAGACTTTTTAGTCGAGTTTTGGCAGCACGATGCAATTTTTGAACTCCTGCGTAACCTGCAGGATGGGAGGGATCATAGTAAATGCTGGCTAAGACTTTTTCCATGTTTTTTTGGTTGTTAATAAGGCACCCACTCTTCGAGGATGCTACTTTGGGTGGGACGAAAGGTTGGTTTGGAAACGGATTTACGTGTCCGATGCGCTACGGGAGTAGAAGTCGAAGGTAGTGGTGTTGGTGGAGGTGGCAATGGAATGGCTTTGGTCTTCTTTTCTTTTTTCACTTCTGGTTTCCCTTCTTTCTTTTTCACTTCTTTTGAAGGAGGAGTGGACATCATCTTTTTAACCCAAGCTTTCATTTCTTCTAGTTGGGGTGTGGAGGACGGGGTCAACAAGGATGCTGCAATCTTACTTGAAAGGGGAGCTGCTGACGGTGTTTGAAACACTTCTCGTATCTCTTCTTCCTCAGGTCTTCGTGGGGTAGCATCTCTGGCGACCCCTGGGGATGATAGTAGTGGTGGTGGTGGCGGTAGTGATGATGGTGCTGGACTTTTCATCAAGGTCTTAAAATCTTTCAGAGTAGGTAGAGATGTTTCGTCTAAAGCTTTCTGGTGAAAGAGTTGCAGTCGTTGCAAGAGTTGACCATACTTTTGCGATTTTTCTGTTTCGGACAAATCTTGGCGATCCATCAAGGACTGCAATTCGTGTTCTAACTGGGACATTTCGCTCAAATTAGGATTGGGAGGTAAATGTGGAGTGCGTTGTTCTTGCCAACGATGGTATTCCATCCATCGTTTATAAGGCACTAAAGCTAGTTTTCGTCCTTCCATGGGATGTCAAGGGTCGATTCTGAGATCTTGGGACTCCAGAGGGCCTTTTTATCTTGCTCCCATCAGTCCTCCCAACATAGTTCCCAAGACTCCTTTCAGTAAGGGACCTAGCAAGAGGGGTAAAATTCCTCCACGTTGGATCAACATCTTCTTCTTTTGACGAAGGGGGATTTTCTTTTGAACCATTTGACGCAGAACGTGACGATGTTTTCCTAAGCATTGTTTCTGGTGTTTTGACAAAGGGATCGTGCCTTTCAACACGTTCAAACAACATTCGCACACGGTATCGATGACGTCTTTGGAGGCCGTTTGAATGAGTTTTTTTTGCAGGGGTGGAGAAGCTTTGGACAGGACAGATAGCATGTCCCCATGTTTGACTAAACGAGGAGGCAGTCCTTTCGTTTTCTTTCCTTGGGTTTTAGAAGAGGGATGTTTTCTGGAGGGTGACATCTTTGAGTCTTCAGCACCAAAAACGCTGATACCCCTACTTAGTCACAGGCCTTTTTTATACTGGAACGCGTCGCCACTGATTGTCTTGACGTCGTATCAACTTGAGGACAGGCATGACACGTCGTGTAGGGGTACGCAACGGACTAAATCGAGCCAGTTCTTGCTTGGACAAATCCAGTAAACTTTGTAACATGCCCGATCTTTCTTGGACTTTGATTTTGGGAGCAGGTACTTTGTGAGTCGCAGCCACTGCCGCTAAACTAGAGGGTCCTGCCACTGGGGAAGTTCTTGGGGTCATCAACGGAGAAGTTCTTGGTGTGATCAACGTCTCCAAGTACTGTTCGGTTCTTGGTGACATCAACGGAGAAGTGATGGAACCTGAGGCTACCGGAGACGCAGTCACCGCCGTGGCAGGTCGTGGTTTGCGAGTGTAAGGTTGCGTCTTGGCCAAAGTGCCTCTCTTGCGACTAGTTTTCTTCTGGGGGCTTTTCTTTTTCGGGGGACGGAGGGCCTGTCCTGTACACGTCCTCGACTCTGTTTCTTTTTCTGAGGACTTTTCTTTTTCCGGGGTGGTGTCTGGTAAGAGGAGGGTCCCGCCACTGGAGAAGTTCTGGGAGACACGGGACTCTTTGGGGACCTGGTCTTTTTCTTTTTCTTCTTGGAGCTTCGTTTGACTGCTTTTTTTGTCTTGGGGAGAACTTTGGGCGCATTAGGATCCCATCTTAAGAGAGAGAGCTAATGATGACCCCTCCTAGAGTACCGCTCCCTCCAGGTTTCAAAGTGATTTGTTTTTTGGTTTGAGTGTCGATGCGGGGATCGGCCAGTTGGGTCAAAGCGACTTTGTTTCGATCGAAAAAGCGTTTGGTTTGATGAGGAATCTGAATGATCCCTTGGAGTAACTGACGTGCCGTCACCGTGAACCATCGTAAGACTTCTTTGAGACTAGCTTCTAAGACACGAGCTCGTATTTGTGGATTTTTTTCTCGACTGATGCCATACAAGGCACGAATCAATTTGACGGGAAGATGGGATTGAAGGGACGTCATGTTCACACTGTGTGAGACCGACGAAAAGTGACTGACGTTTTAATAGATTTTTTTGGAGTGAAATTAAGTCGAGGACGTGTACAGGACAGGCCCTCCGTCTTAGCACCAGTGGTGAAACAAGTGGGTACGAAATCGCAAATCATCGGGGGTCGTAGGTTTCAAATCGACGAGTAAATAGGCGTGTGGAGTGTGAGTGGCATCGTCGTACGCCTGAGTCAGCCAAGGTGTTCCTAACTGTTTGGCTAAGACTTGCACTTGCGATTTATCTCGAGGGCTTTTAAACAAGACCACGTAATGCGCATTGAGACTGATGGTGCGATGAGCTTTACTTTGTTGAAACAAATTTTGAGTGATGTAAACGACACTGGCATTACGGTGATGCCCTTTGCGCGTGAACCACAGTTTAATTTCTTCTTCGTCTTCTCCTAACATGTCGTCAAAAATGACCAAATGGGTTTGAGGGGAGTCAGAGACGATGCCATCGTCTTCTTTAGGAATGCCTTCCACAAACACGATGGAATCGCCTTGACTTTCTCGCAAGAGACTGTACGCCGATTGCCACTCTTTGTAACACCACACGATCCGTTGAGGTGGTCGATCGATCAAATGATGTTTATGTTCGATCAAACGTTTGACAAATTCGGTTTTGCCTGAACCGCTAGGTCCAGCAATGAGCATGTTAAAGGGATGGCGAAGATACAAAGCCTCCCAACTGGCACGATCTAAGTGTTCGTCGATGACTTTGACAGTAGAGGAAGAGGGAGCAGAGACAGTAGAGGTAGTCATGGTGTGAGAAATGTCACTTGTGACACGAAAACAAACAAGACAAGAGTTTATATACTTTTTTCAGGACACGTTTATTGAATGTTTTAAACAGAAATACGAAAGACAAAAATACATAAAAGCCAAAGACTTAAGTACAACGATAAAAGGCACATCAAAATGATCAACGTGGAATAGAAACAAGTGTCTGTACAACATGTTGTGGGTAAGGTTCTGACCAGTTCTATAGGGGGTAAGGTCACACAAGTGTCCTCCCGAAATTGTCTTTCAGGCACGTTCCTGTCCTGGTTGACGGATTCTTCTTCTGGTACCGTCACTAACACAGGTTGAAAAGTGACTTTTTTCCTGGAACAACTCTCGTGCATACTGGGCCACTTCTTGGGTCCAAGCCTCAAAATCCCATTCTTTCCAGGCACGGACATCTGTCCAATGGGGGTGTAAGTCACAAGCTACACACACATCGTCATACACGTCTTGGGTAGCTAAAAGTTGACGAATCTTTTTTTTTCCCGTAGAGGTCGAGAAGTATCCAGATGAAACCGCAAGGCTTTGAGCAAAAGGAGTCTTTCGTGACCATTTAAGGCCATTGGGTGGTAAATACTGATCGTAAAGAGTCCACAAGGAATCGGATGGTAAACGAAATCCTAGAAAACAAGTCACTAAGACACACACCACTTGTCGACCCAAATTGAATGGATACAATTCTTGTAATAATCGATGGTAATGATCCATGGTTTGAATATGGTCATCGAGTTCCTTCCACGGAATCTGTTGGATTACATGTGATAAAAACATCGGCATGACAGCCTGTTTTTATAGTCTCTTTTTTTTGTATGCAATACTGGTACTTTCTACCTAGACATCTTCGTTCTCCCGTGGGTAATATAAATCTTCCATACTGTAACCTAAACTTCAAACTTCGTTTAGGAGTTTCCTCTTCCTCTAAGTAGATTCCACGTAAAATATGTTGGTAATCCTTTAACTTGTCTTCCTTAATGCATTGCTGTAGGTGAATCTCGAAGTAACCAAAATTATGAACATGTCGATCATTGGCAACCTCAAAGTGTTGAACAAGGTCTGACCACTGAAACAATTTGTGACGAATCAGTTCTTTTATACCATTCAGGTACCAGTGATTAAAGATCTGGTGACGTAACAGATGCAATTGTTCTTTACGTTTCACTTGTATTTTGACCAGCTCTCGGTAAATCCTTTCTCTCAACTCCACAGGCAGACCCAAAATGTTCTCTTGTAAAGTATCCATAAGTATATACGCTGTTTTTGGAATCGCTGGGTGGTGGCCAATAGCCTCGTTTACCTATGTGACTGATGTAATATCCACTCATAATCAGTCTTCTTATACTTTGGAACAGAGCATAATTTAAAAACGGAGAAATGACTTTGCGTTTGCGTTTCACTTGTATTTTGATCAGTTCTCGGTAAATGCGTTCTCTCAACTCCACAGGTAAAGCACGAATGTTCTCTAGCAAAGTATCCATGAATAGGTTAGTCCGTACAATTCACAATCTTCTCCTAGAGCAAAAGTAATCCACATAGTGAGTAATTTCTGACCACTGCCATTCGGGGTAACGTCCAAGAATGTCACCGAACTCTTTTGATGTAAACGGTCTAGAGTGATATAATAGGACGAATGCACACTTGACCCAGAGAAATCTAACACATTGATTAATTTTTTTCACTTTCCTCTTGTGAATTTCTCGACACAAAAGTTCTACAGTGACCCATTGAGATTTCACTCTGGCAAGTCCCTGCCACACTTCCTTGTAAATCTTCTCTTGCAGTTCTTTAGGTAATGATTCAATATCGTTTTTGAAATGAAGTTTAAATACTGGTCTCGGTGATGTCCAACATTTGACTCCTAGCCAATCTGGTGTCTTCTTCAACGCCATGGTAAGTTTACTTCAATGTCTCGGTCCCACTAAGGGTAAGTAATGACAATTCGGTGACCATCGAGCATGTTCTACATAGGCCGAATCTTGTGGTTCCCAGTGGTGAAGTGACACACCGCAACTGAAGCACTTGACTTTATCTCCTTCGCCCAAGTAGAACAATCCGGCTCTGGCTAATTCTTCGGGGGTCGGTCCTCCCAGATACTTAGGCCATTTTCCTTTGAACGATTGAAGACGATTTTCGAAGTCGCAGTATTCCGACAAAGGCACAGGAAACGAATATTCGTCTTTCACAGGTTCGTTTCGATGAGGGTTGGGTGCCATGGACAGGAGTTTGCTCAGGGCTGGATGACATCCGTAGGGAGGTAAACGTGAAGGTGAACATCCACCTTTAAAACGAAACCCAGTAAAGTGTCCAAGAGGACGAGTGGCATCGCTTTCGCATCCCTCATGTTTGGCACGCACAGCATCACTTTCCATGACAGGGGTAGTGAAAACAAAGTTCCCATGATGCTTGACGGCATCGCTCAGGTCAAAGCGTACAGCATCGTTCCCATCGCAAGGCTCACAATCGCACTCGTCTGCAAACTCCGTTACGCAATTACAATGGTAACCGCATGGACAATCGCAGTTTCCTTCCGGACATTTTCCGTCGCAATGCCTGGGTCTTATCCATCCAATATTAGTCACACTAGGGGAAGGTAAAACTTTTGTACAATCCCCAAACTGAAATGTTGTCTCTTTCAAAAGATTCATCTTGTTCGCTTGGTCTTGTTAGTCACAATGAACTATCGATCTTGCGTAGGGTTCCTTTTTATATACAGACCAATACCGACGTGTCCATACGGTAAGGTGAAATGATTGGGAAGTCTCACTCGCTTCTGATACACGATTTGATAGATTTTTTCCAGGGGTCGACTGACGATGTGGTGAGTGGGTAAACGTACAATCTTGTTCGTTTGGTGAGTGGTCACTTTAAAGTTTCCATCCTCTCCCGATTGCAAGGCTTCTTTCAATACCCCAAAGTTCACCAATCGACTGGTACGATAATTCAGAGTCAATCCTTTCACTTTGCACGTCGTGTGCACTTCTCCTTGTTTGTCCCGGTATTCGTAGCTGTAATTTTTAGGACCACCACTGGCGAAACTTAGAATCTTGTCGTCGGGGTGCTCGTCTGTCCAGGCTCCTAAACGGTCTCCTTCGATGTCAGGGTGGTGTTGACTCGGGTGATGAATGTAAATGCAACTGTCCGTGTCAAAGTACAGGACGCGTTCCCCTAACAGTTCTAAAGCTTCGTACAATTTTAAGCGAGCATGAGCTGTCACGTAAGCCGCAATGATGACATTTCCAAAGGGGTCGTCTTGTACAAAGTCCAGATCTTCTTCGTAATTGACTAAGATCAAATCTTCGCGAACGACGTCCACGTGTTTCATGTATTTGGTTCTGTCGTGAATCATCTGGAAGTAGCGAGAAGGTTCGGTCAAATACTCCGTCTTGGGTAAACACGGGCGTTGTGCCATTTTACACCACAAGCAATTTAACATCACTTTGGCAAACGATCGCCTGCCTTCGTTTTTCTCGATGTGATCTAAAGAAATGTCTTCTTGTTCATTGTATTTCTCGTTGAATGTCTTTTCGTTTTCGGGAGTGTGACACCAGGAAGGATAGCCGCTGGCTTCTTGCTTTAGTTTCAAAAATGCATCCACGTAGTCCGCGAAAATGCCTTTCTGCGTGGGGTCACCCTTGTGGTATTGTTGTGTCTTGGGAAAGTGACAAATTTCGTACACTTCTAACAGTTGGTATCCCATGTCCAGAGCTTTGAACAATTCTACGCTGACCCAGGTTCCCGTCAAGGCCCGTTCTTCCTGGGTGTGCTGACAAGGTTGGTCTTGGTTGCACGTTTCGGCACAAGTACGGCACAAAGGAAACATCAGCTAGGAAACGTAGTGTCCATCAATGGCCTAAAGACTTCCAACAGTGGAAATCACAATTTCATTCACAACGTTGTCAGCCCTGTCCAAAATAATATGTGAGTTGAGAAATAATGTTAGGTATTTGAAGAAAAAAATGTTTGATGTTATATTGTTGAATTATTGTTAAAAATGTTAGAGTTATTTGTTAGTGTTAAGTGATTTTGAATAAAAAATGTTGTGTTTTGAAAAAAAATGCCTTTGTCTTTTGTTTGGCTATAAGAATTTTGATTCATGCGCTTTGACTTCTCCCTATCTCTCTCATGACACTCATTAAACGTTCCGGCTCGAAAACCGTGGAGGGATGTTTTCCTTCACGTCCGCGCTTTGACTTTAAGAACCGGGGTAGCCTACAGTCTAACCATCCATTGTCGACTCATCCTCCTACGGAGATGTGCTCCAAACTAGCTAAGCTAAACGAAGCCTACGTGAATTTGCATAGGGTCAGACACAGTCTGATACCTAAAGCTGAAGAGATAGAGAATGTGAGAATGTTAAAAGTTACTGAAGACCTGATAGAAGAGCTCTTCAGAGAAGAAGTGAACAGGGAGAAAGAAGAATGGACAGAGAAGTACAGACTTCAGAGACAGCAGCAACAGCAACAACAACAGCAACAGTAGCAGCAGCAACAGCAGCAACCTGAACCTGACAGAGGCTTTGTCGATTGTCGTATCGACACCAAAGAGTTCTTCTTCTCTTTCCGAAGAAGCAGACCTATCGTCAGAAAGTCTATCCTCAGAGGACGTCGCATTCTTAGAAACTAAAAGATAGCCCCTAGCTTCAACTTGACGCAAGCAAAAAAAAAAAAACAGCCCTTTTCAGGGCTACCCCAATTTCTAGAAAAGAAATAACAATCGATTTGCCAATGTGTGTATGTAGAGTAGTGTGAATATAAACACTCACTCTTTTGTGGTGTGATTGTATAGGTTAATATGTGTGAGTGATTATTAGTGCTCAAGTACGTTAGTGTGGATAGTAGATTATGATGATGTTTTTTTTGGGTTTTTTTTGCTGTTTGAAGTGCGTAAATAGTAGATTTGGGGTTTGATTGACTGCTTACGTATGTGGATAGTATATTATTGGTTTCATGAAGTTTCTTTTAGAATAGTGGTGGGTAGTATAAAAAGTGAGTGAGTGTTTCTTTTAGGTCCGCACGTTGTTGGGCCATGATCTAGGTAATATCAATTTTGTTTTAGGGGGATGTTTTCCATCACGTCCGCGCTTTTAGTATAAATTAAAAGTCACTCATCAGTCTAGCTACCCTTGTTGATTGATCAACACCAGAATGAACACCAGACTAGCGAGACTGTTGGAACTTCATGTGCACCTGGAATATGCCAGGCACATACTAAATGAACTGGCCGCGGGAGCCATTGTCGAAGAGGGAAGGATGAAAGAGGAGGAGAGAAGAAACAAAGAAGAGGAGGAGAGAAGAAACAAAGAAGAGGAGGAGAGAAGAAACAAAAAAGAGGAAGAAAAGGAGAGAGAAAATTTCAGAATCCCAGAGACAGAAGACTGGGGTTCTGAAGCCACTTATCCCGCCTCTGCTCTCTCTCCAAAAAGAGTGAAAAGAAACTGGGGAAGAAGATGTGTGTGTGATGCCAGGCCTGGAAGGTGCCATCATTAACCAGGTGCCATGGAGTTAAAAAAAAAAACAACAGCCCTTTTCAGGGCTACCCAATACTCTAGAAAAGAAATAGCAATCGATTTGCCAGTGTGTGTATGTAGAGTAGTGTGAATATAAACACTGACTCTTTTTTATTGGTGTGTGTGTGTGTGTGTGTGTGTGTGTATGTGTGTGTGTGTGTGTGTGTGTGTTTGTAAGCGCTAGCGTACGTTTGTGTGGATAGTAGATTTGGGTTTAATTTTAATGCTTTGCGTATGTGTGAATAGTAGATTTGGGGTTTGTTTATTGCTGATTCAACTTATGTGGATAGTATATTATATGAAATGAGAAAAGTGGGGGATGTTTTCCTTCACGTCCGCGCATTTTAAGTGATGATCTAGGTTATATCAATTTTGTGTCTTAGGGGGATGTTTTCCTTCACGTCCGCACTTTAACTATAAGAGCCCACAAAGTTCGTCATTCACACCATTCTGCAAAGAATATAAAAAGATGTCTTCGAACCACCTCGATAAAATGAAAAAGTTGCAAGACGTCCTGGACAATTTGGGCATGATGGAGCAAATGCTAGTTAGGCTAAACGAAGATCACTATTCTTATAGTCCCCATCGAGTGAAGATGGAGATTAACAACTTACGCAAACTAAAGGAAATCATCAGTGCTCTGCTGAAAGAAATAAAGGAGGAGAAGGAGGATGAAGAGGAAAGGATAAGGATGAGAGCATGGAACGAAAAAATTGAAAAGGAAGAAGAGAATGAGAAGAGGAAGAAAGAAGAGGAGGAGAAGCAGAAAGAGGAGATAAAGAAGAAAAAGGAGGAAGAAAGGAAAGCGAAGAATAGAAAAAGTGTAGGACAGAAAATAAGAAGTTGGTGGAGAAATAGAAGAAATTAGAAGAAGAAGAAAACCAAAGGCCCTTTTCAGGGCCACTCCCATTTCTCGAAAAGAGATCTAGTTTCAATTGCCTACCCATCATTATAAATTTTATTTGTGTGTGTGTGTGTGTGTATGTGTGTGTTTTATATTTCCCTTGTTCATTTCCCCTTGTCCCTAGACAGACCCACACTCTATTCCATGTTCAATTCCCCTTGTCCCTAGACAGACCCACACTCTATTCCCATGTTAAATTCCCCTTGTCACTATACAGTCCCAAAATATATTCCCCATGCTAATTTCCCCTTGTCACTATACAGTCCCAAAATATATTCCCCATGCTAATTTCCCTTGTCGCTATATCGTCCCAGGGGTTTTCGTAATGTTAAATTTCCCATTGTCGCTATATCGTCCCAGGGGTGTTTTTAATGATAAGTCCCATTGTCGCTATATCGTCCCACATTACTATTCCTGTATGAACTGCACACGAACAGGTGAACCTTTGCAAAAAGTAGAATAAGGTGGGTATTTGGAATAAATAGTGGTCTCGATACGAAAATAATGTGTCCGTTAAGCAAACCTTTTACACTTCTGTAGTCTGGTTCCCTGCTTAGTATGCTCACTGCGTTGCACTCCGCTATACTAATATAGTTTTGTTTTTGCTATAATAAATAATATAATTACAAGTAAATATAAGTTCTTCAAACAATTAAACTTCCCAATACATTATATTAAAGAATAGTAAAGAAATATAACAATAATCCAGTGTTGAAACGTACTGATGTTAGATTATCATCTTAACACTAAAAATCCGTATACTATATACAGACTTGTACATAGATGATACTCTTACCTGTAACCACACAAGACTCTTTGAATTTCTGACGAATGAACTGGCTTGTCCGCAGAATGACGCTTTTTATACTTGCTTCTTAGGACATGGCCAAATAGTTCTTGAGTTGCGCCAGAATCTGAAAGTGAGGCTTCACAGTTTCTTATAGACTATCGTCTGGGTCTATGTACGTCATTAGACAGACAATTTTACCACGTTAGCGCGTGCAGCTTATAGCTTATTCAGGAATTTTAGGTATCCGCTAATTCAACAACTTACACAGCTTAGCGAGTGTAGGGTTTGCTGCCTTATGATACAAGGGAAATGTATAGAGTTTTGCCTTTTGCTCACAAGGGCGTAATCTTTATTAAATAGTATATAATTGTAATACCGAAATAAATGGATTTAAACTTAATATCTTTTGACAGAAAATTATTTTCTATAAAATTTAGTCAAAAATTACTTTTAATATAATTTAGAGAAAATTTTAATCTGATTACTTTTACTAAAATCTTCTGTCCTAATAACTGGAAAACAACATGCACTGGCTTGTGATTACTGTAAAACATAGCAACTAAGAGTTTGTAATGCATGTCTTTTACCATCATTTTCTGTACCTAAATTTAGTTCAATGTCATAGACTTTTACAGGTACCTAATTAGATCAAGTAACGAGGACGTCGAATATTTACTGCTGATAATTAGTTGATATGAACAAACTATTTAAGTTCGGTTAGTAATCAAAGAAAGAAAACAGGGCAAAGACGGGCAAATATACATTTTAAAGTATAAGAGAAATACATAAGAATATTAGAAATGCTTGTTTTGTCTTCGTGCTTATCTTTTCTTTTTAAAAATAATATATAATTAGCTCATTTACCACAGTGGCCGTACTTGACAGACGTTTCAAACTTATAATACTTCGAAAATATTTACTGTTGATTAAAAAAAAAAAATTGCGGTATGCAGAAGGGCTTTGCGACTGTAATCAGATTTCATGTGTCAACGCGTGTTTAAAATCAAAAGTAATAGCGGCAGGACAATGATAGTTTAAAAAAATATTGATTACACAGTATGCATTTTAATTATTCTGGGATTATGTTTTTCCCCACTATATTTATCTTGCAAATAAATAAGCTTTAAAAGAAACGTAAATCGAATTTTTTTAATGAAAGGATCATTGAACATAAAACATCACGTTCACAAATTATTATACAAATCGTGGACCGAAATTGGCGAGAACTAAATGGACTGAAAGGTTATGTAGACCGAGTACGTTATGGTCCAGTTTGGGTAGATTGATATCGTTATGGGCCGAGAATGTTAAATGGGCCTACTCCGTTTTGGGCCGTGTAGTACCAGAACCCACACAAAATGTTTTTAATAGAAATGTGTGCTTGTAATAATCTATACTAGATTAGAATAATTGACAACCTAGACGTGCATGAGTTGAAGTGGGACCAAATTATAGTCAAACACTTTTGTAGGATCATATTTGATTCAGGTGGTCACCAACATTACTAAAACAGTCTTTCGGATGTGATATTGTTTAATAGCTAATCTATCAATCAATATATATATATATATAGATATATATATATGTCACAGAATTGTAACAGAGTGGGTTTTAGGACTAAATGAACAAGACAAACACAATGTGGGAAAGATGGAAATTTATGAATTAATAATGATAAATATATGATGTAAAAGTACAATCGAAAATAAACAAAACAAATATTAAATAAAATGAAGTGCAGATCCAAGAACCCTCATGGACTGCACATACCCCTCTAACAGTATTTTGTTCAACAAGATATTCACAAAATTATATTAAGATTCAAAAATAATCTTAACACAAGATTCAAAATACTCTTTGACACCACTAAGGTTCAAAATAATCTTGACACACCTAAAGATTCACAATAATCTTTGAAACAACTTAAGATTCACAATAATCTTTGAAACAACTTAAGATTCACAATAATCTTTGAAACAACTTAAGATTCACAATAATCTTTGAAACAACTTAAGATTCACAATAATCTTTGAAACAACTTAAGATTCACAATAATCTTTGAAACAACTTAAGATTCACAATAATCTTTGAAACAACTTAAGATTCACAATAATCTTTGAAACAACTTAAGATTCACAATAATCTTTGAAACAACTTAAGATTCACAATAATCTTTGAAACAACTTAAGATTCACAATAATCTTTGAAACAACTTAAGATTCACAATAATCTCATCACGACTAAGATTCACAATAATCTCATCACGACTAAGATTCACAATAATCTCATCACGACTAAGATTCACAATAATCTTATCACGACTAAGATTCACAATAATCTTAACACGACTAAGATTCACAATAATCTTAACACGACTAAGATTCACAATAATCTTAACACGACTAAGATTCACAATAATCTTAACACGACTAAGATTCACAATAATCTTAACACGACTAAGATTCACAATAATCTTAACACGACTAAGATTCACAATAATCTTAACACGACTAAGATTCACAATAATCTTAACACGACTAAGATTCACAATAATCTTAACACGACTAAGATTCACAATAATCTTAACACGACTAAGATTCACAATAATCTTAACACGACTAAGATTCACAATAATCTTAACACGACTAAGATTCACAATAATCTTAACACGACTAAGATTCACAATAATCTTAACACGACTAAGATTCACAATAATCTTAACACGACTAAGATTCACAATAATCTTAACACGACTAAGATTCACAATAATCTTAACACGACTAAGATTCACAATAATCTTAACACGACTAAGATTCACAATAATCTTAACACGACTAAGATTCACAATAATCTTAACACGACTAAGATTCACAATAATCTTAACACGACTAAGATTCACAATAATCTTAACACGACTAAGATTCACAATAATCTTAACACGACTAAGATTCACAATAATCTTAACACGACTAAGATTCACAATAATCTTAACACGACTAAGATTCACAATAATCTTAACACGACTAAGATTCACAATAATCTTAACACGACTAAGATTCACAATAATCTTAACGACTAAGATTCACAATAATCTTAACGACTAAGATTCACAATAATCTTAACGACTAAGATTCACAATAATCTTAACGACTAAGATTCACAATAATCTTAACGACTAAGATTCACAATAATCTTAACGACTAAGATTCACAATAATCTTAACGACTAAGATTCACAATAATCTTAACACGACTAAGATTCACAATAATCTTAACACGACTAAGATTCACAATAATCTTATCACGACTAAGATTCACAATAATCTTAACACGACTAAGATTCACAATAATCTTATCACGACTAAGATTCACAATAATCTTATCACGACTAAGATTCACAATAATCTTATCACGACTAAGATTCACAATAATCTTAACACGACTAAGATTCACAATAATCTTAACACGACTAAGATTCACAATAATCTTAACACGACTAAGATTCACAATAATCTTATCACGACTAAGATTCACAATAATCTTATCACGACTAAGATTCACAATAATCTTATCACGACTAAGATTCACAATAATCTTATCACGACTAAGATTCACAATAATCTTATCAAGACTAAGATTCACAATAATCTTATCAAGACTAAGATTAGTAATAATCTTATCACGACTAAGATTCACAATAATCTTAACACGACTAAGATTCACAATAATCTTATCACGACTAAGATTCACAATAATCTTAACACGACTAAGATTCACAATAATCTTAACACGACTAAGATTCACAATAATCTTATCACGACTAAGATTCACAATAATCTTATCACGACTAAGATTCACAATAATCTTATCACGACTAAGATTCACAATAATCTTATCACGACTAAGATTCACAATAATCTTATCACGACTAAGATTCACAATAATCTTATCACGACTAAGATTCACAATAATCTTAACACGACTAAGATTCACAATAATCTTAACACGACTAAGATTCACAATAATCTTATCACGACTAAGATTCACAATAATCTTAACACGACTAAGATTCACAATAATCTTAACACGACTAAGATTCACAATAATCTTAACACGACTAAGATTCACAATAATCTTATCACGACTAAGATTCACAATAATCTTATCACGACTAAGATTCACAATAATGTTATCACGACTAAGATTCACAATAATCTTATCACGACTAAGATTCACAATAATCTTATCACGACTAAGATTCACAATAATCTTATCAAGACTAAGATTAGTAATAATCTTATCACGACTAAGATTCACAATAATCTTATCACAACAGACAGCGTTGTTCTGGAAGCTCCAGATGACTCCAAGAAACTTTAGACGGCTTCGTACAGCTTCGGACCGCTCTAGTCATATTCACAATATCATTTCACAGACATTCACGGCTACAAACACGGTCAGCAGCCATAACAGTCAGCTACTATAACAGTCAGCTACAAACAGTCAGCTACGAACACAGTCAGAATCATCTTCAAACACAGTCAGAAACAGCTACAATAAAACCAAATTGGACATAATAGTTTCTGTATAATCTCTAGATATATAATAATACCTTAAATCTGTGCTGTAATAAACACATTATTACGCGATAACACAGTACAAACCGAATAAGCTTCGCCTATCAAATAAAAAGAATATAAATTTAACACTTACCCCTATGGCTGGAGAATAAAGGAGAGTGTATACTCCTTGACGTGATCCAAAAACGACCAGTGTGGTTTTTCGAGATTCCTCTTACTTAAATCCATAGGAGAGTGAGTACAAGTCGGGGTAGAATACCCGTGCATATCATGTTAGTCATGATACCTGACACAAGTAATCTGTGGCTAGGTACATGTTAATACAGTCGCTTACCTGGAAAAACACATTCACCCTATATAACGTTGTACGCATGTACAACGAGAAATAGTCTAATTGTTTTTAAGACAAAAACCAAGTTATTTCTTTGCCTAATTCTGTGACAATCCTCTCCCCTCAGAAGAAAAAAAAATGCACACATTTTTTTATATAAAAAAAACTTCACAGATAAAAGAAATATAACTTCTATCGATATGTTACACTATTTACACCGGTAATACCGCAATCTGGATTTTCTATATAAAAAAAAATTTTATCCAAATTTTCAATCATGCCCTACTCAAGTAGTCTGCCCCTATATTTTCAACCCCTCTTATTGCCTCTACACGGAAGCGATATGGTTGTAGTGTCAGCGCCCAACGCATCAATCGAGCGTTAGCGACCTTGGCCTTGTTTAAATACAATAGGGGTTGGTGATCAGTTTCGAGAACGAAATCTCTCCCAGAAAGATATGCATGATACTTCCCAATTCCCCACACTACGGCCAAACACTCTTTCTCAATAACTGAATAATTTTTCTCCCTGGGTAGCAATTTTCTACTCGAGTAAGCTACGGGTAACTATATATACATTGATTTGAAATAAAGTACTGAAATCATATTGAAACATGTTTAAGACGAAGAACGACAATATGATTATTTTAATGTGGTGAAGAATAAACAATACAAACATAGTTTTTTATATAAATAATTTGATTAAATTAGGTGTAACAGAATACATCAAAAGTTGAGATTATAAATGCATACTTGGGTTTGATAAAAGTTTATGTAAACTTTATGAACTCAACATTCCATTCCAGATTTGCGGCCTGACTAGAAAAAACAAAACAAAATCTTTGTACTTCAAATTTATATGACCGGAGCACCAATAATCATCTGGTTAGACTGGAAACATTTATTCGAGACGCATTTATCAAGAAAGAACATTTAGTTGAAGTTTTCTTTGATTTAGAAAAGGCCTATGACACGACATGGAAGTACGGGATACTAAATGACCTGCACGCTCTAGGTCTAAAAGGCCGTCTGCCCTCTTTCATATCAAACTTTCAGACAGACAGAGAATTCAAAGTACGAGTGGGTTCTACCCCCTCAGATCTGCACGAGCAAGAGATGGATGTGCCCAAGGGCAGTATTTTATCTGTGACACTTTTCAACATCAAAATTAATAGCATCACCAAGTGTTTGGCTCCTGGTGTGGATTGCTCTCTATACGTTGATGATTATCTAATATGTTATCGATCAAATCACATGCATACAAATGAAAGACAACTACAGCAAAATATAAACAAGATTCGAAATTGGGCCAGTACCAACGGTTTCAAATTATCGAAATCCAAAACGGTATGTATGCATTTCTGTCAGTTACGAAGACATCACGATGAACCTAAACTCACGCTGGACGGAACACCTATTTCAGTTGTTGAGGAAACAAAGTCTTTAGGTATTATCTTCGACAGAAAACTGAAACTTGAAAGCTAAATGCTTAAACTCTCTAGATCTACTTAAAGTAGTAGTGCACACTGACTGGGGTGCTGATAGAAACGTCATAATCAATTTATATATAACGTTTATTCACTCCAAACTGGACTATGATTGCGTTGTGTATGGTTCAGCCAGAAAGTCATATTTGAAAATGCTTGATCCAATTCATCATCAGGAAATAAGACTCGCTCTAGGAGCATTTAAGACATCTCAGTGTGAAAGCCTTCTAGCTGAAGCGAACGAACCACCTTTATTACATTGTAGAGAAATGCTTTCCGCACAGTATGCTCTCAAATTAAATCAAACCCTCTGAACCCTGCTTTTTCGGCTGTTTTTCAACCCAAATATAAAACCTTGTACGAAAATAAATCTAAACGCCATACCTTCCTATGGTATTAGAATATCATCCAGTCTTGACTACAAAATATGATTTTTCTAAAATTCAGAAAACGTCCATCTCCGAAACACCACCCTGGCTACTTAAACAACCAAAAGTACTTTTTACACCACACGATGGGGAAAAATCCTAGACAAACCCTTCCATCTTCCACAACTCTTATCATGAACTCCTCACCGAATTTAAAAACTACACAAGAATTTATACCGACGGATCAAAGGATGAGGAAAAGGCCGCTGCAGCCTTCGTTAGTGGAAATCACAAAACGCAAGTTCGCTTACCAAATGGCACATCTAAAAAATTTTCCAGCCGAAATCAGAGCAATAGATCTTGCTCTGCAATATACCGAAAACAAACGTCAAGTTGACATGTATAGCAGACGATAAAACTTCGTGTGGGACAACTTCTTTCAAAACTGGAAACTTGGATTAAAACGCTGTATTGTTTTAAGGTATTAATTTCAATCTTTTATATAATGTATATATTTTTTGATTCTAAAAGATACATAGTAAATAATCTGGGTTACAAGTTCAAGACGGTCATGGAGTGGGCCTTCATGTTGACATTTAAAAATCACATTTTCATATGCAGTTAGGGTAGAAATGTGGGATATTTTTGTACACTTCATGAATATCACTTCCTTAATAAAAGGATGATCGTTCTTTCTTGATACAAATTGGATATTTGATCAGAAACAGCACGTGATCCAATGTTTACAGGAATATCGTATCGTTGTGCAGAATTACCCGACGTACAGAATTGGCCGACATGGTGGGTATGTGTCAAAAAACGATAGCAGCACAAGCAATAAAGGCACTTTATAGTTTGAAGACTAGATCTACTCGTTTTGGTAAAATGTCTTCAAAACGCTATTCCAAATTTGATACTAAAATAGCACAAAATTTTGAATCAGACGTTTTGGCGTTTTACAAAGATAATGACGTTGAAACTGTACATACCTAATTTTGTAAATACAGTATTGACATTCCAAATCTCGCTCCAAATACTCTTATCTTGAATGAGTTATGTAAAATACCAGTGTAAGAAGTAAGATCTATTAGAATTTGTGATTACTTTTTCATAATATTAAAGACTGATCCCAATACAAGGCTATAACTTACAATTCATATGGGGGGGGGGTAGACCACGTGATTATTGGGTAAATAAAAATAAGAATCGAAAACGTTTGTGAGAGGTTTGTGTCAGTCAAAGGGTCGGTGATGAGGACCTCTTTCTGACCATACTAAAACAAGGCTGTAACACTGTTTATCTACAAAAACTAAATGAAGAATATACTTAGTGGAGAAATTACAAGTCTGAATAAAATCAGACACGATCTGAGTTGCCAATAGTATATGAGGTTCCCAAACCACGGCCTGCGGTCAACTTGTGGCCCGTCAGCTCTTAGAAAGTGGCCCACGAGGCCTCTATATTTACTATAAGGTATTTTAATAATTTAAAAAATAAATACTGACGTTCAAAAATAAATAAATAATAACTAGACGAAAGTTGCAATAATGCGCGATCTACATTATTCTAGAGTCTAGAATGTTATTTCTAAGTCTAAAAAGTCTGTCATTTTGGTCGAGCACTAGGAGCTCCGTCGGCGTTTGGTTGTGGTGCTCGGATATAATTATTGAATGCGCCCGTTGAGTTAGAGAAACTTTGGGCACGACAGCTTTGTGCCCAGACATTGATAAATTGGCATCTGAACTTCAGTAACTGGTTGTGAATAACAGTTACAATTATAAAGTAATTATATATTAATATCGGTTTTAAGAAACTTATTTAAAATTGTTAAATGAACATTTGATTTAAAACCGAAAATGACTGTAGTGTAGGACTGACACTGACTGCTTTTAAAGTTTTAGAATTTGTTTGCTGAAAGTTAATAAATTTAAGAATGATATTACACGACTTTTATAATTTAATAAACATTGATAAACATTTATAATTTTATAACGTTGCGGCCCGCTTAATTACCGAAAATAGTAGATATGGCCCTCTACTTGAAAAACTTGGGAACCACTGGTTTAAACTATTCACACAGTGTTGGCTTACTACGTATATTCAGAAATGGAACCTTTCCTATAATGGTAAATATATTTACATTTAAAAATAACCCATATGTTGAAGGAATGTACACTTTGTGCATTATACAAGATGAATTTCACTTTGCTCTTAAATACCCGATGTATTGTAACTGAGAAATGTATATTTTTATCTTTGTATATTCGTTGTAATGAAAAAACGCATACTATTGTATAATTTCATACAAAGAATCAATACTAATATTAACGTTCTACATTACTCTTTATCTAGCAAAATCTATACAAATTAGAGAGTCAGGATGTCAATGCCAGAATATTATGCTTCGCGTTTGGACCATATTTTTTCATACACTTATGTTATCTGGGCTGGTGGCCAAAGTAACAAGACGGATGATGATGATGATGATGATGCTGATTTCATTTTTAATGAAATAAATAAAATTTATTAGATTAATCTGCTCCGCATTCTCTCCGGGCCATATTTGTCAATTATATAGCTAGTTCATCCTGTTCATTATTCATTTGGGTACTTTTTTTTAAAATTTTCGTTATTATTATTTTGGTTATTGTTTGTAAGGAGACAATCAATTATAAGATATATAATATACTGCTACATCACTTTATATTAAGAAATAGATGGCGCTCTTGGTCTTTCTTTTGTAGGTCAGAACCAATTGTTGTTGCTCAGGCTAATTTTGTTTTGGGGTCGGTCCTGGGGAATAAAAGAAGTTAGTTTTCCACAGTTTGTTGTCAGTATGCCCCACTAAATCCACTGACAACTAACGTATTAAAGGATATTATATGATCGCGATATAAATACAAGTAATTAAAATGCACGTAACACGATATTTTAAAAGATTAACAACAAATAATAAACAAGTAAAAGTAAAACAACATTTGTTATCTGTAAGTGTTATTCGTCATGGCTAGGGCCAAGTTACAGGCATTAAAGCATACTTATTATACTTCATGAAAGTACTAGGTCCAACGGGAAATATGATTCGCGGATACTTTTGAAAGTAGTATTACACCGCTCCGGGACCGCTCCGGTGGCCTAAGTGGTTAGAGCGACCGCCTCGGATGAGGGAGGACGCGGGTTCCATCCCAGCCGAGTCATACCAAAGACTTGAAATACATTTTTAAAAAATGGTAATACAGCAGCTGTTTCGCATGGCGCTCAGCATCAAGAAGTTAGTGCTAGGACTGGTCGGTCTGGTGTCGGGATTATGCGACTGGGTGAGACATGGTGTTACATGTCTGTGGCATGATGCCTCATAGGCCGATAAATCAGCCCTTCACCCGTTATAAAGTTGATTTTCTGGTGAGGACAGATCTGAGGGGTTGATTTATCGGACTTAAGATGCGTCATTGCTAGATAGCGCCATAAACTGCCACTGCAGACATTGTAGCGCTGTGACATAACAATTTTTAAAGCTGCGTTAAAGGTTAAAATCACACACACACACACACATATATATATATATATATATATATATATATATATATATATATATATATATATATACACACACACACACACATCCGGGGCCCCGAGTGGCCGAGTGGTCTAAAGCGCTCTTCGTTACGGATCACTGCCATCTCACCTATGTCTGCGGCGGTTCGAGTCTAAGATTCAGCCAATGTGGGCATGTGAGAAAGCTTGCCAGTAGCTTCTCGTGGGTCGGTGGTTCTTTCCGGGGTTTTCCGGGTTCTTCCTCCACCATTAATACTGGCCGCCATATATAGCCCTATCGTGCTGAAAAATGGCGTTAAACCCCACAACAACAACAACACACACACATCCGGAACGGGCATAGTCCTGGTTTTCAGTTTTAGCTGTTTTATGAAATCGAAAGTAAACCGAAAGTGGGAAACACTGTACTAACATAATTACCCATTGTGACAATTCCAAACAAAAGTTAAGTTGGTCACGAATATCGCTAAGACTCTACAATCAAATCGACGTTAAGTCTGTTGTCTGCTCACTGCGTGACTTAGAGAGGGTGTGTTGTCAGTAATTGGTCTTCTTGATAGGGAAGAGACTTAAAATCTCTATTTCTTTGAACTACTGCGTTACTTTAACATAGTCGGAGGCTTTCATTGAAACAGTATCACTAGACGAGTAATTTCAATCATTTGATAGTTGGGCGTCTTATTTGTACAGGTAAGTAACATTCATTAACTATTGACCTAAATATTGTTTTGCTGAAAAAAGGCACCCAGTAAGTTAGACAGTAATATTAAAAGTTTTGCTTTAACTGGAGGAGGGCAGAAGTTTTATGAAGAAATATGTCAGCGGTAAATGAAGAACAAAACATTTTGTAATTTTTGCTTTTAACCCTAACAGTAACATAAAGGTGGTACAGGTCCAATGATGGTCCACCTCACAGTGTTGTAATGCTACTGTGTGCATTTTTATTCTTGTTTTGTTGATTTCTGTCCTAAAATTGTGAATTTATCTTTGACGTTGTCTCGTTGTTATTGTGGCCCTTACTGAATAGAAAATCCAGTGGTGTCACGCATATGACCAGAGGCTTGTTTTTATTTTATATCACTTCGGAAACCGAGGTTCTACAGGACTAAGTTGCCAATAAATTTGAAATAACTCAACAGTTTTCCATTATAAAACATAACACAAGTCATATTGAAAGAGAATATAATGAGCCAGATTAAAACTTGAAAATTGCAATTATATGGTGACAGTAGCTGCTTTACATAAGATGAATTCCATTTTGCGTTAAATTGAGAAGAAAAAAAAATCATTAAAGAAAAAGTCGAATTGATGCTTCCTACCTTGCACTGTCATCTGTAATTTTACTTATTAAAAAGTGTGAGCAAGTTTTTCCTTATATCATAAAAGTTTATCCTGGCCCTGATCCTCACCCACCACCCTGAGACCTCACCACTGGTACCTATCTCTACCATTTGATTTTTGTTTTGTTTTTAAAATCTAACGTTGGCATATTTGGGAATGCAAGCTGTACTGAATGATAATTTATACACCTTCTGCATGTTTGAGATGCATTACACTATGGTCAGCTCAGCACTGTATTTAGCATGCTCTCCCAATGTACTTTCATTTTTTTTTTTCCAGGAAAATAAGACCATAATAAAGGACTTGAAAAGGATTTGGCTGACTTAGAATATGTATACTTGCTGAAAACAAATGGAAATGAATGAAAATGAACAAGGATTCACAAGAAATAAATTAAAATGAAATACAAATTAAATGAATTTCAACCAGAAATGTATGTGAACCAAAAATAAAATTAGAAGGACATAAATCAAAATATTATTACTTAAAATAAAACTCTAGGTGTAACCAAGCAGTATTATGACAATGCTTATTATTATTATATCCTATTAAGATGTGACCTTTTGAAAAACTGGCAGTAGTTTCCTGAACTAACTAAATAAAATAGGTCATTGCAATTATGTGCAAACAGTCATATTTGGACAGAATAATATTTAGGGCCAAAGGTGTATTGATTATTGACTAAATCTGATGACTGCAAACTTATTAGAAGGAGAAAGAAAGATCATGCAAAGAGCTGTAGAAAGGACTCAATTCCACCACTTATTAGTGTGTAGAAATTAATTCTTAGTAATTTCATCAATGAACGTATTTCTTTTAGTAGTGATACAATTTATTTTCCATATCTAATGAAGCTTATAATCATTTCATTTTGCTCCAATTTGCAGACATTTGTTCAATTTGGGAACTTAGGTACGGCATCAAAAGTATTAAGACTGTAACAAAGCAAACTAGTTTTTATTACAAGAAAATAATGCTTTGTCATTCTTTTGAAATACGGCATATGCGCTCTAGAATATAGGGTTCATTTGCAGATCTCCACACCAAAAAAACAGATTTTTCGTGATAAAACAGCTTGGGACTGATCACAAAATATTACTTGATTCCACTGATCATCAACATTTCACTTCCAGTTTTCTGTGCATTAATTAGCAAGCATCATTTGCCAGCTGATGCTTTCATTCACAAAACAGTTTCTTTGATATAACTGGTAGAAAGATTTTATGCCATGCAAAACTGACTGTACAGTCGCAGGATGAACTTTACTAAATCTAGTTTATCGTAATTCAGAAGTAACCTTTCCATGATCTTTCCTGATATTTCTAAGTATAGTTGGACTTCATTGCTACTGTTTTGCTTGGTCAACCTAGGAGTGAATAATTGCACGAATACTGCATGCAAAATATACCCTGACATGCTTTCATATATTGTGCCATTATGATCAGGCTGTATGTTTTTTTTTTTTGTTTGTTCTTCTGATTATTCCTAAAAAACTGTTGGGTGATGGCATGTCTGTCTGTGTTCAGTTTGCAGCTAGATCTGTTATTATACTTGGGTATATATGGTACTGTACCTTTCAGCTAAATTGTTTTCAAAATGCTTTGAATGAAACACTCTACAATACATTGCACATGTTCCACTGACATTTAATTCCATAGGAATACCCATCAGCACCTTTGTATGCTCTTATTGGTACTCATAAGTAATTAGGTGTTATTATTATTAATTTTTGCTGGGCATTATTTATTGTCATTCTCGATAGAATAATCATCAAAGACTCTGAACTGTATCTTCAGCAATTTCACAGTTTTTATAACCCTCATCATTTCAAATATACATTTTGTAAGCCATGGTCTTTCCATCATGCTAAAATGGGCACTGATGCTACTCAACACAATTACTGTATTTGTCTCAATGTGGGATTGAAAACTTCGTTCAACTTCTTGGATTTGAGACTATAATATAATTACAAAATATTCCCATTAATTGTTTTAAATTTTACAAAATGAAATGCTAACAAGTCATTTAAGAGAGAAAACAAAATGCTTGAGCTGATCTCTCCAGTAACAGATGTTTCCAACTCAACACTTCAACTGCATTTTTCTTTCCATTAACAGTTCCAACCAAAAGTCTCATAGTGTGACTTGTTTGTGTTCAAAAAACCGTGCTTTATTTTAATATTTCACTGGCCTTGCAGTAACTTATGTAATTCAAACATCACCTTAGTAATATTATTTTTGTCCTTTAGTGCACCTTTTTATAATTCATATTACCTGTTTTCTACATGCATTACAAAAGCTCAAAACAATTTAGTAAACTCTGATTGTTTGCACCAAAATATTTAAAATCCTTCAATATAATTATAGAGTCACTTATGGTAATAAACACTGCTTGAAAAGATTTCATTAATTACAAGTAATTTTATAACTAAAAAATTATGACCTATGAGTACATATTAATCCGTGACTGACAATAAACCTCTGAATGTCATTGTTCACCTACCCACTGATAAACCTAAACGTTTTCTTCCAGGAATCACTTACACTCATCTTCCCAATGATACTTGATTGTGAGGCTACGATCAGATGAAAATGTCACATGTTCTACTAAAAACTGTAAATAATGTAGCATGAGAACATGCTCCTTGCTCTGCGTTGACACATCTTAAGCTTGTGTTGCATCCGTCAATAGATACGATATAATGAACACTCTTTAGTCTGGAAACAATTACTAAAATATCAAGAGACCAATAAATCAGGCCAAGACATTTGTTTTTGGACAAAACACTGTTCTGAGAAGTGCTGATGAGGTCAGCCTAACAATTCAGTCTAGACGTAATTCTCCTTGTCGATTCTGTCTGTCATCTGTAAAGTGTAATGTCAAAATTGCTGGGCTTTTTTTTGTTGAGATGGCAACTTAGTGCCATACTAAAACTATTATAAGTGAAAAAAGATGGATGATCCATAGGGTATAAAACCTATATGAGTGTTCCATTTTTTTAAAACTCAGAATAACTTTAATTGGTTAGAGCTTTTTCCTAATCTGTGTTATAAATAGGTCTACATAGAGTGTATTTTGACATGGGCTAATGATGATGTACCTTTAAGTTTCACTTTATAAATCACAGTATGTAATTGATTATTTGTAGAATCCAGAGATAATCCACACTGCCAAGAACAAACTTATTTAGAATCCAGGGAATCCACCCTGCCAAAAGCAGCATCAGTGCCAGCATGAACATAATTTCTTTGGATTCAGCTTCAGAATGTCGCTGCGTACGTTTGGATTACCTGGAAGGAAATTTGTGAAGTTTGGGAACATGCAAATTTATGTTGTGAAAAATAACCTTGAAAATGAGCAGGTTTGGACTAAAATATTAATTAGACAAAAGAATTGAAGTACTTTCTTGTTTAAATGAAATAGTAATGCTTTGTTTCACTTAATATCTCAAATTTGATTCAAACTATTTTGATTTTAAATTGATATCATTATTAATTTTAAATCTAAAGTGATAAAACCTGAATGGTACATTATAAAGCAAGCTGGATTGTTACAAAACTATATACACTGAATATTTGTCAAAAAGTTTATGTCTGCATAAGAAAAGATTTATACACTCTCTCCTGGAGGATGACTTAAATGATTTCATTGTAGATAAAAATAGATGGTTACTTGTTATTTTTACTCATTCTTTTTATCATGGCTTGAAACAGCCAGTATTGTCAGGTGTATGTTTTGCATTGTAACATTCACTCATACACTTTTGAAGAAGTTAAAACCCATATCCATCATGACATAATGTGCTTGAAGATTATGGTCTGTCCTGTTTGCATCATCTTCGCTAGTCAAGATTTTGATATAATAACCCTATCTACACCTTGGTGTATCGAGGATGTGCAAGACCAAATGTCATATATAGTCACGTTTTTACATTTAAGGATCAGGTTGAAAATATGATATGATAACCTCTGTTTTCAGTACTGGACATGAATATGCTCCAATATGACACAAATTATTACATTATAACTCAAAGAAAACTTGTGCTGTGTAATTGGCTGAGGACTTGACATCGACCAATCAGATTTGAGTATAAAAGTGAGGATTATTGTAATATGGGATATTGTCTAATTCGGAAATATTTTGACCTGGTCAAATATATTGGGGATAATCTTATTTTTAAATTCGTAGCTGCAATACATGACAAAAAGGAACAATAGTGAAAAGATCAATTTATTTGAATGCATAATTGTGTGAATGAAATACTACAGTGATTTATGTAACTGAGTGCTATCAGTTACGGCATGTGATGAATTAGCACCGAAGTATTGTAAGTATTGCAAATGAAAAGGTTACAGTTTTAAAGATCCAGTTGTTGCATTAAAAGTCAATTTTACGATAGATATTATGGTATTCAGTCTTGGTAGGATTTCTGATATAAATCTGTAAATATTCAAAATGTTAAATGTTGCAATTTTCAGTATTTAATATACTAGCGGTTTGTTTTTATATTCTTTACAGGCTGATGTAATTGTGTGCAGTGTGCACAGATCCCTAAATCTAAGAAATGGTCGTGTTTCAAGATCTCTTGATGAAGCATCAGACAACATGCTTCAGACAGAATGTATGATGAACTATCCTAATGGAATTAAAAATGGGGAAATTGCGGTCATCAGTGCAGGCAATCTCAGCTGCCAAAATGTGTTTTTTATCTCGCTTCCCAAATGGACCTCAGGAAATGATCAGGTAATGGTCTCACTGAATGTTCAAATTGTTTGAAGTGTTTGCTATAAATGAGATAAATGTAATTATTTAATTCATTTATTGATCAGTAAATACACCAAGTGTCAATATTATTTTGGTTTTACATCCTGTCTCAATCAGGAAATGTGCAAAGTGTCTATTTTATTTGGTTTTACATCCTGTCTCAATCAGGAAATGTGCAAAGTGTCTATTTTCTTTTGGTTTACATCCTGTCTCAATCAGGAAATGTGCAAAGTGTCCATTTTCTTTTGGTTTTACATCCTGTCTCAGTCAGGAAATGTGCAAAGTGTTTATTTTCTTTTGGTTTTACATCCAGTCTCAATCAGGAAATGTGCAAAGTGTCTATTTTTGTTTGGTTTTGCATCCTGTCTCAATCAGGAAATGTGCAAAGTGTCTATTTTTGTTTGGTTTTGCATCCTGTCTCAATCAGGAAATGTGCAAAGTGTCTATTTTCTTTTCTTTTTCTTTTAAAGCAAATCTTGATCAGTAAATATGCAAGATATTTGTATATTTTTATTTTACGTCACGTCTAAGGATGTCTGCAAAATGTTAAATTATTTTTGTTTGACATTGTGCCTTGATCAGTAGGTGTGCAACATTTTTGTGTATGTTCATTTATGTCACATCTTAGGTGGAAGACTTAAAACATAAGAACATGGTTTTGCACTTTTGACTCAAATGTTTTCTTTTAATTATCACATTCATCATGGATATAGACCACTCCCAGCTAAAGATCCAGAGTAGGAGTCCTATGTACTATGGCAACAAGTCAGTAACCATGGCAGTTTGGCAAACAAGCAATAAAATAACACACACACGCAGTATCATTCGTTATAATGTAAATATAATCAGACAGTCATGGTACCACCATTGACACCAACATGAAAAATAATAGAACAACAATGAAACAATAAATATAGCATTTTAGTAGCTTACATAATGACTATCAAACCGATTTTCATCATATAATTTATCTAGTTTATATGTTTATGTTTTGTCTCAGATCATTGGTAAAATATGTTCTTATCTGTGATGGTACCATGTATGCAGTAGCTAATAATGACATTGGTATCATTTATATTCAATTAATCTTTAACGGAATGTTTCTGAAATTTTGCCATCAGTTCATAAAGATGAACATGTATTAATATCTCATTTCCATAATTGTCACATGGATGTGATGACTTTGATGATGATGATCATTGTTATTGGTGTTATTATTATAAATATTATTATTATAAATGTTATTATTATAAATTTTAATACCATACATGTTATTATTGTAAATTGTATTTATTATAAATGTTATTATTATAAATTGTATTATTATAAATTTTATTATTATAATATTTATTATTATAAGTTTTATTATTATAAATATTATTTTAAATTTTATTATTATAAATGTTGTATTATAAATGTTATTATTATAAATGTTATTATAAATTTTATTATTATAAATTTTATTATTACAAATTTTATTATTTTAAATTTTATTATAAATTTTATTATTAGGTAACTCGTTATGGTAACACCATCAATAAACAACCATTATCAAATGATTCATGATTGACAATATTAATTCACTACTCACCATTCTGTTGGTAATCAAGATGCTATTTTCAAGGTGTGTGTGTGGTGCATGAATTATTTGCTTCACCATGATAAGAATCAAAAATAAGTAGTGTGTTAGAAAATCAGACTAGTTGTTCTTGGAGTTACTGCTCAATGATAAATGCCTTATTGAACTCATATTTTTTGACTACAAAAACCTACTTAAATTCTATAATGTTTGCTTCCTTTCGTTAGCCGAATACAGTTCTGTTCCTTATCTTGATGTGCTGTACCTCATCATCAAATATAGCAACAATTCATTGAATTCATAGCTCCTCCTTCTTTGACGATAAAATGTGCTGAATATTTTAAGTCTTTATGGACATAACAATACACATCATGGTTTCGTTCTTGGAAGAGCTCAAGTTGCAACCACTAAGATCCAGTTGTTACTTTATGTGCCTTGCTTAGCCTCACTATCGATCTAAAGATCTGGGGTCATATAAATATATGAATGCATTCTAAGAAGGGTCTATTGGGATATTTTTCGCCTGTGTGTCCATCCATTTGTGGGGGCCCTGAGTGGCCGAGTGGTCTAACATGCTCTCCATTATGAATCACTGCCATCTCACCTCTGTCTGCATGGGTTCAAGTCTTGGATTCAGCCACTGTGGGTATGTGAGAAAGCTTGCCATTAGCTTCTTGTGAGTCGGTGATTCTTTCCAGGGTTTTCCCGGGTTCTTCCTCCACCATTAATACTGGCCACCATGTATGGCCTATCATGTGCTGAAAAATGGTGTTAAACCCTACTACAACCATCCATTTGTGAACTCCATCTCCTGTTAAATCACTTCCTGGAAATTCACCTCACTAATAATAGGTTGCCCATGTAACAAACATTTGCGGGTGGGCTGTTGTTAGGGACCCTTTCCTCCAATGGACCCAATGATGATGTGCACAGCAGTTGTTGTTACCATGGCATTTGTCACTAAATGTAAAACAGGAAATCATAACATGAAAACAAGTAACATATTTATATTTAGTACTCTGTCTCCACCATATATATATACAGGACAATACTTGATAATATTAACATAACTTTTTAATATATTATCATACAGGTTAGCAAATTGTAATTTGGACTCCACAGAGGTTTAAACCTGTGCAAGTTGGTTTTGTCATCCATTGCCTTGCCAATAAGCACCAACCTTTGTGCCATTTTATCTATAATAACCTCTTTATACTGTGATTTCTGTAGCAGGAATCCAGACTGACTTCTGTTTTTTAGATGAGAATGAATTATTAGGTTGCCATGTGACTGCTTCACACAAATGCCTAAAATAATGCCTTTCTAGCATAATTTTTGGTGATCTGTGCATGGTTAAAATGGTATACATGTTGGAGCTTACAAGAAAGGTGATTTGGTGCCTTAACACACAGATTTCAGTTTGAATCTCTATAGAATACAAGTTAAAATCTCTGGAAAGCCCAACTTTAGACATAGAAATGTGAGGAAACAGATTTTTTTGCAACTGTCCCTCAAACATCATACAAGAAAGAAATGATCATAAGGCATTATTGAAACCATCGTTACTATCATAGTTTTGCAGTACTCATGTACAGCTCATGTAGTCATTTTGTCTTTTGGTTACTATGCATAATGACAATGTTCAACACTATTTATTGCAGGAAAATTTAAATCTTTGATATCCTTTTAGATTCCAGATTTATTTCTTTTTGGATGTGATGCCATATCTATTGAAAATTTAGCTAAGTGCTTGAGATGATTATTATGAACTATAAACAAAACATTTAGCAGATCTGAAATGTGCTTTCTTGTCTAATCCATGTTATGTTGTTTTCCACTGTAAGGCTTAATGTGTATTACAATTACAGTAATGCCTATTAAAAAATAGGCCAATTTTTACAAGTAAAAATACATTTGAAATTCATAGTTCATTATTACTGCATATAAAATCTAAACCATCTTGTCATAGGATATATTTTTCCATTGTATTCAAAAGTCCATAGAGGTATTTTATAACAATCCTGCATGTCATTTCTTCATAACACTAAAATGTATTAGATGTGAGGTTGGCACTGATTTCTGTTGAGCTATAAAATGCAAATGGTTGTATATTACATCCACCTTTTACATTTTTGTTAATTTGACCTACACTACATCCTTGAATAATCTAATAGGTTTTATGTGGATCAATCCTCATATGCAGATGCATTGTAAGTGTATAGATAAATAAATTTCATGTCTGTTATATATCAAGCAAAAATGTTTAGTGAATGCTCAACAATGAGATTCAAGATTTGTTTATAGGAAATTAGAATGGTAATGCATCAATGCCTAGAACTGGCTAATGGGCATATGCACCAGTCCATGGCAATACCAGCACTTGGGACGGGTTACCTTGGATACCCAGCAGAGACTGTTGCCAAGACAATGTTTGACTGTGCTGAAGATTTCAGCACTAACACAGCACCTTTACACCTACAAACAGTCATCATCGTAGTTCATCCATCAGACAAAGAAACTTGGAAGGTAATTTTTGCTTTTTACTTGTAAGAAAGGAATTTGAAAGATATTAAGAGAAACTGTCTTGAACAATGAAAGGCTGTATTCAGGGTGGAAAAGTAATCTAGATGAGATTATTGGTCAAATCTTAAAATTGAATTCACTATGTTGGGACACACATACACTGTGACAGGATATGTCAGTGATCACACTGGAATTGTTTTATAACCTACATTACATAAATAAGAAAGGGGTAGAATATGTTAGAACATAAATATTTCCTATATAAAAGACAACAAATTTATTAGCCTTTTGATTTTTTTTAAAGAAAACAAAACTTTTAAAACAAATCATTGCTACTAGTAGACATGAATTATGAAAATGATTTAGACCACATTTTAAGACCAAAAGTTGGATATTCATGATTTAATATTTTGTGTGCATGTGTTATTTGGATTTTTAACATAGCATTAACAATTTTTCAGACATATCACTGTGATGCTTGCATTGTGGCAGTAGCCTGCCGCAGACATGTAGCATCATGTTGCACCCAGTTACATTATCCTGACATCAAAAGCTGACCAGTCCTAACACTAACCTCTTAATGCTGAGCTGCCTAGCAAGGCAGCTGCTATTATTTTTTATAAAGTCTTTGATAAAACTTGTCTGGGGTTAGAACCTTCGACCTCCCACATCTGAGGTGGATGCTCTAACCACTTAGGCCAATGGATTGGTAATGTTATTTTTAGAAATGTAGCTTCTCATAATGGGAGCAAATTCTCTTTAGTATAGAACACATGAGACAAGAGTATCAAATACTCTTTAGTATGGAGTATGAGACAAGAATATCAAATACTCTTTAGTATGGAGTACATGAGACAAGAGTATTTAAATACTCTTTACTATGGAGCACATGAGATAAGAGTATTGAATACTCTTTACTTTGGAGCATGAGACAAAAATATCAAATACTCTTTAGTATGGAGCACATGAGACAAGAGTACCAAATAGTCTTTAATATGGAGCACATGAGACAAGAGTATTGAATACTCTTTAGTATGGAGCATGAGACAAAAATATCAAATACTCTTTAGTATGGAGCACATGAGACAAGAGTATCAAATACTCTTTATTATGGAGCACATGAGACATGAGTATTGAATACTCTTTAATATGGAGCATGAGACAAGAATATCAAATACTCTTTAGTATGGAGCACATGAGACAAGAGTATTAAATACTCTTTACTATGGAGCACACAAGAATATCAAATACTCTTTAATATGGAGCCCATGATACAAGATTATCAGTTACTCTTTTGGATGGAGCACATGAAAAATTTAGAATATCAAATACTCTTTTTTATGGAGCACAGAAGACAAGACTATATCAGATCAACAAGAAGATAGATTTTAAAGAGGAAAATAACTGATAACTAAATTAAGTTAATAAAATTATAAGTAATATTAATGGCAACAAAATAAGGCAGATGGAAATACAAAAGGCAGAGTTACATAATGGACACGATAGTAGCACTTGCGAGATTGCTGTCTGCAATTACTGCCGTTTAAAAAGACAATCTATTCATGAGTTCTTCTTAAGCAGCTCATCTCCAATCCACCTATAACTACAATATACTATATTTTCCATGTGATTTTCATCATTATTGTCTGTCTGCCTTTAGGGCTGTTATCAATTAAATTTTGACAAAAGCATCTTGTCTAGCAACTGTGTAAAAGGCCTGTGACAAATATGATTATTGTCTGATGGTCTAATGTTGCAATGCTAATAAACCCTGAATTTTTATTTCGTTATGTTGACATGTACCAAGTATAGAAAATGGCTTTAGTTTCTAAATTATTATGCAGAAACACATGCATGAATTAAATACAACTTTACTGAAAAGTGTGTTATACCCATGCTGTAACTATAAACAGAGCATATAGTGTTACAATTGTGTCTGATGGTCTAATGTTGCAATGCTAATAAACCCTGAATTTATTTTCTTCGTTATGTTGACATGTACCAAGTATAGAAAATGGCTTTAGTTTTTAAATTATTGTGCAGAAACACATGCACGAATTACATACAACTTTATAAAAAAGTGTTATACCCATGCTGTAACTGGAAACGGAGCATATAGTGTTACCATTGTATGTACATCCTGTCCGATCCTGTCGTATCACACACTTTCCATCCTGATTGTCTTTTCTACTCAATAATAGTTGAAAAACTTGGGTTTTATTTTCCTTGAAGACCTAAGTGAATATCTACTTCATCATTTTTTCCAAAAGAAAAGAAATGACAGCCACAGTTTGGCTTACAATGGTACCCTTTGATGTTTCAGTCCTTAATTGTTCATATTAGCAGAGGTATCAATGTCGAATCAACATACTCTTGTGCTTTCTTTCTTTGATTTAGCTTAGAATCTTTGGCTTATAAATAATATATTCTTTTCTGTTCTATTTTTCTTTCTATCCTTGGCTTGCAAAAAATAATTGTTTGTAATTGCTCGTCTTAATGATGAGTGCTTGAGATAATTTTCCAGTATTTAATGTTTAACATGTAGATCAATTAAACTGCATATCAATAAAACTATGGGGAAAAACATAATATAGAAAAGACTATTTGGCTTACAGTTAATTTTTGGTCTGTTAGAGGTGCGTAGTTGTATGAAGCTATATATCAACACAAGCCTATATGGTTTTACTGCCATAAGAAACAGAATGTAAAGGATTATGAAATGATTTCTTTTGCATAAAGCAAGTTAGTGTTTCAAGGGAACCGTTCTGTAATCTATGTATTTGCTTCTTAGTAAAAAATGTTGGGAAAAATATTTGTCTAACCGGGTTGATATAAACACATATTACTATATCTGCTGAATATGCCACACATTATTTCCTGAAGAAATTTTGGGCTTCATTTGCCTGCCTTTTTTCTCCCCATTTAAGAAGTTCGAGTCAGAAGCCAGCAGGAGAAGCAGTGCTTTGGGTTCAGGTAAACGTGACAAATTATTACAGGAATTATTAAAATTTGAACATTAAGATGTAATTTTGTTTTGAATTTAAACCTGAAAAGAAAATGAATGAAAACTGTTAGAAATAAAAGCATCTGACTGAAGGTTATGATGCACAGTTTACCATCAATTGATGTCACCATATATTTTGGCAAAACGTACATTAGATTTTGTAGAAGCTAAGACATAATGAATTTAAAATAAGTTAAATAATTTTTATAACTTTTATTAGCAAGCAAAGAGCTTAACGGTTTTACAAGTTTTATAAATTGCTTATAAATAAAATATATTCAAATAAAAAATTAGATTTGTTTTTTTCAGTATATGACATTGTTGTGTAGTGATCTAAATTTTCTGCTTAATCTGATTTTGATGCTTTATACAGCAGCCTTTAGCATCAGTCATAATAGATGATGCTTGGTTTGATAGAACACAATATAAAACTTACATGTTTTAAATATTTGTTTGTGATGTCTTATGTTATAATATGTTAGAATATGCTGTTAGTATAAATGAATTTAAATTATTTCTTCCATCATAAGTCCAGGGGCCAGCCTAATAAATTGTCAGAAGGAGTAAGCTGGCTTTATGATAATTATATAAAGTATTTATTTCTTAATATTTGCACACATTTGTAGAAATGGAGTGATTTAGGATAATCATTTTCATAAATAAAAAGAAATATGTAAAATATAATAAACTTGTATTCATGAATTCACATTTCATTGTATGTTTAACAAATTTTCAGGGACTCGTTTAGAGGTCCAACAGTTAATAGCATGCAATTCAAATTCAGCTGTCTCAAGTTACTATTATGATGAAAGCAGTGACTCAGAGGTAAAACACAGTCATTTGAAGGTCTGGGAGGCATGTTTTCATTTCTATTAGACAGTAATTACACAGTGTCATGTGATTTGATAACTTGTATTAGCCTGTACTTCATGCTCCAGACAAATGTTCAAAATATTGCTTATCATCTCAGAATATTAGTTCTCAATTCATACTCTAAATAAACAGTTGTTGAGAAGATGGACAAAAGAAAAATGTGATATAATTCATGTAATTGATAATCTGAGGTGAGAAAATATTTCACTTAGTTTTGTAATCAAGTTCTGTCATTGAAGGCATATAATGAATTAGCATTTCGTCCTGAAGTACTATCAAACAAATAACTGCAAGCACTGAATTTGCCAACAAAATTATTAGTACTTTAAATAAACATTTTATGTATGCTGTTTTTATTCAGACTTTGACCAAAAAATATCAGCATCATATCATAATTGGATATGAAAGGGATAGATTTTCTAATCCGTTGTTTGCATCAATTGGCGAAAATCGTTCATGATCCATGGTATGAAATAAGTGAGAATTTCATATTTCCTCTTGACAATAATATGGCTAACAGATCACATTGAGTCTTAAACTTACAAGGCATTGATTAAATATTTAGAGGACAAAGTATTATGTCTTCCTGCATCTCTGACATGCGCCTCAGAAAAGTTGCAATGCGTACCTGTGTTCATTCATGTGTGTTTCCTTCCATGTGCATGTGTACATGTGGCTGCTGTTAGTGAAATGCATTGAGTAAACTAACATGCCTCACTGAAATAGAAAGTTTTTCAAGCAAACAATTTGATTTTTGTCGAGGCACTTGGAGCTGGAAAGTGCAAACATATAGATCAGATAAAGAGCAGTTACCGACTTAAGGAAAATCATCATTTCCTGTTGAAACATGCACACGCACACACACAGATACCATTGGTATAAACAACAGAATTGCTTTTTAGAGAATAAAAAATGTATCATATGTACAACAAGACACAACATAATACTGATTTGTAGCAAGAAGTTTGAGTGCATAAGATAGCTAAAATTTAAGTCAGGTTTAATACATTTGACCTCTGAGACGTCTTTAATACATTTGACCTTGAGACAGCTTAAATACATTTAACCTTTGAGACATTTATAACATTTTACCTATGAGACGTCTTTAATACATTTGACCTTTGAGACATCTTTAATACATTTGACCTTTGAGACATATTTAATACATTTGACCTTTGAGACATATTTAATACATTTGACCTTTGAGACATCTATAATACATTTGACCTTTAAGACAGGTTTGTGTGTACATTTTTAGGTGGACAACCAGTAGGATTCCTGACAAAAAAGTCATGATTCCATATGCCAAATATTGTAATTTGTAGTACTCATTATAGTTTTTTTCCTGCTCTTTGTAGGCAGACAAAGTTCTGGTCAAATGGAATCCAATGAATCCTCAGGTAATGCTGTTCTTAAAGTAGCTCAGTTTTGTTTGTTCTCGCTTTACTCCTCAGGTTGCAGTGATTTTTCAAAATGGTGATGTTTTAGTTTTACACCAGGTCTGTGTAACTGTACGAATATGTTTATACTGTTTACATCATGTGGTGATCAGTAAATGTGCAAAATGGTGATGGTATATTTGTTTTACCTCAGGTTTTAGGAAATGCAACAAAAAACATTTGTGGTTTTTTATTTGTATGTCAACATTGCATCTCATTATGTATGCACCAAGTTTCTATTCTTGATGTTTTATATAAGTTTCATGACCTCCATAGGCTTATAACTTCAGACCTCTGGTACAGTGTAAAACAATTGAGCCTGAGTTTGTACAGACACATTTCCTGTACTATGGTACTTAGGTTGTCCATGTAACAATCTTTTGTGGAAAGGCTATGGATTTTGAGCCCTGGGGGTGGGTGGAGTCAATTTTAAAGAACCTTACATATATAAAAGGCATGTGAAAAATTTGACTAAATGTCGATGAGGGATCTTCATAATAAATCCTGTAATTTCTGTTCAGTACACTGACATGTACCAATTATACAAAAAATGGAATTTCAGAATTAATATGCAGAATCACTTGCAATCATTATGTTAAAGAAATGTTAATTGTTATGTCCATGCTGTAACTTTAATGGGTGCATATAGTGTTACCAATGTATGTGCATTCTGTCCCATCTCTATTATCACATACTGTCCATTGTGACTGTTGTTTCCATTCAAGAAGAGTTAAAGAACTTCAAGAATTCATCCCAAATTTTGGGTTTTATTTCCATTTTAGACATAAGTGAATATCTATATGCATCTTTTTTCCAAAAGAATTCAAGGAATGTTAGCTACTGTTTGGCTTACAATAATACCCATCGATACTTCAGTCTTTAATTGTTCATCTTGGCTGAGGTAACCATGTTCAGTCAACACATTCTGTTTCTTTCATCAAGCTAACTTAGAATGTTTGGCTTATAAATAATGTATATTTTTCTCTTCTAATTTCTTTTTATCTTTCATTGGACAGTGACGAAAAATAATACTTGTCCCAATGACAAGTGACTGAAATACTGTGTCAGTGTTTAATGTTTCACATGTGTAGATCATATTCTCGTTGTCAATAAACCTTTGGGAAAACAACAATATAAAGAATGCTGTTTGGCTGATTGAAATAATGTTGCTCTGTGGAATGTGGGTGGTTGTATGAGGCTATAGATAACTAATCTAATCACAGACCTATGATTGTATTACATTTAGGAATGAAATGAAAATGAAATATGGTGATTTCTGTTGCATAAATCAAGGTGGTCTTTCAAGTGAAAATGATTATGAAATCTATGGATGTTTTTTTAAGTACACAAAGCTGGGAGAATTATTTGTCTTGTTGAATTTGATATAAATACATATCACTATATGTTTTGAATATTCCATGCTTTATTTCCTGAAGCATTATGTGTTTCATTTGCCTGCGATTTTTTCTCCCCATTTCAGAAGTTCGAGCCAGAAGCCAGAAGGAGAAGCAGTGCTTTGGGTTCAGGTAAATGTGACAAATTATTACAGGTATTATTAAAATCTGAACATTAAGTTGTAATTTTGTTTTGAATTTAAACCTGAAAAGAAAATTAAAAAAAAAACTGTTACAAATAAAAGTATCTGACTGAAGGTTATGATGCACATTTTACCATCAATTGATACCATATATTTTGGCAAAACGTACATTAGATTTTAATGAAGCTAAGACATAATGAATTTAAAATAAATAATTTTTATAACTTTCCTTAGCAAGCAAAGAGCTTAATGATTTTACAAGTTTTATAAATTGCATATAAATAAAATATATTAAAAAAAAAATAGATTTGTTTTTTAGTACATGGTGGTGTAGTGATTTAAATTGTCTGCTTAATCTGATTTTGATGCTTTATACAGCAGCCTTTAGCATCAGTCATAATAGATGATGCTTGATTTGATAGAACACAATATAAAATGTACATGTTTTAAATATTTGTTTTGTGATGTTTTATGATAAAATGTGTTAGAATATACTGTTAGTTTAAATGAACTTAAATTATTTCTTCCATCCTAAGTCCAGGGGCCAGCCTAATAAATTGTCAGAAGGAGTAAGTTGGCTTTATGATAATTATATAAAGTATTTATTTCTTAATATTTGCACACATTTATAGAAATGGAGTGATTTAGAATAATCATTTTCATAAATACAAAGAAATATATAAAATATAATAAACTTGTGTTCATGAATTCACATTTCATTATGTTTCACAAATTTTCAGGGAATCTACCCTTAATAGAATGCAATTCAGATTCAGCTGTCTCAGGTTACTATTATGATGAAAGCAGTGACTCAGAGGTAAAACACAGTCATTTGACAGTCTGGGAGGCATGTTTTAATTTTTATTAGACAATAATTACACAGTGTCATGTGATTTGATAACTTGTATTAGTCTGTACTTCATGCTGCAGACAAATGTTCAAAATATTTCTTATCATCTCAGAATATTAGTTCTCAATTCATACTCTAAATAAACAGTTGTTGAGAAGATGGACAAAAGAAAAATGTGATATAATTCATGTAATTGATAATCTGAGGTGAGAAAATATTTCACTTAGTTCTGTAATCAAGTTCTATCGTTGAAGGCATATAATGAATTAGCACTTAGTCCTGAAGTACTATCAAACAAATAACTGCAAGCACTGAATTTGCCAACAAAATTATTAGTACTTTAAATAAACATTTTATGTATGCTGTTTTTATTTAGATTTTGACCAAAAAATATCAGCATCATATCATAATTGGAAATGAAAGGGATAGATTTTCTAATCCATTGTTTGCATCAATTGGCAAAAATTGTTCATGATCCATGGTATGAAATAAGTGAGAATTTCATATTTCCTCTTGACAATAATATGGCTAACAGATCACATTGAGTCTTAAACTTACAAGGCATTGATTAAATATTTAGAGGACACAGTATTATGTCTTCCTGCATCTCTGACATGCGCCTCAGAAAAGTTGCAATGCGTACCTGTGTTCATTCATGTGTGTTTCCTGCCATGTGCATGTGTACATGTGGCTGCTGTTAGTGAAATGCATTGAGCAAGCTAACATGCCTCACTGAAATAGAAAGTTTTTCAAGCGAACAATTTGATTTTTGTCGAGGCACTTGGAGCTGGAAAGTGCAAACATATAGATCAGATAAAGAGCAGTTACCGACTTAAGGAAAATCATCATTTCCTGTTGAAACACATGCATGCACATGCACACACACAAATACCATTGGTATAAACAACAGAATTGCTTTTAAGAGAATAAAAAATTTATCATATATACAACAAGACATAACATAATACTAATTTGTAGCAAGAAGTTTGAGTGCATAAGATAGCTAAAATTTAAGTCAGGTTTAATACATTTGACCTTTGAGACGTCTTTAATACATTTGACCTTTGAGACATCTTTAATACATTTAACCTTTGAGACATATTTAATACATTTTACCTTCGAGACATATTTATAACATTTTACCTATGAGACATCTTTAATACATTTGACCTTTGAGACATCTTTAATACATTTGACCTTTGAGACATATTTAATACATTTAACCTTTGAGATGTCTTTAATACATTTAACCTTTGAGACATATTTAATACATTTGACCTTTGAGACATATTTAATACATTTGACCTTTGAGACAGGTTTGTGTGTACATTTTTAGGTGGACAACCAGTAGGATTCCTGACAAAAAAGTCATGATTCCATATGCCAAATATTGTAATTTGTAGTACTCATTATAGTTTTTTTCCTGCTCTTTGTAGGCAGACAAAGTTCTGGTCAAATGGAATCCAATGAATCCTCAGGTAATGCTGTTCTTAAAGTAGCACAGTTTTGTTTGTTCTCGCTTTACTCCTCAGGTTGCAGTGATTTTTCAAAATGGTGATTTTTTAGTTTTACACCAGGTCTATGTAACTGTATGAATATGTTTATATTGTTTACATCATGTGGTGATCAGTAAATGTGCAAAATGGTGATGGTATATTTGTTTTACCTCAGGTTTTAGGAAATGCAACAAAAAACATTTGTGGTTTTTTATTTGTATATCAACATTGCATCTCATTATGTATGCACCAAGTTTCAGTTCTTGATGTTTTATATAAGTTTCATGACCTCCATTAGGCTTATAACTTCAGACCTCTGGTGTAAAACAATTGAGCCTGAGTTTGTACAGACACATTTCCTGTACTATGGTACTTAGGTTGTCCATGTAACAATCTTTTGTGGAAAGGCTATGGATTTTGAGCCCTGGGGGTGGGTGGAGTCAATTTTAAAGAACCTTACATATATTAAAGGCTTGTGAAAAATTTGACTAAATGTCGATGAGGGATCTTCATAATAAATCCTGTAATTTCTGTTCAATACGCTGACATGTACCAATTATACAAAAAAATGGTAAATTTCAAAATTAATATGCAGAATCACTTACAATGATTACATTAAAGAAATGTTAATTGTTATATCCATGCTGTAACTTTAATGGGTGCATATAGTGTTACCAATGTATGTGCATTCTGTCCCATCTCTGTTATGATATACTGTCCATTGTGACTGTTGTTTCCATTCAAGAAGAGTTAAAGAACTTCAAGAATTCATCCCAAATTTTGGGTTTTATTTCCATTTTAGACATAAGTGAATATCTATATGCATCTTTTTTCCAAAAGAATTCAAGGAATGTTAGCTACTGTTTGGCTTACAATAATACCCATCGATACTTCAGTCTTTAATGGTTCATTTTGGCTGAGGTAACCATGTTCTATCAACACATTCTGTTTCTTTCATCAAGCTAACTTAGAATGTTTGACTTATAAATAATGTATTTGTTTCTCCTAATTTCTTTTCATCTTTCATTGGACAGTGACGAAAAATAATACCTGTCCCAATGACAAGTGACTGAAATACTGTCAGTATTTAATGTTTCACATGTATAGATCATATTCTTCTTGTTGATAAACCTTTGGGAAAACAACAATATAAAGAATGCTGTTTGGCTGATTGAAATAATGTTGCTCTGTGGAATGTGGGTGGTTGTATGAGGCTATAGATAACTAATCTAATCACAGGCCTATGATTGTATTACATTTAGCAATGAAATGAAAATGAAATGTGGTGATTTCTGTTGCATAAATCAAGGTGGTCTTTCAAGTGAAAATGATTATGAAATCTATGGATGTTTTTCTAAGTACACAAAGCTGGGAGAATTATTTCTCTCGTCGAATTTGATATAAATACATATCACTATATCTTTTGAATATTCCATGTTTTATTTCCTGAAGCATTATGTGTTTCATTTGCCTGCCTTTCTTCTCCCCATTTCAGAAGTTCAAGTCAAAAGCCAGAAGGAGAAGCGGTGCTTTGGATGCAGGTAAATGTGACAAATTATTACAGGAATTATTAAAATCTGAACATTAAGTGTAATTTTGTTTTGAATTCCAACTTGAAAGGAAAATGAATGAAAACTGTTAGAAATAAAAGCATCTGACTGAATGGTCATGATGCAGTTTACCATCAATTGATGTCACCATATATTATGGCAAAACTTACATTAGATTTTAATGAAGCTAAGACATAATGAATTTTAAGTAAGTTAAATTATTTAAATAACATTCCTTTGCAAGCAAAGAACTTAATGGTTTTACAAGATTTATAAGTTGCAAATGTGGGTATGTGAGAAAGCTTGCCAGTAGTTTCTTGTGGGTTGGTGGTTCTTTCCGGGGTTTTCCCAGGTTCTTCATCCACCATTAATACTGGCTGCCATGTATAGCCTATCATGTGCTGAAAAATGGTGTTAAATCCTACAACAACAACAACTCCATGTTCAGCAGGGGCACCGTGTGGCCGAGTGGTCTAAAGTGCTCTCCGTTACAGATCACTGCCATCTCACCTCTGTCTGCATGGGTTCGAGTTTAGGATTCGGCTAATGTGGGTATGTGAGAAAGCTTGCCAGTAGTTTCTTGTGGGTCGGTGGTTCTTTCTGGGGTTTTCCTGGGTTCTTCCTCCACCATTAATACTGGCCACCATGTATAGCCTTTCGTGTGCTGAAAAATGGCATTAAACCCTACAACAACACCATGTTCAGCATGAAACAGCATGGTTATGTATTCTACCCATCTCTCGAATATTTGAACTTTCTCTATTATAATGTGCCATCTTGTGGCTTACATGTCCACTTGTACTGCAGGTTTGAGGTCCTCCAATGCTTTGAATCCTTTTGTGTATTGGCCTAGTGTCTGAATATTTAGTTCTTTCAATTTATGTGCATTCTTCATTTGACAGCATATTTTTGGAGTGTATTTTGTCCAGACATGACAAAATACTGGATACCAGAGGCATTTGTAACAAAAGACATGCATGATCTGATCTCTCCAGAGAATGTAGTTATCTTTTTAGCATATGTGATACACCAACATCATCAAATGTTAAACCCATTCTTAATAAGGTATTGAAATATATTTACAATGTGTTAATTTCTATGCTGCAAATTAAATTTACAGCATAAAGAGAGAGAGAGTGGCACAAGTCCTTAGCGTGGGCTTCTTAAAGACTGACAGCTACATATCACGTGTTATTTTCACAAAATGTTCTGGATAAAACTATATCCTAAGTATTCGATGGCATAACTGTTCTGGCAGGGTCAGGAAAAGTAATTTTGGTTTACAAACATGAGCACATTAAAAATTTTCATCTTTGGGAATGAACCATCATTTATCTTGGATAATAGTGCATGTCTCTTTCAAGCAAATAAACTAAATCAACCTCAGATTCAGCATCACTGCAGATAGAGCTTGGATGGTTGCTTTTTAAATGTACTTTTAACAGATTATTCAAAATGAGTGCCAAGTGTCTTTTCCAAAGACAACCAAGTCATAGAACCAGGGCTTTGCTATTTGGATTGGTGGGTACAGGCTGATTTAGACCAGGTTTAATGGGACGAAATTCTTGACTGATTTGGACCAAAAGACAGGCTTATTCAAACCAGACTGTTACTCTGTTTTGTCTTTGATCTATATATAACATTTACAACTGTTTAAAATATGTTGAGCAGTTGAAAACAGCACTAAAGGAAACAAAATTCTTAGTTCTACATACCAATCAAATTAAATAATGCAAAACAGTTTATCTTGCATTGTCAGTTTAACAGTAAAATATTTTCAAACTAGTTCACACTATTTCACTGAAAACGTAGTTGCCAGTACTTTAAAAAATTGTGATTTATATAGAATGTATCTTTATCCCGTGTATTGTACTTTATACTAATAGTGCTAAATAAAATTTCTATACAAATAAATGAATCTAGTTTACTATCAAAGGTATAGTTTAATTCAATACAACATCACATATCAATTCATGCATCCAATCTTTTGAACTTCATATTAATTAATATTAAGAAAATGATAACTAAAATGGTATTGTTATCTCTTTAGAAAGATGAATTATATTTTACTTATCTTTGTTTAAAGTACAATGTATTAATTGCTTTTCAGAATTCATTAGTCACACTTACAAATCATGATACAATCACATGCTGTAAATGTTTATTCATCTATCTCTCTCTCTCTTTCTCTCTCTCTCCATATATATATATATATATATATATATATATATATATATATATAATAATAATAATAATGAGGACTTTGTATAGTACCTAATCTTTAGAAGCTCTAAGTGCTTTACAACATTAGACAACACCTATAACATAAAAACATATATAATGATATTATTACAGAAAACAAAACACCATTAAATTTGAAAACATAAAAACATGCTGTAAATATTTAAGGTAGGGAACATTATTAGGTCTTTAAGTAAGTTGTTCTTGCAGTCGAAATAAGTGAGTTTTGGAGCACTCTTGAATGGGATCACTGTGTCTTTGTGTCTAAGTTCAGTGGGCAATTCATTCCACGTTGCTGGGCCCAGGTATGCAAAAGAACATTGTCCATATGACTTCATTTTTGTAGTGGGAATAATGAGTATATGATTGTCAGAAGAGGAGCGTAAGTATCTTGCTGGTGTGTACACACGGGTGAGGTCAGAGAGGTATGTTGGACTGGAGTCCATCAGTGAAACATAGCACAGAGAACAAATTTTGTGTTTGATTCTGGATCGAAAGGATAGCCAGTATAGGTTACAGAGCAGCGGGGAAGTGTGCTCTGATCGTGGTACTCTAAGTATGATCCGAGCAGCTGTGTTTTGAACTTTTTGAAGTTTCTGAAGTAGATATTGAGATGAACCAGACATAATTGAGTTACAATAGTCTAGTCTTGAAAGTACTAATGAACATACAAGTGTTTTAGTGGCATCAACTGAAAGATATTTGCGATTGGAGCTGATGTGTCTCAGCTCAAGATATGCAACCTTGCATATGTTCATGACATGTTGGTGCAGCGTGAGAGTACTGTACAGAGTGACCTAGGTTTTGTACTGACTGTGTAAATTTAATGTTGGTGTTACTGATATTTAGTGTTTGAGGTAAAGGATGCAACTGAAAAAGTCTTTGTATTGTGATCAGAATGGCCTCAGTTTTATCATCATTCATCTGTAGCTTGTTACATGTCATCCATGATCTCACATTTCTATAATTGTTATTAGCAATTCTAATGTCACCTGTACAATATGTGTGTATGTATCACTGGAGTAATGTTTCCTTCATAGAGAACCTGAGAGCTGTGGCTTATGTGAACTCGTTACTTAAGTTAGTCCAGATTTCTCAAAAATAAAGTAAAAATTAAAAAATTCATAGAAGTAAAATCCCATGAAAACGTAAAAGTGGTAGATTACATTGCTTAAATTGCATTGACAATGCACATATCTTTTACTTCAGTAATAATACAAATCATTTTTTTAAAGACATGCATATTTAATACAGTGGTTATTGTTTGCTAAATATATTAGGAACATTGAACATATAATTAGCATAAAGATAATATTTATTTTGGATTTCCATTCTGAGTCACTTGAATGGATAAATATTTCCTTGCATAGACTCTCTGCATTGACTTTAACTGTCAATTACTGTGACATTTCTCAACTCTGTTGCCATGGAGGTGCACAGTGCATGGTCTGTTGCCATGGAGGTGCACAGTGCATTGTTGCAGAGTCTCAGTAATGAGATATTAGGTAATGATTATGCCTTGGCATTTTTTTTAAAAAAAACAACAAATTAATTTGGTTTTAGTCAATAAGGCATTTTCCAAACAGCATGCTTATTCAAAATATATAGAGTCTGTCTGTTTACATACAAGATAGGTTATCCAGATACAATAACATTTCAAACACTTGAAATGTTTTGGGCCAAAGTTGCTGGTTCAAGTTTATGGTTGTGTTGAGATTTTGATGGTTGTAGACAAGAATATATGGGAATGGAGTATATTATGTAAGTGATCCCGGTGCTCAAGTCATCATTTTACTCTACTTCACAAAATACTTTATAATTTTGAGGTAAAAGTGTCTGCATTTTCTGGAACAGTTGGGAACGTTTGCCACTGATATTATGCCCATAATCTTCAAGCAGATATTTTAACTTTGCATAACCAAATACAGTCAAATAATATGAAAGGAAAATGCTCCTAGACTAAGTTACTTGCAAATAATTGAAGTAGATCAGTCAAGTATAATGCATATTCTACTTAATCCAGTTGTAAAGTATTATATAGCATTGCTCAGATGAAAAAAGACATGGTCAAAGTTTCTCAAATATTTTCTTATGTTCTTGGGTTTTAGTGACATGAACTTTTCACTGAAAAGTCATCAGGAATCAAAAATCAGTATGGAGTTACAATATCTTGAATCTTTCAGGGAAGTTTAATTTTTTTTCTAAGAACACTTTCTTATGAAGAATCATTTCTAAGCCTCAAGCCTTATGCCATCCTTCTAAATTACCATCATTTTTATTTATGTTCCATTGATGGTATTCAGCTACTTCAAGCAGGAGTGATCAGATTTATTTAGCTTTGATAATCATGCTCTTTAGTGAGTAGGACTGTGATTCTGTTTCAAAGGTATTTTTTTTGATGAGGTTTTGATATACAAGAGTTTCACTGTATAAAATGAGTGCTAAGTCCTAATTGATATGTGTCAGGTGATAAAATGTATCAGAGTATTGTTGTATATCATTTTAGAAAGCATTATCTATTTTCATTGATTTTCAGAGAATCCATTTAGAATCTCCTCCTCACAAAGCTCAAAGTCAAGGTTCACAAAAGTATACAGTGAGGGAACCATTTCCATTAGGATATATCCGGGCAACTTGGCAACTTGGAGGGTACATTTTTATTTATTGCATGCATTCATTTCTCAGTGCCATTGATTTCTGTAGATTAGAGGCAAAAGTTGTAAATGTTGTTACAAAAGGTCCTTTACTCTTGAATCACACAGAAGTGTATAAATATGCAAGTGCATGTGAACTCTTAATGAGTCGCCCCCTCCCAACAAGCAAAGTTATTGCACAGGTTCCACAGCCAGGCCAATTCACTGCAATAGACACCTACCCAAGTAATTATTCAAAGGACTGAACATTTTTAGGACAACCAAACCTTCAATAACCAGACAAATAACCACCAACCAAAGAACACAGTTGTAACCCTCTCATTATTCTTCCCTTGACACCGTTCAGTATGGCTTGCATCCCCAGCACAAGTTTTCACCATGGCGAATTGAATTTTGTTGATGTACTCATTGACCTGAAACACACAACCTCATGATCATAAACAGTGAAAATGCAAGAAACAATTGAACCAAAAGACACTGTTTGTTCTGTGCATAAAACAACATCTAGTCTATCAAAAGAAATTCCAACAACAAGCACGGAAGTAAACATTTTTGGTGAACAACAATAACGCAGATAGTTTAGCCATATTTGCCGGTATGGGTATTCGGGCAGAAAAAAAATTAAAAAAAGCATTTTAGCATTAATGATGCAATTTCCTTATTGCTGGTAATATGAAATAGGATAAAGAGATACTTTTAATATTTATGAAACTGGAAGTTATTATAGCTTAATTCCTCACAGCATCATGAATTTGATGCTATCTGTAATTCACCAAATGTTATGGTCAGCATCATTATATGTAGCTAAAAGTAAATAATTCATTTTAAATACTTTGTGTGAAATAAATCAGGTACTTTTAGTTACATTTAATGATACTGACCAGAAAGGTTACTGCATTACAGAGATGATAAAATTCGCGATGCTGTGTGCAACGAAGTGAAAAAGACAGTCCAAGGTATTGATGTGGCCTCATCTTATACTCAGCATCAACTTATATATGGATGAAGGATGGAAAGTTTGCCAAATTTGCTGACTTGACTTATATTCTGCATCAGCATATGGGCTGGCAAATATGGTAGTTGGTTGTCTGGTTGTTGAAGTTTTGGTTTTTCTAATGATTTTTCTGCTCCTATCATAATTACAGGGGCAGGTACCTGCATAAGTGTATTGGCCTGGCTGTGGCACCTAGTGTAGTAACTTTGCACGTGGGCACCTGTGTGTGGACTCACCATGGGATTGCGTGCACTTGAGTAAATTATGCACTTACATTTAATTCAAGGGAAAAGTCATGGATGATAGAAGACTTTGACCTATAGAACCGGAACAAAAATAGAAAATCCCCATAATGATACTACTTACAGTCATCCTGACATGTTTCAAGTATGTTTATTTTTCTTCTCCTTGCATGACAATTTCAATCTCAGAGATGCAGTCATTTAAATCATGTAGGTCTGGGAAACTTTCCTTGAATCTGAGCCTTGTGCTTTAAACGTATTGCTAAACCAATTGATGTGATGAGCTTTTCTTGTATCCTATTGTATCAAGAAGATCAATAATATTTTTTAATCTGATGTTTCTAAAAAGTTAGATATGCAGTTAAGAACATTACTTGCATAATGCAGTTTTGATTGGAGTAATTTTCTTTCACTTGTGAATGAAAATTACTCCAGTCATACCTGTTTTAAAGGTCATACAATCAGCCATTTTAGAAAAGCCCATTTCCTAATTTGCTAAAACAAAATCTGTTAAAAAAACTATTAGATTCCCTTTTCCAAAACTATTTTCCAACAAAGCCCTATTAAACAACTGTCTATATTTATAGACCTTTTTTCTCACTTCCCAATAGCAGATAGTTGGTTAATACAGCTTTTACAGTATCAATAATTTACTACATTGTCAACAGAGACAGTTGACCAATTAGAAACTGCTATTTGGCCCTTTTATAAATAATTTTGCTATGATATCAATAGAGGCAGTTGACCAATCAAAAACTGCTTTTTGGCCCTTTCATAAATAATTTTGCTATGATGTCGAGAAAAGAAGTTGATCAATCAGAAACTGCTATTTGGCCCTTTCATAAATATGAGTGACTTGGCTTTTGCTGAGTGTGCAAATTTTGCAAACATATTCCTCTGACATTAATATTAAATAAAATGGTTCCATATGGTGATATTTTTAGAACTCTACTAAATTTTTGTAAGTCATAGGTTATCATTTATCACAAAATGTGCCAAGATGAATTTTAAGAAGATATATGATAACAAAATTTGGGAATATTTAGGAAAGTTAAAGCAGAAGAATATGTTTGCCTATCTCAGAAACATGCATTAATAATACCAGGATCTAGCCTTACTTTTAAAAGCATGAATATTCTTTAAAATAACAATACTATTATTTTATAAATTCTGATGATGGATTGAATATATATTTACTTGTTATTCCAGGAAAGGGTTGATCCAATATAGTTGTTACATTCACAGGGTGGTAGCATTTAAGATCATTGTATTAAAGGGAAACTTTATTTTGACCATTATTGTTGCATATATGTATTTCATTATATTAAACCTAAATTTGTGACATTGAAGTTTACTTCCATTTGAGTCAACTACTTGCCATGTTGGATGATACAAAAATTGTGTATTGTGGTTCATAGAATTTCATATGTAATGCAAGTTGCTTACCTAGTTTGCAGCTTTGAGGGTCTAGCCACATGCAATGATAATATAAACCGTGCATATGAAATATGTTGGACACTGAGTGTATATGATGCTGGGGAGTCATGTAAAGTTTTGTCTCAAGTTATATGATAATGAAACAAACTGATGTTAATGGCTCCTGCATAATTAATTAGTACAGTGTAGGGGTCAATAGGACAGTGATGCAAAGAATTAAACTTTGATGCAAAGTACATTCATGCAATAGATAGCTTTTACCATTTCCCTTTTTACTGGTAAATATCCACATTTGATCATTTTCATGATCTGTTGAGAAAGAAATGATAGATCATTTAGCTTCATGATAGCTTTTTCTAAAGGCCTTGCATTGTTAAAATGTCTTTTAATTTATACACTAAATAGCTAAATAGGTCAGCTCTTATGAAATGACAATATGGTACTCTTTATTTTTGTTGAATGTTTAACTGTAAAGCAGAGCAATATGCAAATTGCTGCAACAAAGTTTAAGTCCTACATTTTTATGCCTGTGCAAAGTAAAATTGTCTTTCAAAATTGAAGAGTATCAGTTTGTAAAGAACTGCATTCATATGGATTTTCAGACTCTTCTTGTTTTCCATTGATTTTTAGGCAGATGTGTTGGTAAGCATTGGACCATTAGATCTGAAGCTGAAGAAAGGCAGTCTGTCCAGTTCTCTCCTGACAAATGCAGGGTTCATGCTTCAAAAACAATGTGATAAGAAGTACCCTAATGGCATCCAGCATGGAGAGGTGGCTGTAACTAATGGATACAAACTGCAATGTAAGAAAGTCTACCATGGAGCTCTGCCACAATGGGATGAAACGTCAGATAAAAAGGTTTTTGACTGTCTTGATATATCTTCCACATCTAATGTTAGATACTATAGTCTGATAATACAAACCGGTTTTTTTGTACCCCCCTACCGATTTAAATAATGGAAACCTTTAATGTGATAAAAAGTGCAAGGAACTTAGTCAGTTTCATTCATTGATTTATAGTTTCTAACCTGACTCTGAGTAGAGTGGCCCTCACACCGTCATCTTATGTGTGTTTCATGTTTTTTAACAGAAGTTTTCAGTGTAATAGACAGATATTCTTGGATCCATTTCCAGTTTCTGGATAAGTCTATTTTTAGCAAAGGGGTGTATCATGACTACAGATGTACATACATAAGTCATCTGCTTCCGATATCTACAATGTCGAATCAAGCAAAGGAAAATAATGACAACTGCAAATTTGCTTTTCATGTGGATTTAACAAGCGGTTTAATTTCTATGTTCATATATGCAGAGGGATATAATTCCAAATTCTCAACGTTATGTAATTTATGCAATTATTCAGCAGTTACCAACAGGATGAACTACGTCATTATGTTGTCTGATGGAAATAAACTAGCCTATAGTGTACGCAATATGGCGTCGTGTTAGTATGGAAAGTCTGTTAAGCATGAAATGGTGCAGGGGATACCATCATTACTGCCATTCTGGTCACAGTCAGATTAGAAATTAAAAATCAATGATTTAATTGACTTAGTTCTGTGCACTTTTTATCACATTAAACGTTCTCGTTTTTGAAATCGGTAGGGGGGTACAAACAAACGGGGATGTAGAGTCAGACCATAGTATATTTTTATTACTAAATAAAGGTGACCCAATTAACAAGTAGCAATGAAACTGTATAACACCTTTCCACATGTGAAGTTATGGTGGTGTCACTGGCACTGATTCATTCTTAGAAAGTTTTTTTGTTCAGCCATTACTACAAATCATACAGGCAAGACGTTATTTGTTTCTTTCTGTAACATGATAATCCTGCTATAACATACCTTTGTTAAGGAACAAATTTGGATATAATAGGGATATGAGGGCTGATAAAAACATCTTGAACAAACACTGTAAAGATAAAGTTACTTAACTATTTTCATCAGTTTTAGTAATCCTTCTAAAAGTAATTTGTTTCTGACTTCGTGTATTTTTTCTATCTTGTGACTGTTACAAATCTGTGGTCATAAACTATGTAACAGAAAGAAGCAAAACAAACAAGTGTTGTAAAACTTAACAAATAATTTAATTATATTGTTATAAATGAAAATGTGAGAGGAACTTAAAGAATTATGAAATGAATCCAAAATAATCCTGATAAAGTTCTAGGAAAGACACAAAGAATGAAAAGTTTTGAATAAATTTCAAAGCCAGAATTGTACTGGTCTAAGAACTTTGACATCAAGATTGCATTTTTCAGAACTCAGAATAGTCTAAATCAAGGGTCGGCAACCTTTTTTACATAGTGTGCCACTTTTTTTCTGGATTAATTACAAAATGAACGAGCACGTGCCACCAGTAAAAGAGTAACACTGTTAAAATTGAGATTTTTGGCTGCCCTTTGCATGCCACAAAAAACCTCTTGACGTGCCACCTATGGCACGCATGCCTTAGGTTGCCGACCCCTGGTCTAAACAAATGTTTCTACCTTCATATAATATCTAATTACAACATAAAACATAGCTGCAGACTTTGCAGTAGGAGCTCAGAAATAAGAATGACTCCAAAATAGGAATGAATCTGATTGCTCAGTTCTCTTCTTATATACACCTTCTATTACAACTGTATTTCAACAACATACCCCACATGACAGATCTGACTACTCAATTTATATCAAACTTGCCTATTCATAATGACCAAGCCCAACCAATGGGAAGTTATTGAATTCTTCTAGAACCATCCAAACCCCATTAGCCAATGAGAAATTTCCCTAAAGTTGTCATTAAGTCTTATTATTAAGATTATTATTAATAATTGTCAACACATACATAAGCACCTATTTATAGATCCTATGTAATTTTACACTCATAACAGACCCAAGTCACATGGGCAAAATCAAACTAAAGATATTCTGTACAGTCTACAGCCATGAATAAAATTTACAAAAATTAGGTAAAGATTTTGTACCAGAAGTTACAAGAAATATAGATATACATAACAGTGACCCAGTGATTGAATCCTTTATTTCATATCAGCTTTTGTATTGGTTCCTTATAACCCTGTAAAATGCTAGAAGTTGTAAGAAGCTAAATCTTGGCTGTAAGGTGGGTGATTTAGGGTTTCAATGCCAATTGTTGGGGTAGGCTTTTTATTACAAACTTGCATGTGTGTGTGCATGGTGGGGGAGGTATTATTCTGGTGCAAACAAAGTTACCCCTCAGTAGATCTTGACACTTTATTCAGATACTTCATGTAAATTATACATGATTACTGTGGCAAAATGATGTCCATTTACTGGTTTTCCTGGGTATTATGTGCTTCAAACTTATTCCGTGTGTCAATGAACATATTTCAGATAACCTTTCCACCAAATTTGGAAAGACTTGCTTTTGTATGCAACTGTTAGCTTCAGTCCATTGCATTGTTTATTACTCTCAGGTTCAGAGTGTTTTATCTATGTTTAATCACATGATATTTAAGAAATTGCAGCCTTCTACTTTGCATCTGTGTAATAATTCCTTGCAGATCCTTAACCTTAACCCATTTTTTCTTTACCCATAAATCTGGCTTGCCATTGGGAAGTTAAACCTTATGCATTACTGGTTCCTGGTCAGAGTTTCCTTTACACTTCAGCACGAAGTAACATAATTATCTGCTATCTCTTGGACAGTAATATATATATGCCTTTCTTCGCATATACATGTACTTTCATGGAATCAAGTATGATTTCATTCTAAACAGATGACCTACAGTTTCATTGATCATCTTTAACAGTCTCCCAAAAATCACTAAAAATGTTCATCCATATACTGATTACAGATTTAGCAAGTGCTGTATGTTCACAAACAGCATAAAATTCAGCTTCCTCTATATAAAGGATTTTCCTACTTTGCTTATAATTTTATATTCCCTTACTGTTTGAGTGTGGGTGTGATTTGGATTTATACTTTTATGTTAACAATTTTTCAGTCATATCGCTACGATGTCTGCAGTGTGGCAGTTTATAGTAATATCTAGCACTGGGGCATCATGCCGCAGACAAGTAGCATAATGACCCACCCAGTCACTTTATCCTGATACCTGGCTGACCAGTCCTAACACTAACCTCTTAATGCTGAGTGCCAAGTGATGCAGCTGCAAGTATCATTTTTATAAGTCATTAGTATGACTTGGCTGGACTTGTGAACCTGTGACCTCCTGCATCCCAGGTGGATTCTCTAACCAATTAGGCTACCAGAACAGTCACAGTTCAAGAATGGATTCATCTGCCATTTGCCACCGCATCTACATAGATGACTTAGAAGACAACAATGTCGCTAAGACAGTAATGTCATCAACTTAATAATGATAACACATTTGTTATGTATATCTGTATTATGTGTTTAACTTTTGTCCATGATTGTAGATTGTAAGGGTCATTTGTAAATAACATATTACATGGGCAACTTTTGTCCATGATTGTACAGTAGAATGTACTTTAAGATATGTAAACATGTTGAAATGGTCTTTTCACCATAAAAGTTTCTAGAAGGTGTATATACGTTTGGTAAGCTATCAGGAGGTTTATTGATGATTGGTTCAAGGTCTTGATTTTTAAGAAATTTAGACTGTTTTAGAAGTGAACATTTTTTAGAATTTGACTTTTACTTATGTTTGCATTAGGAATATTTTTTGTCATCATTATTATCCCCATATTGTTTTGGGTAGTATTGGAATACCTTGGATCAGTCCATCCATCAGTCTGCTCATTACCACCTCGTAAACTGCAAATGGAAGTTAACCAAGCCTGGTACATTGGTTCCCCATCTTGTGGTCATCTGCACAGATGGTATGACTTTTGAACCTTTCCCTTCTGATTCCTGGAGGAGGTGCAATCACAGATATATAAATATAGCAATTACATCACACTTTGAAATACACTTTGACAATGTTTCGTGGTAAAGAAGGACTGCTATATCTACAATAATAGGTTTGAAACAATGTTGTTGTTTTTGTGCTAAGAATTCTAACTACCATGTGTCAGAAACAATTAGGTACATTTGCCAACATTTTTTTAATGCCAGACCAGTGCTCAAAGAAATTTGTTCTAGGCACAGGCCCAGGGCTGGTGACTTAAATAAACTCACAAGCACAGCCTCCAATTTCTGCATGCCCCAAATTTCCCCTATTTTAATATTGTCACACAATGTTACAATAGCTACAGTTCAAATATAAATTCAATAGGGTTCAAAAGGGGTTTGAAGGTTATGGAAGTGTCATTAGTGTTCATCACTACACTCACTAGGGACTTAATTCTGGTGTTCAAACTTCTCTGCTGGATTCTTTGAATCCGAGTTGGCATATGTCAGTCTGTTATTTGCCGTATGTGCAAAGAATTAATAACCACACATTTCCCCAATGTTTTATTTTTTTTGGTGGTGGGGGGGAGTTGCTGGCATGCTTCACAAAGTAAATCTCTGTCAACCAGCAGTTCTGAAATTTTGTTGATGGTTAATTGCTTCCCGAATTGGCTTAAAATATGAATTACACTTTTCCCACAAATGAAATGATCATGCTTTGCATTCTATATATACAGTAAAATCCGACTTCAAAGAAACTTTGAAGAATTTTTAATTTGTACACTACAGAGATTTTCTAACCTGTATGATAGTATTATTTATATTAAATGTTGATTCTGCCTTCTTATTGTTGTTGTGGGGTTTAACGCCGTTTTTCAGCACACAATAGTCTATGTATGGCGGCCAGTATTAATGGTGGAGGAAGAACCTGGGAAAACCCCTGGAAGAACCACCAACCCACGAGAAGCTACTGGCAAGCTTTCTCACATACCCACATTGGTCAAATCCTAGACTCGAACCCATGCAGACAGAGGTGAGATGGCAGTGATCCGTAACGGAGAGCGCTTTAGACCACTCGGCCACTCGGGCCCCGATTCTGCCTTGTATTATCAAGCATTCTCCTGTCAAAGCCAGGGATAGCACTCTCCATTCTGTTTCTGTTTGGTGTACATTTGTAACTCAAGCTCTTTCTCTCTCTCTCTCTGTCTCTCTCTCTCTCTGTCTCTCTCTCTCTCTCTGTCTCTCTCTGTCTCTCTCTCTCTCTCTCTCTATATATATATATATATAATAAGTTATCTATTATAAATAATCTTTTGTTTAATGAATATTTCAGGAGTTGGGTACATTTATTGATTCATGTCTGAGACTCGCTCACAAGTATGGGATGCAATCCATTGCCTTCCCAGCCCTGGGGACAGGAGACCATAAATACCCATCCAAGCACTCAGCAAATGCAATTCACATGTGTGTTAAAAACTTTGTTAAAGATAACCCTACCTCCAGTCTTAGAAAGCTTGACATTGTCATCTTTAATGAAGGAAGCCACTGGAGAAGAATAATTCATGTAAGTTTACACCTAAGAGAAAATAATATTAAATATAAAAGGTATGTATGTTAATAAAATGGGTTTATTTTGTATATCTGAAAAACTGTACGTCAATATTTATGAATGATGTAGATTATTTTTATTTTCCATTGATGACAGGATGAATGGACATATTAGTTTCTTACAATCCAACTGTACACATATTAGTTTGTTACAATCCAACTGTACATCTGCATGTTCGTACTAGCTTTAATCTGTACTGAATACATTGTGGCATGGTTACACATAAACAACTTAAAGTAGACAAAATAAATTTGGTTGACATCATCAAACTTGTATTTATATGATCTCCTTGATTGTCTACACTTTTGCATATATATTGGAATAGGACATATTTATTCATCCATGTGCCCATACACTGGACCCGTCATCCAGATATTTGTCTGTTACTAGTGACATGCAGTCAATCTACACACAAATAGGGAAGGTAATTATGTTTCAAATTATGTCATGATGAATGCATGCAAAAGAAGGTATCTGATCCTAGATGCAGACCGAGTGGAGGTGACACAAGGATCAAAGGTAACATTTTCATGGGTAATACCCTCCTAGTAACCTCATGCTTCATCTGTACCAAATAAGAGAGTGTAATCAAAACTCACTTGATGTGAGTGAGTGTGATCACAACTGGCATGATGTGCAGGAGTGTGATCATCACAACTGGCATGATGTGAGGGAGTGTGATCACAACTGGCATGATGTGAGGGAGTATGATCTCAACTGAAATGATGTGAAGGAGTGTGATCACAGCTGGCATGATGTGAGGGAGTGTGATCACAACAAGCATGATGTGAGGGAGTGTGATCACAACAAGCATGATGTGAGGGAGTGTGATCACAACAAGCATGATGTGAGGGAGTGTGATAACAACAAGCATGATGTGAAGGAGTGTGATCACAACTGGCATGATGTGAGGGAGTGTGATCACAACAAGCATGATGTGAGGGAGTGTGATCACAACAAGCATGATGCGAGGGAGTGTGATCACAACAAGCATGATGTGAGGGAGTGTGATAACAACAAGCATGATGTGAAGGAGTGTGATCACAACTGGCATGATGTGAGGGAGTGTGATCACAGCAAACATGATGTGAGGGAGTGTGATCACAACTGGCATGATGTGAGGGAGTGTGATCACAACAAGCATGATGTGAGGGAGTGTGATCACAACAAGCATGATGTGAGGGAGTGTGATCACAACTGGCATGATGCTTTAGTAACATGATTAGATGTCAGACGAAGCTTGGAATCCTGAATGGAACCTGAAGGGAGGGGGGAGTGGGATGGGTCATAAAATGTGACAATATTTGTTATGTCATCTCATGACTAGTTTTGATTTTTATTTATTATTTTTTGCATTATTTAAACACAGACTGTTTGAGTGAAAACCTTGTTAATACAGTTATGCAAAAACTGCTTGACTTAGAGATATACAGTTTTAGTTATCCTGTTTTTATACATTCTGCAGATGAATGGGACAGAATTTTGGGACATGCAGGCAATTGTTTCATGTTTTCCGGCCTTTTACATTGTGAACATGAACTTTAATTGTAAATCTTCTCAGGATAATTGCACCAGAAGTGCTCAATATATTGGTTTGGTTTAGTGGACCGAATGAATTGTAGATGATATTATTAAATTTTAGATGCATAATGATAGCTGTCTCCAGCTGACCAAAATCTAGGCTATGTAGCACATGAACAACTATAACCATGTGCTGCTGGCATCAACTATAGTGACAATCAGATATGGATCAAACAAGGACTTCCAAATTTTTTATGTGTTATTTGTGTTTTCTGACGGGATGTGAGTCATACATGAAGTTTATACCATGTGATCTATACTCAAATTCATGAATTAATTATATACATGTACAGTACTTATCAGATTATGGATTGTACTACACAAATGTAAGTTGTCAATATACAACTTTTTTTCAGACTAGCGTGTCCTCATTTAAACAAAAGCACATATTTGTATGCCTGCTTTTATTACCCCACCACCATATTTTAGGTAAATGCATCATGATCATTTTCTTCAGCTAACTGATCTGGTTATAACATAGCTTGGTCTATAACATGGTTCAGTCTATAACATGGTTAGGTTCTATGGGCCCCGACCATCATGTTATAGTGAGGTCATGCTGTATCGGAATAGTTAAAAGGGAAAATTGCAAAGCAGCATTTGTGTGACAGTCATTTAGCCAGTGGAAATAAGACTTGTTCAATGTCTCGTCTTATTAACTCTGATGCTTTTAGTGTCCTACCTAAACTATCAGTTCTTTTTTTTCTTTTCAAATTTAATGTTTTGACTGACAAAATGGTACATCCCTGATAGATATGTGATCACCCTTTGCCTCAATATGCCTTTCTTTTTCTATTTTTATAGACCATAGAGAGCACTGGTCATAGTCTGAACCATTCTATTTGCACTGGTCATCATCTTAACCATTCTGTTGGTCATAGTCTGAAACATTCTATTAGCAGTGGTCATAGTCTGAACCATTATATTGGTCATAGTCTTTACCATTCTATTTGCACTGGTCATTGTCTGAACCATTCTATTGGTCATAGTCTGAACCATTCTATTAGCACTGGTCATAGTCTGAACCATTATATTAGCACTGGTCATAGTCTGAACCATTATATTGGTCATAGTCTTTACCTTTTTATTTGCACTGGTCATTGTCTGAACCATTCTATTGGTCATAGTCTGAACCATTCTATTAGCACTGGTCATAGTCTGAACCATTATATTGGTCATAGTCTTTACCATTCTATTTGCACTGGTCATTGTCTGAACCATTCTATTGGTCATAGTCTGAACCATTCTATTAGCACTGGTCATAGTCTGAACCATTATATTAGCACTGGTCATAGTCTGAACCATTATATTGGTCATAGTCTTTACCGTTCTATTTGCACTGGTCATTGTCTGAACCATTCTATTGGTCATTGTCTGAACCATTCTGTTAGTCATAGTCTGAACCATTCTATTTGCAAAAAGTTGTGAATATTTCTCCAAAATAACTGTTTAAATGATCAGAATGGTATTTTCAATTACTGCATCTCTCACATTTGTTGTTGACATTGCAAATATCAAGTTCATTCCTTTGCTTGTTGGGAAGTTTAATTTGTGACTCAATGAACTTGTCCACATCGTTAACTTTATTATCTCTACTTTGAAATGGACAAAACAGCTTGTTTAATTCATCCACAAACAAAATAAACCAAAAGCTAAAGCATGTAAATACTGCATGATTCTGAGAATGTAAAATTAACGGAGAAAAAATTTAGCTTATAATAAAATTCAGTTCGTCATGACTTGTTAAGACGTTCACTGTTTATAGGATTGCCTTGGAGTTTTATGTGTTCCATGATTCATAATAATATTGCTGTATATAATGTGTACACATTGGAAAATGAAAGACACTTCAAAACAATTTTGAAATGTTAGAAATAAATTTTTCTTGTAGGATGAAAATAATCAGTTAGATGATGGCTGGAGTGTCTTTTATAATGTGCTACAAAATTATGCCATTGATGACAGTTAAACATTAAAAAATATTTGCTTCATGTTGGTGAAATAATAATGAACTAATGGGTTATAAAGAATTCTTAGGTTTGGGATCAAGTTGATTTTTTTGGTGAAAAAAAATCATGTAATTATTGGATCATGTTTGGGTGATCATACATAAAACCATATAAAATCCAAGATTGTAGAGATGCCAAATAAAGATATCATTGTATTGTCTTTATCCATTGAACTGGTATGGTCAAATCGTCTGTGTTTGTGAAATGCAGGTTTAGTTAAAGCTCAGTGAGGGTTTTATTGTCATTTCTGCATGTCTGAAGAACATTTGATGTCACACGTTTTTTTTCTCTTTCAGGATTTTGAAGATGAGTTTGCTACAAGTGATTCTTCATATCAAACAGTGAGAGGTAAGGAGATGGAACATTTGTGACTGAATGGATTCATGTATGATTCAGACTTTCCATTGCATTATGTTTCAGCATAAATTACCTCATCACATGTGTCTATTGTGTTATCTAGGTTAAGAAAGCCATATTATAGTTTTCCATATTAAATTATGTAATTTTGTCATTGCAAAAGTTCATCAGGATCTGGCTGGGGAATTGACAAATGCAAAGAAAATCGCCCCCCCCGCCCCCGCAAAAATTTTTTTAGGTCAGTTATCTGAAGTTTGTACCTGTAAATCCCACTGATAATCTGTTTTGCTCAAGTTATCTCTGAACTCATGTATAGGCACTGTGTGATTTAAAAGCTTACAATATCTGTGTAACCTGTACGAAAACTTCTGCCCTGACTTTAACCAGATTCCAGGTGGAATTTTAAAGCGGATTTCACTTAAAGCCTAGATTCCACTTATTATAAATTTTAGGTGGGTTCAGGGTGGAATACAGCCCGAAATATGTAAATTAGTCCGTCTATTACTAGGCGGAATTTGTTTATTTCGCCTACTAGGCGGAATTTGTTTATTCTGCCTACTAGGTGGAATTTGTTTATTCCTTCTACTAGGTGGATCTGTTTATTCTGCTTATTTAGCATAGATTCCCCTTATTAACACTTTTAGGCAGATTCAGGGTGGAATATAGCTCAAAATATGCAAATTACTGTTACTAGGCGGAATCTTTACTTCTGCCTAATTACATGGAAATACCTGCAGAAACCCTATCCAATAATGAAAATGTCAAGGTGGATTTCAGACAGGTTTTTTTAAAAGCAATTTCTGCCTAAACCATAAAAAATATACTTCAGATTTCTATTAAACTGCCTGATGATTTTTAGACATTATTGGGAATCAATGATAAATATTCACAGTAATATTTAAAATGGATCATACATTTTATTTTGACAGACATTATCAAATAAGATTTAGGTTTTTCTTGTCCTAAGGGGCAATGCCATTTTCTTTCTTGCATACAAAATCTAATCCAACATGGCATCACTTAAGTATTTTTCATTTCACATTAAAGCTTGGGGAGATTTCACACATATTTTGACCAAACTTTCACTGAAATTATGTTGAGGTCTCACTCAAATTTCTTTGAAATATTTGTGAAGTTTCACAAAAAAAATTACTAAAACTTTTGTAAGATTATCACTACAATTTTGATCATTATACAGTATATTACTTAAGTTTTTTTTAAAGTGTTTCAAACATTTCAGCAGGTTTCAAAGAAATAATGGATATGAATTAAACAGGACTTTATTAACCAAGGTGATATTTAAGTGTGCATGAAAACAGTTATACTGATGATGTAATTATATGACATCCAAGGCAAGAGAAATGGGAGTTAATAATAATAAAAATAATAATAGTAATAATGACTTTATTTAGAGAAGGTAATTAAATTAGTTACAGAAGTAATCTACCTTGAGGCCTTCTATCTGTGCTGTACAACATATACAGCATATACAACATGATATGAAGTATCTGACACTAAATAATTAAGTGGTTTTAAAAATCAAAGTATCAAGCCTGGAGCATATGCACAGGCATCTGTGAACACCTAAACATATATAAAATATAAAATATTAATCTGCATTGAAAAATTCAGCCGTGAAAATAATGCAAAATTACAGAAAAGCATCCATTTGAGACAATTTGATTAAGAGAAGAAGAAAAGCTAGGAGCCTGCCTTATGTCACTTGTACTGTAGACTGGATTTTTGATTGCACAAACTATGATGCTGTTGTGGTCTCTCGAATTAGTCCTTGTTCCATAAGCAGCCATGACAAATGTTTATCATGATATAATTACTCTTATTTTACACTGAATTCAAACACACCAAGAATATTTTGATAATATACACAATAATGTCTCACGAGATTGAAAGTAGATTCTACTTTTCAGCCAAGAATATTCCGCAAAGATATGACTATCTTTGATAGACATGGATATCTGGCAACAATTCCCACCAGTGATATACACGTTGTCCCTCCTTAAATCCTGAAGTTAATCAGTTTGGAGTTGTATAACTTCAAAATTGTCCTGATTCCTGATTCAATTCCTTGTCCTATTTAGCACGTTAGCCGTTACTGTAAAGCTCTTTATGGCACAAAAGCAAAATGCTTGTCCTGGCATTCAGTTTTCATACAGATTGACCAATTATGTTCCCATCAAATTTGCGTTCAGGGTATTCTCATTGCTTCACGTTTTTCAAATAGTTATTCAGTCTCTCGCCCCACTCGAAAATTCGAATCGCCACGTTTTGCAAACATGCTCTTCCATCAGTTTCTGTTACGCGACGATTCATTGGGCAGTTAAAAAAATTTGACCAATCAGAAAGCTTTATACATCGATCCTCTGTTAAACAATAAATGGAACAAGTACTTATTTGAAAGCTCGTTGTGGAATGGGACCAGATAGAGCCATATTTAAAAAAAAGTTTCGGAGACGATTTTAAAAAATGGGTCCATATCGAGGAAATTCAGGTCAGGAGAAAAGCAAAATTATGCTTTAAAACGGAAAACAAGATGAAAACTTGTTTGAGGGCAGTTAAATCCAACTGAAGTTAAACAAAAATACAACAACAACAACAACAAATTTGAAAAAGAAATTTAACAAGGAAAGCTGTGGAAAGAAGTTATAAATTGTGCCAAAAATAAACAATAAAATTACAGCTATCAGAAACAGGAAATATAAATGCTGCTGAAAATCATTCAAATTGTACAAGAAACAATAAATGTTATTATATCTTATTGATACTTTTTATTGAACTGTCAGTGATATTACAATCACAAAATATAATATTTTCAGTCATTTAACTTTACAGACACACAAAAGCCAAGTTCTAATTATGCCTTATTTAACTGATGTAAATGACTAAGTTCTTCATTCCACCTAGATGTTGGTTAGAAAATAAACTAAGTCCAAAATCCTCCTTTCATATAACAAATGCCAGTTCCTAATTCCACCTAGATGGTGGGTGGAAAATAAACCAAGTCCAAAATTATGCTTAAAGATGTATTTATAGCAGGAATTTGACAAAAGTCCATCTTAGAGTTAGACGGACTCTAGATGGATTTATCTTTGATTTCTCAAATTTTCCATGTCCGCCTTTGTATTAACCAGATTTTTAACATTTTAGGCAGATTCCGCCTGGAGTCTGCTTAAGTTCCAGGTGGAATCCGCCTAATTATTTCGTACGGGAAATCTCTGATCACAGGCACTGTATGATTTTAAAGCTTACAATATCTCTGCTTGAAAATCCCTCATGAACATGGCTTACAGGGTGTAGAAACCTTCCATAAATTCTGTCTCTACCCAAAACAGACATTACCTGGTCAAAAGGCATGAGCAAGTTTACTGTCTTGATACCTTCAAAATTTGTGCCAGCAGTTACACAGTCTGAGAAGAAAGCAGAAAATCACTGTAAGAATGTGAAAAATATGAATTCCAACACAGCTTAAACAATAAATTGGTTAGGTCTGATCCACAGAATGCACAGCAAACTGCTGGATTCAGTGGCTACTGTAACAGTGTGACAAACAAGTAACCCAACAAGTGTAGATGAAGAGCAGCAAACAGCTGGATTCAGTGGCCTGTGTAACAGTGTGACAAACAAGTAACCCAACAAGTGTAGATGAAGAGCAGCAAACAGCTGGCCCAGTATCAATGGATACAAAAACTGAACAGAAAGTGAATTGAAGAATCTACTAGACTTCTAAAATCACCTGATGATCCTATCAAACTCTTCAATAAGATTGGAAGTCTTGAAAATATGGGAGCTAGAGAGACTCTTATACCTTGCAAGGGAAACCTGTCATGCACATTTACCACTGCCGTCATTGCCTGACACCACAAAATAATGAAATTACTGCAGATTGAAAAACAATACTGCTTTTACTTAAAGATCATGACCTACTCTCTGTCTGCCTTCAAGAAACCTTTCTGAAAAACAAATGATAGAGTCAATCTTAAAAATCATAACCGATAACAACATTACTGATAAAACCACTGGAGGTACGCCCATAACATCATAAACATGTCATATCCAGATTAATCAGTATACTGCACTGGAGGCTATAGCCAGTACTGAGTCCATACACAACTCTTACACTTCACTCTACTTATATTCCTCCAACCATTCTAGTTAATTGATGTGATTTTATTTAACAGTTATCTGCACCTTTTGTTCTATGTGACAACTTTAATAGTCACCAGAAACTTTTGACTGCAAATATATCAATTAGGGATATGATAATTGGTTTCCAAAGTATCTTTTATTGATAATTCCTCTACTGCCAGCATTCTGTTGGTGAGGACCTTTGATATTTACTTAAGCAATCCTATTAGAGCCCATGAGCCAGGCCAGTGATGGATATTGATTAATTGGATGCTTTTCAGTTTTGTGAGTCTGATTTGATTGGTAATCATTAGAATAAATCTCATTTTCATTTATATTAAAATGTATTCCAGCATACTGCTTAGGATACATAGCGAAGTACTTTGGGGCTTCCTAAATATGTCATCAAGCTAGGGTTTGGAAAGAACACCATCAGGGAATGGAAAAGATACCTTAGAGATTTCAATGCCAATCCAACAGCTGAAAATGTGAATGTATACCGCATACAGAGAGCTGACACTTGATGTACCATTAGAGAGCAAGAGGAAAACATGAAAATCATATATTTCTAGGGTTAACTCCCACTTCTCTCTTAAATTGGTATGTACAGAAAATCATTGGCTAAATCGAAGAGAGATGTATTTCCAAACCTTAAAAGTGTGTTTATTGGTCACTAGTCTCCAAATATCCATCACCAGAGAACTACTCAGGAACCTTCATCCATGTCAAAAAAATAGAGTCTCGTTTCAGATTTTAAGTCTACTAACTAAAGACTGAATGAATATGTCACTCTCCAAAATATAAGATGTATCCCATAATGGTTCACAGTAACCAAATGATATCAACTGTCCAATTCGGAAGTAGTTACCTGATCAAGCTCTCAATATACCCCTAAACATTTTCAATAAAATGTATAACTCCTCACTATTATCAAGGGAAGCAACTCAGCATTGATAAAGACCATTCTGACCCTCTCAACTATCATCCCATATTACTGACAAGCTGTGTTTACAAAATCTGTGAATGAATGATAAAAAAGACTCATCCAGCTTGCAACAAACGTCAATCATACTTTCAAAGTGAATTTAGACTTTTAACTATAGAAAAGCTTTCATAGAAAAAGAAAAAAATATTACCCACCTTCTAACCTTGGAGGAAGCTTATGATAATGCACAGAAGTATGGCATTACAGAGTGACGTATTGAATCAAGGCATTAGCAGTCACCAACCTAACTTTATGAGACTGTTTAGAAGAATGGATATTTTAGAATCAATGTACATACTACCTTCTCTGAAAGCTATCCTGAGGACATCAGTGTCTACATTGTCAGACACTCTTTTAAAAATTTAACACACATCATGTCCAGTGTTTGGATCCAGGAAACGATTGTTGAGTATACATCAATATTTTGGTCTGCTATTGATCAAAAAGTTAGCTTACTAATAAACACCAACTACAGATATAGGAATTATTTTTAACAGTAAATTAACTTTTCTTTTGCATGTTAGATTCCTCAACAACAAATATCAAAAGGCCCTAGATTTAAAATAAGTCACAAAAAACACAGATTTGGTAGCTGATAAGGGGGTCTTACTCTGGCAAGATTTTTGATGTTAGTAACTAATAATCTTGACTTTGGCTTGATTAGTTACAAATCAGATCACGGATCATGTGGGCAGATGATTGATACTATACACATAGATAAATTTTGACCTTCACTGACAGCATTTTCTATCATAATTTTCTATTCAGAAAACCTCCATGTTCTGATGGATGAACTGCTACCCTATCTCAAATACAACAGGCTCTTCAGCATGACCTATCTGTCCCCACCTACCGGTATAATGTCTTTAGGGCCAGTACAAAACCTTGTATGATTGGAAACCAAATTAATTTCACCTTTTGGTATACAAATGTATTCATTCTCATCTCGAAAATGAAAAAATCTAATTATACTTTAGAATTAATCCATCCACAGATTAACACCCTGGTAATAGGGGTGGGTATTGAATTCAAAATCATATTGTGATATATTGAAATATTAAGTGAAATATTGCAATATTATTGCAATATATTGATTTAAGAAAGAATTACAGATTACAGTTAATTTATTGAAATAAAATGAATGCAAACTGCAAAAAATTACTTAAAATGATTTAATTACATAATTTAAATACAGTAGAGAAAATGAATAAAGTGCAGTACAGTAGTTGCAATCTAACACAGAAATAAAGAGTTACAAATTAAGTCTTTTTCTGAACAGTTCACAGTTTGTGGTTTACTTTTTGATAAACATAAAATGCATGAAGCTGCAGATTGGTCTCTTCGTTGTCACTTTACCCTGTGTTGTTCAAACTGAACTGCCTTGAAAATCACATGATCGAACTTCATATTTTTTTCAAGAAGATAAGAGCATCAACATGATTTGGTTTTAGGGCTGAATGTTGTGCATTTACTAGATCTCCAGCAATGGAGAACACCCTCTCAGAAGGGACACTTGTTGCTGGGATGCATAATAAGGATTTAGCAATCTATGCTAATCTAGGAAATCTCTGCTTGTGATTTTTCCACCATTGAAGAGGATTTGAATCCGAGGGAATAGACTGAAACACTCTATATAGTTCTTAAGCTCTTCTTCTAGTTCTTCCATTTGTGTTTTTGAAGTCTCAACACCAGTTATGTAGACATCACCAACTAGTTCTTGCATTCCAGAACAACAGGTACCATGATCTATCATATCACTCTGACCAATGTCTGACTTGAGCTTCTTGCAAACTGGTTGAACATCCTTACAGCAGAATTGGCAGATATACATAACTATTTGGTTAGCTGTGGTAAAGGTGGCAGTTCTGACTGCCCAATATCACCCACAAGTGAGTGATCAGTGTCATGTTCAGCCTTAACTCTAACAATGATTCTGATGCATTCTGCAAAATTTTGGTAAAGATTTCATCCCTTTTTGCATCACTGAGGAAAGGTAAGGCTTTAAAACATGGATCCAAGGCAGCAGCAGTGGTGAGAATTTCTTCTTGATGAGTGTATCTATCCTGAAGATCATCAACCATGGCCCTTTTCATCTGAGCTATTACTAGAGAGTCATCATCGCTATGTTGGAAAATGCTGTCAATAAGTTTGTGATGAAGAGGCATGATAACAGAAATGGTTGAAAGTGACTCAGCACAAAGAGTGGTTGTCACCACTTTAAGAGGTTTTAGGCAAACCATTACATCATCTGCCAGGCAGATGTCATCATCTGACAATGTGTTCAAATCTTTCTCTTTTATTTTAGCAAGATCTCTGGATCTCAGAACAGCAATTATTGCACACTGCATTTCAAGAAACCTTGAAATCATGTCATAAGTATTGTTCCATCTAGTGGGCACATCAGCTATAAGCTTTTGATCCGGTCGACCCAGCAATTCAGTCTGGCTTCTCAGTTTAGCTGCTGCAGTTGTACTTCGGTGGAAGAACCCAACTATTTGACGAATCCTGCTGAGGAGAATTTCAATACGTCTGATCTTCAGACACTTTTGTGCAGCTAAATTAATTGTATGTACATAACACTTGATGTGAAAGTTGCATTCTAAAAGAGTCCCTGTCTCGTCCATGTTTGATGCATTATCTGATACAACAGGTAGTATGGGGATAGAGTGTATTTCCATTCTTTGAGGGTTTAATGAATCACAACAGGTATATTTTCACCTGTGTGCTCTTCATACATGGGTCAAGTTTGAAGAACATAGTTTATCTGCTTCCAATTTTTATCAATGTGAGTTGACGTGATTGTCAGATATGATTCAGTTGACCCAACTATCTGTTGTCAATGCAACTTTCTCAGCATTTTGTAGGTCTTCTGTTACCAGTGCCTTGACTTGGGCATATTTTTGAGGAATGATCACCTCTGCAAACTGCTTTCTACCTGGAACATTATATCAGGGGTCAAGTGAATGTAAAAGGTCACTAAACTCTGGCGAATTCACTATTTGGTATGGACGTATGTCCTTTATTATAAATCTGCACACCTTGTCAGTTATATGTAAAGCACGAGAAGAATGCGAGGATATTTTGCACCAATGAGCCCTGGTAAGGTTCTCTTGATTGGTTTTGACATTTTAGCTTTAGAAAGATTGGAAGTATCTTCACATGACAAACTCACATTAGCAGGGATCAATGATCTGTTGTCTGCCATCTTGTAATTACCACATTTCCCGGGAATGTAATTGTTCATGTGCTATGCTAGATTAGTGGTTGCGCCAGAAAACTTAACATGAGCGTCACATCGTTGGCACACAGCAATTGCCTCATCAATTTTCCCATGTCTTTTACTCTTTCTTAATGCAAAATGAACCCATATGGCAGACCGTGCTTTTGAATTTTGCACCAGTTCGTACTCAGCCATGCTTGAAATGTAGCTCAAGGTCAGTGTCAGTTAGTCATCAACGTAAGCAAGGAATGGAATTCAATAGGTCATTGTCAATCAGAAACTATTATAATTAGTGAAATATGGCTAATACTAATTTATAATAATAATAGAGTTCGTTTGCTACTTGTTATCAAAATTTACATCAATATCACACTATATCGCGATTACTGTATCGTCCGTTTAATACCACAGTGTACCAGTATTCGATATTATTGCACACCCCTACTTGGTAACCATGCCAACATCAGAATAGAAAACACAATTTGGTCACAAAATATGGAAATAAAGTATCTTAATTTGTTGCCTAGTTACATTGTTATTAGGTGAAATGAAATGGTAGATAAAGCAGCCATAGCTACCCACAGTCATCATTTTCTGAAAGAAAGATAGCACATAGTGACTTAAATATATTTTGGCTTATGTTCTCCGTACTTGTCAAAATGTGCAAAATGAACACTTAACAAGTTTTGGAACATCAAGCTCATCATTGGAAAGTGGCATCCCTCATTACAGAACATATTAAAGTATTAAGGCAACATTATGCCACTCTCATATTGAATACAAATGCTTGATCCTGATGGATGAACATCATCCAAATTGCATACCTTGACAGTGTCCACCGACAATGGCTAACACACTTGTCAGGTGTCAACTTTACATAGACTTAGGTAAAGGCATGGCCATGCAAGAGTGTAAAGGTCTCGTAGACTACCTTAGGATGAGGTGGGGTGCTCCCAGTATTATCTTTAATTATTACAGAAGACCCACCCTGGCTCGTTTTTGTTAGAAATTGAAGTAGTGATAGAGATGCAAAGCTCCGAGCCCCCAGTCAGTGATGCCGACAGTCAAATTACTGAATACACAAAAGGTGAAATTCAAATAAACAGCACATTTAATGCCATTCAATTACACATAGTCCTTCCTCAAATTAAATTTAATATTCAGAAGTGGCTGAGTGGTTTAAAGCACTCTCCGTTACGGATCACTGCCATCTCACCTCTGTCTGCGTAGGTTCGAGTCTCGGATTCGGCCAATGTAGGTATGTGAGAAAGCTTGCCAGTAGCTTCTCGAGGGTCGGTGGTTCTTTCCGTGGATTTCTCGGGTTCTTCCTCCACCATTAATACTGGCTGCCATGTATAGCCTATCATGTGCTGAAAAATGGCGTTAAACCCTACAACAACAACAATAATATTCAGAACCCTATCACTCGTCTTTCACTCGACCAAGTGATGGCCTATTTCATCATCTGACTTAGTGTGATAGATTTTCCTCCTGTCCTGTATTTCTACTCATCTGTATTATTTCTTGACTGGTACCCAGTACCCCTTCAGTCCAACAACCACATCCTTCACCCTTCCACTTCCTCCACTTCCTTTCTCTCCTTTTCTTGTCTCCCAGAGACTCGGGTCCAACTGTACCAGGATATTTCCCTTCTCTGTCTCCTACAGCTCCTACGGTCCCTAAAAGCTTCCTGTCTGAACACACACAAGGACATTAGTATATTCCTCTAGCTATCTAGTGGGGGCCCTGAGTGGCCGAGTGGTCTAAAGCACTCACCGTTACGGATCATTGCCATCTCACCTCTGTCTGCGTGTTTTCGAGTCTCAGCCTCGGCTAACATTGGTACGTGAGAAAGCCGGCCAGTAGCTTCTCGTGGGTCGGTGGTTCTTCCCGGGGTTTTCCAGGGTTCTTCCTCCACCAATTATACTGGCCGCCATGTATAGCCTATCTTGTGCTGAAAAATGGTGTTAAACCCTACAACAACAACAACAACAACTAGCTATCTAGTCTCACACTAAACAACAATCTATCATCAGATAAGCCATTACCTTCTTTGGTCACGCATTCGTGCACATTGAAATATCCATATTTTCTGGTATGGTATACACGTTATCAACTGCTTATCATGCATATATCAATAGATTTCATCACATCGGTATATATATATATATAGATTCTCAATCTTATTATACAGAACAATATCGCATAATCATACGCATTTCTGTACATTACACTTCTGCAAAGTGTACACACATATCCACACATCCATGTGCTGATATATCCTTACACGTTATACTCCTACAAAATATACACAAATAGTCAAATACCCCTATTAACTAATGTTGCACATTGCAACCATTATACAAAGTTATAAATCAATTCAACATTTGCAAATCTAGAATATCACATGAATAAATGCACGAGTTTACTACGAATTAACCAAATAGTGAATTACAATATTAATTCTTTACATAAACATTGCTCATATCTCAAAATATGCATGTAGATCAAACACTACAAATGAATCGAACCCTACAAATGGTATTTCTGCATACTAACGATTCTATTATGAAGTATATCTACTGCACATAATTAAAGTACAATTATCTTGCTATAATAGATTGCGACAATCGAGCAAATAAGTCACTGACCTGTCTGAAGCTCCTTTGTAATTCCCAGAATAACAATGTTTCCTGCCAATTTCGAATGACGTCAGAGTAGCTTATAACTTCCTTATGTAATTCCCACAAGATGGTTTAGCGATTACTGACGTTTAGTTTCAAGACACTAGATTTAAACTTGCGATTCCAATGGTGGCCACACCTTGCTCAATTCTGAGTGGATGTCGATTCACCCATGGTCTACATAATTAGCAGAGATTGCCCCCTCCCTGGCAGTCTGTCAAGGATGGATTTACGACCCTCACTTGATGTTCTGTTGAGCCCAACACTGGCAATTCATGCCACTTACCTGTGAATCGCACGCAGCCAAATAAGGCGCCAATAACAAGTTCCTATGGCCATGTTATATACAACTGGCTCCCCCACCCGTCTTTTTGATGTCGGCTTACACTCGCAACATTTATGAAGCGAATAATTAGCCTCAGGGTCTAGCATATACATGTTGCAATCTGGCTATTGTTCCTTACTTATAACGTGACAGTAAGCTTGTATACATAGAGGCAAATTCAAGTTTCACATTTTACAACTGTTTGTAGTATACAAGACATGACACAAAACAGACGGAGAAAAAAAAGACTGTTTGTGGTACAAAATGACATAAAACAAGCCATCTGGAACATATAAATTTTGATTTGTTTTATACAAACTTCACAATCACAACTGAAGAGAATAAATTAATGAAGTGTCATTAATTAGTCAGATAGTAATTACCATTAGGATAATCAAGCTATAGTCTTTTCTGTTTTCATTAAAATACTATAAGTCATCATTACTAAATATTTGAACTGAAGCATATATTTGTAATTTGCTTTATTTCCCAATAGTGATCGTATATGCATTATATTTAAATGCCAAAATTTAGTCATGAAATATTTGCTGAACATAGTGCCCCAGGAACCACAAGATTACCCCAATCCCAGCAGACACAACGACTATTTTGAGAAAATGTACACATCTGATACCTACCCACCTTGTTATTGGACACACTACAAGAACAGCAAATCCACCAAGCAATGGAATACTGAGACTAAAGATCCCTCAGAGCCTATGGTAATGTATATATTTACATTTTCTTTAAAATATACTTTGCTTTATCAGTACTGAAGACAAATGCAATTTAAAGAAGTATATTATAATATTATAAACTTTTTCCAAAAACATTGTGTTCATATTTATATACTTTTCTGATTAATAGATTCTTCTTTGATTAAACCCATAATTTATTTTCAACATGTGCTAAGTATTTATAAGACTGAAGTAATTTTTATAAGCTGACTGTATTTTCCGATAACCTGCACAAAGAACAAAGGAGTTAATGCTATGACCCCAGTATCGGAAGCAAATTTGTATTTTATGTCTTGATTATAGGATTATTGAATATATAAGTAAATGAATATGTCTATTTGTTGATCAAGGTGTGTCAAAATCATGTACTCCCGCAGTTAGATTGTGCTTTATTTAAATCATGTACTCCCCCAACTAGAAGGTGCTTTATTTAAATCATGTACTCCCTCAATTAGAATGTGCTTTATTTAAATCATGTACTCCCCCAATTAGAATGTGCTTTATTTAAATCTTGTACTCCACCAGTTAGAATGTGCTTTATTTAAATCATTTACTCCCCCAATTAGAATGTGCTTTATTTAAATCATGTACTCCCTCAATTAGAATGTGTTTTATTTAAATCATGTACTGCCCCAGTTAGAATGTGCTTTATTTAAACCATGTACTCCCCCAATTAGAATGTGCTTTATTTAAATCATGTACTCCCCCAATTAGAATGTGCTTTATTTAAATAATGTACTCCCTCAATTAGAATGTGCTTTATTTAAATCATGTATTCCCCCAGTTAGAATGTGCTTTATTTAAATCATGTACTCCCCCAATTAGAATGTGCTTTATTTAAATGATGTACTCCCCCAGTTAGAATGTGCTTTATTTAAATCATGTACTCCCCCAAATAGAATGTACTTTATTTAAATCATGTACTCCCCAGTTAGAATGTGCTTTATTTAAATCATGTACTCCCCAAATTAGAATGTGCTTTATTTAAATCATGTACTCCCCCAGTTAGAATGTGCTTTATTTAAATCATGTACTCCCCCAGTTAGAATGTGCTTTGCTTAAATCATGTACTCCCTCAGTTAGAATGTGCTTTATTTAAATCATGTACTCTCCCAATTAGAATGTGCTTTATTTAAATCATTTACTCCCCCAGTTAGAATGTGCTTTATTTAAATCATGTACTCCCCCAGTTAGAATGTGCTTTATTTAAATCATGTACTCCCCCAGTTAGAATGTGCTTTATTTAAATCATGTACTCCCCCAGTTAGAATGTGCTTTATTTAAATCATGTACTCCCCCAATTAGAATGTGCTTTATTTAAATCTTGTACTCCCCCAATTAGAATGTGCTTTATTTAAATCATTTACTCCCCCAATTAGAATGTGCTTTATTTAAATCATGTACTCCCTCAATTAGAATGTGCTTTATTTAAATCATGTACTGCCCCAGTTAGAATGTGCTTTATTTAAATCATGTACTCCCCCAATTAGAATGTGCTTTATTTAAATAATGTTCTCCCTCAATTAGAATGTGCTTTATTTAAATCATGTACTCCCCCAATTAGAATGTGCTTTATTTAAAATGTGCTTTATTTAAATCATGTACTCCCCCAATTAGAATGTGCTTTATTTAAAATGTGCTTTATTTAAATCATGTACTCCCCCAATTAGAATGTGCTTTATTTAAATCATGTACTCCCTCAATTAGAATGTGCTTTATTTAAATCATGTACTGCCCCAGTTAGAATGTGCTTTATTTAAATCATGTACTCCCCCAATTAGAATGTGTTTTATTTAAATCATGTACTCCCCCAGTTAGAATGTGCTTTATTTAAATCATGTACTCCCTCAATTAGAATGTGCTTTATTTAAATCATGTACTGCCCCAGTTAGAATGTGCTTTATTTAAATCATGTACTCCCCCAATTAGAATGTGCTTTATTTAAATAATGTACTCCCTCAATTAGAATGTGCTTTATTTAAATCATGTACTCCCCCAATTAGAATGTGCTTTATTTAAATCATGTACTCCTCCAATTAGAATGTGCTTTATTTAAATCATGTACTCCCTCAATTAGAATGTGCTTTATTTAAATCATGTACTCCCCCAATTAGAATGTGCTTTATTTAAATCATGTACTCCCTCAATTAGAATGTGCTTTATTTAAATCATGTACTGCCCCAGTTAGAATGTGCTTTATTTAAATCATGTACTCCCCCAATTAGAATGTGCTTTATTTAAATCATGTACTCCCCCAGTTAGAATGTGCTTTATTTAAATCATGTACTCCCCCAACTAGAAGGTGCTTTATTTAAATCATGTACTCTCCCAATTAGAATGTGCTTTATTTAAATCATGTACTCTCCCAATTAGAATGTGCTTTATTTAAATCATGTACTCCCCCAGTTAGAATGTGCTTTATTTGAATCATGTATTCCCCCAGTTAGAATGTGCTTTATTTAAATCATGTACTCCCCCAGTTAGAATGTGCTTTATTTAAATCATTTACTCCCCCAGTTAGAATGTGCCTTATTTAAATCATGTACTTCCCCAGTTAGAATGTGCTTTATTTAAATCTTGTACTCCCCCAGTTAGAATGTGCTTTATTTAAATCATGTACTCCCTCAATTAGAATGTGCTTTATTTAAATCATGTACTCCCCCAATTAGAATGTGCATTATTTAAATCATGTACTCCCCCCAATTAGAATGTGCTCTATTTAAGGTCCAGTATTCTCTGTTTTGTATTTGTTAAAATTCCACTACAAACTGCATAGTTATTTGTGCCCCAAGGGACAACCTGTACTGTTATTAGTGTTTTTTTTGTATCAAACCTTTCATACAAAGAAAAGTTAAAAAGTAACCCTTGTGTAACAATAAAGAATATTCTTAGAAGAAGAAAAAAAGAAAGAAGTTGGTGCTTTTTGTACAGATGAGCTATTTGTGTCTTCAGATAAATTGTGCTAGAAAGTTTACATCTGATTATTCAACATGTTTGAATATATTAAGAAGCTTGTAATTAAAACATTAAAACATATTGGGGTTTAAAATACTCTCATATATTTCATTGTTTATTCCATGCCTTTTCTGTTTCAGTTTATTCCTGTAGACAAAAACGCATTCAATGACATTAAGAAAGTTGTGGAATTGACTTGGCAGAAGGAATTTATTGGACATGGGAAGGATGCTAAAGGATTGCAGAATTTGAATTACACAAGAATAGATGTCACCAGTGTTGAACGTGTTGAAAATATAGAGGTGTTTGAGAAATATGCGTTAAATAGGCAGATATTCTTCAAAAAAGCTGCCAAGCAAGGGAAAGTAACTCCATTTAATGATATCAAGTGTCTGAAGAAGGGTCCACTAATGACCACTGCCAACATCTCAGGTACCAGTGTGTTGGCAAAAGACATTCATCCTGCAATCAATGAATACTACCTCTTCCATGGCACAAAAGAAGATGTGGTACAATCCATAGCAAAGCAGGGATTAGATGACCGCTTAGCACAAAATACGATGTTTGGAAAAGGTGTTTATTGTGCGGAGAGCTCAACCAAGGCTGATCAGTATGCAGGTAAAATCTATTCTCTGTGAAAGGATTTAATGCTCAGTGTACCAGCATATATCCAGTCTCGCCATCATATGTCACAGGCATTTGTGGCTCACTTTGGGTCTTTGTGCATTAGCTTTAAATCTCAGCTTCCTGAAACAAACACTCGAAGTTTTTTTAAAACAATTAAAGTGGCTAGCAGCAGAATACCAGATGTGAAAAGAAATTGACATTTTAATGCATTTTGGCAAGATAAATTTCTCTACAAAGAAATTACTTTTATCAATTGAAAGCAAAAACAAACAAACTTGTAGCTGGCAGCATTTGATTCAAGGCATTTTTTGACCATAATTTTACCTGAGACAATGTATACTGAAAACATTATAGCTCACCAATGGCACTTATGCAGTAGTTAATGATAATGGTCAGATATTTTCATTATGCGGTTCTGATTTCTTGGAACAATTTGACCAGGTGTTAGGATTGGCTGACAAAAAAAGCCACCACTGAATGCCCAAGAGTATTTAATATCTTTGAAACTTAGGATGATGAGATTGGATATCCAGCTGAATAGAACAACGACCTTTATTTGTCATCACACAATTCTTTAGCCAGTAAGGCTCTAGACTAAAAATGAGTATTTTCCTTGCCCTTGATTTGATGTAAATGATTTTTTTTGTTGGATTCAGAGCAACACAAATATGGTAATATACATGATATATTTTGTCCCAGTCATTTGTCATAACTTTACTCCATTTGAAAATATTCTGACAGACAAAAATTCAGCATTTTTTAATTCCTATTAAGATATTCTAGTCTGGAGTAACACGTTTAGATTTTAAAATATTTTGTAAAGTTTTACGACAGAGTGTCCAGAACACTTAGACTTCTTCAGCTAAACTGTGTAATACAATACAGAAGTATAAAATATGGATCATTTTGTGTTTTTTGAAGGGGAGTGTGGGAATTGACTTATTACAAATCACTGATGCTCTCGCATTGAGGTAGAAATCTTCCAGAACTTAGATAGGGCTGCCATAGTCTGCATTAAGACCTATATTGTAACCTCCTTTGCGCGTTGCTTTAACCCACCAGAAATTGTGACACTTTACAATAGAATCATCTTGCACCAGTTAGACTGATCAATATATCCAAATTAGATTACTTGCTTCTTTTTCTGAGTCATCTCCCCTGGCCTTTGAGTTTTCAACAAATTGTCTACAGTTGTTTTATAGCTATGTACATTGAGTTTTTACAGAAGTATTTCTGTAGAATTCTAGTTTGAGTTTTACAAAATGTTCCTTTGGACTACTAGTTTTTTAAATTTTTGTAAAATATGTTTTTTTTGCTTTGAATGAAAAAAAAATCATGGTTGGGTCTCCTTTGAATGCTTTGAATTGTATGTATAATAAAAGGCATATACTCTAATGTAATGGTGCTTTATGTAACAGTATATGAGTCTTCGTTATTTGAAATTGGCCACTACTGATGTATGAACATATTTATCCTATAGTAAAATGTCAACTCTGCATTTTTTCTGGAGGCAAGGACCATTATCTGAATGTTTGTTTCTTAAAACAAATCATGCTGGTGTAGCCTACAAATAGCATTTCCAGTGTGTGTGTGTGTGTGTTGCTAAGCACCTTTTGTTGATATAGCCTTCAGATTTTCTAAATTATTTCCTTTTCTACATAATTTAATTTTACAGGAAAAAATAATTACTGTCTCTTGAGGTTTTCTCAGTACTTAATTGTGTCAACATAGGGTGTAACCTTTACTGGAACAAGGCTGAAGAAAATTCTGCTGCTGATGAAACTTTAAATATTACCTGTATTCATTATCCAACCATTTGTATTAGGATTCCCTACCATGACATTAGTGGAGCATATATAATTGCCAGTGACTTCTCAATCTGTTTGTCCTTCCATCATATCTTTGTTAAGCGTTGTGTTTAGCACAGTTTCAGTTGCTATGGTAAAGCATTCATGTTTAAGGAACACAGTTCTAGCTTTTAAGAAAACATGTAAATGATCATAATATAGAATTCAGACAAATTTGATTTATGGAAACAAGAATATATCAAATTGTTAATTAGTATGCTTCTTGATAATCAATAGTGTCCTCAAGGATATTTACAAAAAGGTTAAAGTGGACGTAATTGGAGTTTTCAGAAGTGTTATATTTCTTCAGTTCACTCATCACTAATAGATAATATGACTAAAGTAATTAAGAGTACTGAATGGAACAAAACAGAAGAAGACTTAATTGGTAACAAACATACTCAGGCAAAACATGTAAGGTATGGGTCAAGTACAGTCATAGATCTTTTATACAAGCAGTAATCATGTTATAATATAAATAAGATGGAGTACTGAGAAAACCCTACGAGACAGAAAATGAGAGAGAGAGCATGGTCTATCTAAGTATTACAAGTACAAGGAGAATCTAACGAAAAGTGATCAATGATTTAAAATGAAAATATTTTTGACATGTTTCAATATTTAAAAGAGTTGCAAATGGTTGGCATGTGAAATCAGTACAGGTAGCTTTTAATTCATCTGTTCGGTGTCTAATTAGTTCATAATTTTGCTGACAAAAAATGCCTAACTTTTTCACCAGTATTGCTTTTTATCATGTAGTATACATTGTCATCAAGTATTATACATTGTCATCATGGACCACTCAGGTGGCCTAGTGGTTAGAGTGTCCGCCTTGGATGCGGGAGGTTGTGAGTTCGATCCCTGGTCGAGTCATACCAAAGACTTACAAAAATGGTACTAACAGCTGCCTTGCTAATTGGCACTCATCATTAAGAGGTTAGTGTTAGGACGTCTGCGGCATGATGCCCCAGTGCTAGACATCACTATAAACTGTCACTGCAGACATCGTAGTGATATGACTGAAAAATTGTTAAAGCTATGTAAAAAATCCAAATCACACACACACACATTGTCATCATATAGTATACATTGTCATCAAGTAGTTATATTGTCATCGAGTATTATATATTGTCATCATGTAGTATACACTGTCATCATGTAGTATGCATTGCCATCATGTAGTATGCATTGTCATCAAGTAGTTATATTGTCATCGGGTATTATATATTGTCATCATGTAGTATACACTGTCATCATGTAGTATGCATTGTCATCAAGTAGTTATATTGTCATCGAGTATTATATATTGTCATCATGTAGTATACACTGTCATCATGTAGTATGCATTGTCATCAAGTAGTTATATTGTCATCGAGTATTATATATTGTCATCATGTAGTATACACTGTCATCATGTAGTATGCATTGTTATCATGTAGTATGCATTGTCATCAAGTAGTTATATTGTCATCGAGTATTATATATTGTCATCATGTAGTATGCATTGTCATCAAGTAGTTATATTGTCATCGAGTATTATATATTGTCATCATGTAATATACACTGTCATCATGTAGTATGCATTGTCATCAAGTAGTTATATTGTCATCGAGTATTATATATTGTCATCATGTAGTATACACTGTCATCATGTAGTATGCATTGTTATCATGTAGTATGCATTGTCATCAAGTAGTTATATTGTCATCGAGTATTATATATTGTCATCATGTAGTATACACTGTCATCATGTAGTATGCATTGTCATCATGTAGTATGCATTGTCATCATGTAGTATGCATTGTTAATACAAATGATGTACTCTGTCTTTCTACATTATTATCTCATCCATCTTACCTCATATGATCCAGTTCATCATGAATAACAGTTTCAATAAAGCTAAGGAACAACTGAAAAGAGCATATTTTTTTAAATATTTGTTTACTTACAGTAATGGTAAGATATTTGATGACTGATGCCAGTTTTAAATTAGGGTATATAATAACCATGTTATTGCATGCAAACTGTCTGGAATATCAGGTGGACTCATTGCTTAGGCATGTCAATCCACAAGCTCATTGGCCACATACCAAAACAAATGATTCACCTCAGACATCAGACAGTACATATTATAATGACCTATAAATATGAACTCTATCATCTTACCTGTAAATTATCCAGATAGTGCTGAGTTATAAATGTGGACTCAGTCATTCAACCATGTATTTATCCTGATATTTATGGCATGTGACTGTAGACTTAATCATTCAAGCTAACAATTATCCTAATATTTATGACTTATAAATGTAGACTCATTCATCCAACCGTGCAGTTAGTTATGAGTTATAAATGGAGACTCAATCATCCAACCATGCAATTATCTTGATAGTTATGAGTTATAAATGTAGACTCAATCATCCAACCATGCAATTATCCAGATAGTTATGAGTTATATTAATGTAGACTAAGTAATCCAACCATGCAATTATCCTGATGGCTATGAGTTATAAATGTAGACTAAGTCATCCAACCATGCAATTATCCTGATGGCTATGAGTTATAAATGTAGACTCAATCATCCAACCATGCAATTATCCAGATAGTTATGAGTTATATTAATGTAGACTAAGTAATCCAACCATGCAATTATCCTGATGGCTATGAGTTATAAATGTAGACTAAGTCATCCAACCATGCAATTATCCCGATGGTTCTGAGTTATATTAATGTAGACTAAGTAATCCAACCATGCAATTATCCTGATGGCTATGAGTTATAAATGTAGACTAAGTCATCCAACCATGCAATTATCCTGATGGTTCTGAGTTATAAATGTAGACTAAGTGATCCAAACATGTTATGAGTTATAAATGTAGACTCAGTCATCAAGATAACAATTATCCTGATAGATATTTCTAGTCCTACAAGTCTGAATAATGGAGTTATTATCCTGTACCATTTTCTGAAATATTTCAGATGACAAGCAAAACAGATCAGATGGGATGAAGAAAATGTTCCTGGTGCGTGCTTGTTTGGGACATGTTCTCATCGAGACCAAAAGCAAAGCTTACAACAGGCCCCCGTGTAGAACATGCAGGCAGGATAAATGCACAGATCATGGTAATATTTTTTATGACTGCGTGGTGGGAGAGGGAAGCTGGAACTTTCGGGAGTTTGTATTCTATGAAGGAGCCCAAGTTTACCCAGAATATCTCATCACATATAGGAGAGCATGAGAACGCAATAACATGAATCTGTCTTTTGCAGTCATCTCTTTCTTGTGAGACCATTTTCAAGATAGGCTAACCCCTTTTATTTTTCAGTAAATAGTTTGGTAATTTCTTTGTTTTATTTATCACATACAAAAGTATACTGTAACTTTATAAATGAATCAGTTGCAAAATTGTTATGTTGATTCTCATACAGTTTGGAAATATTTTTCGAGACCATACAACATTTTTTAGTTCATGGTCACTAGGAAGATCTCAACTTTCTAAGACATGAACATTTCCTAGTGTTAATTTACTTCCGATTTCACTGTTACAGTTTATGATGTGAAGCAGTCAGATGGTGCATTACGTATTTGAAGAATTCCAGTTTTCTTCTGTTTTAAAGAATAATTTTTTTATTTTAATAATGACATCATCTATAGAGCATCATGCATCATAATATTTACCAAAGTTTATTGAGAATATTTGTGATGAGCATTAGTGTACATTATATGTAATCAAACTGTATCGAGAGGTCACCAGTACTGAACCTGTGGTTCTTGTGTTAAACTTTGACAGTGAGTGCCACATTGAGACACCATTTTGGTGGATTTCTTCCAATCAAATAAACAAGCAATGAACTATTATCATTGACCTGCCAGACTAATCAAGAATACTTCTTCACATTCACAGATGTTAATTTAGTATGATGCCACCCATTTTGAAAATGAAATGACAGCTTAGTATGTGATATGGCCACTGATGGTGATAGGTGTGTTGGGTTGGAAATGATGATACAAAAATACACAACCGTGATGTCTTCTCATTAGAGGTTGGCCCCAGTTGAGAGTGACCACATTAAAGAGGCCATTCAAAAATTAAATTTTAAGATAATGATAGTAAATAAAAAATTGCATTTTTAATTAAGTCGCTTGAGGTAGTTGATAGATCATAATGTAGGACTTTTGGTCATCATATGCAGCTAAATTTAGCCTGTTGAACTCAACATTTGACAGGATTTTAAATTACATGAGAGCACAGAAATTTTCCGTCATGAATTAAAAATTCGTATCATTATTTGCATTATTTTTTGAAAAAAGTTTTGTCACATACATATTGAGAAATTCATAGTCAGATCTGTATTATTGATCACTCCAAATAAAGGGCACCTGTTCATAATGGTCAGATTAACTATATCACATCACAATGTATAAACATCCTCTGTATAGTGGTCACCCGCCTAATGTGGTCACTGTAAAAGAGCCCAAATACAGATGATTTTTATGTGTAATGGTCAACAGAGCCCAAATTATCATTGTCATAAATCCAGGCATCATTTTGCCGTTAACGCTAAGGATTAATAATTTTTTAGATTGGCTTGGGAAAATTAATAAATAAATCATCAACATAATATTGTCAAAATTCTTTACCCAGGATTCTCATATTGACTCAGATTTGTCTTGCTAATCACCAGTCTGGCATGCAGTCTACAGTTGTTGGGTTGGTTGATCAATATAGAATTCACTTTTCTATGAAGAAAATAGCTAAGTCCCAAAGGTAACATTATGCACAGGTTTCACTATATCATGTCAGATGCTAAATATAGATCCTTCAAATTATAATCTGACTGTTGCTTGAATGTGAAGAATGGTGGTCCATCAGCATTAAGAATCTGAAACTAGTTAAGCATTTGTGATTGGAACATCTCAGTTAATGAATTAGCACAACCATGCCTGTCCATTTGTCAAACATTATGGGTAAAATCAACCTTTATCTTTGAAAAATGCCATCACTTTATTACACATTTTCCTTTGGTTGTGAGAATGGCAATGCAGTTTGCATGGAAACTGATCAAGTTACTACATATGTATATCAATTATTTTTTGAAAATTATATTCATGATTGTAAATTGTAGTTGTCTATAGACAAATTTTATACATGGGTATAGGTTGTATTTTAAGATATTAAGTGTGTAGATTGTGTAGAATCTATAAATAGATGCTTAGGTGTTTACAGGTGTTAATAATAATATTTATAATAAAACCTGTTTACAACTGCTGGCAGACCAGTGCATTTGAGGATCTAAAATTCATTTGAACATTTGATTATTTTGAACATGAATAGAGCTTTGTTATGATTATTTTTGGATTAAGTTGATATTACTGTAAGTTCTTCTTACATTTTTATTTTATAACTTTGATAATTTAATTATTTCTTAAGGTTTAAATTGTTTTGTTAGTTTTTCTTCTTTCTGTTACTTCTAAGTCACAACAAAATATATACACATTATAGGGTACAAACATTATTGGTGTATGAATGTGAAGGCAAAACAAGTCCACTTAGATAAGCTTAGTACAAGTCCCATTTTAAAACAGATTGCCTGTGTCAAGACTGACCTATAGGATTATGATTTGAATTTGACCCAGTCATCATAAGTACTCAGCTAATCAACATGAAACTAAACTGATTACAATCAGTACTTTGCCAATCAGTATGAAGCAACACTGATCAGAATAAGTACTCAACCAATCAACATGAAACCAAACTGATCAGTGTCAGTACAGAGCCAATCAGCATGAAACCAAACTGAGTACAATATGTACTCAGCCAATCAATATGAAAACCAAACTGATTACAATAATTACTCAGCCAATCAGCATGAAATCAAACTGATCAGAATAAGTACTCAGCCAATCAGCATGAAAACAAACTGAGTACAATATGTACTCAGCCAATCAATATGACACCAAACTAATCGCAGTCAGCCTGAGACTCCTGGACCTGAATGGACTTTGTCTTCCTACAGATGTACAGATTGACTGTTTCAAATGCTGCAAATAATACTCATATTTACTAAAATGATTCAACAGTCAACATACTTAGAAATGATTATATGGTTATACACTTCATACATACTTTATATTTCCCTTTGCATATTTCTTATATGTGGCTATATTAATTTGAATGACAAATGTTGCAGTTTTAATGTATAAATATGCCTTAATTGGTAGGTGCTAAACTCCTGTTACTGTAACAAGTTTGTGTGCAGTTAGATTTTATGGTATTCAGCAAAATCCAAATCTAGTAAATCTCATTACTTTAAGGCTTGTGTTTTCTTTTGCTTTTTGAAACAATATTATACAATCTGATTTTGATAACATCCCAAAATTCCTTGTTTATGTGTGATCTACATCATTATTTTCCTCTTAGTACTGATGAAAGACATATAATAATTTTACATTTATAAAAGTAACTCACTGTATATATAGGTTTACATATCTATAAACACCAGACAGAAAATGCTATAGATCTTGATATAGATAGCAATTTAGAGATGATCAGATTTATCAAATGTGCCCTGACAGTCCTTATGCATAGAATTGTACTTTCTCTAACAACAATATTAATTTAATCCAACTACCATCTAACAATTTTGTTACACAGTCAAAATGTATTATGGGCTAATTGGTATGCTGACACTTAATAGAGTTGTTTCCCTTTGTCCATATATAGCTACATAAAGGCTGCACGGTACTAATTGTACAGAAAAATGGGAACCAGCCTGGAAATGGGTGAACATAAAATAGAGTATATATGGGTTTGGTTGGGCAGAATGGGTTGATAATGAAAGTTATTTTGCAGGAAAAAGAATCTTTTGAGAGCTTATCCTAGTTGTAACTACAAAAACAGAGACATTGTTTTCATGATTGAATTTCAGTTCTTTAACAGTCTTGAGTTTTCAACACTCATTACTAAAATTAGCACCTGACTCTTTGGAAGCAGAATTGAAAGCACATGTTTCAAACATGCTGTCATCCAAGTTTCGGCTATACTGATAAATACAGGTTTGATCATGAACACTCAGAATTTGAAAGTTATTGAATTGTTAATATCATGGTGTTTGCATAGGTTTACTAAGGGAACTGAATTAGTACCGTGAGTCCTGTATGGGGGTATATAAGTAGAAGAATATTAGGAAGATAAATCAAAGATATTGACATGGTTTATGGGCTGATAAAAACCTGCAAAACTCTGCAGCCAATTTTGTCTGAACATAGTGTAAAGTACATTTTATACACTTAGCACTATTTCTTGCTGCTGTTGAATTTTGTGCTAGATATGGCTGTTATCAAATACTGGTAAGTGTCTAAACTGTTGGCATGTTGTCTGAGACAGATTGCATGCAGCAAAATTGCACATTTTAATAAACAGGTGACATCAGACCCACATATTGTCCATCAGTATCAACTCAGATTTGGGAGCCTGATTTATTGGGCAAGAGAAATGTGTAAGGGTTGTGTCACTGGCAACTGTAAGATATTTCTTGCTAGATATTGATATTTTGCTAGAGATTTATATTTATATTTATATTTTTTTAATATATTTTTAGTGTGAGAATTTTGTTGTGAATTGCCACATTTTCTTTTACTTTTACTAGTACTGATGGAATATTTTATTCAATAGTTTGTTGTTATATTCAAGAAATCACTTTACATATATTCATCAATAAATGTCAGTAAGTTTATGCTTCAGATTCTAACATACATGATAATGTTGAGATGCTATTATTTTTCTGATGTGCCTGTCTTGTGTAGTTGGTCCTAAATGAAGATGGTGCTGATCTGATGCCAAATATGGCTGCCAAAGTTGCCATCTTGAAAATCTTTTTATCTCTACTTGTCCTGAATGGAAAGTCATATTGCCATGGAGTTTTTACTAGATCATTTCTTACAATGTCTGGTTAATCCTAAAGGAGAACTGTTCTGATCTAACATCATCAGTGAAAATATTGTTATCATGCTTCTTCATGAAATCATATCAACATGGAGTTTACCCTAAAAGACTTCTTGTGATGTCTAGTTGATCCTAAATGAAAATGGTGGTAATCAGATCTTATTATGGCCACTAAGGCCACCATCTTGAAAATTTTGTTATCACTATTCCTGCTGAAGGAAATGTCACATTAACATGGAGTTTTCATCAGAAAACATTTATGATGTCTACCTGGTTGTAATGAAAATGGTGTTAATTGCACATTCAGTTATTATTTCTACTTCTGAGTGGATAGTCATATCAATACTAATTTTACTAAAAGACTTCTAATGATGCTTGGTTAGCTCTAAAGAAAATGATGCTGCACAGACATTGAATATGGCTGCCATTGATGACATCTTAAAAGTCTTGTTATCATAACTTCATCTAAATGAATTATCATCAACATAGGGTTTTCACCGAATGATTTTGTATGATGTCTAGTTTGTCTTTAATGAAAACAGTGCTGATCAGACCACTAAACTTGAAACATTTTTTATCATTTCTCCTAGATGACTAGTCATATCAATATTGTGCTTTCAACAAAGACAATACCTTGTGATTTTTAGTAGGTCCCAAATGGAACTTATACCAGTCTGATATTGCATTTGGCCATAATGGCATCCATCATAAAAATCATTTTATGAACTTACCTTCACCCTTTCAAACCAAAAGTCATATCATCACGAGGTTTTCACCAGAAAATTTCAAGATGTCTCTTCTGTTCTAAATTCAAATGGTGCCACAATGGTAGCCTTGTTCAAATCTTATTATTGCTACTCCCCTTAAATGCAAAGTCATTTTCACTTGCACTTTTAATCATAAGAGTTCTTTTAGTGTCTGGTTAGTTGGTCCTAAATAAAAATGGTGCCAATCTTATATTCAATGTGACCACCATGATGGCCATCTTGAAAATATTATCTATTCTCATCCCAAATGGATGGCCATATCAACATGGGAATTTTAAAAATCAATTTCTTATGATACCTTGTTTGTTCTAAATGAAAATGGTGTTAATGATACATTCAGTTAGGCTTCTATGATGACCATCTTGAACATCTTATTTTCAGTACTCCTCCTGAATGGATCATAATATTGATATTGTATTTTTGCCAAAAGACTGTCTAGTTAGTCCTAAATGAAAAGGTGCCAATCCAACATCCATTGTTTTCACTACAACCACATTTACAGCGTAAATCTACGTATTGCTGAAGATCATCAAAGATGCTTTCAACACTCAGCAGTTAAAAGAGAGAAAGGTCTTACCTTTAATTCCTATAAATTCTTTTTGCCAGTAGAGCATTAATCTCTTCTAGGGACTCTTGTTTAGTTTTGGACATTTTAACTTTTTTGTGATTGGATCGTACTAGCAACAAATTCAGTGTTTTGTATTGCTGCTATAATTCCCAACTATATTACAGAAAGAAAAGCAACATCAGTAGTATTATATTATTAGTAAACTTTGGTGCATGAATCAGTAAAGTACATGTATTGAAATGTATAGCTAAATTTAGCCTGTTTTAATAAACACACAGAAAAACTATGCCCTCAAGTTTTGTTTCCTGTCACAATTGTATCATTTTAAGCAGAATGTAGAGATTATTTACAACCACTGAGTTTTGGTTCAGATATTCATATGTATATAAAAATGCTTGCATGGTGTAGAACAAACTAAATGAAAATACTGTATACAGTCTGACATGAAAACATACATTAATAAACTTTGCTTCAACTTGTAAAAAACTTTGTTATTGCTTATCAACTCAGCATGGCAACTGCCAGATAAAGATAACTGTACATAAAATTAAAAAGGGTAACATGTACAATAGTTTCTTCTTCCATAATTTTGATCATTTTACACAAAATTTAGAGATTACTTACAAACATTGATGTTTTGTTTCATATACTCTTATGTATCTATGGCCATTGTTATACTCTCCTTAAGAGTGTGTCAAGGGAGAATAGTCCTTGACTAATGAGTCACTCTCCATAAATAAAGTATTATTATTATTATTATTATTATTATTATTATATAGATCTTTGCATTTTATAGATCAAACTAAATGAAGATATGCAATGTAATATGAAATTTGTGTACAATAATAAATTTGCTTAAACTTGCAGAAGATTTTGTTACTGCTACCAGATCAAGAGAGTTACACATATAAGTTAAATGATAACAAAGTTGTAGCTGTTAAAATTGTTGGTATTTTTGGTATCTTTATTGATAATTTTATCCTGGTCCAACCACTTTGAATGCTATGTGCCATCAAAGTATCTGAGACAATTATGAAATTGGTTCAAGGTTTTATATCAGATAGCTGATCTTAAATGAGTACAATACAATTGGATTGTTTCTCTACCGTCTGTCTACTGCTGTACTTCGTAAGAAAAACCCCATTGTTCTTATTAATATATACTGCCACGATAAAGCTTATGATGTTAAATGTTAAAGATATTTAAAAATCAACATCATCTCATCACAATGCTCTTAAAATTACATCATTTTAGGATTACATTATTTTTAGACAAGCTGTTTTTATTTTCAAGGTCTCCGATACTGTACTCCAGCACATGTAGTAAATGTGAAGGGAAAACATCAAAATTCATAGTGTAGTTTAAGTAATATTTTACTTAGAGGTTTTATAGAACAGTTTGACAAATGATATTAAACAAGCACTTTTTGTGGTTTGGTTGTTAAGAAACCATAATGCTGTACAACTTTTAATGTGCAATTCTGATTTTATGAATGGAAAAGATTTTAACATGGTACCTGCGATATATTGATGTAATATCAATTTGTTAACCTTGTAGAGTTTGTATTAATTTCTGTTAAATTTGCAGTGATGAATTCAGAAGATGTTAACATTTTGAAAATTTACTGATTATATCTATATACATTTTTAAATTGCAGGTCTATAATTTAAACTAGTTCCTATCTAAAAGTGTCGACTTGGATAAAAAAGTTTATTATTATCATTATTATTATTAATATTATTATTGCTGTTGTTTTAAATTTTTTTATACTGCTTAATGCTGAATATTAACTGATATTATGATCATTACTAATTTCCCATACTCAGAACACGAATATCTTAACACATTAACCCCTGGAGCTTTTTGTCATTTTTGCCTGAAAATCGAGTAGGAAACACATTTTGAAAGCTATTTCTAAATAGACTCAAAAACACCAAATACCCAGTCATCTTTCAATAACATACTGCCTAGTTGTGTTAGAAACATCGTTTTTCATTGGCTATTTGACTCGCGCATAAGCAGAAGGGTAAAAGTTTGATTATTTTCTCTCTCTTTTTTTTTTTTTCTTTTGCTAAACAGAGCCATTATTTGTGTATGGAGACCACTCTTTATTCCAAATGCCCATCTTATCCTACTTTTTGCAAAGGATCATCTGTCTGTTTGCAGTTCATACTGGTTTGCCTTAGATCTGAGACCAAAAAGTCTGAAATCTGGACACAAAATCGGATCCCAACCAGGGGCGAATTTTGGGTTTAAAAAAGTCGGGTCCAAAAAATGAGGTTTTTCTATCTGTATTTTGTAGTGCAACTAGATATTCCAGATTATTTGGTATCATTGTAGAGCTACAATTGTCTACCTTTATATAATACCACCCACTTTATTGTATCTTGCATGACCATGATGCTACAGAGCTCAGCAGTAGGCTACTACCTCCTGCCCCGTAAATTTTCAGCAATATCACACTGCTTTCATCAGTGACTAATGTTGATCACATGATGTAACCTCCTTGCTGAACATATCTATGCTGTATTTAAACTGTTTTTAGACAGCACCTATTTTATCTATAATGGGCAGTTTTACCAACAGAAACAAGGAGCGACAATGGGGTCTCCAATATTGCTAATAGGTGCCAATTTATACATGGAATTTTTGAGAAAAGGTCTTGGAACTGGTTAAGAACCTACCATCTATGTTATTCAGATGTTTGGATAATACATTTACTGAAATATACAAGTAGTGGCCAAGTGGTCTAAAGTGCTCTCCTTTACGGATCACTGCCATCTCACCTCTGTCTGCACGAGTTCGAATATGTAAGAAAGCTTGCCAGTAGTTTCTCATGGGTCGGTGGTTCTTCCTATGGTTTTCCCGGGTTCTTCCTCCACCATTAATACTGGCCGCCATGCATAGCCTATCATGTGCTGATAAATGGCGTTAAATCCCACAACAACAACAACAACAACAACTATACAAGTACCATATTTAGGAGTTCTCTGATGACCTCAGCTCAATTTGACCCATATATTCATTTCATCAGAAGAAGAAAATAGCAAACTGACATTCTTGTACATGTGTATAAATGTAAATGATGATGGATCAACCAAAGCCACCATGTATTCTAAATAAGACAGTAGAAGCCAAAACTAAACAGGGATGAAGGGCTTTAATTACTGCCAATCTAAACCAGTCTTCTTCTATCACATGACCATTAGTGAATACATTTACATTATATTAGCCTGTAATGAAAAATGAACAAATAAAAATTAAAAAAACTGACAAACAAACAATATAATTGAAATAAATCTATATTAGATCAGATATAATTAAATCAAATATATATAACAATAATGAATTATCCAGAGCAAGGAAGCAATCTTTTCAGTTGATTTACTGATATTTGTAGATGTTTTTATTCTTTTCTTGGGTCCCTGGGTTTGCCGAGTGGTCTAATGTGCTGTCCATTTCCGATCATTGCAGCCTCCCCTCTGCCAGTATTGGTTTGAGTTTCAGGTTTGACCAAAATGGGTATGTGAGAAAGCTTGCAGTAGCTTCCAATAGGTCAGTGATTCTTCCTGTGGGTTCTCCTGGGTTCATCCTCCTCTAAATTTACTGGCATCCTCTACCAAATATACTGGCATTCTTGAATAGCCTATCATGTGCTGAAAAATGTCAATAAACCACAACAACTGCAACAGTTACTCTTTTCATATGTTTTGCTTTCAAGGTTTATTTGTTAAATTTTTTTTTTACTCTGCATAAAGCTACTGTTATATAAAAAAAAATTAAGAGAGATGAATGAGTTAAAAGAAAAGGCATTACATACCTGGTCCTTTTATATTCTCTCATTATGAACATATGACATTGGCTAGATTCACAACTGCGGTTATGGACATGGAGTTGCATTAAGGTCCCACTCATTAAAACACTGATGGCTCCTTAAACATTATACTTTTAAAGGTAAGTACAAACTAAGTAATACACAAGCCTTATCAGCGCCCAGCTTGACTTTAATGACATACCCTACCTTAGATGTAAGACTGAACTTTACAAATGTTGCTCTTCTGTTAATGACATTTGAATTCGGAATAAAAATATTAAAGTGTGTCAGGATCTAGCACTCTAGTGAACAAAAGGGCGTCATATCATGAACTTCCAGTGCACTCCTGTTTACCTCTATGAGCAAACTATCAGTGATTTGTACATGAATACAAGTTCATTAGAAAATCTTGAAATATTTGTATATCATGGGTGATCTAATAATGGGAACATTTTAGTTATCTGTTCAATAAGTTTTTTTGTAGTTAGTTTTGTTTGTGGTATACTCAACTATATGTTCATCATTTACAACTTGATTCATCCATTAAAATTGTATTTCAGTAAACCTGTTTGTTCTTTGTTTTTATATTACTTATTTCTTTGTTGTTCATTAATCATTAATTCTTCCGTTCATTTCTTCTTCCTTCCTTCATCTCTGGGAATAGGTAGGGATAGGAATCTTACTGCAGACATAAGAAATTAATTAAGAATATAGATATTTTATCCTTGAAATTTCTTGTAAAGAAGTATAATTTATAGGTTATTCTCTAAAACAGTTGTGAAATAAAATACATTGGGATTATTGTGTATTCATCCTAAGAAGTTCTATACAATGTCATTTTGACACATCAAGACTGCTGGCACTTCAGCACATTCAAGATCTGGAATTCATTTGGAACACTTTATTCTTTTGGACTTGTGATAGAACTTTTTGGATTATTTTGGATTTAATTCACAATACTGTAAGTTCCTCTTAAATTATCATTGTATTACTTAGAGAATTAAATTGTTTAAGTGTTCAGTAACTTGTTGGCTTTGCTTCTTTCTGTTCATTAGTTTAAGACCATAGAGTCATAACAAGAAATGGAGGACTAGTCTGGGATACGATTTTTTTTAAACAAAATTCACAGAAATTCATTGTTTTTGAAATTTAAAATAATATTTTTTGGAATTTTCATTATCGCTGGTAAAATGTGTTCTATTCACAGATTTAAAAAATCTTTAGTGTCACCAACAAATTTTTACAATGTCACATAAAGTGGAAAACTGGTCAAATTCTAGCCATGGAGGGTCTGAGTCCTTGAAAAAGGACGTTTCTTGAGCTTTCCAGACGTTATTCTATTTCAGAAGCAAAAACAGCTTTGGTAAAACAAGAAATAAAAATATTTTGATCCAATACTCAGTGTAAAGAAATTTTGGGATAACAGTGCTTTGGGTTTGATTAGTAAGTCCATCTGGCTCTGAAATGAAATTTAAAACACTGCAGTTAAAAAACCCAGATGGAAATTGCTAAGAAAACTTTAGGAAAAATGGAAATTCAAAGTCAAAAACATGGTGGTGGGGTGGGGGAGAGGCAGGTGCAAATTCAAAAAGAGAAAGAAGAAAGAATTACGAATACATAGAAAGGAAAGGAAGAAGCAGAGAGAAAAAGAGGGGAAAATACAGTTGCAGAGAGAAAGAGAAACAGAAGAAACAGAAATGCAATTAAAAGTAAAAGTATTAGAACTAGCAAGCGAAAAGCACTCTTCCTTTTACAAAAGAGTTGAAATTTTGATGTCACCGCAAATATTCAGCTAGTACTCTCTTTTAAAGAAAAATAGGTAGATCAATATTTTCCTCATTTTGAGAAAATTACTGCAAATTTGCAAAGGCCAAGGCAGCATTGGACTTAATTATCGTAAAGTGTACTTATTGGCAAAGCTCATGAAGTCTATACTGACACAACCTTTAAGAATCACATTTCTGATAAGACCGATCAGAAATCCTTATATCTTCCTATGTGCACTTATTGTTATTCCAGTAAATAGGTTAAATTAAACGATTCATCTGATATTCAATCTAAATACAAGGCTAAATACTTCTGCAGACTGAAAATAAAATAAAAGTAATAAAACTAAAAATGATTAATTGTTCACTTCTTCCTCCTTATATAAATCCACATTACTATATTACGACTCTGTCACAACACCTCCCATGTGATGTATGTCGCAGCACATCCTACCTGACTTGTATCGCAACACAACCCAACTAACTTAACTATCCAAAGAAAAATTGCAAACACGTTCATACATGGAACACGAACCCAAATAAACAATCTATCTATAGCTCTCAATCTTAAAATAGAATCTACACTCATGGACAAAAATTAGAATTATAATATCGTGTTTATAAATGATCATTGCAATCTACAGCCATGGACAAAATTTAAACACACAATACTTGGCAAATCAATAACAATTCCAATGGGTATCGTTCAATGTATTTTTCTTAAAATGACCTATATACCTAATATGTATTTTATTGTAGACTCTGTATCTTATTGTCTAAAACGATTTTTTTTCTTCCGCCATACAACGTTCATAATTAAGAAAATTTAATCACTTTGATCTTTTTAGTGTATTGGTTGACAAGAACGTCAAAATAGTTTAATGTATGTCCATTACATTCAAATTAGAAAGGATAAGCTTGCTCTAAAACATGAAGATAGCCAGGCGAAGCGATAAGTTGAATAACATTTGTTTACTTAATATATATGCACGTTTCTATAAGGATCTTTTAGTTATTTTAGAAACTCATTTAAAATAAGTAGATAGGAAAATGACGCATTGTCTGAAACGAACTTGTGTGAATTGTATTTTTTCTTAAGAAATGGTTTTCCTGACATTACATCTGGCAAATAAATTTTAAAAAAACACTCTTTGTACTGCAACATAGTTCATGTGAATAGGTTTTGTGAAATATTAGATTGAGTAGACTGCCAAGTTTTATGAATTGAACACTGGATATTATCCATACTAGATTACGACATAATGTAGGTTCGTTAAAACCTGAATTTACCGTCTCCAGCTTGTTGATCCCCCTTTTCGTTAATGCGGTGGGGTTGAAACCGCTGCGCATTCTTCATGTTCTGTCCCAAGTATAGCAGACAACGAGAACTGAGTTATTGAGAAAATTACTCTTAGTGTCATATGCAACTATTAGTCTAGATTTGCTACTATAAGGAAAGGGCGATGCAGATGAAAATATAGAACTGTGCAACATGTATAACCGATACGGGACGATTTTAATAACTTATTCAAATTTTGAGTACTGTCATTGAGCCCCCCTCCCCATCTCCAATCATGTTTCCTTATTAGTCACTGTGGTAATGTTGAATATGTTGTAATACTTGTATTATGTACAAATAGGGCTAACTTAAGTTGTTAGAACTTGTGCCCAATTCCATTGCATCGTAGTGCGACTAAACAATATGTTTAAACCATTTGTTTGGATTACTCGTTAGAACTACAAAGTGCTCATTTGACTAAAAACTAGTACATTAGGGTTCTGGAATTTATTCGGTTCACTCGATTCTTTAGGACTTCTGATATAACTTTTGGAATTAGTTTTGATTTAATTCATAATGCTGTAAATTCCTCTTAAATTTTCATTTATACAATTCATAATTAAATTATTTATTAAGTTTTGTAAACCTTGTTTGTTTTGCTTCTTTCTGTGGCTTAGTTTATTGCCATAGAATAGTAACAAATTTTACATCCCTTATTTATCTTTATAAAAATAAATGATGCAATTGACATATTTATATTGTTGACTGTTATCTTATTAATGTCTAAAACGATCGACTTGCTTTTACTTTGAGTCGTCATAATTAACAAAATGTTGCATATTTATTAAATCACTTATATTATATTCAAGAATACAATTATAAGCATATGTTTATGTCTGTTCTAAATCCATCTTTATAAATGAATAAATGGGTATAAAAATCATCCGTTAATTAATTTTTCTTTACGAGAGAGAGATAGCGTGTATGCGTGTGTGTGTGTGTGTGTGTGTGTGTGTGTGTGTGTGTGTGTGTGTGTGCGTGCGTGCGAGCGCAACGTTAAAAACTAAACTTTCAAATTAAACCTTGAGATGACCAGCAGCAGAGGAGGGGAACAGACCACTTAAGGGAAGGGTCACCCTTGTTATACAAAAAAAATAGTGACCCTTCATAGAGGTCAAATACCACGTCTACGATTATTGTTTGTCCCCAACATAATTGTAGACGAGCCTCCTCTGCTGCTATGTTATTCTGAATAATCCTGGGAATCTTCATCTGAATCCTGGGATTTTGTTTTATGTTTCAAGTAATATTCAAGTTCTGATGGTGGTTTTTCTATTTTTGGATTTATGTTTTTTCTTTTTCTGTAATATATCATCAAACTTCTGTATCGATCTCCACCGCAATTTTTGCAAATCTGATATAATCCTCTAACGCCGTTGTTACATCCAACACATCTTCGTGGACCAGCATGAGGGTTTTTCTTTATAAGATAATTATGTTTTTTGCAATATTCTCCACGACATTTTTTATCACATTTGTTAGTGGTTCCTTGACGCAGCCACGCACAATTGTTCATTATATTAATGATATCAGCTTAATTTTATCATCACCCCCGTTATCCAAATATTTTATCAAGTCCAATACGATATCTTGTTCTAGGATCGTGCAAATTTATTGTTATAAACCCATGCGGAGTAGTTTGCGCTCGTGAAAAGAAGTTTCTGAACTTAATTATAACCATGTCACCGCTGCACCAGGTTTGATGAATATTTCGCAACGTGTGTGTGTCTACGCCATTAAACACAACTAAAATATTACAGTTATCTCTGATCACTTTTGGTATTTGTGTGTATCGTTGAGTAACATAAATAACATCGGTATTTTTATGTCTACCACGGGAAAAAATCCTAGCTGGATTTGACTGTTTATCTAGCATCACATCATCATACACAACTAAATTATTAATAAATCCGTTTAAAACATCAACGGACGGTGCTTCATCAATATCTGTTATAAACTCTATAACATCATTATTTTCGTCCAGTAATCGCGCGTTTTCGTTAAAATCTTTAAGTACTTCATAACATCGTTGATCATCAGCGGATGGTGTTACCAAATACAACTTATCCCATTTCAACCATCTCATTATCAGATTAAGTAATAATTGCGTCTTACCCGATCCAGATGGTCCCATGATAATCATTCGGATGGAATTCGGTAGTGCAGGATGGTGTTTAACTGGCTCTCGCTGCCGAGTTGCTGAGAAATCAATTATATCCATATATATTATAACATGAATTTATATTGTTTACGCTGTAAAGTTAAAACTTCAACCACTGATTTAGCTACGGTTATAACAAAAAATAAAAAAATAGCGTATGGTGGAAAATGTTCTGTATGCGGTAGAAAGAAATTTTCGTTTTTACCTAATAGGCGCGGTGGTGATATTGCTAATTTGATGTCAAAGTTTCCAGGTGCTCCATGGGCTAAATACAGCGGAGAAAAACATCTACCAGGATATAATTATTGCGGTCCTGGTACTCGACTCGATATCAGGCCTGATAATCAGGATCAACCAAAACCAGGCGAGGAACCAGTAAACGCCATTGATCGAGCTTGTCATGTTCATGATGTAGCTTATAAGAGTAAAAATCTACAAGATAGGCATATTGCAGATGTGAAATTAGTTCATGCATTAAATTCCAAAAAAATAAAAATATCAGAGAATCATTAGCTAATTGGTTAGTAAGATCCGCGATGAAAAGTAAATTAGCGCTAGGGGCTGGTAATATATAATGGAATCGATTTATTATTCACCAATTGGATACTGGAAGGGTAAATCAGCAATTAGTAAACTCGCTGATGCAGCAGCGGTTAAACATTCTGCCGCTAGCGCGTGGTTGTCCAGGCAGGCAATATGGCAAATTTATCTACCACGTCCTAAACAAATTCAGTACGCGTATTTCAGTGTCAGTGTTCCTAATGAAGTTCATCAAGCTGATATTTTATTTTTACCATATGATACTGTACGTAGAAAAACGTACAAATACGCGTTAACTGTCATTGACGTTGCAAGTAGATACAAAGAAGCAGAACCGTTAACGACTAAAACATCTGCTGAAGTAGCCGACGCATTTAAACGAATTTATCAACGAGGTGGTCTGCGATGGCCACAGCTGCTACAGGTTGATCCTGGCAAGGAATTTCTTGGTCCAGCATCATCGTTGATGAAACAACATAATACCAAAATACGACGAGGGCATACTGCAATTCATCGTGATCAGGCAATTGTTGAGCGATTTAATCGAACACTCGCTGAGCGGTTATTTGGATATCAATACGCGAAGGAATTGATTCAGGATAAAAGATCTCGTGAATGGGTGGCAAGACTACCAAGCGTGATAGCTGCATTAAATAATGAGATTACACGAACAACCAACATGAAACCCATTAATGCAATTACCAAAACAAATATACCAACACAACGAAAAGATATTGAAAAACAAAAAATATTGGGTGATGTTACAGTTAGATATTTATATGAGCCCGGCGAACTTGAAGGCGGTAAAAAAAGAGCGACCGATCCTATTTGGAGTGTTACCACGCATAAGATATCTACCGTGACAAGATCGCCAGGTAGACCCGCAATCTACAGACTAGATTCGGCTGCTCCTCAACGCGGATTTGTGCGTGAACAATTACAAGTGATCCCTACGGATACACAATTACCACCAAAATCACTTAACTAGCACCCAAGGCGCTGGCGCCTCTGCGTCGATTACATTCAAGACAGGTCAACATGATATTTTCTCGTGTATGACCAAGATTGTTATTTTTTCTATCTACGGTAAATTGTCTTGGATCATTTTTCAGATACCGCCATAACATTATACAATTACAACTTGCACAATGATTATTCTGTTGTTGTTTTAGCGCATTAATAAAATCAACATCAAGATCAAAATTGCGTTTATTTTTTTTATCACACCGTTCATAACCAGATAATTTTTTTCTTATTATATCATCGTCAACATCATCACTAATCACTGACGAGTCCATGACGATTCGTCTCAACTGAGATATTTTTCTAACTCGAGACACTGCGAGATAAACCAAGTTCGACCATTCGATGTGATCATCAACGATCCAAACAACTGTATCAGTAATAGTTAATCCCTGAGATGAATGAATCGTCATCGCGTATCCGAGCGTCCACGGGGATTTATCAGCACGTACAGCATCTTCAACAACATCAACGTCGACGGCAACAATATCATTCAATACAAGATTCTGTTTCCTCTTTGACTCTCCTGGTATATCAACGTCGATATTTTGCCGTCGCGTATCTGCTGGTCGATAACATAGTGGAACTGACAACGTTGGAAACTTTTCTCGTTGTAACTGAAACAACTCCCGCTGAAGTGTATCACGAACTATCTTTCTACTTGCAACTATCAAATCGTTTGGTCGCCATGTTTGCATAAAGTCTTTCATGGGTGTTTCTGAAATTATCTCGCGCATTATTTCACACTGTATTTTATTCGGTTGTAGTCTGATTAATTTTTTAAATTCCTTCAATGCTGCATCAAGTGCTCTATGATCATCAGTTATTTCTTCAGCGTGATCAACGAAACTTTTCAGCCAATCATGTGGAGATGGTCCAGCTACAGGTGGTGGTTGACCGTGATCGCCGCACATTATCACAGCAGTATTTCTTGTTAACAACCAATCAAGAAATGTTTTTAATGTTTCTTGCGGTACAGTGCATATTTCATCCCATATTATAATCCTTGGAATGTATTTCTCACCCATCCTTAAAGATGTCCATGTATCACCCTTCCATCGAAAAAAGCTGTGATAAGTACAGGAATTAACACCGCGTTGTTTCATCTCTCGCGCGAGTCTATGTGTGGGTGTTAGCACGATCATATCCGAGTTCTGAAATAGTTCGATAGCTCGAGTGGTTTTACCACTGCCGCCAGGTCCATTTAGATAAACCGTTTTGTGTCTAGTTATTGGATCGTATACCGATGGTAACAACGAAGTTGTCAACGTTTGATATTTTTTACAGTAAATATCTTTAACCGCAACATCAGCGGATTCGGAATAATCGAGCATATATTCATTTTTTATTCTCCACGAACCCCACGATGCATAAGTGCCTATGTTTAATCCTTCTAACAGCATTGAATGTTTTTTGCTTATATAAAACGAATCGGTAGCAACTCTGACGGCATGCGTAGAAACCTTATTTATCATCGATAATAGATTTATTGAAACATACGCGAGCATCGATGATCTTAAATGAGTATACTGAGGTGACTCACCGTCCATGTAGTTCACAATTGTACCTAGTTTATTTCCATTTGACAAGAAAGCTGTTTCTCGACTTACAAACGTGTTCTTGTTCGTTGTATCAGCGATTATAAAATCTAACTCAGCGTCGTCCATGATCAATCTTGTACAATGTTGTCTGTGATCATATGCTGCTCCTTGGGTAAATTTGCCAATTATTTTTCTACCAAGATCCTTCGAATCGGTTTCATCCGAATGTGGTAACCAAACTTCGGTTTGTTTTCGATATGATATAATTGCTTCGCTGATCGTCAGCGATATTAACATCGTGCAATCAAGCATATACCGTAATAGTACTATTGGTGTCCACATTTTTTCCGAAAAATGTTTTCCAAACCAAACATAACAAATTGCATGGAGTCCTTTAGACATTTCGAATGACTCGATACGAGCAAATCCAGTCAGATCAAAATCCGGTAATGGTCCATTTATCGATACTCGCGTCATTTCGTGCGTGGGATGACCGAATCGCTCAAAATACACAGAACAATCTCCGTATCCAAAAAAACTTCCCGGATAACACGCAACCATATCAACTGAAATAACATCTCTATGATCGTATTTAGTATTCCATAGTCCGCCGTGTCCATATTCGACACAACTGGATACTATGTCATTGAGAAAATCAAACCGAGTTGGTTTCCACGAATTTTTCTTTCTAGCTAAATGAGCCGCAACGGACAGAACAGTAAAGCAGTTGGTCAATAATTCGTCAGTGTCATCAGTGTATTGCAGTTCAAGATTTTTCATTTTCTCGTGAAGATGATTTGTTCGATAAATAACACCATTTGGCCTCACAAACTGATCAAATTGATTATTTTCCTCCACGCAAGAATGAAATAACCATACTGACACAGGATCGTTTTTACTTATTTCGTTAATAAAATCAAACATGTCTCCGGGATAACATTTAACAGTTCGATCTCGTGGAAATATTGTTACTGCGTTAGTCCACGCGTGTGAGTTATGATCAATAATTTCGATCGAAGCTCCTTTTGATCTATATTTTGATTCATACAAAATTTCTCCAGTTATCGTCGCTACGGTTATTGGAAATTTTAATCTTTTTCCTAACTCAGCGACATCTTTCATAGACGCACCAGTATCTTTAACCATTTCTCCCCACGTGTTTATTATTTTACGTCTCTTATCCGTTAGACCGTTTCCACGAGTCAAAACGGTAAAATGTTCTGTTACTCGTTCAGCTACACAATTTATTTTTGAAAATTTCATCGGCGCTAGTTTATCAACGCTAGGTTTTTCATTTATCACATAGATTCCATAAATAACCGCGGTCACAGGATATGCTCGTTCATAATACGGTTTGTCAATACCTGTCAATAGACCTGGTTTGGAATCTTTACTTAGTACGACAGTTTTTTTATTACCATGGACAGGATCATATTTGTCACGGATAATCCAATCATTTGTTTCTGTCAACACGACGAATTTTATTTTGAAAAGATACTTGCGATTACCTTGATGAATATCAAAGAGGTAGTTAATGATAGTTGCTGCTCGTTTGCCGTTCATCATAGCGTTAATGGCGCCGTTGCGTATAATCTTGAACGTTGACCAGACATGAGATGCACCATCTGTGTGAAATTCTTTCTTGGCGTCGTGAATTTTATTAATCAAACTTTTATTTTTCGGATCAACCAGATCTCGTACTGGTAAGTCAGAAGATATTCTGTCGAGGTTGAATTTATCCACGCTCCAGGGCTTTATTCGGGATAATCTATCGAATTCGTTCATACTATATTTCAGACAAGTATTTAAATTAAAATATTATGTATACAATGTCTCAATGCAGATGGCTCATGGTGGGTTCATTGACTCGTTGTAATAAATCCTGTAAAAGGAAGTTCTGCGGACAACACATGCAGTGCGTTAACCGTGGAAGCTTAGGACCAATGCCATGTCTGCGATGTGGTACTGGAGTGCGAGGAAAAACAAAATTATGTGGAAAGTGCGGGGGGAAACGGTTCAGAGAACTTAAAAGATATTATGACAAAAAAAATAATAATAGTGAAAATGCTATAAAATCCGTGGAGGATTATCTAACTAAGTTTTCAGACAAACAATAATTTAAACAAATAATATTATCATATATGGAGCAAAATATATTTATCCCACATCCTGTCGTGACAAACTACGAATCAAATATTAATGGTATCATCAGACACTGCAGGTTAAAAAAACCAGTTGGTCATGTCATTAATTCTGGTTATCTAGCGTTCACATACGAGGGAGGAAAGAAACATTATCTGTGTCATAGATTTACCTATGAGTGTCATAACGGATTGATCAATGACGGTCTTGTTATTGATCATCTTGACGGGGATCCTCAAAACAATAATTTATCCAACCTTTGTGTTGTCACGCAAAGCGTGAACTCTGCGCGTGGTAATACTGGAAGATGTAAGACAGTTTCTAGAAGGGTGATCAAGGCTACAAACAGAGAAACTGGCGAAGAAATTATATTTCGTTCGATGCATTCAGCTGCGAAATATTTTGATATTACCCCGCATTCAGTACAAAAGTAGCAGAAAATATATATAAAACCGCTTTCTCGAAAAAATATAAGCAAAAAATTATCTTCCGATATCAATAATTATCATTACCACCTCGAATTAATTTTTTTAATTTATGTCACAGATTTTCCCCCATACACTACTTATTTTTGACTCATGAAAGGGAGGTAATTTTATGGTCATAATTATTTCGGTTTCTAACTTACAAAAATATGCAGTTCGTGTATTTTTCTGTACTATTCGTGAAACATTCAGAACAACACAGCATATACATTACATCCAAACTACAGAAAACCGACATTTATATGCCAGCTTACTGAATGTAGAATCCAGCGTCTAGTATGTATCGATCGTGGCGGGTTAACAGGACAGGGATCCTGCATGTATTTACTCAATTACAGAAATACATGTATATAGTGTTTGGAATTAAAAATCAATTGCATTTTCCTTGTTCAGAGCAAAATATATTTGTATACGTATGTGTGTGCGTATGTGTGATTATGTATTTGTGTGCGTATGTGTGGTTACTTTTTTTTTATCGAGTAATATTAACAACTAAATACTCCCTTGACCACGATACAGATTTACGAGTGGGAAATCTCGTAATATATATTTCTCCATAGAACAGACATAGAGAGGATTGAAAATCTCGTATAGTCATAGGAAGAATGAAAACATCTAACAGTTATATTATAGGAAGAATGAAAACATCTAACAGTTATATTATAGGAAGAATGAAAACATCTAACAGTTAGATGGCGTGGTATAGTAAATAATCCAGCTTTTATAAATCTAACTTGTTTGGTGAAAACGTATTTCTTGAATTCAGAATTGCTGTAGCTATATATTAACTTCCGAAACATATGTTTGTAATAAGATTTGATAGCTCAATCCGTATCGAATTGGACTGTGACGCTCGCGGTCCAGGATCGAATTCCATGACTGACAATTGGTCGGTGGTTACGCATATTAGCGATTTTTATAATTAATTGGGGCACCGCCAGCCTCTCTCCGCTCTCAAAACCATCCAAACCACGTATCACCGGTGGTTGATACATGTTTTGTACCACCCACGGGTTGATTATTGGGGTAGGTGGTTCTGTTGAGCGGAGAAAATGGCCTCGTTCATTTCATTCATTTCATTATATATATTTCATTCATTACATCTCATTACATTCATTCATTCATTACATCTCATTACATATTTACTGAACCTGCTAAAAGACTCGAATAGAGGTTCATTCATAATATATGTTTGTGCCGTTCCCCTTCTTGGGCCTCTAGACCGTTGTTTGACGGGTTAGAAGCTCTCGTAGAAGGAATATTTCATGTGCCTGGTGAACTTGATAGAATGCGATGGCAATCTATGAGTTCTTGGCTGTACTGTCTTTCATTATATGTTTGTACTGTCCTTGAAACATCCCGACGAACTCGCTAAAGACTCGATAGGGGTTCTAGGGATATTTTTTTTTATTTTAAAGATTTATATATTATATAATGAACCATGAAAATATCAAAGACATTATTTCTGCCATCAAAAAACTAGAAGAAAACAGAATTAATATATCTGATGAACTAAATCCTGAAAAAATAATATCTGATTTTGAAACGTTAGAGGAGCTTAAGAACGAAAATAAGTACGTTCTATCATCTCAATATAAGTTCATAAAGCGGATTCAGGCAGCTATGTTTCAGTCGCTAGCTACCGTAGAAGATAATCAGGTGAAGGAATTCGTTCCTCTCTCCGCCGCAGTTGAAAAAATTAGATCGCTGTTATCCCACGAGTACGAGGAAAAGAAAACAATTAGTACTCGCATAAGACTATTAAGAAAAATTATGTTAGCGAGTAACCCCGTCCAAAGTAGTAATTTTGAAGATGACTGAGATCTTTGATGGGTTAGTTGGTACTTAGATTTATTATTTTATTTCTGAAATATTATTTTATTTATTCTGAATTATTATTTATTTCTGAAATTGATGGGTTGGTTGGTACTCTGAATCATGCAAACCAATCAATTTTGTAATTTTGATGGGTTAGTTGGTAGTCAGATTTATTATTTATTTTTTTCTGAATTATTTTATTTTTTCTGAATTATTTTATTTATTTCTGAATTATTTTATTTTTTCTGAATTATTATTTATTCTGAAATTGATGGGTTAGTTGGTGCTCAGATTTATGTAAAATGATCAAATTTTCAGAAAAAAAATAAAATATTTCAACATTTGTCAGTGAAAATTGATGAATTTTCCATTATCATTCGGGTCAAACCTCAAGCGGTTCTCTAATTGATTTATCGATAAATCGTCAAAAATCAGTAAAATTAGCTCAAAAAATGAGATTTTTCATGCGATTTTTGTTAATTTTTCTGGTAGTTTTCGAAAAAAATGAGTGTTTTTGACGATTTATCGATAAATCAATTAGAGAACCGCTTGAGGTTTGACCTGACGAAAAACTGTAATTTGACAAATTTTCCCTGACAAATCGACTAAAATACCCATCAAAAACACGAAATTTGTTGATTTTTCACTGAAATTCAGAAAATAAAATATTTCTGATGAAATAAAATAAAATATTTCTTAATCCACTCCTTATTTTATTCATTCTGGAATAGTTGATCGACTTTAATGCAGGAATGTGCCTGATCTATCTCTCTCGACGGAGTTCATTGTGTTAATAAGAAATCCTCGTTTCCGTGGCTAAATTGTTCTATGTTTTGTGAAAACGCGCGTTTTCAAGTGTATAAAAACCCTCACGTGCTGGATCTTTCTTACGACTTTACATACAGATTTATTACAAGCTCTTCTCCACGTAGGTCAATTAAGCGATTAAGGTGGTCTGTGAGTTTGAAATTTATTCGTGACAAATACTGATTATGTGTGCGTAGATAGACAGGATTGGTTGGTACTTGCACGATCAAATCGCCAGGGGGGACTTGTGGTGTGAACGTGTATAGGATGTATCCTTGTTGAGCCTGATTTGATTTTCCAAGATCTATTTGATAACTGCTTTCGATTACGTCACAAACTAGGTTAACCGCGATCGTCGATGTTATATTAACGATTCCCGGAGATACGTGTCTACCGCCGCCGAGTGGATCATTATTATGTCTGAGAACAGTTGCTGGTGGGGTTATTTTTGTCCATGCATCAAGTATTTTAGGAAAGAACTCATCAATGACATCATTGGCAGATTTTCTTAATCCATTTGGATTATAATTAGGGAACTTAAACGTTACAATGTCAGCTTCGGATATTTTGTATTTGGTTACGAAAAACCTTCTATAATCGCCTGATGATTCAAAAACCAGGTTTATGATTCTGTTATGAAAATATTCAATGGTATCAGCTATATGATTTAAAATTTCTATTCGTTTAATAATTTCTTCACGCGTAGATGTCAAATCAGACAAATATTCATGAAAAAGAACACGTAAATTAGCTAGTTGTTCTTTATGGTCTGAATTTATGATATCAATGACGTTATTGATATTTATATCGCAAAATGAATTATACAGGTTATTACCGTCATCAGCGTTGTGTAAAAGCCAATAGTATTCACCAGTTCGCTCGACACGAAATTGATCACGTTTATCCCATACCCGTTTTTCTATGTTCCACCAAAAACTTGTGTAATTCATTTTAATATTATGATGAAAACTCTTCGTCGATGTAAAATCAGCCCGAGTTGGTTCGGGTATCTGTGCAGGTATTTGTGGTGTTATTTCAGGCCAGCCTAGCACGGATCTGATTGAAGATTGATAAATATCAACGACGTAATCAGGCGAGTTTATTTCAATCGTCGAGGACAGGGTCGGCTCATGAACATTAATTGATATTTTTGCTTCTTTTCCTGTTATTGATTTTATTCTACGCGCAAATTCATCATTTATTTGTTCGACCTCATAACTACCAGTTGGTATTCCAACAACAACCCAGTCAGGTGTTCCATCGGGTTTGTTTTTATCAGCAAATACAAGCGAATTATTTGCTGGTGTACCATTAAATGATCTCGATCTGATGTTTGGCCAGCTGTAATATACTCGTAATTGTGCTAGTGCAATTTCATTCGCGCGAATTGCTGTTGGAAAATTGATGTTAAATTCAGGATTAATCGAACTTAGCGAGATCATCGTGGTCTTGTGCGGGGTTGTGTTTGTCACGATCTGCTGCAGTAATTCCGTCATTATTGATACTCGTACCTTTAATACCAGCGCAATTGTATACGCTGATCATCATTGAAAACTCAAAATCGGATATAATTCCATCATTGAGACTCGCTGATAACAACGAGGATAACCTCGTGTATGCGACAGTTGCTATGTGTAATTTTATCTTGTAATCGGATAATTTTTCGTTCGTGCAAGTACATACTTTTTTTGCAACGATATTAAGCACACCTGCAATTGTCGTAGTTGCACAAACACAAATAGTCACAGCTACTGGTGCCATCATTGTTACCGCGGATAATATTATTCCGCTTCCGGCAACAACAGCGGATACCGAATAAACAACAACGTCGATGATAACTAATCGTCGTTGATACTTTTTTATTTTTACTGTATATTGTTCGACTCGATCTTTCAATGCTGCCTGCCATTCACGCGCTTGATTGTACCTAAATCCTTGAACGTCGATAGCACTCATTATATTTTATGCCGTAACCAATTGAGGTTTTCCAGCTACAAATTCCAAACACCACCAGAAGGATGTTGCGGTTAATTTCTTATCAGCTGCTTCCAGAATAAATATTTCTTCGGTTCCGCTATTTAATATAACAGATACAACCCCGGAAAACCTGTCGGTGGAATGACGCCATGGAAACGTTGTAAATATTTCAAATTTTGCAGCACTAAACACAGACAGCCTGTACACGCCAGTGACTGTTGCAGTATATTTGATAGTATTATTTTGCTGCGACCATGTTGCAAATCCCGATGATACCGTGCATACGATGTTGGTAATATGCCCGGAAGTTATTCCGGCTGGGATTTTAATCAGACTGGTTTTATTAACGATTTCAGGAATTCCCGCTACGATGTCTTGCTGTGTTCGTTTGATCGTGTCTAGGTTAGTTTTGATATCAACGAGATTTATGTCAACGGCGCGCGGAGTACCGAAGAATTTATCTATGGATTCGTCGGTTTTTTGAAAATGTCTTCGAAATCTCCCAAAAGCGCCTACGTGAACATCATACTCAGCCCGTAACGTGGATAATTTACCATCTACGGTGTCAACATACCTTTTCGTTGCAGCATCTTCGTCGGATGTTGGATCTCTTAAAACTACTATTTTGTTTCCGTTCATGCTAAGTTCACCTGTCATTGTGTCACCGGTATTTTTTACGCGATTAGCAACGCTTCTTCCAATTTCATCTCTAATGGTTGTAAACGATATACTTGAATCCCTGATTTTGCCGCTGTCAGTAAACACGGGTATATTATCCGTAACTGCACCAAATACTCGTCGAATTATATCATTCCATTTGATATTGCTGCTTTTTAGTTTACCATGTCGATCCTGAAAAATAACAACCTCATCTGGGTCAACTCCAGCCAGGTTCATAATATCAGCGAGGTCATCCTTAGTCGCGTACTTCGATAGATCAACGTCACCGGGCTTTTTCTTAACACGTGAGGAAGATCTTCCGTAAATATCAACCATTATAATAAGACCTGTTGTTTAAAACGAATCGGTTGCTTGTATAATCATGCACGATTTTATGTGGCGGCCTGGATGATTTTGATATAGCATCGAGTACATTAATTACTTCACGGCCGCATATTGGCGGATCTGTCATTGTTTGTGTGGGTAGTGTTGAATACCAAACTTTGGTTGTTGCGTGAAGTGGTGCAACATACTTGATAAATTCAACAGGCGGAGCTAACCCGTATGAATCAAAATAAACGATTCCACGTGGATCAACCGCGTATGATACCCAATGAGTACCAGGTCCGGAACGTTCGTCGAGATTAATAATACCTGTTTCGAGTTTGTTTGGTTGTTTTGGTAATTGATCTCGCATGAAAACACCTCTAAAGGCAGATATTTTTAATCGTTTAGCGGCATCAAGTAAATCAAAATTTGATGCTGGAACGTCTAACGTGGAAGCCTTAGACCTCTTACCCAACGAGATCCTGGCAATCTTAAGCCGCGTCCCTTTTTTTTGTATCCTTGCCCTGTTGCTTTCTTTAGAGCCATTCCAGCAGCTGTTCCAACAGCACCTAACGCGGCTGCCTTTGCTACGGCTGGCGCGGCAGCAGCTATTAACGCTGGAATAGCCGCGAGAAGTGGAAAAATACCGCCTGTTTTAATTGAGTCTTTAACCGCACCCGCAGAGAGATTGAGTTTGACGCCTGTTTTTGATTGTTTAGCGTCGTTGAAATGTTTAAGCTGGCGTTCTGATAATGATAGCTTATTTTGACCACCCGTGATCTGATCTCGCTTTAGTGATATTTTCATTCCACAGTTTTTTGCTGAATTTGATTGAAGGTTTTTAATCTGACCGTGAGTCAGACTGACACTAACGTGTTGATATGGCATTTTATGATAATACTCGTGTTTTTAAATAACACGATTAAAGATTTTCCACTGGTGCATCAACGACTCTCATTCGACCACTACCACCTTCAAGTAACATGGCTTTATCGCTGAGAATAACCGCGATTGCTTTGTAGGCGCCGCGAACAAGTGGTGGACCAGCTATATCAGGAGGAGGGTTAGTAACACGAGCTCGAAAGTGTATATCAACGACAGATTGTTTGGATAAATCAAGATGTTCCAACGAAAAGTAATAAATCTGATATAGTTTTGTAAAATCTAACTGTGATATTTGCAGCCCAGTATCTACGTTTTGATCACGTCCCATGAATGACATCAAACGATGATATGCACGCGCTACGTGATTTTGATCAAAATTTAACAATATATCCTCAGCCGGTTCTTGATGTCCATTTATCCCCAAGGAAACTTCATTAACTCCAAGGTTGTCAAATATCATATGTGAACGTTCTTGATTACTCGTCCGAGCATTATCTTGCAGCGCAATAAAAATATGTCTCGGTGCAGAAACACCCTGTTGTGATGCTATATTCCATGTAAATAAACCATTAACAGAACTTTGAATAGCATCTGTGGTTGCTGTTAACCATGATATCAATGATTTACCGCCTTGATCCATAAAAGATAGTAATTTTTGTTCTTCAATAATAGATGGAATCATTACTGGCATCCACAATGAAAGCTTTGATATATTTACTTTACCCTCAGCGACATCAGCACCTCGCCAGATTGCATCATTATCATTACTTTTTCTTACGAGCACAATTGTGTGTTTAGCTCCAAAGATGACCTTTCTAACATTTCTGCAAAATCCAAAGATGTGAGATAATGGAATTGCACATGAAAAATTTCTATCATTTCCTGACAACGCTGCTCGGCGTGTTGCAAATCCCAGGTTGTAAGTCGCATTAACGCTTCCTACAATATCAAAAGCAGCACCTGGTCTGTCTGCGTGTTCAAAATCAACTGGTTGTGGATCAGATGCAGTATCTCGAGGTGTCCGTATTTTGGTATATTGAACATGATCAGCGCTGTCAGTAATATCCTTAGCAAACATCATTGTTGGACCGGCTGATCTTGTGTAATCATCAGAATATCTGGCTAGACCAATTATTGTTGTAGCAACATCGACATCCTTCTGAATTGATTCAATATTTTTTCCATCAATCATGTATGTGGCGCTATCAAACAGTGCCATAATCCCGTTGTTGACAAAACCAACACGCAAATTAGCATCATATGGCGTATTAGCTACAACATTTGTTACAAGTCTACCTTCTATTTCAATGAACGCCTCAGCGGGCAAGAAATATCTACTTGTATCATGAACCTGTAATTCGATTCTCCCCCACTGATTTGGTTGTCTTGCGTCATAGGAATAAAATTGATAATCACGCACTGATTCATCTTTGAGGACCGGTGCATCCATGTCAAATGCTGGGTCGGACATGCGTTTAAACATTTTATTGTAATTACCATTTTTCCAAATGATAATCATCGTCGACGAAGACCGCTTCCCGCTATTAAATTCGCTTTATATTTTTTTCTGCTTCTTCAGATAATTCCGCTAGTTTTTGATTTGCAGCCTGATTTATTATTTTACTGACATTTGCTGGCATAACCTCAGTACTTGCCAGTTTCACTGGTGGTTGTTTTCGTCTTATTAATCGTGCTAGTCTATCTTTGATCGCCAAGAACGCCTTACCAGCAACATTGACAATTGCACCAGGAGCTTTTTCACGAATAGCCTCAATAGCCTTCATACCTAATTGTTTTGCAATCGGTATTGCTTTTGGAGCCATCCTTCTAAATAAACCCTGAATAACATCACCAAGTCCATCTCCGTAAATTACTTTGTAATTTGGCAGTCGTGAGTTTACTACCCTGACCATGATCGGTCCACTTTGAGCAGTATGTATAATCATTTTTATATACTGATTGATTAATTGTTTAGTCGCTGTGATAATCATCAGCAATTTCATCAATAAGTGAACGATAAATGCTGCGATCCATAATACCACCTTGAAATAATCTTCGACAAATATCAGATATTTCATTGGTTATTTCTGCTGAGTTATTTCCTGCACGTTTTCCCCCTATGAGAACTTCTAACCGTGACACGTCATTGATGATATTATCAAGACAAACAAAATTATTTTCTCCTGATGCAGTCAAAAAACCACTTCCTACAGCGCCTGGAGGATCATCGTCAGGATCTCTTTCTTCTGTTGTCTCTGTGTCTTTAGATAAGAACCTTTTTGCTTTTTTAAGATACTTCTTTTTAAGTTTCGGCAAAGAAGACTGTTGTTGTTCTATCTGTTGCGGAGGTGGAGAAGACTGTTGTTGTTCTATCTGTTGCAGAGGTGGAGGAAGTTGATACTGAGAGAGTTGTTCTTGTTTTAGTTGTTTCATTCTCTCTTTATAAAGTCTTTTTACTTCTTCATGAAGACTTTCGTATTCTGGGCCTCTAGCTTGTTTTTTGTTGTAATATACGCGATATATCCATTTAATAAAATTATCATCATTTACTTTTTCATGACTGGTTTTTAAAATACCAGATTTATTAAATATACCAAATAATATCATTTCAGGTAATTTTTCTTTTTCAGTATTTCTAATATCTTCAACAACCCCTTCGTTAAATCTTGCAATCAATTCTAAGTTTTCTCCTACTGGTTTGGATTCAGATGCATGTTTTTTTCTCACGTCGGCGAATTCAGTACGAAGTTTTCCAATACCTTCAAGTATTTCTTCACCGACAGGTGGAGGTTGAGCTGCAGCTATATCAGTTGGAAGATCTCGTAAAATCTTTTTTGTCTGTTTAGTTCTTCTTGCTATTTTTCAGTCTGCGCCGCAGTTTGTTTTGATACCGGAAGAAGATCTTCTTTGATGACTGTTGCAACTTGTTCAGTAGCTGCAGTGACGGGCTTAAACAGTTTTTTAGTTTCTTCTTCGTACTCAACTTGTGCTTCTTGCTGCGCTTGTAGATTTTTTCTAAATGAATCTCTAACAGGAAGAAATTTTTTAATTGCTTCTAATCGTTCTCGAGCTATCCTTGCAGTATGAGATTCCGGATGTACCATTTTATTATAACATAATGATTTAATTATTATAACAGCAGAAGGGGTGATGATAAAATTAAACTGATATCATTAATATAATGAACAATTGTGCGTGGCTGCGTCAAGGAACCACTAACAAATGTGATAAAAAATGTCATGGAGAATATTGCAAAAAACATAATTATCTTATAAAGAAAAACCCTCATGCCGGTCCACGAAGATGTGTTGGATGTAACAACGGTGTTAGAGGATTATATCAGATTTGCAAAAATTGCGGTGGAGATCGATACAGAAGTTTGATGATATATTACAGAAAAAGAAAAAACATAAATCCAAAAATAGAAAAACCACCATCAGAACTTGAATATTACTTGAAACATAAAACAAAATCCCAGGATTCAGATGAAGATTCCCAGGATTCAGATGAAGATTCCCAGGATTATTCAGAATAACATAGCAGCAGAGGAGGCTCGTCTACAATTATGTTGGGGACAAACAATAATCGTAGACGTGGTATTTGACCTCTATGAAGGGTCACTATTTTTTGTGTATAACAAGGGTGACCCTTCCCTTAAGTGGTCTGTTCCCCTCCTCTGCTGCTTGACCCTTCCATCCCATTACACAACCAATAACTTAATAGCGATTGGTTTAAATAAGTGGATCGAAACAGCTTTACTCATAGGAGAATACATTACTTTTCATGGAAACTATTCAGTCAAATCGGCGACAGCAGTAAATATTCTTTTGCTCCCATACATTTATCTGAAATATCGACATACACTCATTAGAGGTCTATCTGGCATTAGCGCATTTCACGAGAAAGATGATACGTCACGTGACCATATTACGCGCGTTGTATTTTTAGAATAGGAATTTCCTTTGTAAATCTAACCCGACATTCTTTAAAAGCAATATTCAGCATTGAGATTTCGTCGTAAAAGCTGATTAACAGGATCTTTTTTTAAAACTTTTTTAATCAAACAGAAGAAGAAAAATCCAAAAGTAATACTTGTGAAAATTTATACAGCATTACTCCCTTAAGATAAGTCTTGTAAGTAACTTCAGACCACATGGCATATGATTAATCCTGGTCTCTTTGGACACATGCTTCAACATGCTCCTTTTAAAGCTGAACAAAGTGATCCTATGGAATTACCAAGTGGTTGCGTTTCAGAGTAATAATGAAACGTACATACTACTTGGAGCACTCTACTAAGGTAATGTCTTCTATGTCATTATTTGCCAAGTTACATTTACACTTTAATAATCTAGTTCTTTTTCTAACTAGGTTTAAATTGTATATATGTCGTATTTGACCAGGAACTAAATGCTAACTTATCAACAAAATGGAACATTACATAATGAAAATACAATATAAACACAAATACAATATAAACACATATGATTTCTGTCATTCCCAAATCTAGTAAAATGGCCACTAACGTGAATTTGTAGATAGATGGATAAATCGATGAATACATATATGATTGAATATGTGGAGAGGAAACAGTTAGTATTGGTAACGAAGATAGAGTTGATGAAGATAGAATGAGATCGTAGCCCCTCGCCCTCTCAAATTTTGTTTTAGCGAATAATGACATGACTGTTTGCAACCCTCCCTCCACCTACCTATAGCTACCTATGTACTTTGGTACAAGATAGGATAACATTTATCATGGTACTATAGCACTTGTCACAAATCTACAAAAAATAAATTTCCATCCAACGTTTTACATATTACAGTAAGTTTATATGTGGCAATCTTCAGGTGCTGGGAACATCTTCATCTCTACATTTTCCAGACTGTAACTTGCTATGTATGTATGTATGTATGTATGTATGTATGTATGCACGTATGTATGTATGTATGTATGTATGTATGTTTGTGACCATATGAAAGATATTCATGCTGTTATACGTCTCAGTACAATTCATTACCAACATTTCTTTCTTTTGTGTCCAAGGTTGGATAAATAATGCAGCGTATATCTTACACAGTTTCTGGACCCTTACTGATTAGGAAGATCGAACAATGGGTTTATCTGTATCAAAAGGTAGGTGATATTTGATTATTTAGGCTTCAACCTCCAAACAGTGCTGACAAAGATACACTTTTCAATAACATTTTCCCTCCTGAAAGTGGCCTCATTTTCACATCCAAAGATGTGTCACTATTTCGATTTAATAAACGTGAAGCAAATATTTTAATTCGCTTATATTTTAATTAACCTCATGGACTTATAAGTATGAAGTGAAAATGCACAAGAAATACATGATGTGATAAATTAGTCAACAAGGAAGCACGACAACAACATAGCAAGCAAACAAGCAATCGGGTACACGATGTGAAAATATTAAATAAGCGAGACCTCCATGTAGGTCTCACCACATTTACATGCAAGGTGAAGTTGGATTTTAAGGAAATATCAATAAGCCCATCGATAGATTGATCAATGAATCAATCATTCTGGTTATAAAGGATAACTTATGGGTATATATGAATGTCATGACAAGATCTCGCAAAAACAACATACTTTCTAGCATTACCGGACCATTCCAGTGGCCTAGTGGTTAGAGCGTCGGATGCGGGAGGTCGCGAGTTCGAACACCGACCGAGTCATACCAAAGACATAAAAATGGTACTAACAGCTGCCTCGCTAGGCTCTGAGCATTAAGAGTTAGTGTTAGGATTGGTCGGCCTGGTGTCAGGATAATGTGACTGTGTGGGACATCAAGATACATGTCTGTGGCATGATGCCCCAGTGGTAGAAATCAATATAAACTGCCACATTGTAGACATCGTAGCCATATGACTGAAAAATGTTAAAGCTACGTTAAAAGTCCAAATTACACACAGACAGACACACACGCACTTTATTTACCATTTCTCACCCTCCAGAAAGGAAAAGCAATAATCCACCCTATTCATTTCTCTATCTCACTACATTCTCTATGGACCATTTTCGTCTCTCTACCTCACTACATTCTATATGGACCATTTTCGTCTCTCTACCTCACTACATTCTCTATGGACCATTTTCGTCTCTACCTCACTACATTCTCTATTGACCATTTTCGTCTCTCTACCTCTCAGCCTTCTCCTATCCGTTTTTCCTTCTTTCGACAAGACAGTGTTCTCTCGTCACAGTTGATATCTCTTATTCTTACATATGTTTCACTACCTACAAATATCCGCACAACTGAGCCTCTCTCTCTCTCTCTCTCTCTCTCTCTCTGACCGCTTCGGTAGCCTAGTGGTGAGAGCGTCCAACTCGGAAGCGGGAGGTCGTGGGTTCGAACCCCGGCCGTGTCATACCAAAGACGTACAAAAATGGAACTAACAGCTGTCTCGCTTGGCGCTCGCATTAAGAGGTTAGTCATAGGACTGGTCGGCCTGGTGTCAGGATAATGTGACTGGGTGAGACATCATGCTACATGTCTGCAGCATGATGCCCCAATGCTAGGCATCACTATAAACTGCCACCGTGCAGGCATCGTAGCGATATGACTGAAAAATTGTTAAAAGCTACGTTAAAAATCCTAATCACACACAAACACACACACACACACACACTCTCTCTCTCTCTCTCTCTCTCTCTGTAAATACCCGCCTATCTTATCCCCTTACCCATGATCTTGATTCACCCCCACTACTACTCCAACAACGTCCTATTAGCCATACGGTATCGTATACAATGTCATCATCCATATTTCCTCTTGTGACATTATCAATTTCCTCGTATTCCAGTGAACGTTTGCCTCCAAAAATCCACTGATCCCACTAATCCCTAATGTGTGCCCCATTGTTTTAATACATTTCTCCATCCCAAGTTACGTCTGTCTGCCTCGCAATATTTCTTTTTCACAGATTGGGTCCGTCTACTGCCACACAAATTCCATCAAGCCAGTTTCCGATACTGCCAACGGTTGTCATTTCAGTTTCCGTATTTCGCCTCTCTACATCTTATCGCATCAGTTTTCGTATCTCCATCTTATATACAAATACGCTCATTTGTCTTTCTTTTATTCTGTGTCCAGGCTGCCAAACAAGAGGTCGAGAGTTCGAAATCCCAAATTTTTTAAATACTTTTGTTAGTGCACTTTTTATGTTCAAACTTTTTTTTTAACTCGCTCATCCCAATGTTGTTGTTTTTTGTGCCCGTCCTAGGACGGGCAATTCACCTAATCATTCAGTAGTATGCTACCCCTGCTTTCCCACTGTATATTGCCAAATATCTTTTACTCCGGTACTTCTGTCTCTCTCTCTCTCTCTCTCTCTCTCTCTCTCTTCAAATATTTCGTCCTTCTGACTCTCACCCCACCCACCCGTAATTGTCGTCTCTCAATTTCCTTGCAAACCCTGTACAATACAATCAAAAAATGTCTTACACACACACACACACACACACACACACACACACACACACACATATATATATATATATATATATATATATATATATATATATATATATATATATATATATATATATATATATATATATATAATGATGAAGTATTCTTTAAACGTTTGAAATGGTAATATCGCCAAAGTATCTAAATAGGTTCAATTTCATATGATTAAATATTTCTGTTTTAATCATTACTATATTCATCGCCGTTATTGATAATAGTGATGATGGTCCATTTCTTCCCGCAGGTGGAAGTTTTCCAGATACAAAGCCGGAGACGACGAACAGAGTCTATACGGATGTAGGCGGTATCAGGGTGTATGTCATTCGTGGAAATATATTTCAAGAACATGTATGTAACATCCAAAAGCTGTAACTATTTAAGGGTTGAATGGTGATATACCTATCCTATCTGTGTAACACTGCCTTAAAATGACAGGTATTGATTTTAATATGACTCCGTGCTTCATATCTGCGATATGATACCCCAGTACTAGATATACATAATTATAAACTGCCACACTGCAGACATCGTAGCGATATGACTAACAAATTGTTTAGGCTACGTTAAAAATCCAAATCACACACAAAAGAGTTCACCTGACATATTTTATAACAGACTGTGCATACAGTCCATGCATATTCTGTACAGTACACTTAAATTTGTATACATAATAATGTGTCAAATGATAACTGTTTTTATCAAGCACAAATGACAAATACGTATTCAATGACTCTGCTAATATATATATATATATATATATATATATATATATATATATATATATATATATATATATATATATATATATATATATATATATATATATATATATATATATATATATATATATATATATATATATATATATATTCCAGTAGATCTACCTATAAGTTAATTGTTATGTCTTTACGGGTTTTTTTCCCCTTTATTTGCATTGCTTAGTCTGTCTCTGTATTTCATGTATATATTTTTATGTGAATTATTTCAACTCTTTGGTAAAGTAATCTCAAATCAAATCAAGGAAAAAAGAAACTTATGGTATCTACTTTGCTGATCTGCTCAAAAGCACCGAGCCTGTTAATCTAATTAGTATTGATTGATTTGCAGAGAAAGAGTAATTCCGTTCACGAAATTAAAATGGCATGGTTTTAAATAAATAAGTAAATTACGCAGGCTGACGTGATGATTTGGGGGATAGACAGATCATTGGACTTAAGAAAGGGTCGTGCAGCTGAAGCTTTACTGAATGCAGCTGGTGATAACTTACAGACTGATATTAAAAAGAAGTACCCTGAAGGCCTGGCTTCTGAAAATATTGCTGTCGTCAAAGCGGGAAAATTGAACTGCAAAGAGATTTATTTTATTTCCCTGGAGAAATGGAGAGAACAGGCTACACAGCAGAAGGTAACTTTCTTTTTTGAGAAGTTTCATTAATCAATGAATTGATTCGCGAGTTTTCTTGTTAAAAGATCTGTAAATATTATATCCGCAGTAAATACAGTTACTTTATCTGCCTTAATCTAATATTTAGGAGTATTCAAATATATTTGTTATGTGTGTGTGTGTGTGTGTGTGTGTGTGTGTGTGTGTGTGAGAAAGAGAGAGAGGGAGAGAGAAGGGAGTAATGGTCCAAAATAATTTAGGATTAAATTGTAAGATACAATAGATATATGCGAACACAAAAATTCCCCAAAAGACCTTAAAATAAGAAAAGATAAAAGAACTTTATTCAGGGCTCTCTTCTTTCCAATTACTATGATTGCAACAATAATTGATAACATATATTACATTGAAAAAAAAATTTCACTTAATGCATACAGACGCACTTGTTTGTCAGATCCTAATAACACGAATGAAAGAACTAAAAGATGAATAGAATTTTACTAATGCTATGTATTGTACTAGTCTTAGTTCAGATAATCACATGGCTTTGAAACAGGTCCTACGGAATATTATATTGGAGTGCCTCAGTACAGCCAACGAGTCGAAGTTTGCTTCACCAGTTAAGTCCCGCCATCGGATCTGGTTTCCTAGGCTACCCAGCAGAGGTTGTTGCAAATAATATGTTTGAATGCATCAGGGAGTTCAGTCACAAGCACCCGGACACCACTCTGAAGATTGTCACTATTGCAGTTTACAATGGGGACAACGAAACTTACAAAGTATGAATTTGTAAATTAATTAAGGATTTAAGTGCTGCAAAACCTTTTATACATATAATGTTTAGCTTCTTGTGTCAATGTTAAACGACAAAACGTCTTGAAACTAATCAATATGATAATTTATGATACCAATACAAAGACAAATAATTATATGCTTTTATGTACATCTTAGGATGAATCTGGGAATACATGATATGAAAAACAGCCTTATTTCAAACAGACAAGCGACGAAATGAAAACATAAAAGACATTAGCTCAAACATATATGTTATAACTTGCTTTACCATTATTTAGACATGTTTCATTAAATATCAGCTCAAGGCAGAAATGAACTTAAATCTGTAAGATATATATTAAAATAATGTACAGTGAAGAAATATTACGGCTCCATATATATGTAATACTGTAGTTTTATCAGGACATAAATGTTGACATTTACAGTGTTTGACTAACTGAATTGCTATTTCAGGAACAAATTTGCCGTTCCATACTCATTATGGAATTTTCCATTTTAATTATTTAAATTCCAGACATTTACCGCACAGGCGAGAAGTATTGCTTGGCCCGGCAGTGGTACGTTTTTTGTAGTCAAATCGTACTCCCCCCCCCCCTCTCTTTCTCTCTCATTTTGCCTGCACTCATCACTCTAGTCTATACGCACACTAACAAAAGGATGGAACTTAGTCCTTAATAAAGGCATTCGTACGTTGCAGGAATACTTGCTCGGAGTATCAGTAACTCACGAGAACAGTTTCCTTCAAACTAAATGTTTAATCACAAAGGAGCATCATCTGTTGAGCTGTATATGCAAATATAGAAATATAAATGTACGCTTTCTGAATATACACTAATCATGGTATAATAAAACATGCATCAAATATCTAACTTTCTATTTCGGTATGCTTTTAACTATCAGCAAAATCATCTACTCTAGAGTAGAGGAATGGCAGTTTAGACGACTATCTTCATTCTGTAATGACGGAAAAATACGACTTATGATATATTGCTTCTAAAATGCTTTTAAAGATTTCTTGTTCACTTTTACCTCGAGGCACTGTAATGTGTGTGCGTGTGATTTTGATTTTTAACGTAGCTTTTATAATTTTTCAGTCATGTCGCTACGATGTCTGCAGTTTAGCATTTTATAGAGTAGTCAAGCACTAGGGCGTCATGTCCTACCCAGTCACATCATGCGGACAAGAGGTCGACCTGTCCTAACACTAACCTCTTAATGCTGAGCGCCTAGCGAGGTAGCTGAGAGTACCATTTTTATCAGTCTTTGATACGACTCGACCGAGGTTCGAAACCACGACCTCCCGCATCCGAGGCGAACGCTCTACCCACTTAAGCTCCCAGAGAGGTCAGAGCAACTGTAAAACAGCATTAATTAAAATGATTCTGCACAGTGAAATATGCAAACGATTATCAGAAGACCTATCCACTACTAGCATTAATTTTGAAATGAAAATGCATACCCATAAAGAGGGATAATCTGGTCACAACTCGAGGAGATCCAGTGGCGTGCTACAGAAGATCCCATGATAGAACCGAGAAGTCTGTGTTCTTTTGGTACCTTCTATGACCAGTCCACCGTTGCCCTACAGGTCAGACAGAACCAGATATTTGTTTCTGCAATTAATCACCCATGCACACTTAGCCATCTGCCTCCTCGCATACCCACGTAGGTAGGAACGCCTATGTCCTGTTCAGGTGCCAAACCTCTAGTGACAAGACGGGACTGAATATGATCATATTGTTGTAATGGTACGCTGAGTTATCTCCCTTTATATAATTCATTCATTCATTCATTCATTCATTCATTCATTCATTCATTCATTCAAAGCAACGTGTTTCATATATAAGTTATTATATTTTATCCACGGTATGTATCGTGTTTATTAATGCAACATTAATTGAAAATATCATTTCTCTGATAAATAATCAGATACTTGGTATTAAAATCATATCTAAAACTCTACGTGGACCTCTGTCTCTTTCCCTCTCTCTCTCTCTCTCTCTCTCTCTCTCTCTCTCTCTCTCTCTGTGATTAGGATTTTTAACGTTGCTTTAACAATTTTTCAGTCATATCACTACGATGTCTGCAGTATGGCAGTTTATAGTGATGTCTAGCACTGGGGCATCAGGCCGCAGACATGTAGCATGATGTCCCACCCAGTCACATTATCCTGACACACTGGACAACAAATTTTTACAAAAGTCATGTTACTGAAATAAAATTAGTCAATTCTTATCAATTTTTATGTGCTGAACACGAATATGACAGTCAAATTGCAAAATTGGCTCTAGTTTTTTTGTAATCTGCAAGAAATTAATGTTTACATAGCGAAATGCATTCCAATAGTAAAAGGTCAACTGTAATAGCCTACCTATAAAAAATCAAGTCATTGACTACATCTTAGATTTCTTCGCCTGTCTCTTGTACAGCTGTTCGGGAGCATCTCTGAGGAGTGTCCAGCAGTAGTCAGCCAGCATTGTAGTGGACCATTTTCCCTGGTATCTTTGTTCCATTGTTGCGATATCTTGATGAAAACGTTCGCCGTGTTCATCACTAACAATACCACAGTTGCTAGGAAAGAAATCCAAATGGGAATGAAGGAAGTGAATCTTTAGAGACATATTGCAGCCAAGTTTCTTATACTTCATCAACATGTCTTCTACTAGTTCCTTATAGTTTTCTGCCCTAACATTTCCGAGGAAGTTTGTAGAAACTAGGCGAAAAGCATTCCATGCTTGTTTCGCGTCACCTTCCAGCAAGTTGTTGAACCGGTCATCTTTGAAAAGCTCTCGAATCTGAGGACCCACAAAAACTCCCTCTTTAATCTTTGCTTCGCTGAGTCGAGGGAATTTTTCATGCAGGTATCGGAATGCTGGCAAAGTCCGGTCAATGGCTTTCACGAAGTTCTTCATCAAACCTAGTTTGATGTGAAGGGGTGGTAGCAAGATTTTCTGAGCCTCAACCAGAGCTGGGTGTTGGATATTCTTCTCTCCAATGGCTACATTCTGCCTGTGAGTCCATTCCTTCCTCATGTAGTGCATTTCCCTTGCTCGGCTATCCCACTCGCATAAGAAACACATGTATTTTGTATATCCTTGCTGCAGTCCCATTAAAAGGGCAACTACCTTCAAATCACCACAGAGGTGCCAGCTGTACTTGTTATACTCAATGGAATTCAGTAGCTGCCTTAAGTTATCGTATGTCTCTTTCATGTGGACAGCATACGCTACTGGAATAGATGGAAGAATGTTTCCATTGTGCAAAAGCACAGCCTTGAGACTCAGTTTCGAAGAGTCCACAAATAGTCTCCATTCTTGTGGGTCATGAGTGATTTTTAAAGCATTCATGAGGCCCTCAATATCGGAACAGAATATCAGATTACTTTCCTTTCTGAAGAAAGGCTCCAATTGCTGGTGGCGCTTTCGATATGCAGTAATTGTGACATCTTCTTCTAGAAGATTCCATTGTTGGAGTCTTGATCCTAGCAATTCTGCCTTGTTCTTTGATAAGTCCAAATCACGAATCAGGTCATTTAGTTCTTCCTGTGTTATTCTGTGTGGGGTTGATGATGCACCACAGTGAAAATCTGGATCACTGCATGCTGATGGACCAGGAGAAGAACAGGTCGACTCACCTTTGTCTTCGTCAGATGAATCAAGAGAATATTCTGCTGGAGGTTCTGGAATAGGAAGTCCCTCACCATGTGGAACTGGTCTCAATGCAGACGGAATGTTTGGGTAGACTATTCTCGACTTCTTTCGCTTCGTTATTCCGCCGGAAAGAGGAGGAACCAAGCAGAAGTAACAGTCATTTAGGTGGTTGCTTGGCTCTCTCCACACCACTGGGACTGCAAACGGCATTGATGACCTTTTGCAATTCAACCACTGTGAAAGCTGTGTTGTACATGTAGCACAGCATATATGCGGAGCCCAAGGCTTGTCTTGGTCACCAACCTTGCATCCGAAGTAAAGATGATATGCCTTCTTCACTTGAGAATTGATACTTTTCTTCTGGTTGGCAAATGTCACTTCCCCACAAATATAGCAAAAATTGTCCGCGGTATTAACACACTTTCGAGGCATTACTGTTCTTTATTGTACGTAAATGGATAAAATAATAAGTTTTATGTAACAGTAGCTTGAACTGTCTCGCACAACGTCTAAAATATTTTAAATGCTGAACCTATCTGATTGGGCTTTATATAGTACACTGCTTACGTCAGCTTCAGCAGCCGCCTGACATTAGTATAATAGGCCTACACATGTATAGTACACTGCTGACGTCAACTTACTTCAGCAGCCGCATGGCATTAGTATTGCACTGCATCAGAAAATGATGCAATCAACTGTGGATGATGTGAGCATGATGGTATTATGCAATGTTACATCATTATTCCGGATGTTGCTGCAGTCCTACTGGAGAAATTTACACAGTGAAACATAGAAAATGAGGTATATGAATATCTTCAAAACGAGAGCCAATACAAATTTTTCACGGTTATATTCGTGTTCGGCACACCAAAATACTACAGATTAGGGCCTTTTCAAGTCAGTAATGATTTCACTGTTGACCAGTGACACCAGACCGACCAGTCCTAACACTAACCTCTTAATGCTGAGCGCCTAGCTGTTAGTACCATTTTTTGCAAGTCTTTGGTATAACTCGACCGGGGTTCAAACCCACGACCTCCTGCTTCCGAAGCGGACGCTCTAACCACTAGGCTACCGGAGCGGTCCTAAAACTGTACAATAGTGGGATAATCTGAGAATATGTCGAGAAAAGCCCATAAGCAGATCTCGGAAGGCGAACTGACAACCTACGCTTACGTATCCAGATATGACAGTGCCCCTTTGAATACCAAAGGTGAGCAGTTTGATTAAGCTCCACTGGTCGGAAAGAATCAGATATTAGGTTTTGCAATTCAGTAGCCATGACCTCAGTTTACCCCAAAACAGACCAGATTTGGCCCCTCTGGTATCAAGTGTAAACTCATATTTTCACATCACACCGGCTCACGTAATGTACACCAGGTGGATACTGTATGTAGCCACACACCAGTTGAGTTCTATGATCCACGATCGACTTTCCTTCCTGGGTCGCATCGATCCAACGGGTTTATACCCTACATCATCCTCCGCCATTTTAGCTAGCCATGGGTTATTGCTCTGCGTTGTTCCAACTCGAACTTGTTTTAAAGTCCCATCTTCCGGATATGGAGATACTGACCATATCAGTCAAATGATCCTTGAGTTCTTCACTTGACCTTCAAGCGTGTCAGTATGACCTATCCATGATATCCACATGTCTTGACTAAAGAAATGTACGTGCATGAAAATTTGTATCGGAGAAATCTGCATGCTATTTGTGTTGTTTTCTCAGGAGTCTGCAGAGATTAATTCACATTATCTTTATATATAAAAATAATGAACAATTCAATTGCATTAATTTCTTCAGCTGCATCCAGTCAGCTACCAGAGCGGCATATCTTGTATTGACCAGTTGTATAGTCTCGGGTAGATGTGTAACGAAATTGATAGATGACACTTGGCTAGCGAAGATGCATTTGTCACATGAATGGGTCTACAAAATACCTATTGCAAAATAATCAGTGATGATATTGTACTTCAACTGTTATATTTCAATTAGCAACGCACTGATCAAACCAATTTTGAATTTTACACAAGGGAGCTTTCTTTTGTTTTTAAATTACAACAGGTATGTTACAAAGCAACTGTAGTTGTATGTGTCACTTTGGGGTCAAACTAGTCCGAGGGTGGTCTAACATTTAGTCAACAGTCTTACATTGAAATGACACTTAGTGTAAATAAGAAATCTTATGTTAAAATGGTCCACTGACATACATACAAAAAGATACATGCAAACAATAAACAATATGTAGAAAGTGTCTAAATACACTTTACTTTACCCTTGTATGCAAACAAAGTATCAAAAAAAAGGAAAGAATGGGGTACGGGGGTATTAAGTTTTAGTTGTAAACACACAAACACATACAACACACAATTGGTAAACGTGATCAGTATTTCTCTTTTCCTGTGATCTGGATGACCCTGAAAGGTCCATTGGTGTTTTCTGCCACTAGTCTCGCTTAGTGACCACTGCATTTCCCAGATCGGGCAGTACAAACGGCACATCTTTTCAGCCATGATACTTTTGGGAGACGACACGCCTAAAGCTAGGTTCAGACTGACCGCTTAACTGATCTTGAAATTTAAGTCGTATTCACCCTTCCTGGCACGCAGGACAGGTTAATGCCCACACCTTGGGCTAAATGTTTATCGCACTGGACGAAATTAGATCCACACTTCTGTGCGCATTTATTGGCGCACCGAACACTATTTCATTCAACTGTCCGTCCGATTTAAGGTGGGGGATGGGGCGCGAGAGCCACCACGACGTATCTGAAGGCATCCGTTATGCTTAGATATCATTTGGATTGCCATCTGGTCCGAAATATACATATCTCATCGTGTTGGATTTATAATATTTTAATCTGTAGTAGAAGAACGAAGAAAGAGTAACACTCAAAAATGGGCAAGTGTAAAATGGTTACGATGCTTTCCTAAACATGGCTCTTGAGCTTAGATTTGGCTTTAAAGTTCCAAAATTTGCCACCTTATGGTTTTGGGCTTATAACCACCTTATAAGACCGATACTTTAGAGCCCAGTTTTAGTCGCAATAATCCAAGTGATCCATGTTTATTTGGTCCAAATAGATATTATATTATACTCCACCTTATGCGGGGAGGAAAGGAGGATGATGGTGCTGGGATTTAATACCTTAGATTTCTATAAAGTTTGATGGTTTAGGATCCTTTACTAGGCTCAGAATGAACTTGAATTAAAGTCGTTTGCGCCTGTAACGTCGCCCTCTTAGTAAGAGGGGTGATTTATTGAATTTAGCTGGTGTTATCTAGAGGATGACCTGCCTCGATAGTATAGCCTGGTGGGAGTGGAAGATAGAATTTCAACACAGTACTGAGCAAGAATATTATGTAGAAGTAATGCAATAAGAGCTCCCTTAGACAAGAAAAAAAAAAGAAAAAGAAAAACCCCACAAAAAACCAAATTTAATCAAAATAAATTAATAGTAGCAATTCCAATTTTATCTAAATTATGTCAACATAAATTAATAGCAGTGTCTAATTTGGATTTATGTCATCATAATAACGATTTGTGAAAAGAGCGCAACATCCACGACTGATTGCATCCCCTTCCTCCAATGACCGTGTATCAACGTCTTCCTGTTTCCTCGATCCTTCCTATCCTCTACGCTTCACCCACTCCTGAACTTCCTAGTCCTTTATTCTGAACTCGTCACTCTTTGTTTTGGACTTCCGTCTTCGGACTGTTCCGTCTCTCCCCAGAAAGCTGTTCCTTAAAGGACAAAACTATCCCTAAATCTATATATGCACCACTTTCTACATGTACATAAAATTCCTCACTTACGTTACTCAGATATGTACTAGCTATCCACACTGCAAACATTCTGAACTAATTCGATAGAACATCACCCTCACTTCACAGCAAAAGGCCATAATTAACACGTTAGCGGTATATCTAACGGTACTGTATCTCTTTACCGACGCTACCACATGCTAGATTACCCCTTCATAAAATTCTAGCTCACAGCAATCCCTAACTTACAAGATTGTATAAACAAAATCAGATATATATATATATATATATATATATATATATATATATATATATATATATATATAATATATATATATATATATATATATATATATATATATATATATATATATATATATATATATATATATATATATATATATATATGATTATTGTTCATTCACGATAATCGGTATCGTCCTAACAGACAAAGGAAGTTATTTCATATAACCCTATGAAATCCTAGACATAGGAAAATTTGATAGCATGCAATCATCAGTATTATCAAGGAACTAGTAACTGTAAAATTAAAGAGATAAATTGCATAACAACTCTAGCAGTAACAGATTTGATTGAAATTGAAGAAACGATACATAATATGGATCCTAGTCATATCAAACACATTTGTATAAAACAAACACTGAAAAGTAAAATAAATTACGTGGAAAATTAATATTACCTAACTTAATGATGTTCTCTTTCAGAAATTGTGCATCCTAGCACTATACCCTGTCTTTTCTTATAAGACAGCCACCTGGTCCCATTTTCTTGTTTGACGAGGAAAGCACTGTTCTTTTTAGGCTTCCTCGGGTCCGAACTGTTCCTCTTCCAGGAAGTTTAAGACTAAAGCATGTCAATCAAAAGTCGTCACTTTTAATGCACATTACTTTCAATGTGTACGCCTTAATTAACTCTTCCCAATCGTAAGCAGCGGTTCCTACTTTTTCCCCAAGATAATCATTTCTTTCGTCAGATCTTAGACAGCTTACGGTGCATATCAATTTCCCTTTGCAAATGATAGATTGACATGTGTTCCTATCAAGCGGTTATGGTTGGTAGCTAGAATGTTTACTTTCTCAGGACATCATATCAATGCACTGGTCAATCTCACTGAGTCATACATGCTAGCCTTTCAAGTTTTAGCACTGACGCTGGAGAAGAGAAGAAGAAAGGTCGAAGTTACCCTTCACAAAGACTTTTCTGGCTTAAATGTGATGAAAGTTTAGTGCTCAATGCATTCAACTTTAAGGTTCAATACAATTGCAAATTCGACATTTTACAGCGCCCATTTGGGTATGTGCTTATGGCTAATGCCCACACAGTGTGCTTTTAGTGCCACACTCCCGTACGAGTTCATGCACACAAAGTAGGCTACTTAATTCGTGGATGTCGAGGGGTAATAAAGCTCTAATGGTCATTGTCTATGCTGAACGACTGGGAATTAGTCCACACACACACTCGTCTACAGTTAGACCTGTACTGCAGCACAAGCTGTCCGGTGGGAATAACAACACACACGTAACGACACCCTGGTTCCGTGCGTACACTCTCTTCGGGGTATTTGGTTAATAGAAGAGTAGGAATCGGCCCACATTCTCGCATTTGCATGTTCGGCAATGGAAATGAAGGAGAGGGATAGGCAGGCGACTCCAAACGAGAACGTCTGGAACGCCTTGGACATAGTGGAAGTCAACTTTTATCAAATGAGAGCTATTCCCTATTACCAATTTCGTGAGAGTCACTCTGTAATTATAGTCACGCTATATAGTTGTAAATTTTCTTGGATTAAAAGATGAAAAATCAAGGTGACCAATTGAATTTTGGTCAATCTTTCAATAACATGTGTTCGTGATGGCTGGTCTTTGAGTAGATATCCGCTCCTCGCTCTTCAAACTGGTCACAGATGGTCACGCAAGTCTCTATAATACTTTATCAATATCGTCTCTTTCTAGGTGAGAGTCTATGCATTTTCCAGATATTATTCCGATGTTTCTTCTTGGCCGATCATCATGCATTTGCCTTATTGTTTCTGGCTATTGCGATCGTTTTGACATCCATAATAATGTACTCTGGTTAAACCAGCAATTGTTTCAACCAAGTCCTGAGCAAAAGAGAAAACTAAAATTTGTTCTTGACATCATAACTTTATTTTGTCTTCTTGTTCTTGTTGTGGATCAACCTTTCTCAAACATTTGATTTCCAATGCATTATCAAATTCTAGATGCTTACTGTTTTAGCCAGAGTTAGTGAAAACTGAAATTCCGAAATTGACCCGACTTTATATGATGGAAAAGCTTTTCGTCGCTGCCTTTGTCTATTGTTAAATATTATCCGCCTGCATAATTGTCGCACAATATGATTTGACTGTTATTGGTACATAAGTGTCCTGTGGCTTCAAACAGTGTCAAGTAAGATCTCAAAAAAAAAATTCCTGGGCAAAGGTAGGTCAAAGGGTCTGGTACAAAACATCTGACCATCACGAGTGACTGCTATCTTGGACACGCTGAGGCGTTGCAGCTTGAATATAATTTTAATCACTTGTTCCGTTGAGGGATGCATTGCTGACGATGTAAATAAGCAAACGTTTGGATAGTTATCCTTGGCAAACACGATTGGAGTCCATGGGTATTGTTGAAGGTTTTCGCTTTCAGTCGTGTTAGAGGATACTTGGCTGTCGTTTTGCTCAGAGTTTGACTGATGTCGTTTCCCACTTTGGTAAGACCTGCACAAGGCGCAGGTAAAGTCTGGCTTTATCGATGATGGATATCTTCGCCTTAGCATTGGCCATCATATGGAACATGATACTATCTCTATTCTTTCTTAGGTGTATATCCACTCCATTCAACACCTGCTTGTATTGCAACCACAAGTGGACATGTTCTAAAGTATGTACTTGTTTGAGTTTGGTTTGAAGGGCATTAAATCTAACATTATGGTCTGCATCATTATCTGCAATCAACGCCATGTCGCTGCATTTGACCAAAGTGTAATGTTTCCAAAGCACGGAAGCATACAGATGTATGTCAAGAGTATTTACAGGTGCGCTTGTTAAGAAGATAATCGTTGCTGCTGTTGACTAGTAGGCAATTCAAGCACAAATTCACAAGAATGCATGAAATTGTTGACGGGAGCTACTCTGGCATCGGCGCCTGATAGATGTTGGCCGCTTTGAGAACATTGACTTTCAGGTACAAATGAGTGCTATTCAGATGGATGTAATCTCCGGTTAGTCCTTTTAATTGCAATTCAGTAGCGGTTGAGGTAGTCAAAGACGACACAGGATGAATTCTACACATTAGCATTCTTGTGTAAATAACATCGTGGTAACCAGATCGAGGTCTCAGAAAAATTGCAAAAACCTCCATGCATCATTTCCTTCCTTTTGTCAATTATAATCAAGCAAATCTAATTCGCCGACAGCTACTGTTCCCTTTACTTATTCTTTTTAATAACTTGCTTATGAGATCTCAAGGGATTTCCACGTCTCTTTCTGCCGCGTCCTTGCTGAGCCTGTAACTTAGATGAAGAATTAATGCCTTGTTGCGAAGTGAATTTGTTGGTGTGCCTGGGTACTACCCAAAAGGTCTTTCCCAGCATGAAGCAACACGTTTTGTCCTGCTCTTATGAATGCTTCTTTTGTTTGAAAATGAGGAAGGTTTGAATAAATTCTTTAACTTGCTTTAATGCAACATCTTTGAAAGCATGCAATCTTTGAGTCACTATCAATTGCTGCCATACGAAAAGCTGATTGTGGCATATCTCCTAAATCACGTCTTTGCTGTTGAACGAATATTTTGGCATACATCTGTTTTTAAATGTCACTGGAAATTCATTTTCGCAAATTTATAAATTTGTCTTTCGATAATAGAATATTTTGCCCATGATGTCCTTTTATAATAATGTTAACCCTGTCAAAATACTTTTACTGACAGGAAGAAAATGAGGGTGTAAGAACGTGAATGTGATACATGCTTCGTTTCCGGGGTATGTTTCAAGGAAGGACTGGGAAGAAGATAGCCAATACAATTGTCCACACGTGTTTTTCTCCTTGTTTCAAACTGAAATTGGCAATCGCTGCTACAATGACACAACAAAACAGAAAGATCTTGGAAAAAACGACGATTTGAATTTTAGGAACATGATCTATTTTCTACATCCTGAGAGGTTGCTTTTGAAGTACTTGAACAAAGGAAATCTATAAAGGAAAGGCAATGTGAACTGTGAAGCTTCAATGCAATAATACATTCTATCCTTCTCGGCGCATTTCACTTCTTAAAGTCTTTGTGTGCCTACTTGCTACTACTTTACGTATTCTCTGACAGAGAATGCTTTTTATATGGTACACATTTTCTGTTTCTTGGTCCCACTTTGTAAGGCAGGCAAGTAAAATATTGCCTTTAACACATCCCCCTTTATATCTTCCAATATATAAACAGGATGAGTAGGTCCACATTTTCGTCCATTCACACGAACCAATACTGTTGCTCCGGCAGGTGAATAATCCTTGTCGAAAGTGAGTTTGGTTGCGCCAATGCGAATCCAATCAGCGGTCGTTAGCACCACCTATCTGGTTTTTTGGAAGTAGGTGACTTTCATGACAATTGATCAACCACAATCACTTTGTTATCAAGTGGTCACCCCTTTTGGTGTACTTCAAGTACTTCGACGGTACAAATGATGTAGGCTTTGATGATACCGGATAACACATCGATGTACTTAAAAGTGTTTAGATTTGTAAAATATTCTCACAAATGTTCTTTCAAATTTCTTTGAAAACGTTCAACACTGGCTCTGTCTCAGGGTTTTCTTTTTGATAAACTTTTCGGTTGTAAAGGGTAATAAGCACATAGTTTGACGAAACCAGTTTTGAAGCTTGCACTAATTCTAAAGTTTTTTTTAGAAGTCACATGAACAATAATACAAATACAAATATTTATAACCATGTGTGAACGCTATCAAATGATTTGATAGGATGTATATCAGGGATTGAAAAGATTCCTTTGAGACTCTGCCAATCCTGAGAATGTGAATTAATATCGCTACCTGGTACTGGGTGCGCCTTCTGCGAATGCTACATAAACTCGGAGCAATAACACCTTGACTACGACAACCACCACTGCTGTGGCTAGAATTCTTCCAGAAGATGGTCACTCCAGTGTTGCTTTGGGTGATTTCCGTGCTACCTTCATCTCCTTCTCCAACAATGCTTGTGGATTCGGAACTAACAGAAGGAAAAATTGGGAGAATTTGTTTGTAATTACAGAAAGAATCATAAGAATTATTTATTCAACACAATAAAACAATACAATAAGAGGAAACAACAAAGTGAGAAAGAAAGGTAAACATTCCAACAGTCAACGATAGAAGGAAGGTAGTGAAAATTAAACGTTGTGTATGCTACAGGACATTTTCACCAGTTAGATTATCTTTGAGAAATATTTCATATTATCGGTGAGAAATATTTCAGACTTCGTTAGCTCAACCCTAAGGGAATGAACCTCCAAGAAAATATTTTGGGCAAATTTCACAGACTAACAGTGATGAATTACAATCCGTTTTAAACAGAAAGCTAATTCATATATAGTAATTGCAAACTCTTGTTTTTATGTTGTAATTTTATACACAAAATTATTGATGCATTTAATTTAAAGGTGATAATCTATGCATATATTTTTGAAGAAAAAAACTACCAAAGATTAGGCATCTTTCTAAGATGAGGACTAGATTGTTAATATTCATTTGGATATTTTTAACACGAACATTCTAAATAGTATTGTTCTTTTTTCTTTTTATTATTATCTTCTACCTGAACAATGTCAAGAATTTAACATGTAGGCAAACATATACCACCTTGAGTGTTCTCTATCTATGAAAAAGTCTCAACAACATTGCTGCAACATGTAATTGTTCTAAACTTGCATCGCTCTCAAAACGGCTGCTTTACTGTGTGATACACCTATCTCTATGCTGCAAATGTTTTTTGGTTTTGTCCTCAAGTTGACTAAACGGATTCGAGTCCTCTGTAATCTTAATAGACAAACTGAAACTTGCTCATTTAATCTTGCTGCTTAAAAATATATTCCGCAGAAAATAGTTTTGAACCTTTGAAGCTTCAATGTATATTGCTTAAACTGGAAAGTTTTAGATGATTTACATTGTGGATTGTCTCCTCTCTGTGTCATTATTGCTCTAGCTGGAAAGGAGATCAGCGTTCAAACGTTTTTTCTTAGACCATTTAGTTTAGGGTCTTTGCGCCCAATTCAGCTCTTTGATGCAATTAGCAAACTGGAGCTAATTATCCATTTATCTTGACATGACTCCTGAGTCTGTCTTTCTGACATTGTCTGGATTTTTAAATTTCACTACAAGATTTCAGCAGTAAAAGTCTCTCTCTCTCTCTCTCTCTCTCTCTCTCTGTCTCATGTTTGTTGTCACTTTGCAGAACAGCTTCGTCTGAGAACTCGTTGTCAAATATTATATCGAAAGTAATGTTGTCAACTTCAACCAACTCTAATTTATATGCGGTAGATACAGTAAAATGCCTGTAAACTGTCCATCGCTACTTACGGTTCACCCCCCATCATCCTCAGGGCAGCAGCAAAAGCAGACATTTTCATCGAATGTGACTGTATTTCTTAAAAGAACAAAAGTGTATTGACATTTTTAATCATTTAAAATGTATAACAATATATTATTTCCGAAATGTTATAAGTGGATTATTTAATATCTCTAGTAAAACTAGTTCCAGATGCAAATTTTATGTGTAAGATACGGGATCACAGACGGAGCATCTGTATCTAACACCAGATCAGCCATGTAAGATTAAGTGGGTGTGTAATAAATAATTAAAAAAAATCAAAGATTCTTTAGGTAAAACAGTTTTGTTTTCTTTGGTTATTTGCGAAGTGTCTTTAGTTTATCACATTTAAAAAATCATATTATCCCCAAAATTTCTTGAATGAACAAATCTTTAGAAACAGATATCAATAGAAGATATTCGCCATATGCGTCTATCTCAAAAGATTGTCTATAATGCCACCGTGACCTGGATTTTTCCCGCAGAAGGCTATGCCCTAGCTTTGCCACTGGATGTTTATTTACTTTCCTTAGTCGAGTATCCTGTATTAATAAAAACATTCAAAAGTCAACATAACTTAACAATGGGACTGAAGAACATATTTTTATGAGATTTGTTTGGTTTCTTGTACTGATCATTTTTATGTACCAAAAATGATTTATTCTGAAATATTTGCTATACAAGCACGCCCCAATCCCAGAGGACCCATGGACTATTTGGTGGATATGTACAAGTCTGATGCTTACCCACCTTGTTATTGGACACGGTACAAAGACAGCAAATCCATCAAACAATGGAATGCTGAGACTAAAGAACCGACAAAACCTACGGTAATATATACAGTTTAAGTTTCTTTGAAATATACTTTTTGTATATACTGACGAGGTATGCATGTTCAAAAATTATACTGTAAAATATCGCTAAGAATAATGTTTGTATTCACATACTTTTCTTGTTTATACATTCTTTGTTAAGTAATCCAATAATTTGCTTTTACATGTACCATGTTAAAGACTGTGGCGTCATTGACATAAGTGTCATCTAATGCTGAATGATTCGGACTAAGTTCGGATTTGGACCATGACTGAATCAGCCCAAACGCCAGGCTGATTCGGACCATGTGAAATATTGAATAAAAAAACAATGGGATATACCTGATTTATTTTAGTAGTTATTACAGTTTTTGCAAATGAAGCAAGAAAATCTAAATAATTAATTTGCAGCTCTTATATTTATACAAGATAGTTATTAGCACTTTAAAAAAGCGAGACTAACTTTTAAGTGTTTACAATATAGAAAATATAATATTATTTTTGAATTAATATATCTGAAAGACGCTTTTACCTTTTTCAAAAATTAGGTCAGTGTGGCAGCTCTCAACACTATCTGATAGTAATGCTTATAATTTACCTATGGTTTTAATTAATTTCTTATGCAAATCGTGCCTTCAGCTACGTTCTTTTTATCGTTCAATCTAACAAAGATATTAACCTACTCAGACCAGTATTGTTAAACAATTTGCATAAAATTAAATGGATCATTATGAACTCACAGAAACATAACATACTATGGTCCAAACAAAAATGTTTGGGATATATTTAATCGTTCAACAGAGAGAACATGCCGTTTTCGTTACGTTATCATTTCCTTTAACTATTACGAGGTCCATACGATTCGTAGAATAGAGACGTATACTGTTTACTTATTGTATTGAATAAAATCAAAATTTGACAGTAATTTGCTTTAGCATAAATGTGTTATTCCTTAAATGCAGAGTTCAACTGCTCAACGTACTTGGGAAATAATGCCAACTATATTAGTTTAAACAAAACTTAATAATATTGCACATGGTCCGAATCAACCTGGCATTTTGTTTCTGGATCAGCTCGTAATTTGGACTGAATGCGCCTGGTCTGAATTAGCCCTTTACCAGCGTTGGCATCTGCATATGTAAGAAAGAAGCTTGAAATTGTATTTATTGTCTTAATTATAGCATCAATATATATGTATGTTTATTAATCATGGTGTGAAATAACCATGAACTTTCATATTTAGAATGTGCTATAGCTATAATCCAATAGTCACGGTCCTGTATTTGTGAAAATTCCTTAAAAGATCCATAGTTATTTGTGACCCCAAGGGACAATATATGCTGTCACTCTTGTAGTGTTTTATTGTGAGAAAACTGTTTAAGAAGTAGTTCTTGTCTTGCAATGAAGGATCTCCTTAGAAAAAGGAATGATTTTTGTGTTTGTCGTTTCTCACTCTCAATGTTTAGTATTGGTGAGCTATGGTTATCTTCTAACAGCTTTTATTATAATGCGAAGTTTACATCAAGCAATTCAACACGTTTTAATTGTATATTGAAGAAGCTTGCAATAAAAACAAAGCAACATTTTAGGTTAAAATCGTATTATATATTTTCATCATTTATTCCATGATGTCTCTGTTTCAGTTTATTCCTGTAGACAAAAATACATTCAATGACATTAAGAAAGTTGTTTATTTGACATGGCAAAATCAATTTGTTGGACACGGGAAAGATGCTAAAGGACTGCAGGAATTGAACTACACAAATATAGATGTCACCAAAATTGAACGTATTGAAAATATTGATGTGTTTGATAAATACGCACACTATAGACAGACAGTCTTCAAGAAAGCTGCCAAGCAAGGAACCATAACTCCATTTAATGACATCAGGAATCGGTTCACAATTAATACTTCCAGTTCAGTACCCACGAATGTAGTTCTAGTCTATTTTTAGAACATTTTTTCCTTTCTCATTTTGGTGGTGATAGAAGAGTTTTATTTATGCATTTTTGGTAGGGATTTAAAGGTAACTGTTTATTCTTGATAATATGAGCTCAGGGTGTTGTATGTGTGTATTTCGGCGACAGTGCACAGTGAGTAATAAGGCCTTGGTGATGATCCGGAAGTGAAATCTGTGTTCTGTTTACATGGTGATGTGTTGACAGTTCAGCATCTAAAAAAAGACCAGGTCAACCTTTGACGAGAACTTCACCGTGAAGTCATCTTTGAAGGTATTTTAGATTAGCATATGATTTGTATTGATTGTCACACAGTGGAAAGGTCAGTACTGAGAAACCAATATAGATAACATATAGTAAAATTAATTGTGTCCTATGTCCATCAGGTGTCTGAAGAAGGGTCCGCTAATGACCACTGCTCATATCTTAGGTAGCATTGTGTTGGCAACAGACATTCATCCTGAAATCAATGAACACTATCTCTTCCATGGGACGAAGGAAGATGTAGTATACTCCATAGCAAGTCAGGGATTAGACGACCGTTTATCACAAAATACGATGTTTGGAAAAGGTATTTATTGTGCAGAGAGCTCAACCAAAGATGACCAATATGCAGGTAAAGCCCATTCTTTGTGAAACTTAAAGGAAATAGTTTCCAGCTTACCGACATATATCAAATCTCGCTATCCTACATCATCGTCATTTGGCTCACGTTGGGTCTTTGTGCATTAACTTTAAATCTAAGCTGACTCAGTTACTCAAGGTGTTTATAAAAAATATCAGAACTGCCACGACAGAAATACCAGCAGTGATAATTATCATTTATTTATAAATAACTGCTACTTTAGTGCTTTTCTTGTGCTGCGTTGCTTTTTCAAAATAAATTTCTTTTATCAAAATTGGAGGTGAAAACCTACATATTTGTAAATGGCATCACTTGACTCAAGGCATGTTTTTGTCCATAATGTTGCCTGAGGCAATGTGTCACAAAAATTGCATAGCTCATCCAAAACACTGCCAATTATATTGGCTTGGGTTTTGTCACTGACTGTGTCTAAGTTCTTTGAACATTTTGACCAATTTATATTTACCTTTTGTCTCCTAAAGAACCTCTATAATGATGACACTATGACATGACACATCTTTTGCAGTATGAACCCATCCATATTACCTCATATAATCCATTGCATAATGAATGACATTTTGAACAAAGTTGAGTAACAAGTTAACAATTTTTTAAAAAAAAAATATTTGTAATTGTTAGCTTACTGGAATGTTTAGAGATTTCATGTCTGATGCTAATTTTAAATTAGAGTATACAATAAACGTTATTGTAAGCAAAATATTTGTGACATAAATGTAGACTCAGTCATACAGCCACGTTATGAGTTATGAATTTAGACTCGGTCATACAGTTTGAATGATGGAATTATTATCCTGTACCGTTTTCTAAAATATTTCAGATGACAAGCAAAATAGATCAAATGGGATGAAGAAAATGTTCCCAGTACGTGCTTGTTTGGGACATGTTTTCATTGAAGCCACAAGCAAAGTTTACAACCGGCCCCCATGTAGAAAATGCAGACATGATAAATGCACAGATCATGGTAATATTTTTTATGACTGTGTGGTGGGAGAGGGATGTCGGAATTTCCCGGAGTTTGTATTTTACGAAGGAGCCCAAGTTTATCCAGAATATCTCATCACATATAGGTGAGCATGAGAACACAATAACATGAATCTATTGTTTACCGTTGCCTCCTTCTTATGAGACCCTTTTCAGTATATTTAGTCCTCTTTTCTTGTCCAATAATTTGTTAATAGCTTTGTTTTATAATTTTCACTTAAAATGTTACGGTTTACTTTTGAATGTATCAATTGCAAAATTGTTATGTTTATTCTCATACAGTTTTATACATTTTCCAGAGATCATACTTTGTAGCTCAGGGATACTAAGAAGATCACAGGTTCTAAACATGTAAACATTTCAAAGATCTGATTTACTTAGGATTTCTCTGTATCAGATTTTGTACAAGTAATCACATATCATGCTGACAGATCTGGGTCTGTGCCGTCTGTTAGGAATAATCAGTAGAACAGACAACATAAAGCATGATCTGCAGGCACATTATGCTACAGTGAATGATGTCGAGGAAAGCGGACGATGCATGACAATTTGAGGTGTTTGAGTTTATCTTATCTTTTAAAGGGTAACGTTTTTTTGTTTCAGTAATCATATTGTCTATAGGGCATCATCCGCTATATTTTTAATGGAGTTTTATTGAGACAGTTTGTGATGAACATTATTGTACATTATATACAATCAAAATGTATTGAGAGGTAATCTGCATTGAGCATGCAGCTCTTGTCTTAAACTCTTTCATATTGACAATGACAGACATACTGGGAAACCCTAATGGTGGATTTCTTGCAATCAAATATATAAGAAAAGAACTCTTATTAATGACCTGCCATTTTTTACTTTATATATACAGTTTTATGGGGAAAACTTGATCGTCAACATTTAGCATCGGTTGAACTTACATTAAACCAGTGGGTACGCTTTATCGATGATATAGATATGAAGTGGCAACAAGGAAGAAAAAGTCTGGATGATTTTATATCAAAGGCAAACAACTTCCATCCCTCAATACAATTCAAGGCAGAAATCTCCAACTCAAACCATATCTTTCTGGACACAACAACCAGACGACTGGTAGTAAACAAATTCCATACAGACATCTACTCCAAACCAACCGACAAACACCAGTATCTCTTCCCAAGCACCTGTCATCCAAAACGCTGCATTAGGAACATACCATATAGCCAGGCACTGAGGATACGCAGAATTTGCTCCGACGATGAATCATTCCTAAACAGGTCTGAAAAACTATCTAAACATTTAATTTACCGAGGCTACGACAAAGACCTGATTACGGAAGCAACCCAAAGGGCTAACGAAACAAACCACAATGACCTACTAAAATATGGAAAGAAGGATTTTTTAAGGCTGATTGGATACCATTTATCCTGACCTATCATTCAGACAATCCCAAAGTAGGTAAAATCATCGGGAAACACTGGTCCATCATGGAATTGTCAGACGCACTAAAGTTAATCCTCCCATACAAATCTGTAGTTGCCTACCGGAGACCAAAAAGCCTCAAGGACATCCTAGTCAGGGCAAAGCTAACACCAATCACTAATCAAGACCACCCTAGTCAATCTGGCCCACTGTGGCGATAAAAGGTGCAAAACCTGTCAACATATGATAGAGACCAGGACATTTTCAAGCACAGTGACTACAGAAAATTAATTAAATATACATGGTCTAAACAAAACGTGCAAAACAGAGAATGTCATTTATCTCATCACATGTAAGATCTGTATCCTTCAGTATGTTGGAGAAACTGAAAAACTACACAAAAGGATCAACCTTCATAGATCGGATTGGATGACAAAGAAGCTGTACAGAAGCTGTACAGAACACTTCTGCTCCCCTGGCCACACTTTCAGTGATATAACACTTATTGCAACTGCTCACAACCCCAACTGGAGTCCCCAAACCAGGAAAGAAAAGGAATCAAATGTACAGACTGGACCTATTTATGCTTCAAAGTCTTATATTTGCTCAAATCATTCAACAGTCGACACACTTAGAGACTGTTATATGTACAGTAATACACTTCATAAAAATTCATATTTGCATGCATATATTTATTTTCTTGTATATAGATACATTAACTGGAATGGAAAAAGTATCAGTTTTAATACACAGATATGACCTAATTGACTGGTAATAAACCTCTAGTAATACAACTTATTTGTGATTGCATGCTTTAAGCTTTTTGGCATTCATCAAAATACAAATCTTGTAAATCTCATTACGTTAGAACTAATATCTCTCTTTATCTTTTTGAAACAATATTATTTGATGCAGTAATCTGATTTGATAGCATCTCAAGACTCCTTGTTTAGCTGTACATGGTGTGATTTAATTCATTCTTTTCCTCTTATTGTTCATGACAGACATATACATGTAATAGGTTTACATGTATAACAAAGAAAATTCATTATGCATGATGTTTACGCATCTATAAACACCAAACAGAATAAATGCTATAGATCTCGAAACAGATGGTAATTTAGAGATAATCAGATTTGTCTGACAGTTCTTATATTTTGTTGAGTTGCAACTTTTCTAACAACAATATTCCTTTAATCCAACTACTGTACCATCAAATGATTTTGTGACAATCAAAATGTATTACCGGTATGGACTAATAAATGTCCTGATATTTAATAGAGTTGTTTCCCTTTATCCATATACAAAAACATAAATGGAGTATATAAGTAGGGTAATATGGAAGGGCTGTGTCACTGGCAATTTGAATATTTTTCTTGCTGGAGATTAATATTTTTTGTTTTCTGCTTTGAGAATTATATTGGGAATTGCCACAATTTCTTTTCCTTTTACTGGAATTGATGGACCATATATTTCACTGAATAGTTTGTGATATCATTTTACATATATTTATCAGCTGATCGAGTGGCCTAAGTGGTTACAGCATCTGCCTCAGATGCAGAAGGTCACGATTTTGAAACCTATCCCAGTAATACCAAAGACTTATGATTGCAGCTGCCTCATTTGGTGCTCATCATTAAGAGGTTAATGTTAGGACTGGTCAGCCTGATGTCAGGATAATGTGAGTGGGTGGGACAAGATGCCACATGTCTGTGACATAATTCCCTAGTGCTAGACATCACTATAAACTGCCACACTGCAGACACTGTAGCAATAAGACTGGAAAAATGTTAAAGCTACATTAAAAATCCAAATTACCAACCCACAGACACATATATTCATCAGTAAGTGTCAGCAAGTCTATTCTTTGGAGCCTAACATATATGGTAATGTAGAGACGCCCTTGTTTTATTTCCTGATGTACCTGTACACACCATAATATTAGTATGCATTTGTTTTACATTAGCTAATTTTGTTTTGGCTAATAAGTATGATGTTTCTGAAATAGTTTGTTTCTTCCTGTGTCAGCATATTGTGAAAAACCTATTATATGTACTGGCTTATAAGTTGAGTCCAACTGCAAGCAGCATAGACCCTGATCTGCCATTGCATAATGCACTGGCATATTGGGTATATTTTCATTCTACTCCTTAGTCCTAACAAACTGCAATGACCTAAATTTCCTGGCTCATCTGAGTCCATGCAGTATGCAGTTCATCTCAAATACTAGCAATTAGAAAGTAGATATTACAGAGTAGACGAGTGAAAGATACGGGTAGTAGTACTACTTGACTGGAAGCATGAATCTGATTTATCATTTGCACCTTTTCCTCTTTTATTTTATTTCTTTCTTTCTTTTAGTCTACAAATTAAATATAGTACTAACATTTTAGTACTAATATGAAGGAGAAAATAATAGTTACTATTACTGAAGATCATAAGATATGCAATGTGTTTAATTTCCTAAAAGGAAAGAACTATGTAAAATGTCTATTAGAGGATATACATAAAAAGTATGTAAAATGTCTATTACTGGATATACATAAATAGTATGTAAAATGTCTATTAAAGAATATGCATAAGAAGTATTTAAAATGGAAGCATGATCATATCAACAAGGGGTTTACCCTAAAAGACTTTTTATGATGTCTAGTTGATCAGATATGAAAATGGTGCCAAATCTGAGGCTCATTATGAAAATCTTGTTGTTGATAGTCCTGCTGATTGACATGTTGTAGTGTATGCCATTTGCATCACACATTAGACTATACATGGTGGCCAGTATGATAGGTGGAGGAAGAACCTGAGAAATCCCCAGTAAGAACCTTCAACTCATGGGAAGCTATTTCTCACATAACCATAATGGTCAAGCCTAAGACTCAAACCCACATGGGCAGAGGTCAGATTGATCATAAAGGTGAGTGCTTTAGACCACGTGACCACCCAGCACACCGAAAGTCATACTGACAATGGGTTTTCTCCAGAAGACTTTTATGGTGCCTACCTGGTTGCAAATGAGCTGGTGCCACTTGCACATAAATATGGTCACCATAGTGACGTTTTGAAAATCTTGTTAATTCTACTCCTGAATGGATGGTAATATCAACATGTCTTTCTTACAAAAAAGACTTCTAATGATGTTTAATTGGTCATAAAGAAAATGGTGCTGCACAGACACTGAATATGGATGTGATAGTGTCCATCTAAAAAATATTGTTCTCACTTCTTCACACTACTTGTTCTCATATCAACATTGGGGTTTTGCTGAAAAACTTATGGTATCTAGTTTGTCCTTAATGAAGACAGTGTTAATCTGACCTCTATTATGGCCACCACAGTGGCCATCTTGAAAATATTGTTATTACTACTTCTCCTAGATGACTGGTCATATCGATATTATGCTGTCACCAATAGCATGTGGTTTTCACCAGAAGATTCTAAGATGTCTTGTTGGTTCAAAATTAAAATGGTGCCAATATGATGTCCTGCATTGCCACAAAGAAGGTCATGTTCAAATCTTGTCATTGTTACTCTCTTAACTGGAAAGTCATTTTTACTTGGGGTTTTTATCATAAGAATTCTTTTGGTATATAATTGGTCTGAAATGAAAATGGTATCAATCTTAGATCCAATATGGCCACCACAGCGATCAATTTGAAAACCATGCTGTCAGTGAAGAAAATCAAAGATACTTTCAACATTCAGCAGTTAAAATAAAGAGAGGCTTTATCATCAAAGTATCTAAGACAATAGGAATTATGAAAACGGTTTGAAGTTTTATGTAAAATAGTTGATTCTAAAATGTTCAATACAGTTGGGGGAGAGGTTCCTCCTGATTATACTTCATGGAAAGAACCCCATAATTATTATTATATTATGTTATGTTTATTTAATTTCATTATTTCTTTGCTTTTTAGTTCAATATAATTTATGGATAATTTTATTTTTGGACAACCTTGTATAAAAATCAAGCTCATTTTCTACCTGACCTGAATCATTGATATTTTTAATTCTGTAAACAACTATTCCATAGCTAATATTTTCTCTATGAATATGGGTTAACTATTAGGATTATTATTTTGGCCTGAGTCAAGGACATTGTTTTTACTATGTTTTTCATAAAAATTTATTAATAGACATTCTAATTATAACTAAGATTTTATCTTGTAAATATTGGTAACTTTCTATTATTAAATTCTACATAAGGTAATAACTATTTTATTAGAAAATGTTAATTGTGACCTGAGATCAAGTAGAGGACCATATAGTCTTGTTTTATCGAGAAATGATTCATGCGTACTGTAAGATCACAAGGAAGAATCATTGCTGTGTCCATTTTTTTTATTTAGGCTGGAATTTATTTCTTAAACTTACATATTCACCGGAAATACAAAGTGCTCATCATCTAAAATTATTTTCTTCGAAAGAGATATTAACTATGCATTTATAGTGAAATTCAAATAAGGATATACTCTTGGATTGCATTATTGTGATTCAGCAAAAGACTGTTGGCACGGGCCACCACAGGCACATCAACACTTGCAGCGTTGGATTTATTTTGGATTGCCATTAAAGTTTATTCAGACCTTTAATCATTAGGACATGTGTCTATAATTTTATGATTGTGTGGGATTTGAATTCGTAATATCGTAAGTATTTTTAAATTGCATTTTCACTTTGTATTCTATGGAAATAAATTATTTGTTGAATTTTACAAAGCTTGTTGTTTCTCACTCTTTTTATTACTTATTTAAAGACCATAGAGATGTAATAATGCTAACACTATAAAACATACAAAGATCAAAAGCCACAGTTATGTTAAATATTAAAGATATTAAAAAATATGACGTCATTTCAAGCTGATATTATTTTTAGAAAAGCTGTTTTTATTTTTCAAGGACCCGTATATACCAGACTATCTAATTGTTTAAAGTTTGTAAGAAGCATTATCACAGGTAGTAAATGACAAGTGATAACATCAAAAGTTCGTACAGAATATTTCAAGAAATATTTTTGCTGATGTTGGTAATTTTATAGAACAGTATGTTGCATGATATTAAACGAGTACTTTTGTGATTCGGCTGTTAAGAAATTATACCACATCACAAATTTTAATGTGCAATTCTGATTTTATGAATGGAAAATATTTTAACATGGTACCTGTGATATATTGATGTAATGGTAATTTGTTAACCTTGTACAGTTTGCATTAATTTCTGTTATATTTGTTGTATTTTATGTAGTGGACATCAACCTTGTGGACGTTTATTAATTATATGAATATTTATTTTAATTGTAGGACTATAATTTAAACTAGTTCGTAGCTAAAAGTGACTCCCTGAATAAATTAATGATATTATTATTATTATTATTATTATTATTAGTAGTAGTAGTAGTAGTAGTAGTAATAGTAGTAGTATATTATTATTATTATTATTATTATTATTATTCATGTTGTTGTTGTTATTGTTTTCTGCTGCTGCTGCTGTTGTTATTTTAAATTCCTTATACTGCTTATTACTGGATATTAACTGATATACTGATTTTTGCACACTTTTCTATTCTTTTCATGGACCCCCGTGAGACCGACCGAATCGTATATTGTACTTGCCTTTACCAATCACTGACATTTTCATCTCTGTCCGCGTGGGTAAGTGTCTCGGGTTGGGCCATGATGAGCGTGTTAAAGCTTGTCATTAACTTCCGGTCCGTCTGTGTTTTCGAGGGATTCTCCTGGTTCCTTCCTCCACCAAATAACCTGGCCGATATGTAAAGCCTATCATGTGCTGAAAAAAAGGCATTAAATTCATAACAGCGACTATTCTTTTCATGTGTTTTGCTTTCATTCTTTATTTAATTTTGTCACTACAGATATCTGCTTTTATATAAAAGCAACTTAACAGAGAAGAGCTAGGTAAATGAAATTGCTATAAAAAACAATATAAGAGAAGGAAAATAAATTCATCCGACTGCCTCTTATGGAAAAGACTACATGCCCGGTCCATTTATATTCTCTCATTAAAAACATGAAATTTGTTAGATTTTGAGGTTATGGACAAGGATGCACATAATAGTGTGGTGAGACAGTGCTAAGGAAAGCGGTTAAGGCCCACTAATTAACACACTAATTACTTCCTCAACATTACTCTCTTACGGATAAATAAAAACAAAGTCACACACGCCTAATTAGAGTCCAGCTTGACCTTAATGGGATAACCTACAGCACGTGCGAGATTGAACCCGACAGATGGTACGCTTCTGTTAACGGCGTTAGAAATAAGTAGGAAAGTTATCAGGATTTAACACTCTAGTGAAAACTGAGGCACCATATAATGAACTTCCCGTGCACTCCAGTTTACCTCTGTGAACAAACTATCAAAGATTTGTTCATGTATAGGAATTCATTAAAAATCACTGAAATATTTAAATTGCTTTGACGATCTAATAATGGGAAAATTTTAGTTTCATTTTTTAAATTTCATTTGTCAGTGATAAGTTCACCCATATGCTCATCCTTTGTCAATTCCATCCATTCAAAGCCATTTTATTTCAGTAAATCGATTTGTTCATTGTTTCTCTATTATTCCTATATTTACTTTGAATTATTCGTTTGTTCGTTTCTTCCTTCGTTTCTGGAGGGAGGTAGGGATAAGAATATGAATGCGGACATAAAATACTTAATTAGGAATAATATTTTTTTTCTTTGAATTTTTGTAATGGATTAATTACGAATATTGATTATTTTATCTTTGAATTTTTGTAATGGAATATAATTTGAGAGCTATTATCATACAAAGTAATGAATAAAATACCCAGGGTGTCGAACAGGAAGCCACCATGTATAATATTTTCAACGGCTACATAAATTCTCTGACTAACTCATGATGATATCTACATCCCCCTTTAGTTTTGTATTTAATATTTTCCATGGTTTAATCTGTCTTCTAATTATAAATTTTCACAGATACTTCTATATGATGTGACACAAATATCGTCACTCTGAATGAGCCCACAATATCTACAAGTCTTATATAATATTTTGTACATATTTTTCCATTTGTCTGTAGTATATATTGTAAATAAGATGTCAACTTCCAACAGTAATGTCATATTGATACAGCCATATTATAAGATCACTGTCTTCAGCATAGCTCATCAAAGTCATACTGTCTGTAAAGTGTCGAATTTTGAATTGTATTGAACCTTAAAGCTGAATGCATTGAGCAATAAAATTTTATCACATTTCAGCCAGAAACGTCTTTGTGAAGGGTCACTTCGACCATTCTTCTTTTCTTCCCCTCATGTCAGTGTTAAAACTTGAAAGGTTAGCATTTATGACCAAGTGAGATTTGACCAGGGCATTGCAACGCTGTCCTGAGAAAGTAAACATTTGAGCTACCAACCCTACCCGCTTGCTAGGAACTCATGTCAAATTAACATTTTCAAAGGGAAATTGATAGGTACCGTAGTTCACAGATTCTAGTCTGTCTAAAATCTGACGAAAGAAATGGATTATCTTTTGATAATTTAGGAACCGCTGCTTACGATTTAGAAGTAATGTGAATTTAAAGTGACGACCTTGATCGAAGTTCTTTAGTCTTACAATTCCTGAGAGAGAGTAGTTTTATTCCGAGAAAGCCTAAAAAGAATAGTGTTTTCCTCGTTAAACAAGAAAAGGGGACCAGGTGGCTGTCTTGTAAAAAAAAGTCAGGGTTTAGTGGTAGGACGCACAATTTGTGTAAGAGAACATCACTAAGGTGAGCAATTTTAATTTTCCAGGTAATTTTCTATTTTTTATTGTTTTTTTTATGCAAATGTGTTTGATACGACTAGGATCCATATTATGTATCGTTATTCAATTTCTTGGAAATCTGTTGATGCTAGAGTTGTTATGCAATTTATCTCTTTAATTTTACAGTTACTAGTTCATTGATAGTATTGACGATTACATGCTATCCACGTTTTCATTGTCTAGGATTTCATGGGGTTATATGAAATAATTTTCTTGTCTGTTAGGACGATACTGATTATTGTGAGTTAACGATAATCTCATATTTATATCTGATTTTGTAATGTTTAAATATTCTTGTAAATTAAGGATTGCTGTGAGTTAAAATTTTGTGAAATTTATGCAGTAGTTATCGAGCATGTGGTAGCGTAGGTAAAGAGATACGGTAACGTTAGATATACCGCCAACGTGTTAATTATGGCCTGTCGCTGTGAAGCGAGGATGATGTTCTATTGGGTTAGTTCATAATGTATGCAGTGTGGATAGCTAGTAAGCTTCTGAGTAACGTAAATGAGGAAATTAACGTGCATGGATGTAACGTCGCCCTCTTATAAAGAGGGGTGGTTAATTGGGTTTGGCTGCGTTATCCTGAGGATGACCTCCCTCGATATTATAGCCCGGCGGGAGTGAAAGAAGAATGGAATTTCAACAGAGAACTGAGCGATAATACTGGTAAGAAATAAACAATACGAGCTCCCTTTGACAAGAAAATAACAAATTTAATCAAAACAAATTAAAACGGTAATTCAAATTCAAGTTAGATTACATAAGTAGAATTAACAGGTGTGTCCATTTTGTATTTATCACATCATCATAACGAAAGGTGAAAGAGCGCAATGGCCACGATTGATTGCATCACCTGCATTCACTTTGACCGTATATCAACGTCTCCTAGTTCATCCTTCCAACTCTCTACATTCTGTCCCTTCATACTTCCTGGTCCTTTTACTCTGACCTCGTCCTTCTTTCTTTCTTTTCCCGTACTCCGGTCTTCCGACTATCTCGTCCTTCTCTCCGAAAGCTGTTCCTTAAAGGACAAATTCACCCCATAATACTGGATACATATTATTTAAATGTACATACAATTCTTTTAAAGTTATTCGGAGCCTGTGGCTATCCACACACCGAGTAAATTCTGACTTAGTACGGTAGGACATTGACCTCGCTTTCCAGCGGCAAGTCTTGAATTCCATGTGATTACTAAGTATTACCGTATTAATTTACATATGATACTACATGTTCGATCACTATTGCATAAAATTAAAAAGAAATGTAACTCACGGCATTCCTTAACTACAAGGTTATCCAAGCATTAAAAAATCAGATATAATTAAGTAATTATCGTTAATTCACGATGATCTGTATCGTCCTAACAACAAAAGATGTTATTTCATATAACCATATGAAATCTTATACATGTGAGCATTTGGATCGCATGCAATCAATTCTACCAATAAACTAATAACTGTATAATTAAAAGATAAACTGCATAACAACTCTAGCATCATCACATTTCCATGAATTGAATAAACAATACATAATATAGAAACCTAGTCGTAGCAAACACATTTGCATAAAACAAGCAATCGAATAATATAATGTTACCTGAAACTAAAATTGCGTACCTCATCGCTGCTTTTCTTTCAGGACTTCCGCGTCCTAGCACTAAACATGCCTTACCTTATACACGACCAACTGGTCCCTTTCTTGTTTCACGAGGAAAGCACTAATCTTTAGGCTTCCACGGTGTTACACGGGGGAAGTGAATGTCTCTCCGTATTTGGTTTTCGTTATCTAGGGGTTGACCGCCTTCGATGTTATTGCCCGGTTCGAGTAAATAGAAATATAAGTGGTGAAACTTATAGGTGGAATAGATAGAGATCTGAGCAGGTATATAGAACAAACCAACACGAGCCCCCGTACATATAAACAAACAATTTAATCAATTACTTACAAACACTGTGAAAATTCATTACATCAGGAGTGTACTCTGCTTTTAGAAATTTAACTTTCACCGAAATACAAAGAAAACGCAAATAGATCTAAATAAGATAGCCAATCTGTTACTGATAGATTTAGTTCATCATAAGATCGAGTGAACAATCGAAGTCATCGTCTTGTATGATTTCATAACCTGCTCGTCCTCAGTCTGTTTTTGCTTCCTCTGTCGCTGTTCAGACCCCTTGGATCTCGGGATGATACTTTCTACCACCCGTCTCAGGACACTCTCAAAATACTTCTTCAGAGATTAACACGTCGCAGGGTTGCGTCACAGGATTATATGTCTCACTGCACTCTTCTCTATGCTTCTCCGTATAGGTCTCAGAATAACGTCCCTCATTCGTTCGTACGTCTTTGGAGCTATTTTCTCCCTTTTAAATAAATATAAATAGAGACAACCTAAATTTCCCGTTATTTATGAAACGGTTAATTCTTCATTATTCTCCCTCGTTATCAGATTTCACTATCAGTGCTAAACAGACGCTAAGGCTATCAATCGACTCCACATGTCCTATAATGACCCTAGTTAGTCAAATGGCTAATTCGTTACGCCTTGACCTTACACATTACCACATACACAGCGAATAAATAGGATACATCACGTCAATCAATTACTAGATCATTTCCGTCAATACACACTTATTCTTAATCATACGTGAAATCTTCTAAATTCGGCGAATTCACACGGATTCTTGAAATCATATTAACTAATGTAATGCATTAAATTCTTAGAACATCATTCTTATGCAAACAAGACGACAAATTCAAACAATTCGTCAAACTTATCTAAAGAAGATTAATGTACAACTTCCTATGCATAAACTCAACACAGTTATACTTCATAAAGCAAATTATTACACGAATGTAGAAAAAAGATTCATGCAGATACAAATAAATAACTTCAGCAAAGCATTATATATGGCATCAGCAAATTACATGGAATTGCCACACTACCTTTGCCGTCAACGTTTCCTCCCTCTAATCGGTAGATTAGTTCGTCGGTTCCTTTCGACAATCGTCCCCCTTTTGGACAACAGTTTTACGGAAATTTCTTGCAAATTTCCGGAGTCATAACCTTTGGATCTCCTCTTGTAGGAAAAGCTTAGACTGATTAAAATTCGATGCGGGCGATATTAAAACCTATGAAATTTTGTGTTGGAACACGCCCTCTCATTTAACGTACCAATCAGAATCAAATATCTCTGCCGCCTTTTTTCCAGAGGCGCCAGAGTCAGGGTCAACTTGACCCTGGTAGTTTGAGTAACAGAGTTTCTGCATTCTCTCAATTGTGACAACTTTACCATGAAAATGAAGTTTTCCTCGTCCTAAATTGTCCGCCTGGCTGCCGTATAAACAAATGTTTAATTAGGAACAGAATTCTCCCTCTAAAGGACATTACCGTACACGGTAGTATGGCGATATGATACGCGCTTGTCTCCATAAATCTAATTAATGGTTGTCTGGTCTCAGCTAATGTATTCTTGTTAGATCGACATAAAATTTGCCACTTCACACACGGAGTCGAGACAAAGTTTCCTCTCGTATGAAATTTCCAGACTAAAGAATTTACACTAGGGTCGTCACTTTTAAAGTCTGATTGCTCTAAAGTGTACGCCCTAATTCATTCTACCCAATCGTAGGCAAGGCTCCCTAATCTTTCCCAAAGAAATCATTTCTTTCATCAGATTTAGACAGCTCAGAATCTGTGTACGACAGTGCGTGACAATTTTCCCTTTGAAAATATGATAAGTGGACATAGGCTCCTACCAAGCGATTAGGGTTGGTAGCTCAAATGTTTACTTCTAAAGACTGTTTAAGATACCGCGGTCAATTTCACTGGTTCGGAAATATTGTTCCTTTGAAGTTTACACTGACATGGGGGAGATGATCGACGAAAGTTCAGAGTGACCCTTCACAAAGACTTTCCTGGGTTAACTGCGATAACCTTAATTGCTAATTGCATTCAACTTTAAATTTTCTGTACTTCAAAATTCGAGACTTCTCAGTGGAGAACGTGGTACATATATAGATTTAGGGGTAATATTGTCCTTTAAGGAACAGCTTTCTGGGGAGAGACGGGACAGGCCGAAGAGGGAAGTCTCTAAAAAAAAGGAGTGACGAGTTCAAGATAAAGGACTAGGAAGTCCAGGAAGGGGTGAAGCGTAGAAAATAGGAAGGCTCGAGGAAAAAGGAATACATTGATACACGGTCAAGGGGTGGGGGGACGTGATGCAGTAAGTCCTGGACATTGCGCTCTTTTCACCACACGTTATTATGATGAAATAATTCCAAATTAGACACTGCTATCAAATTCTGTTGACATAACTTAAGTTGAACTGGAAATGCTGCTATTAATTTGTTTTGATTAAATTTGTTATTTTTCTTGTCTAAGGGGGCTCGTATTTCATTATTTCTTCCCAATAGTCTTGCCCAGTTCTCTGTTGAAATTCTATCTTTTCACTCCCACCGGGCTATTATATCGAGGGAGGTCATCCTCTAGATAACGCCAGCAAAATCCAATTAACCACCCCTCTTACTAAGAGCGCTACGGTAGACACACACACACACACACACACATATATAATAATAATAATAATAATAATAATAATAACAATAATAATTGTTTAAAAATACTACAACGGAATCCCACGTTTCCACATGTATAAGAAACTAAATTAAAAGGTTAAAGTATTGTTATATCCCTAATAACGATTTTCAGGCTTTCCGAATATCTAATTTATCTGAACCAGTCGTGAAGTACTCCGTAGGCAATTGGCTATGACATTGGTTAGCCTCTTGTCCAATCCGTTGCAAACTGCGTTATTTGTTCCCGCGAACGATATACGAAGATTTGTTTCTGCTTAAACTTAATTCGTACATATAAATGTGTGTGCGAAATTTAATTTTTGCAAATGTTATTGCTGTATATATATATATATATATATATATATATATATATATATATATATATATATATATATATATATATATATAAATACTGAGGAAAGTTAGAAAATTTCTTAGTTTAAAGTCAGCCTAAGAGTGACGTGCATTATTCCAGTGCTTGAAATAGATCGTTTTTTCAGCAATTGGTATCACTTGTTGGAATGTTTAGAAAACATTTGTATTTGTTTCTAAATACGTTAATATTTGCTCGGAAATAATACAATTTGTCGGAAACGTGTTACTGGACATTAGCATTATTTTCATTCGTAACTTGTAAAATTTCCTGAAGGAATTTGTTCTCTTTCTTTCATAAGTATTTTATCATATATGTTTTGGATATAACGGTAACAGCTATTTCGTTATGCTGACATTTTAAGATGGAAATTAATTTTGTACAAACTTTTCGCAGCTTTTCGCTCTTCTTGTTTCCAAAGACTAGTGTGTAATCGTTGTACGTCTTCAAATAATTGTTTATGTATTAATTTAAATAAACAATTCAAATAACAGCTAAAGTTATTGTCACTTACAAATACTGTACGAACTTTCACGTGGTTTAATTATTTCTTAAAAACTGAAAACAACATATTCGTGCTTGTGAGAATCACGTGAGAATCATGTGTTCTATGAGATGATAACAAATCTGAAGTTAATTCCTTTCTAAATAAGCTATTGATATTTTGGGTTTAACGCCTTTTTCCAGCACACTATAGGCTATACGTGACGTCCAGTATAAATTGTGGTGGAAGAAACTGGACAAACCGAGGTCAAATCCACCGAGATACGGAAAGCTACTGACAAGCTTCCTCACATAACCACATTGGCCGAGCCAGATACTCATACCAACGCGGTCTGATGTGAGATGGCAATGATCGTGGCCCCCTTCTTAGTAACAATTCTTGTTAAGACTTAGTGATCTTTATGCATGACATATGGACGAGAGCGCTTATTCAGATACAGAAAGAATCTGTGTTACAAGAACCACCAGATGCCCGTGATCACGTAGAGCTTGCATGTATCATTGACCTTCAGTGTTTCCAGTACTTCCGATGCTTTCTTGTCTTGTGATACTGAAAACAACGTAGCCTGAAATAATCCGAAGTAGTCCTTACTGTTTAAGATACTGAAAAGTTTCTGATAATCTAGTTTACTGTGAGAGAAAAGGAAGCAATTTTAAACGAATCATGGACTCAATACGATGTCAGAATGTATCCTAGACAGACAATAGTCAGGTATATTTAGCTTCTTTGTAACATATTTTACGAAATATATCCGGACGGAAAATCTGTCACGATAACTTTCTATCTGTCTGTCTTCCTTATTGGGTTTGAACTGTAATAAACAGCCGTTCGAGATCGTGAAGAAATATTCTTGAAATACGTCAACCTTACTGTCAATATGACTTACAAACACGTCACAGAGAAGGGAGTCTTTTGTCATCTGTACTGATATATTTTTCTTGTTTATTCATTGGTCATTTTTTAAAAAAAATTAACAGTCTTACATGATGCATTGAATATGACTGACAAATAAACAAATGACAGAACTTTTGCAAGCATTATAGACCAGCCACTGACTGCCCTATAGGTGGACGAAAAATACCAATGCAATTAGACAACGTAAGCCATATATTGGCACAGGTCAATAAGACGGATCAAGTAACGTCAGCAAAATCTGCATACAGGTAGAAAAAATCCCGAGTTGGATTGGACAGTACGTCGTGTAGTGTTCTTATATCCACTAACACCCTAATGCATTGTTAGCCAACTGAATTTGTAGAAGGCATAGTAATTGAAAGAAAGAAAGAAAGAAAGAAAGAAAGAAAGAAAGAAAGAAAAATAATGTCGCAAAAGTGCACAAAAAGTCCTTGATAAGGGATCTGCTTACTAGCTAGATTGGCCGTCTAACAAATCTAGGGTATTTATCATTAAATCTCCGTTTACAGACTGGTCAAAAGTTTTGTAATTATTTAACTACAGACATTGGGTCTCGTAAAGTGTTCTTCAAACTAAGTTAAGAACCAATTAGTATCTACAGCTGGCACACTAAAACGTGCTCTTTCCCGTCACGGACAATTTTTAGATCCCTAGTTTGCTGAAGCAGACCCGTAATTCTGAAACTTAATGAATATCTTTATTCCGATCACACTTTGCCCTGGAATTTGTAACAATTATATCGTTTTGCAGAAGCGCAAAGACTGGTAGCAAATCAAAATCAGTTACAAATCTGACAACTGAAAATCGTGACTGTTCTATTTCCCGTTATACCATATTACACGATTGTAACATAATGTCTACCATTTTCTGGAGAGTGTAACATTAAGTTTTCTCCCCCACCAACCTGTCATTTAACTAAGTTGATACAAAAGGGCCCACATTTGCCACAGAGGTAAATAACTATCTCTCTCTCTCTCTCTCTCTCTCTCTCTCTCTCCATAGGCATGAAAAAAAATACAGTTGGACAGAAATAATAAAAACCACATGCGTAGAGAGAACAAAATCAAACTTCAAATATAATTAGCCATACGGGTGTAACTGAATCTGCGACCTGCGGTCATTCGGTTTTATTCCCGCCCCGAAATCGTAACACTTGTTTACTGCAAGCTGCAATGCAAATGTCCTTGAACTTGTTCAAATTAGAAAGGTTTATTAATAGATTCGTAGAGCCTCACCATGAACTTTGCAATCAGTGGATCGTGCTGATATCATGAGAGCGTGTGGAAGAAAGTCTTGAAATACGAAAAATCGCCGTATGCTTTATAAACTTCTCTCCTAAGAATTGTAAACTTGATGAATATTTAAATTGTTGAAATAAAGAGATTCTCGTTATCTGTGTGCATAAATGGAAAACGTCATTTTAAATAATTGGTATTTCAGACTAGAAATGAAACAAGCTAGGTTAATTAGCAAAGTACACCCTTTATGGTACCTCTGTTTAGAATTAGTTCATCTTAGATTATATAGTTTAGCTCCATGTGAGATAGGCTCAACAATCTCGTCTTTGCCTTGCCATACAATTTTGTTGAGCTGCCGGAATAAAAACAAGAACAAAAAATAGACATGTAGTTTACCCGTTTTTAAACTGTTTTCAGGTTTGTTCTTCTTTCTTCCTTCCATTTTTAACTCTTGTTTGTAGAGCGCATCCTGTCATATAGGCATGCAGTCGTTACTAATTTCGCTTGGTTTTGCGTTAAGTGCTAATTATGTGTATGTAAGCCGTTTCTTTCCCAGAAGAAAGGCTTGTTTAGCCCCAAACATTGTGACACTGTTTTGGATTTTTGCTTCATTTTCAACTAACCCTTCACCCTCTGTGTGTGTGTGTGTATATATATATATATATATATATATATATATATATATATATATATATATATATATATATGCTAGTTGTGTATACGTGTACTTTTATAGCTTTGTCAGATTTTAATGGTTATATGATGATTGTGAGAAGTCTGTGGTTGCAAGCTATTTCTCAGTCCGAGTAATCTGAGTTACGCAATTTCTGTGATCATACGTCATAATCTACAGTGTTCACTAGACCTTACGGCAACATGGATTATTACTTGAAATGGACCCTGACTAATTTCTTAACACGGGGAATTCTCTGGATTTTTTTAAAGGTATACTTGTTAAATTTGGCATAGGAATGCTCCATTGTATAAGGGTTTGGTTCGTGTTTTGTATTTCATGGCGTGAAGTGTTAGTGTTCGGCGTAGAAAGGCTCATTAGTAAATGATACAAATGTGAAACAACAAAGAGCTTGCAGATATGAACTTCGGATCATTTATAAGTCATGATTAAAAAGAATTTGTTGAAGAAAACTTTTTTCTTCCCCATCTGTTTATTGTCTCCAAACTTGTGAGTTTGCCGTTAACCCGTTAACTTTCGGGCTTTGATGTAAATTATTTTTCTTGGTTAGGAAGCGCTGAATCTCAGACTGTATTATTTTAAAGGTAGAAAATTTACACTTCAATGTTGACTTATCCCAAAATTAATCATTTATCGTCTCGATCTTTCAGACACTTGAGTGACTCTTTACTTTCTCAATAGGCTGAAGGAGGGGTGGGGATACAAAAATGTAATAGTAAAGAAATACAAAAACACAAACAATGGTTTGAGATAATTATCGCCCGATATATTAAGCGTGCATGTACATGGTTTCATCAACATATATCATTGTTCAAATTCCATCTGTCGAACAGAGTAGAACTTAAAAATTATGTAAAACAGTATGCATCTAAACAGTTATTATTTAGGATTTTGTTATTAATTTTTATTTCATTTTCTTCCATTGCAGTATACACATAACCCAGATAAAAATTTATAAAGATAAGATTATGTACTAAATACATTAGCATTTTTTGTAGCAATTTCCTTTACATGAATAAGTTCTCGAGTAGCTTTAAGGTTGATTTTTATTATTTACTGAAACAAAACACTTAGGTTAGGACAATACGAACTTGAACTTCAGATATAAATATTGTCTACTGCAGTATACGTTATGCAGCTTTAAAATTGTACAGTTTTACGAATAATACAAATAACTTTTAATAAACAGTATCACCTAAACTGAAACATTTCTTTGTCAAATACTGCATGTTTGTCGGAGGTTAACACTTGATCCAATTCCAACATCACTGCTGCTTGAGTGCTAAGATCCAGTATTGCCTTCACTAACTGATGTTATTAATACCTCTCTCTCATCTGGGGAATTCCCATCATTTTTCAAAACTGCCATTGTAAAGCCTCTGCTGAAGAAACCAACACTAGACCATAACGATTTAAAGAACTACCTCCCAGTTTCTAATCTCCCATTCATTTCAAAAATCTTAGAAAAGGTTGTTCTATCCCAGTTTGTATCTCATCTAAATTCAAATAGTCTTTTCGCAATGTACAATCTGCATATCGCCCTTGCCACAGTACTGAAACTACTCTTCTAAAAGTAGTTAATGACATTCTCTCTGCGTTGGATAGCGGAAAGATTACAGTCCTCACCCTCCTTGATTTGTCTGCAGCATTTGACACAATAGACCATGATATATTACTTCACCGTCTCCAGCATGTATTTGGCATTCATGATACAGCCTTACTGTGGTTCAAGTCCTACTTGGTCAACAGGACACAAATTGTATCTGCAAATGGAATACACTCCAGCCCAGTCGATCTATGTTGTGGTGTTCCACAGGGATCTGTTCTTGGACCTGTTCTCTTCATTCTATGCACTCATTTGCTCTCAAGTGTCATACATCATCATCCAGTGTCTCACCAATTGTACGCTGATGACACCCAAATATACAAATCTAGCCACCCAAATGAAGTTGATGCTACCAACCAAGGTGTAGAGAGGTGCATTTCTGATGTGAAATCATGGATGACAAGTAACAAGCTGCATATGAATGATTATAAAACTGAGGCCATTCTGATCACAGCACAAAGACTTTCTCATTCACATACCTCAAACAATAAATATCAGCAACGCCAACATTAAATTCACACAATCAGTACGAAACCTAGGTGTTACTCTGGAAAGTACTCTCACGTTGCACCAACATGTTATAAACATATGCAAGGCTGTATATCTTGAGCTGAGACGCATCAGCTCAATTCGCAAATATCTTTCATACTTAGAGTACCACGATCAGAGCACACCTCCCCGCTGCTCTGTACCCTACACTGGTTATCCATTCGATCCAGAATCAAACACAAATTTGTTCTCTGTGCTACATTTCAATGTCGGACTCCAGTCCAACATACCTATCTGACCTCACCCATGTGTACACACCAGCAAGATACTTACGTTCCTCTTCTGACAATCGTATACTCATTATTCCCACTATGAAAACAAAGCCATATGGACAGCGTTCTTTTGCATACCAGGGCCCAGCAACGTGGAATGAATTGCCCACTGAACTTAGACACAAAGACACAGTGATCCCATTCAAGAGGGATCTCAAAACTCACCTATTTCGACTGCAAGAACAAACTTAAAGACCTAATAATGTTTCCTACCTGAAATATTCTCAGCATGTTTTTTATTTTTTTAATGTTTTTCTAATTTCATGTTGTTTGTTTTTGTAATAATATTATTATGTTTCTTATTTTATAGGTGTTGTCTAATGTTGTAAAGCGCTTAGAGCTTCTAAAGATTAGGCGCTATACAAAGTCCTCATTATTATTATTATTAACAGGTAGTCATGTCACGTGATTTGGTAGGCGGAACGAGCTCCCATCTCGCGTAAGGTCGGATTACAGCAAGACAATAGTTCCTGAATGACGTCATCAACCGCCATATTTGTGGTCATTTGGCAAGTTGACTGTTGACTTTATATGGTGTTTGGAAGTTGAAATAAATTCATTGAATCTCTAGATACTTTTACGAAATTTACATACATAAACATAACGCAAATCAGGCTTTATGTTAGTATCTATAGTTGTGATTTTTAAGTTGACCTTGCTTCAGTGTGCCTTGTTAAAAATGGTAAATTTTGGTAATCGCATATAGGAGAAACTGCCAGGTTGCCCGTCGTGTAGGTAAAATGGACGGAATATCGTTTGCTAGTGACCTCATCGGGAAACATCTATAGACCTTTTTCAGGAAGTCGAATTTGGGTTTTTCCACTCCAGTATATTTAAACTCATGCGCAAACAACGTAGGGCAACTTTTAAGCGATTGTCATTAACATAGTGGATGTTCGTGAAGAACGTTTCAAATAAATTTGTAAAGGTTTGACATCTGTACACCCTTCACAGACATAGTGTGTTTAAAAATCATGAGTGAATAGTTCAGTAATCTGCCTAAAACAGAAAAGTAGATATGAGCACAAAAAGTATCAGAGAGGACTAGAACAGTGGACAGGATTTGAGGGCCCAAGGAAAAATTATCCAGTAGGCGCACGTTGAAACAATGGTGGACCCCCTGACCGTTGTGGTCCCCCGGAATTTGTCCTACCCTGTCTGCGGTTCTGGATAAGACTTACAAAGTTGGATGATCCATTTCTCAAAGGAAAGGGGTGGGTGGACGATTTTCATATGTGATCAGAATTACAATTTGTAAAAATCTACTTGTATTTAGGTGACTCTTCAAGACTATATACGAAAACACGAGGACTTACAAATATCTTTGTTGCATATAATTAATTTCACAGTGGATGGATGCATAAAGGTGAACACAGCATTATCAATGCCAACGTAATCAGATCCCAAGTCCAATCCGAGAAGCCACACGAGTTACACATAGCAACTGGCCATTGCAAATGTATCGCAGGATGAGGTAACTCATCATCATTATCCATATTTGTTCAAGGAGTTCGCAAACCAAAGAGAGAGAGAGAGAGAGAGAGAGAGAGAGAGAGAGAGAGAGCAAATTCCTTAGCCAATCCAATGCATCATAAGCAGTTTTGGGATTCACATTCATTCCCATTTAATTTATTAACTAAATGGCACTTCTTTGAGGAATCTGCTTAATATGTGATGTGCCGCATTTGGTGTTCATTGTTTACTGCTAATTAGACAAGTTAACTTGTTTATTTTCGGATTATTCATTACAATGCAGTCATGGGGGGTGGGGGGTAGTTAAGTTAACATAAAGCAATAGATACTCATTTATTGTTAAAAATACTTGAATCAAATACTTGATGAAAACGTACAGTTCAGCTCTTATACTTGTGTGCTGGCATATTACTGTATACTACTATCTATAGCGATCTATAATGACATACGTTCTGTTCAGGTAAGACGTGTAGGTCACTCGAGTTGCCCTACGTCAAAATGCGCATGACCGTACCTGATGCAGCTCTGGGATAGGTTTGGCCAGCTAAAAATAGTATCTGAAAATGATCTATACTCATTCTGGTTGACACTCAACTGGTAGTACAAAAGGCCAGCGTGATGGTACATAAAAATCACTAAAGAAACTAAAAAAAGTGACAGATTTCAACAATAAATTTGTCAGACACATGAAAAGGCACACAAGCATCCATTTCATATGTACGTAATACATTAGAAGAATATATTAGGTTGTTGCATACAAGTTAGTGTCTGCTCTCTGGTTCCCGAGGTTCCATGTTCGAATATCATTGGGGACAAAATTTCTTTCCGATTACCTCTATTAGCATCATCAGCGGGTATTGGGGACGTTAAATATCGGTCCCTGTGCAGTAAGAGGCGCAGAGGGAATCACATTATGTGCGAGAAATAATCCTTGTGGCAATAAATGAAAAGAGCATCTGCCAAGTGTTTGTTGCTGAACAGACGTTTTCCCTATACCCAGGAATTTGCATAAACACACTCGCCCGTAATATTCGGTACACAGAGTGTAGAGGTCATTCATAGATAGATAGACGCTTAAATTTAACGAGCAAAGTATTTTGAATTTAGGCTGGTTTGGTTTGCCCTAGTACGGCACAATTATACAATGCTCGGTCAAATCTAGTAATGTGCCTTGTCCCAGGACACACCACGGCTCTTCCCAACTCAAATAAGAACGTCACACACGTTATATGTTGTTCACGATGGAGTCAAATATATTAGGGACTTTTGCAACCAATTCAAAGAAAATCAACCCTTTAATTGTAGGTAGAAAATGTTCTAGAACCGCACATTTTTCTGTTCAATATTTTAAAAAATCTTAACAATCGTACACGTCAGTCTTGCTCACTGTTACGAGTATGGCGCGTACTTTTTAATCAGATGTCTAAAATTCAGTATGATAACTTTCAGTTTTGCCTTATTGCTATATAATTAGACATACATACGAAAGACTAAGGCAGGATGTTGTGCAACAATTGTTGACTTGCGATGAACTAGGTCTTACGTACTTCACCCTTTGTTCAAACAATGGGAGAGGTCTGTGATCGGTCATCAGTCATCAGTCAGACGTTTAATCTTAATCAGATTATCGTTTGGCGGATATGATGCAGTATCGTGTATCCGTATCAGAATTATACACATTACAATCTGACCATCTCACACTGGTAATCACGCTGGCCATGGATCATGTAACCGGCAAAAGGGGGCAAGCCTGATGTAACAGGAATGTTCTCATTTTGACCATCTGTCTGCGAGGCAAAGGTATGCTTCAGATGTAAGTCGGTGCAATAGTTTACAAATTGTAGCGGTTGCTCCTGGTGGTGCTGTTGTGAGGTTGTACCCTCTTACAAGGTGTCCGCTTTATTTGACTATCGTTATCTAGAGGGTGATCGTCCTCAGTATTGTTGCCTGGATCGAGTAATATTAAAATGAAGTGTGAAACTTATAGATGGAATAGAGATCTGAGTAGATATTTATAACAGAATGACACGATACTCCGTAAATGAAAAAACAAAAATTTAATCAATTACATAAACAACTTTGTTAATAAATTACATTTGGAAGATACGCTTCTTTTGGAATAAATTTTTCACCGAATTTCAATCACAAATATATTTATATAAATAGCCGCTCTGTTTTAAATGATATAATTAGTTCATCATATAATCGAGTGAACGATCGAAGTCATTGCCTTGTACAACTTCATAAGCTGCTTATTCCGGTCCACGATAACTTCACTATGGTGGATCTTCTAGGTCCTTTCGCTTTTTCCCTTTTCCAGCCTCCCTACTGTCTCGCCTCTTTTTGGTTTTGAACGATAGCCAATTGCGGCTATCGGCATACATTCGAGCTATGATTCGTAGGATCGACCTAGAAGTCGCAAAGTGCCTGTAACATAAGTTTCATGGACTCAGATTTAATTTTGTGTGTGATTGAAAAAACATTGCTTCCTACAAGAAAATGGAGGATCGTTACTTGTGGTTGCATGGATTTACGAGAACCGAGAGTTCTTGTTGCTGTTGTTGTCAGTCTCGAAATAAAAAGATTTTTACTTGCATCTGAATAAATATGGAAATTCACCACCATGTTGGCTTGAATCCACGACCACTGGATTCCAAAGCCCATGACCAGATTATCCATAGGGCAAAGTGGGCAACGTGCCCAAGGCAACCTAGGCTCAAGGGGCTCCGTACATGATCGTCAGATTTCACAGGCAGGTCCTCAGAGGTTCAAGGTGACCCATATATTTTCGTCTGATATCACAGGCAGTGTTGTTAATAGTACTGTAACCACATCTATGGACAAGGCAGGATAGTTATTATGTGCCTAGGGCCCCAAAGGCCTTAATCCGGCACTGCCAAGGCCACCACTGTGTTGAAGTGAAGACTATACTCCATGGCATCCGAGTTCAGTATTTCTTCTTGTCAAACCTTTTAACCTATTCGGATGACGTAAAATACGTCTACTGCGTCAAAGGTTATATACATATTAATATGGCTCAAATTAACAGTTATACATATAATAGCATCAATTCAGTTTTACAAATTATAATATATTTTCAATTTTACAATCCTTGTATTTTACCATTTAAACACAATCAATGTCATGTCTGTAAAATTGAATGGAGAAATTTGATTTCAATGACATGCTTTCAGTTTGATTAAGAGTATGATCACCCATGGTCGGTCGGATCGGGTGGGTGGGTGGCTCCCCCTCCCCTAAAATAAAAAGCACACACAGAAACGTACAGTCACTTTAAATTTGACCATCGTTTTATTGTTGCTCAGGTTTATTCGGCATCATGCACACATATAAACTTTGGTTTTCGTGCCCTTTCAAGGAAGGTCACAGCCGCTTGAATATTTGGAAACGACCTTCCCCACTAATAAATGACCTGATCCGGCCCTGATCACCTGTTCGTTCTCTAATCACTTGTTCATAACAATCCTGTACTGTATTATACCTATATAAGTAAGAGGATGACAAAATGCTGTTCGAGCATCATTGACATACGATAAACTAGTGATCGTGTACCTTTGCCCTTGTCCACACTATGGCTGAGGGTTGGATTAGTTCAAATCACGACTTGTGTTGCACAATATCATTCTATTATAACCAAGATGGTCAAAATATCGGACAAGTTTCCCGAACCAAATCTTATTTCTGGTCACACTTTTCAAAAAACACACCATATAAGGTACTGTTCTTAATTTCCTCGGGATAGTTTTAAATTGGATAATGTATGACACCAACAATTACCATTTAGTGCTTTACAACAACATGTGACCGCTTGAAACACACCGAAGAAAAACCTAGATTGAATGGGTAAGAAATAAGTGGAATTTCCCTTCCATCACTTTCTTTAACTGCATTCAAAAGAAAATAACATTGTATTTGATATTTTAGCAATTAATGGTCAGTTCAAAAGAACATTACAGTGATCGTATTCGATATTTTAGCAATTAATGGTCACTTCATAATAACATAAGAGTGGTCATATTCGATATTTTAGCAATTAATCGTCAGTTCAAAATAACATTATAGTGGTCATATTCGATATTTTAGCAATTAATCGTCAGTTCAAAATAGCATTATAGTGGTCATATTTTAGCAATTGTGTCAAGGTCAGTCATAAGCGTTAACTCTTTTTAGCAAGAATTATATTGCATCGCAGTAAGGAAGACCATCCCAGTTAGGATCATTTACAAACGTATTATGAAACAGGTAAAGACATTTCATTGTTACCACTCATTAGGCTTTGTTTATGTTACTATTCTAAGCCTTTGAGAGACCCCCAAAAATACAAGTGATAAAGAAATGGTTGTTTGGGAAGCATCTGGAGAGATCTTACACAAAATAATTCCATAGAGTATTTCAATAACAAACCTTAAACTTTCCAAACAGAACGTTTCAGTTTTATCAAAGGACGAACACGAATTACCACGCGGATTTGCAAAAGCTCTCCAACGCTGCAAACACAAAAGTCCGCATTGTAGAGCTGAGTTACCACGAAAAATGTTGTACTGCGGTAAATTGCGGTATTTTCTGAGCATATAGCAATAGTACGGTTTACCATGTTAGAGACACACAATTAACTGTTTATGGAGCAGGGATCTGGGAGTTCTTAAAACAAAATTCGGTATATCAGTAGCTGGAACAATATCTTGCTTCTTACTGTTAGCAAAATGACACCATATTATCCATTATATTATTTGAAAAACATATCTTGACAAGCAAACTATCTCTGCCCTTTTTAAATACAGATGCCCGTGCACCTGAAAATGCAGCAGATATGGTCTCCTTTTGAGTATTCAGGATCTAATTTATAATTACGTAGAAACTCTGTTCACACGACCTAAAGTTCATAAAGGTTAATCACACAGGAATACCTCAATCGCGTCACGTGACAGGTTTTATCAAACGTAGGTCACTTACCAGTTTACGATGCCATATTTTCTGTTATGCTTCTTGCTGTCGTTCTTTTAAATATTTACAGACACATAACAGTGCACATACATTTTTAAAGAGAAACGTAAATAATAATAATAATAATAACAATAATAATATCAGTAATTATGGAATTCTATTTGATAGATATACTTTTCTCTTTATTATTATTATTATTATTGCTGGTCTTATTGCTATCTCAGCTCTGTTGCGATAGTGGATGAAGTTTATGTTGCTTTGCTCCTTATAATGCAATACGATTTAGATTCATATGTCTTTAGTGTAATTGTTACAAAGCAGCAAAACGATACCGCTAAAGATATCAAGTAAGCACGAATAGCATCGATATCGTCTTCCTTTATCATAATTTTACAAGCAAGATTATAACTAACAGGTTGACTCTGATGCAGAGGTCATCACTGCATTTTGTTCTTGTAATTGGCATTACATTCCAACTTGTGTAAATCAAACTGTTGAAAGGTATCATTACATTCCAAATTATGTCAATCGAGATGTTGTAAGATATAATTACATTCCAAATTATGTCAATCGAGATGTTGTAAGATAGCATTACATTCCAACTTGTGTAAATCAAACTGTTGAAAGGTATCATTACATTCCAAATTATGTCAATCGAGATGTTGTAAGATATAATTACATTCCAAATTATGTCAGTCGAGATGTTGTAAGATACCACAAGGATCTCATAAAATACAAGTATTTTGATCAAACGAGATTACTTGAATCTCCATGCATTCGTTTAATGCTTGCTATCCGTACGAAACAAACATCTCTCTAAAATGGTACCAGTGAGTCATTATAGCGAACGGTGATTTAATCCGAACAAACAATGGTCATGTAATAATAATAATAATAATAATAATAACAATAATAATAAATAATAATAATAATAATAATAATAATAATAATACACTGACGGGCAAGTGACAGTCGTTTCTAAGGTTTGCAAACGCTAAAATATATTTGAGAAACATCCGTGACTGTCATCTATTTTAAAGGGACTCCGTTCACCCGTATTCCTGCAGATTTAGAAGAGAGAATACGATACTTAAATCAAAATCTTTCTCTTCTATACCATGTATCATAAAGAAGAAATAAAATTTAGGTTCATTGAAGGTCAATAATCGGTTATAGTTCTTGTTTGATAACGAATATACTGCACTGGCGAAAGGATCTGCGTTAGTAGCCTGCGCCTCATACTTCTTTGCAGTAAATGTATGTTCGCTATAAACGTTTCCTTTAGGGTGTACGTCTTAATCTTGTGTTAGCTATGTAATCTGCTATATTGTCAGGCTCCAGTTTGTCTTGAAGGGAGATATTCGATTGGTTCAGGTCGCTCTTATTTACCGCTGTCTGCATTTGCGCTCTCACACAGCTGTCTTCTCGCCTTGGACTGGCAACTGTATACAGCAGTAGCAGCAAAATGAAGTTCTTTATGGTATTCGCTTTGGTTTGGCTTTCGAACGTGGATGGGGCTTCCATTTGGGGCTCCATAAGCAACATCTTTGGTTTGGGTGACAACGGTTTTGACAGTCCTGTTGAGGCAGTAGAAGGTAGGTTGTGTTTAGTTTGAAATGACATATTCCATTCTTTGATAATGTTTAGTGTTTGCTTATTCATCAATAAGAAAATTGAATAATGGATCTACGCGTATTTGCACTATAATTTATTTAAAAATACCCGATTTATAGGTTTCAGGAATTTATCTGTCCTTTAATAATCAAATTAATGTAAATATGGGTCAAAGGTGAGGCGTATCTATATGAAATTTCATGCATTTTACATGTATACTGACTTTAAGAGAGCAAAGGTAAATTTACCCTCTTTATTTGCTTCAGTGGTGAATTTATATCTTTAATTTTACATACTACAAATATTTAATCTCTTTTAAAGGCATTTTGACAACTTGACAAAACACAGAAACTTGAAAAGTGCATTCGCAGTTTGTTCCTTTATTTCTATAATTCAGATCTATGTGTTGATGTAATTTCTCTTTCTATTGTTCGGTTCCATTTTCATACAGTTTGGCCTGTTCCTGATATAAACGTCTTGGGGTGGGAGGTAAAGGGGAAGGGTTGTTGGTGGTTGTAACTCGTGAATTTGTTTCTTTTTAAATTTATAATTATCGTAATTAACAGAAGGTAAAGTCGTGTGTGTATATATGTGTGTGGGTTTTGTAGTAGTTCAGGTTTGGACTGTTACTTGTTGAAAACAACTATTTTATCGAAACTGCCTTACATTTAATTAATGATCAGATGTTATTAATTTTTTCATGAAGCTTGTGTTACAATACAATTAGAGCAAGAGCCCTTTGGGCGCGGATAGCAAAAAATAATAATAAATAAAATGCTTCTTGTGTTTTTATATACGTTTACAGATATTTCTCAAGAGTGCGTCCATTATGCCAAGAGCGGAAGCTGCGAATTCTACGACTGTCTGGAAAGACGTTTTCCATGCGGAGAAAATAGCTACAACGTTAAGTTCGGAAAGCACTTCTGCAGTAAAATAACAAGAAACATCGGTTTGTTCAATCCCGCTGTAAGTTTTACTGAAAATGTATCAGTTTCAACTCATCCAAAATTATTGCAGATTTTGTTTCCTTTGATAACTACAAACTTGGGCAGACTAATCAAACAGTGAAATCATACTCCTTCTAAATTGTATCGCTCAAAGAGAACCAGCTATGTAATTCATTAAGTCGCTGAAAGATAAATTTCCTTGATTCTTGCTGTGATTATTGCAGACAAATAACCCAAATATGAGAATTGCTGTTTTGAGTATTACTCATTTTTTTTTAAATAAAAAAGGTGGTTTATAATGACAGGCACTAATAATGTAATACTGCAGTAAAACATTGGAATGCTTTGCCAGATTACATTAAAAATATTAAAAATGTAACTCCCCATCACAAAAAATATTATCAATTGGAATGTCCTGCCACATCATACTAAAAGAATTTTATCAATGTAACTGCCTTGCCAAATTACATTAATTGCATTATCAATTTGAAGGCCTTGCCACATTACATTGAAAGTATTATCAATTGGAATGCATTGAGACATTACATTAAAAGTGTTATCAATTGGAATGCCTTGACACGTTACATTAAAAGTGTCATACGTTGGAATGCCTTGCCACTTTACTTTAAATGTGTTATCAATTGGAATGCCTTGACACATTACATTAAAAGTGTTATCAGTTGGAATGCCTTGACACATTACATTAAAAGTGTTATAAATTGGAATGCCTTGACACATTAGATTAAAAGCATTATTTTTTGCAAGGGTTTGCCACATTACATTAAGGTTATTATCAATTGGAATGTCTTGCCACTGTACATTAAAGCTAGCATCAATTCGAATATTTTGCCACATTGCATTAAAAGTAGTATCAGTTTAAATACTTTGCCACTGTACATTAAAATTAGCATCAATTCGAATATTTTGCCACATTACATTAAAAGCATTATCAGTTTGAATGCCTTGCCACATTACATTCAAAGTGTTGTCATTTAAAATGTATAGCCACATTACATTAAAAGTGTTATCAATTGGAATGCCTTGCCACATTACATTCAAAGTGTTATCATTTAAAATGGATAGCCACATTACATTAAAAGCATTATCAGTTTGAATGCCTTGCCACATTACATTCAAAGTGTTATCATTTAAAATGGATAGCCACATTACATTAAAAGTGTTATTAATTAGAATGCGTTGCCACATTACATTCAAAGTGTTATCATTTAAAATGGATAGCCACATTACATTCAAAGTGTTATCGTTTAAAATGGATAGCCACATTACATTAAAAGTGTTATCATTTGAAATGTATAGCCACATTACATTAAAAGTGTTATTAATTAGAATGCGTTGCCACATTACATTCAAAGTGTTATCAGTTGGAATGCCTTTCCACATTAAGAACATTATAAATTGGAATGGCTTGTCACATTTAATTAAAATCGGGCAAGTAACACAAATAAAGATTAATGTACTGAAGAAAGAAATGTTCTACATCAGTCAGTTCATTTGTGTTTTCCTTAATTGATAAATAACAAACAAATGTTTTTTTTTTTATGAAAGGAATGAATCTGTAAAAACCGTGGTCCACATTTCATTCCATTATCTTGAAATTTGTGTGTGTGTGTGATTTGAATTTTAACGTAGCTTTAACAATTTTCAGTCATATCGCTACGATGTATGCAGTGTGGCAGTTCATAGTGATGTCTTCTAGAACTGGGGCGTCATGACGCAGACATGTATCATGATGTCCCACCCAGTCACATTATCCTGACACCAGTCCGACCAGTCCTAACACTAAACTCTTAATGCTGAGCGCCAAGTGAGGCAGCTGTTAGTACCATTTTTGTAAGTCTTTGGTATGACTCGGCCGGGGATCGAACACACGACCTCCCGCATCCGAGACGGACGCTCTAACCATTAGTTGAATTCCGTTTCATGCTTTGAGCAGTACCGTTTATAATTATTTTTTAATTATGTGTGTGTGATTTGGATTTTTAACTTAGCTTTAACACTTAGTTAATTAGGTGTCGTGCTTGTAAGTTTAGCAATCGTTTAGGTATACCGCATATATACTCTGTTCAATTTACTTATTTTTTTACATGCTGTTTTGAAAGTGTTTGCTCCCTAATTTGTGAAAAACAGTTAGTATCCCAACGGAAATGTGCTACACAAAGATTGGGTCATTCTAGGTTTAATGAACATGTAAATTGCACCCATTTTGTATGTGTTAGTATGTATTATTGTATATGTATTGTTGTACATGTATTGTTGTACATGCATTAATATATATTTTTATACATGTTTTAATGTATGTGTATTTTTGTATATGTATTATTGTACATGTATACATGTATTTTTGTATATGTATTATTGTATATGTATTTATGTATATGTATTATTGTACATGTATTTTCTTAAATTGTTTCATTGTTTTATACGATGTTTAGTATACGTTCTGTTTTCTATATCGTACGTGTTGTGCATTGCTTGTTGATTTTTACCGAGTAACTACTACTGCTGCTGCTACCATGCCAAAAGATCGATATAAAATTACGAATTACTCTTGGTATTTGTCCTAGTAGAAAAAAAATCCCTTTCTTTCGCTGCGTGGATTTACGGTATAGTACTTAGCTATGTCGTCAAACCGACAAGATGGTTGAACCCAGTATGATCATTCATTGTTTATGAACTGCCTTCTTGATAAATCTAAAATTCCTCGATTCTGCAATCGAATGCCGACAAAGGGTATACATTTTGCTCACCGCACTTCTTAATTTGACCATGTTCAAATGGTATAATAATAATAATAATAATAATAATAATGAGGAGGAGGAAGATGACGACGATAATGATGACAATATTAAATAACGATGCTTATGACTTTTAATTCAGTGCATGTGCACAGTTTTAATTTCTCTCCGAGTGTGAGAAACATGACATGGCAAGAGGAGTCAGATACGTTTGTGAATTGGGTTGGGGTGTGTTCGACTGATTTTTTTCGAACTCGAAATAGCCGATCAGAGATTTAATTAAACTGCATGGAAATTTATGAGCCATGATGTTATTGCTCTACCCACCGATATAATGAATTGTCGATGACTAATATTTACACAATAATAATGTCCGTCAATTTTCCACGAATGTATATCAGTTAATTTTATTGGCTTCCGTACATGTAGTATTCTGAAATATTTCACCTTAAATGAGTAAGTACCCATAAATGATACCACGTTAAGAGCGAGTTAGCCATAGTTTGGTTTGTGGTGTTTAACGCCATTTTTCTGCACATGATACGTGGCGGTAGGTATATTTGGTTACAGAAGAACTCAAGAAGACCATGTGAAGAATCACTGCCCACCGGAAGCTCTGTCAAGTTTTCTCACATGACTTAGATCACTCGGCCACCATGTGCCCCATTGTATGAGGCAAGTAAAGCGTTTGTTAATGTTTATGCCTTACACACACAACATAAGCCTTAAATCGATGCTTATTCTACTTAAGAGGAGAGATATGCTTGTATGTAATCAAATTTTCCAATACAGTTTATGATTTCTAAAGGTTTATACGTGGATAATATGCTCTTATTACATCTTTTAATACCGGTAGTACATTAACTAGATTCCACGGATTTAGAAAGTTGTTTCAATAACATACAACACGCAACGTTAAAAACTGAATGTAAAAGTGACTTCAACACATTGTAACAAGAGCATGGCCTTATGAGAACTAGAGATCTATTTAATATATTATTACATAATGTTCACCAGCTGCAGGGAAAGATAATCCGTTACTTGTCCAAAGATTAAGATAAGATAGAGTGTGATGTTGACCGTTGAAATTGACACGAGTTGAGAAATAACGTCTTTTTTATCTTCAGTATGAGCACCCATCAATCTGATTTCCAATTGGAAATAAATAAAGTGAAAGAAATATGAAACGGAATAGGTGAATAATGGAACTTAACAGAAAAATGTATAGAAAGCCATTCCTGGTTGGAAGATGTTAACAAATAGCTCAGCCCATCAATTGTGATGTCCCATATAAACAAGAGTTTCCTGAGATGAAAGGGAAAGGGGAACCAAAGGGCGCCTAAATGCTTCCCATGCCCAGTAACCACTTGAGTTCACAAAACCGTTATTGTTCAGCAGCAACTGACACCAGAAGAGCGTGATAAATCTGTTTACATTTAACTTCAAGCTGACATCAATGATATAGAAATGATATCCTGGATTCTTCTATAAACAGTTTTATTTTATTTCTGTGGACAGAATGGGGACCTCATCCAAGATGAACATTTCCCAGTCTATATGTTAAGAATGAAAGTACTCGTAGGTGTGCAGAATTAAGATTAAACAGTTTTTTTTTCAACCATTATATAATATCTCTCTCATACAAAATCTTTCCAGTATAGCCATCCTTGAAAGTTACAGATTTGTTTTAGAGTCTGTGGCAATCTACAATCAATCGATATTAAATTACTTGGGGTGGGCAAACTACGGCCCGCCAAGGGCTTTCATGCGGCCCGCCAAGGGTTTTCATGCGGCCTAGGAACAAGTCATCATTCGCACTGACTCTGTTTATGTTACTCTGTTTATCAAATAAATGTGCTTCTTTTGAAGTTTAAGTTTTCAAATATTAACAACATATCAACAACTGAAAATTAATTAGATGTTATTTAGAAGAACCTTTTGTTTTTGCTATTTCAAATATTAATTATTTTACTTAATGAACTATGCGGCCCGCGATAAGGTGTAAATTTGTGTATGCGGCACTTGAACTAGAAAGTTTGCCCACCTCTGACTTAAAACATATATAGCTTTTGGTCCTTGTCGTCTGTTATTTTAAACAGATGGTCATGCTGTCTTTCTTTCTCTCACTAAATTAGAATTTGTATAATTGCGTACCGATATTGAACCAAAGAAAAGGAAGCAAGTAACGTCCTTTTGAACCGTATTTTCTTGTTCTATGCAGATTATAAATTCTAGACTGTATAAAATAATAAAACATTCGGAACAGAACATAGCAGTTTACAAAATTTCCAATTGAAATATATCGCTTTTAGCAGTTGACATAAGAGAGGTATGATCCATCATTTGCATAAAGCAAATTGAATATACACATTCGTATTTATCATTTAGCATTTAAAAAACAGTATTATGCAAGCTGCTTAACGCCTGTAGCGTTTAGCAACATACATAAAACAATTAGCATAAACCATGTAGCACCCAGAAACATAATAAAACAATTGGCATAAACCATGTAGCATTCAACATCATACATTAAATAATTAGCATAAAGCATGTAGCATTCTACATCATACATAAAACAATTAGCATAAAGCATGTAACATTCAGCGACATGTATAAAACAGTTAGCATAAACCATGTAGCATTCAGCAACATACATTAAACAATTAGCATAAAGCATGTAGCATTCAGCAGTATACATAAAACAATTAGTATAAACCATGTAGCATTTGGTATCGTACATAAAACAATTAGCACAAAACATGTAGCATTCAGAAAAATATATAAAACAATTAGAATAAGGATGTTGCTTTGAGTAACATACATTAATCAATTAGCATAAATCATGTAGCACTCAACATCATACATTAAACAATTAGCTTAAGCTATGTAGTACTTTGCAATTCTCATGGCTTATCGGCTTTTCCTGCGATGTGGAATGTTTCAGCATCTATAAGAAAGCAACTGTGAACTAAAGGTATTGTTAAAATCAAAATCGCTTTTATCTCATTGCTTCAAATAAATTTTCTTCATTTTCCGCCAGAGCAACATCAATTTTCTATAGGATACACAATGTTAAAGGACATAATATTTTCAGTCAGAAACTTCAATAGTGGTCTGGCACAGTACTCCAGATACCTGTAACGCTGACTTTTTTATGGGCCAAGGGAATCTAACGTTTTGCTAATATTTTCCTGTAGTGATATGTTGTCAAAACAATACGACTTAGTACAGCATTAATCATCGCAAAAGAAACACACATACATTTACTTCACCCATACATACATACATACATACATACGGTTAGAGAGACGGCCGGATAGACACTTAATAACAAAAACATTTTATTTCAGGGACAAAGGTACATGAATGCAACTAACGTCTGTTTGACCAATCATTACTCTGACCTGTACCAGGGCAGCAACGCCACGTGCAAGAGGATAAAAGAAATCGGTGTCAGCGGCATTGTCAACTGCCAAGGCATCAGCACGGCAGAATATCCCACATTTTGCCGGTTTGTAGCTGAAAACACGCGGGCCTATTGGAGAATCTTTGATGCAACTGATATGTCTAAAATGCTTACCCTTAATGAGCCACGGTAAGAAATAGAAATACATTATTTCAATATTTATGTTATTTATAATGATACAAGTCTTTGTTTATAGCACACTTTAAGTTTTGTCATTTTGGTTCTCAAGGTTCCATTATCATCCTAGGAGATATGCATTACCAAGGGTCCGTTATCGTCCCAGGAAATTTGCATTAGTAAGAGTCTATTATCGTCTTCGAAGATATGCATTAACAATGGTCCATGATTATCCTGGGATATGTGCATTATTAAGTGTTCATTATTATCCTGGGAGATGTGCATTTGTAAGTGTTCATTATCGTCCCAGGAAATGGGCATTATCAGGGATCCATCTTCATCCGAGGATATGTGCATTCTAAATGAAAGATGGCGTCAAGTGATCGTAAGACTGTTCCTTTCCCTCTTCCCCTGGACACTTTGTTTCTTGAACAAACGCATTCCGTTCATTTATCATTTTCGCTGACTTCTGTCTATTTGCTGAGTCATCTTATGATGTCTTACTCTTCAAAACGACGTGTATTAGTTTCAATGAAAAGTTTTAAGACATACTTAGAATCATTGGAAGAAAGTCACTCCTTTTCTTAAAATCTCAACAAATCTCAAATTATAAATAAAGTCTTCATTTGACTTCCAATAAATCATTTCTTTTCATTTGCAAATTAAAATTAATGTTATATAATAGTTTATTCAAAAGAACGAAGTAAATTAATTGGCAAAAACATTTGACAAACTTTTTGTTTCCTTTCTAATACCTTAGTTACATATTTTTTGTACTTTCATTTCCTTGATTACCATGTTCAATCAGGTTTTAAAACACTGTTTAATCCTTACGAATCATCTCACACAACGGATTTAGGCTAAAATAAATTTGCTGGTCGTTGTGTGTCCTACAACATTGATCGATAAGTTCTTAAAAACAATGTTTAACGAAGCCAGCCTATTTACATTTTGGGTAATATACCGTACTTTCCATTAATATTCGATCGATATGATAAATGCGTATAATTTAGATAAGGTGGTACGGGTATAAAGTATTTTAGAATTTTTTACAAGAATTTTATCAAATTAATGAAAGACTTGAGCTGTTTTAGATTGTTTTCCTCCTGCAAATTACAAGTCATAGATTTCATATAGGTTTTCATTGCTGACTATTTCTATGTTGAATCATTGTTTAGAATTTGATTTCACTTACCTTTAAATTGAGATTAAGCACTTTACTACGATCCTCATGCATACACATTTCTTTGCGAGACGATTTTATGTACGCCCCGCGAAAAAAATCGGAAATCGATAATGTACGTGGATATTATTGGACGAGGTGGACGTAAATATGTGATCCAGTACAAACCAGATTGAATGTAGCACGATTTGACGTCACAATGAAAGCTGCTCGTGCTGACAAAAATCGTACTAATGTCTGTTATGACAGATCCGACCTCCTCTTTATTGATCCATTTAAATTTGTTTGCTTTTGTGGGGTTTAAAGCCATTTTAGCATATGATAGGCTATACATTGCGGTGACCCCGTTAAATACCCTTCTACCATCGTAAAAGTCCATATAAATGAATAGTATTTTGACATTTAAGGTGCAGGTCATTCAGTTAGCAGGACTGAAAATATGACTGTGTTTAAACTATGTTAGTACGACATTTTTATTAATGAGCCAGCATGACCAAGTTGAAACAAAGTTTACTAAGTATAATTCCTTTTTGTTTTGTTTTAGAGCTGGTTTGGTAATAGAAGTAATGCCAGTAATATGCTGGAATTAAATGCAAATACTTTGTTTGCACAAAACTTCCAGACAATACTCAAAAATAGACAATTACTAACTGTACTAACTAGAATATATCCCATAATGCATCTCACACATTTGACAACAATAACGAAGGGCCCCGGCTGGCCTAGTGGTCTAAATAGCTCGCCTTTACCAGTCACTGCCATCTCACCTCTGTCCGCGTGGGTTCGAGTCTTGGGCTCAGCCACTGTGGGTATGTGAAAAAGCTTACCATAGCTTCCCGTCAGTAGCAGGTTCTTATGTTTTGTTTTTTTTTTTAATTTTTTTTTTATCCTGGTACTTCTTCCAGTATTTATACTAGTGTTGTTCCGATTATCGATTATAATCGATCATCAGTTGGTTGAGTGAACCAATAAGATAATCGATTGTGAACTCCATAATCGATTGTGTGTAAAGGAAGACTACTTCTTAGTTGTATGCAAAGCATAAAGGTTAGTAAAACTCCCAGCCACTAAAGCTGACCTGAAATTTATTAATTCCCTTCACAACTACAAATATAAAACCATATGATATTTCCTAGGTGCAAAATTTTATAACTAGGAACATGTAGTCATTATTTTATGATAAAGTTGTTAAATTATTGAGTTAATAATTTTCAACACATTTTGATGATTTGTTTTAGTTCAAATGCAACATCATTTGTAGTATTTGTAAACAGTGACAAACAAGAATACCGTGTCCTTCTACACTTAAAATTATAGACACATCCCGTATGAATGAAAGGATTTTGGGGACTGTAGCAGTATTTCAGTTGCATATGACTTATCAGCCATATAAAGTTGTGTTCATTTAACAAAGATGTAGAACAAAAATAACACACAACACAATAAACAAAAATGTAATATTATTATCAGGTTAATGTGTACATGTCATTAAAAGAGATTACTCCTGTTCATTTATTAACATCTTGAACCCTTGATCAAAGATATAACTATAACAACCAAAAATTAAAACTTGCTCTTAGTAGCCGATTATAATCGATTATCAGTTGGTTAAGTGGAACCGATTATCGATTATGAATTCCTGACCGATTCCCATCACTAATTTATACTAGCCGCCATGTTTAGCCTATTATGCGCTGGAAAAATGGCTTTTAAATACAAAACAAACAAACAAACAACAAAACTAAAGATACGTGTTGAAACATAGCAGTAAACAATTAATGACATAATCTTCCGGATCTGAAGGCAAGGCATTCATAAACTTATGAAACATGATACCTGTCGAAATAGCTACCCGCTTTCATTGGAGAGACAATTCACAGTTTCTCAGCGTTAAAGGTCCATTTAATGTTTTCTCAACTGAGATATTGCGATTTGCATGAGAGAGATGTTGCTTTTTGTCATTGTAATATTTTATTTCCTTGTCAGGGTATGGCGTTTGCTGATCGAGCAGGGCTTTGAGTGTGGGACTGCCCGCCTTCAGAAAGGTGTTCAGGGAGTAATCCAAAGACTCAAGAGCATGTGGGACAATGTGTTTGGATAAAACTGGTACCCACGGAAAATGTTGACCACTCCAATGTGTTAATCTCTCTTTTCGATCTGTTTTGCTCTAGCCGAAAATGTAGCCTATTTATCTAAGGCACAATACGTGACAATATTTATGTACATATTATTCTCTTTAAGCCAGATCATTTTTTCTATAACACAAATTAATAATTGGAATATAAAAGAAATTTTTATACATTGTGAAATCATGTAGTTATAGAGATTTGCCGATCTTTTTAGGAAGTTTTTGAAAATAAACAACGAAGAAAACATACACGAGTTTAGATAAGCCTTTGTTCGTTTTTTCTTCTCAACCTTCATTTTTGTTTGGTCTTTCATCTGGTAATTTTGAATTTTGATATTTATATGTTCTTTCGTTCTGCCTGACATCATATATATTGCATTATTGTACAGATACTTATATATTTTAACTACGTATTGGCATTAATTAAAACTAAAGAATTGTACATCCCTACCTTACGTATCATAGTTAATTTACAAATTGACCCCTTCAGTAAGAAGAGAGAAAGAATTAAGCTGTTTGAATGCAAAATCCTCGTTCGAATTCCCTTGAATAAAAGTTTTTAAACATAGTTATCGTTCTCAAGTGTATATAAAATCATTCTTCTTTGTTACACTTAAAGGCAGGAGTAGTTAAGTGGGATACATTAGCGTCAATGGGAATTAGCATTACAGAGACCCCTGGGACAGATTAGCTTCAAGGGAAATTTAACATGGAGAAAAATCGTGGGTCAGATTAGCGTCAAGGGAAATTAACATGGAGAAAAATCGTGGGACGGTTTAGCGTCAAAGGAATTTAAACAGGGTGGGACTTTATAGCGTCAAGGGAAATTGAACATAGGATTTTTTTTTTTTTAAATTTTTTTTTTAAAAAAAAGGGGTAGGCAATGGAAAGGCTATCTCTTTTCGAGAAATATGGCTGGCCCTGAAAAGGGCCTTTGGGTTTTCTTCTTCTTCTGCTTCTAATTTCTTCTTTTTTTCCACCAAGTTCTTATTTTATCTCCAACACTCTTTCTCTTCTTCTCTTTCTTTTTCTCCTGCTCTTCTTTCTTCTTCTTCTCTTCCTCCTCTTCTTTCTTCCTCTTCTCATTTTCTTCTTCTTTTTCAATCTTTTCGTTCCATTTGCTTATTCTTATTCTTTCCTCTTCATCCTCCTTCTCCTCCTTTATCTCTTTCATGACACCACTAATCTTGTCCTTTACCTTTTTTAAGTTATTAATTTCCATCTTTACACGATGGGGACTATAGGAATAATGGTCTTCAACCAGTCTTATTAACATCTGCTCCATCATTCCTAAGTTGTCTAAAACGTCTTGTAATGTTTGTATTTTGTCCATTTGGTTAGAAGCCATCTTCTTTTTTTATTCTTTGCAGAATGGTTTGAACGACGAATACTGTGGGTTCTTATACTTAAAGCGCGTACGTGAAGGAAAACATCCCCCTAAAACGTAAAATTGATCTTACCTAGATCATGACCAAACAACGCGCGAACGTGAAGGAAAACATCCCCCTACTTTTTCATTTCATATAATAAAACCCAAACTATACTTTCTCATTTCATATAATAAAAACCCAAACTATACTCTCCACATACGCTAAGAAACAATAAACAAAATCCATAATCTACTATCCACACAATCTTACGTGAGCGCTTACAAAACCCAAACTATACTCTTCACATACGCTAAGAACAATAAACAAATCCATAATCTACTATTCACACAATCGTACGTGAGCGGGTACAAACACAAACACACAAACACAAACACATACGCTAAGAAACAATAAACAAATCCATAATCTACTATCCACACAATCGTACGTGAGCGGGTACAAACACAAACACACAAACACAAACACACAAACACATACCCTCACACTATCTTAAAAAAGAGTTAGTGTTTATATTCACACTACTCTACCTACACATTGGCAAATTGATGGTTATTTCTTTTCTAGAGTATTGGGTAGCCCTGAAAAGGGCTGTTTTTTTGGAACTTCATGGACACCTGGTTAATGGTGGCACCTTCCAGGCCTGGCGCCACATACACATCTTATCCCCCAGTTACTTTTTACTTTTTTGGGGGAGAGAGCAGAGGCAGGATATGTCGCTTCAGAATCCTAATTTTCGCTCTCTGGGATTCTGAAATTTATTCTTCTTCTCTTCTTCTCCTTCTCCTCCTCCTCTTCTTTGTTTCTTCTCTCCTCCTCTTTGTATCTTCTTTCCTCTTCTTCTTTATATCTTCTCTCCTCCTCTTCTTTTTTTCTTTTTTCCTCCTCCTCTCTTATCCTTCCCTCCTCCACAATGGCTTCCGCGGCCAGTTCATTCAACAGGCGCCTGGCATATTCCAGATGCACATGAAGTTCCAACAGTTTAGACAGTCTCGTGTTCATTTTTGGTGTTGATCAATCAACAAGGGTAGCTAGACTGCCCAGCGAGTTTCAATTTATAGTGAAAGCGCGGACGTGAAGGAAAACATCCCCCTAAAAAAACATAAAATTGATGTTACCTACATCATGACCAAAAACAACAACGCGCGGACCTAAAAGAAACACTCCCTCACTTTTTTATGCTACCCATCACTATTTTAAAATTTTTTATAAATCACTTCATTAGACTATCCACATACGCAAAGCAATCCAATCTAACTCCAAATATACACCTCAAACACCAAAAAAACATGATTTTAATCTACTATTCATACCAACTTACTTAAGCACTTACTAACACACAAACACATACCCTCACATTTTTTAAAAAAGAGTTAGTGTTTATTTTCACACTACTCTACCTACACACATTGGCAAATCGATCGTTATTTCTTTTCTAGAGTATTGGGGTAGCCCTGAAAAGGGCTGTTTTTTTGTTTGCTATGGCATTCTTTTTTTAGTTTCTAAGAATGCGATGTCCTCTGAGGATAGACTTTCTGGCGATAGGTCTGCTTCTTCGGAAAGAAAAGAAGAACTCTTTGGTGTCGATACGGCAATCGACAAAGCCTCTGTCAGGTTCAGGTTGCTGCTGCTGCTGCTCTTGTTGTTGTTGTTGTTGCTGCTGTCTCTGAAGTCTGTACTTCTCTGTCCATTCTTCTTTTTCCCTGTTCATTTCTTCTCTGAAGAGCTCTTCTATCAGGTCTTCAGTGATTTTTAACATTCTCACATTCTCTATTTCTTCTGGCTTCGGTATCAGACTGTGTCTGACCCTATGCAAATTCACGTAGGCTTCGTTGAGTTTAGCTAGTTTGGAGCACATCTTCTTAGGAGGATGAGTCGACAATGGATGGTTAGACTGGAAACAACCCGGTTCTTAAAGTTAAAGCGCGGACGTGAAGGAAAACATCCCCCACACGGTTTTTGAGTCGCAACGTTTAGTGAGTGTCATGAGAGGGATAGTAAGAAATGAAAGAGCATCAATCCAACATTCTTATAGCTAAACAAAAGACAAAGGCATTTTTTTCAAAACACAACAATTTTTATTCAAAAATCATTTAACACTAAACAACAACTCTAACATTTTTAACAATAATCCAACAATATAACATCAAACAATTTTTTCAAAACACAACATTTTTTATTCAAAAATCACTTAACACTAAACAACAACTCTAACATTTTTTAACAACAATGCAACACTAAAAGTTTCTCCACTAGGTAAAGAGGGATAACAGTCTTCCATGGTTTCTAGTAATCTAGGATGACTTCTCTCAAACTGTTGATTTCTATGGTATTATCGAATTCTGCATACAGGATGACGTTCACCGTTTCATCAGGGTCTCGGTCTTTAAACTGAATTTCCACACGAATCTGGCCGGATTTTATAGGGTGGAAATGTCCCTCGTCGCTGCCTTGGTCTGGAGTGAAATCGAAAGCCCACAAAGCGTAGCCTCCTGCATAATCCTCGTACGTAATACCGTGACTGGTATTGGTTCCTAACTGTCCGGTGGCTTCGTACAGGGACAAGTACGATCTCAAGTAATTCTTCTTGGTAAAGTCAGGTTCGAAAGGTCGGGTACACAAGGTCTTGCCATCGCGACTGACTTCGATTTTTGACACGCCAAAGTGTTGAAAGTAGAAAGGATTTTTTTCGGCAGCTCCGTTGAAGGCTGTATTCTCGACGATGCCAACGATCAAACGTTTGGGTAACTGTCCTTGGAACAGATGATCTTCGATCATGGATCGCTGTCCCTTGGGAATGGTGAAGGTTTTCACTTCCACGCGTTGTATGGGATACTTGGCAGTCGTTCTGCTCAACGTCTGACTGATGTCGTTTCCCACTTTAGGTAACACTTCCACACGGCGTACGTAGAGTCTGGCTTCTAGGATTTTGGTTTTGTAACCGTCACTATCAGCCATCAAATGGAAAGCGGCACTGCTACGATTCAGTCTCAGGCGGACATCCACCCCGTTCAGCAAATACTTTTCTTGCAACCACATGTCCAAATGCAAACGATCCATCAGTTCTAAACTTGTGTCGGCTCCCGTGATTCTCTTTCTTCGTTCTACAAATCCATCATTGTTGTCTTTCTTTTCATCAGTTTCCAATATTTCAAACTTGGTAGGTTCGTCAGCTTCCCATACCACACAGGCATTGAGATGAGTGTTCTTGGCATCTATTCCGTACGTCAAGAGATTTTCCAGGTAGGCACGATAAGGGTAAGTATCCATGCTGCTACTGACCAGTTTGTTATTCAAGTACAAGTCCACTCCACTGAACAAGGAATGCATGAAATTGTTGACGGGAGCTACTGCTTCATCGTCTATAGCACCTCCAGTCTTATCTAGAATTTTGACTTTCAGGTACAAGTAACTGCTATTCAGATCGATGTAATCTTCGGGCTGTCCTTTGATTTCAAACTCGATGGGAGCGGAATCGGTCAGTGAGGAGACGGGGTGAAATTCCACCCACTGGGATTCTTGCATCGTCATCATCGTGGGGGGCATGGCAAACAGATCCAGTTCCGTCTTGGAACAAGCGCAAGATTCTCGGTGCATCATTTTTTTGTCTCTTTTTTCTCAATAATCGAAAACGTCTAAGTCTCGAACGGTTCTTCTTTTCTTGGCCTTTCTCGCTTGAAGTCTGGTGAAAGGGTGTTTTCTTCGTCGTCTCTTTCTGCCTTGTCCTTGCTGAATGCCTGACTCGGTAGCGTGCAGGGCATTTATAGGTGTTTCTCGTTGGCCTAAAATGTCTTTGCCCGTTTGCAGCAAGACATTTTTGCCTGCCCTCATGAAGGCTTCTTTAGGGTTTTGTTTGTCGATGATGACATTTTGGAGAAATTCTTTGCCTTGTGTCAGTGCCGCATCTTTCAAGGCGTGCAATCCGCGTGTCACCATCGGTTTCAACACCGGGGCCACCGAACGAAAGACCGATTTTAACATGTCTCCTAAACCGTGTCCTCGCTGTCGAGCAACCCCTCGGTACACTGGATACATGACTTACTTACGAGTCGTGAGAGAACCGTTTTCGAAAATGGAGTTTCACCGTGACTTTTCCTTTGGTGAATGGAATATTTTGTCCCAGATCTCCTTTTATAGCAATGTTGACCGTGTCCAAATACGACTTACTGACAGGCAAATAGTGAGGATGTACAAATTCGCGGTGGACGTGGTAAGTGTTTCCACCTTCCTCGTCAGCGTCCGTGGCAGAATCCACTTTGAAAGGAATGACACGCAGTAACGGTACGGAGGTGTGTCCCACCACATTGTACTCCACCACATCGGAATACACAAACATCAAATTCAGTCCTTGGTTCAGTTCTACCGGGGCACGAAATAACTTGCTAAAAGACTCGTTGTCGTAAACGATGGGTAATTCATTTTTCTTGAGCATGGTCTTTCTCATGTCCATGTCTCCGCCCAACATGTCAAACAATTCAGGACAAAATAAAATGGACAGGATTTTACTTCGTTCAAATTTCATCAAGAAGCGACGAGCTGCTTTGTGGTACTCCATGGTGACACTTTTGTTGACATGCTCCAAAGCTTTCAGAAACACGACATTAAACCTGGAGGTTATGGTGCTGACCAAATGTTGACCACTAAAATAATAGCCTGGGGGAATGAACAAGTGATAGGTGGTGTACTTTTGTGTACGGGTTTTCTTGTCATATTTGACATTGCTGTCCATCCACTGTTGCAATTGTTCGTCATGAACTTCCACATCAAAAAAATTTTGATTGGGAAGGACATTGAGGACTTGGGTCGGGTGAATCATTTCTACTAAAGCCACTTCCCAATGGGCTTCGTGATCTAAGGGGATGGCTTGAGGTAATTTGGCCGTGTAACAGCACAACGTGTTCTTGGGAAACACCTCCATGGAACTGTCACTGGGTAAAGTTAAGTAAAATTGGTTTTGGTGACTCATAATTCCAGAGTTCTGTGGCTGTCCGAGGGGTTAGTGGACGTCAGAGGCGTGTCTCCGCACAAAATGGGGTTCTGGTTGTGATTGAAGTGGTGACTGGCACTGGCACTGGACACAAGGTTCCCGGGGTTCCCGTTCGAGGTGAATTTCAGGGAGGGATTAGGAAGCAGGTAACCGATGCAACTGCTCAATAAAATGGTCCACAATTGTTTGTCTCCTTGTTGCAAACTCAAATTGGCGATGGCTGCCCCGATGACACAATACACCACGAAGATTTGGCAGAAAAAGACGATTTGCGTTTTAGGCACACGTTCTCCACACCACACCCACAAGGGTTGTTTTTGTAAATCTTGCACAGAAGAACTAGGTGAAGGAGGAGTGGTCGACGTAGCTGCGTCTGCTGTGTGAAAGGGCATGATGGTCACTTCTTTTTATAGTCGATGACTTGCGAAGCGTCGATCCAAGAATCAAAACTGGGTGGATATCCTTTCCAACGTACTTTGACTTCTTTGACACGTCGTTTGCCCACTTTACGGGTTCTGCGTTCGAGAATGCTTTCGATGTCGTACACGTCGTCTTCTTTTTTGGTGACACGTTGTAACTCGGGCAAATAAAACGTTCCTTTGAGCACTTCTCCGTTCATGTCTTCCAATTTATAGACGGCAGGATGACGACCATGCACTCGTCCAGTGACGCGAAACAATTCGGTCGTCCAGTTAGGTAAGTAACCTTTGTCGAAAGTGCGTTTGGTTTTGCCAATGCGCACCCAATCTCCTACGGCCAACTCTCCACTTTTCTTGGGGACAGCCCTCGTCGGGGACGTACCAAACAGACGCTCAAACACCAGCACTTCGTTGTCGGGAGTCATGTCTTGCGGGGCACGTCCGATGCTTCGATGGTAAGATTGGTTGTACGCTTGCACCAGGTGCGGTAAGATGTCGATGTACTTCAGAGTGTGGTGATGCGTAAAATATTTCCACATGCGTTCTTTCAAAGTGCGTTGAAAACGTTCCACGATGCTGGCTTTGGTTTCGGGATTCTCGGTGGTAAAAAAATGAATGTCACGTTTCTTTAATTCTTTTTGGAAAGCTTGGTTCAGAAATTCGGTGCCTTTGTCCGTTTGCCATCGAAGAGGGTGACGACCGCTTTGTTTCAACACCCGTTGCAGGGCTCGCACTAACTCGCTGCTCGATTTGGAAGTCAAGGGTACGACCCAAGCAAATTTGGAAAAGACATCGATGACACAAAACAAATATTTGTAGCCACGATTGTAGCTGGCTAAATGAGAGACATCGGCTAAATCGGCTTGCCATTGATGATCGATGCCTTCCACTCGGGTGCGACTTCTGGCAAACTTGCATCGAATGGGTTTGTGTAAAGTGTAGGTAGCTTGTTCTTGTAACCATCGTTGCACTTGAGGTAAACGGAGACTTTTCAGTCGCGTTTTGGCAGCACGATACAATTTTTGAACTCCTGCGTAACCTGCAGGATGGGAGGGATCGTAGTAAATGCTGGCTAAGACTTTTTCCATTTTTTTTGTGTTGGTTGGTGTGTTAATAAGACACCCACTCTTGGAGGATGCTACTCTTTTTCTCTTGGGGTATTTTCTTAGATTGCAATGCTTTGCGTGTGCGGCCAGCAATAGGCGTCGAAGAGGAGAAGGATGTCTGAGCGGGGGATATCGGTTCTTGTTTCACTTCTGTCTTCACTTCTGTCTTCACTTTCTTTTTCTCTTGTGAGGAAGAAGGGGTGGCCATCATCTTTTTAATCCATCCAATTCTGGAGGTAGGTGGTGTTGTTAACTTGCGTACTTTTTCTGGTGGACTTTGAAACCCTTCCTCTTCTTCTCCTTTTTCTGTCTTGGTCACGGGTACTGGTGGTACTGGTACTGGTACTGGTACTGGTGATGGTGCTGGACTTTTCATCAAGGTCTTAAAATCTTTCAGAGTGGGTAGAGCTGTTTCGTCTAAAGCTTTCTGGTGAAATAGTTGCAGTCGTTGCAAGAGTTGACCGTACTTTTGCGATTTTTCTGTTTCGGACAAATCTTGGCGATCCATCAAGGACTGCAATTCGTGTTGTAACTGGGACATCTCGCTCAAATGGGGATTGGGAGGTAAATGCGGGGTGTGTTGTTCTTGCCACCGATGGTATTCCATCCATCGTTTGTAAGGCACTAAAGCTAGTTTTCGTCCTTCCATGGGGTTGTCAGGGGTCGATTCTGAGATCTTGGAACTTCCGAGGCCTTTTTATCTTGCTCCCACCAGTCCTCCCAACATGGTTCCCAAGACTCCTTTCAGTATGGGGCCTAACAAGAGAGGTAAAATACCTCCACGTTGCACTAACATCTTCTTTTTTTGACGAATGGGAATTTTCTTTTGAATCATTTGGCGAAGAACGTGATGATGTTTGCCTAAGCATTGTTTCTGGTGTTTGGACAAAGGGATCGTGCCTTTCAAAACGTTCAAACAACATTCGCACACGGTATCGATGACCTCTTTGGAGGCTGTTTGAATGAGTTTTTTTCGTAGGGGTGGAGAAGCTTTGGACAGAACAGATAACATGTCCCCATTTTTGGCTAAACGTGGTGGCAGTCCTTTCCTTTTCTTTCCTTGGGGTTTTCTGGAGGGTGACATCTTTGAGTCTTCAGGAGCACCAAAAAACACTGATACCCGACTTGGTCACAGGCCTTTTTTATACTGGAACGCGTCGCCACTGATTGTCTTTACGTCGTATTAGTTTGAGGACAGGCATGACACGTCGTGCAGGGGTACGTAACGGACTAAATCGAGCCAGTTCTTGCTTGGACAAATCCAGTAAACTTTGTAACATGCCCGATCTTTCTTGAACTTTGATTTTGGGAGAAGGTACTTTGTGAGCAGCAGCCACTGCCACTAAATTGGAAGGTCCTGCCACTGGGGAAGTTCTTTTGGGGGTCATCAACGGAGAAGTTCTTGGTGTGATCAACGTCTCCAAGTACTCTTCAGTTCTGGGTGTCATTAACGGAGAAGTGGACAAACGTGAAGCTGCCGGAGACGCAGTCACCGCCGTGGAAGGTCGTGGTTTGCGAGTGTAAGGTTGCGTCCTGGCCGAAGTGCCTCTCTTGCGACTAGTTTTCTGTGGACTTTTCTTTTCCTGGGGGCTTCTTTTCTTTTTCCGGGGTGGTGGTGGTGTCTGGTCAGAGGAGGGTCCTGCCACTGGAGAAGTTCTCCTTGGGGACCTGGTCTTTTTCTTCTTGGGGCTTCGTTGGACTTTTGTCTTGGGTATAACTTTGGGGGCATTAGGATCCCATCTTAAGAGTGAGCGAATGATGACCCATCCTAGAGTACCGCTCCCTCCAGGTTTCAAAATGATTTGTTTTTTGGTTTGAGTGTCGATGCGGAGATCGGCCAGTTGGACCAAAGCGACTTTGTTTCGATCGAAAAAGCGTTTGGTTTGATGAGGAATCTGAATGATTCCTTGGAGTAATTGACGTGCCGTCACCGTGAACCATCGTAAGACTTCTTTGAGACTAGCTTCTAAGACACGAGCTCGTGTTTGTGGATTTTTTTCTCGACTGATGCCATACAAGGCACGAATCAGTTTGACGGGAAGATGCGACTGAAGGGACGTCATGTTCGCACTGTGTGAGACAGACGAAAAAGGGTCTGAGGTTTTTATAGATTTTTTTATGGGGAGTGAAATGAAGTCGAGGACGGAGACGTGTACAGGACAGGCCCTCCGTCTTGGCACCAGTGGTGAAACAAGTGGGTACGAAATCGCAAATCCTCGGGAGTCGTAGGTTTCAAATCGACGAGTAAATAGGCGTGTGGCGTTTGATTGGCATTGTCGTACGCCTGAGTCAGCCAAGGCGTTCCTAACTGTTTGGCTAAGACTTGCACTTGCGATTTATCTCGAGGGCTTTTAAACAAGACCACGTAATGCGCATTGAGACTGATGGTGCGATGGGCTTTACTTTCTTGAAACAAATTTTGGGTGATGTAAACGACACTGGCATTACGGTGATGCCCTTTGCGCGTGAACCACAGTTTAATTTCTTCTTCGTCTTCTCCTAACATGTCGTCGAAAATGACCAAATGGGTTAGACGGGAGTCAGAGACGATGCCGTCGTCTTCTTTAGGAATACCTTCCACAAACACGATGGAATCGCCTTGACTTTCTCGCAAGAGGCTGTACGCCGATTGCCACTCTTTGTAACACCACACGATCCGTTGAGGGGGCCGATCGATCAAATGATGTTTATGTTCGATCAAACGTTTGACGAATTCGGTTTTGCCAGAACCGCTAGGTCCAGCAATGAGCATGTTAAAGGGATGGCGAAGATACAAAGCCTCCCAACTGGCACGATCTAAGTGTTCGTCGATGACTTTGACAGTAGAGGAAGAGGGAGCAGAGACAGTAGAGGTAGCCATGGTGTGAGGAATGTCACTTGTGACACGAAAAAACAAACAAGACAAGAGTTTATATACTTTTTCAGAACACGTTTATTGAATATTTTTTTCAAACATGAATACGAAAGACAAAAATACATAAAAGCCAAAGGCTTAAGTACAAGAATAAAAGGCACATGAACGTGGAATAAAAAACAAGTGTCTGTACAACAACCACATGTTTTGGGTAAAGTTCTAACCAGTTCTATAGTAGGGGTAAGGTCACACAAGTGTCCTCCCGAAAGGGTCTTTCAGGCCTGTCCACGACAGTCCTGTCCTGGGTGACGGGTTCTTCTGGCACCGTCACTAACACAGGTTGAAAAGTAACATTTTTCCTTGAATAACTCTCGTGGATACTGGGCCACCTCTTGTGTCCAAGCCTCAAAACCCTGGTCTCGGTGATGTCCAACATTTGACTCCTAACCAATCTGGTTTCTTCTTCGTCAACGACATGGTAAGTTACTTCAATGAACAATGAACTATTGGTCTTGGACGTTGTCCCTTTTTATATGCTGACCAATATCGATGTGACCGTACGGCAACGTAAAGTGATTGGGAAGTCTCACTCGCTTCTGGTACACGATTTGATAGATTTTTTCCAGGGGCCGACTGACGATGTGGTGAGTGGGTAAACGTACAATCTTGTTCGGTTGATAAGTGGTCACTTTAAAGTTTCCATCCTCTCCCGATTGCAAGGCTTCTTTCAATACCCCAAAGTTGACCACTCGACTGGTACGATGATTCAGAGTCAGTCCTTTCACTTTGCACGTCGTGTGCACTTCTCCTTGTTTGTCCCGGTATTCGTAGCCGTAATTTTTGGGACCACCACTGACGAAACTTAGAATCTTGTCGTCGGGATGCTCGTCTGTCCAGGCTCCTAAACGGTCTCCTTCGATGTCAGGGTGCTGTTGAATCGGGTGATGGATGTAAATGCAACTGTCCGTGTCAAAGTACAGGACGCGTTCTTCTAACAGTTCTAAAGCTTCGTACAATTTTAAGCGAGCATGAGCTGTCACGTAAGCCGCAATGATGACATTTCCAAAAGGGTCGTCTTGTACAAAGTCCAGATCTTCTTCGTAATTGACCAAGATCAAATCCTCTCGAACGACGTCCACGTGTTTCATGTATTTGGTTTTGTCGTGAATCATCTGGAAGCAGCGGGAAGGTTCTGTCAAATATTCCGTCTTGGGTAAACACGGTCGTTGTGCCATTTTACCCCACAAGCAATTTAACATTACTTTGGCAAACGATCGCCTGCCTTCGTTTTTTTCGATGTGGTCTAAAGAGATGCCTTCTTGTTCGTAGTATTTCTCTTTGAATTGTATTTGGTCTTCGTGAGTGTGACACCAGGAAGGATAGCCGCTGGCTTCTTGTTTCAGTTTCAAAAAGGCATCCACGTAGTCGGCGAAAATGCCTTTCTGAGTAGGGTCACCCTTGTGGTACTGTTGTGTCTTGGGAAAGTGGCAAATTTCGTACACTTCTAACAGTTGGTATCCCATGTCCAGAGCTTTGAACAATTCCACGCTGACCCAGGTTCCCGTCAAGGCACGTTCTTCCTGGCTGTGATGGCAAGGTTGGTCCTGGTTGCACGTTTCGGCACAAGTACGGCACAAGGGAAACATCAGTTTGCCTTGACAATGGTGAGGTAAGACGGGATGGTATAGGTTCGTGGGAGGCAAAACTTTGCACTTGATCAAGCCTTCGTATTGTCGAATGTTTTTCAGGTCGATGTGTTCCGTCAGCAATTGCGGGTGCCCTACAGGAAAGCGACAATATTTGCACACGTAGGGATACAACGAACACACGTCCAAGTATTTGATTTCTTCTCCTTTCTCTTCGTCGGCTTGGTACAGCAAACAGGTGGCATTGGTCCTTCCTCCGTACAAACTATCCCTCGGGTTCAGCGGGTCCATGAACTGGTAACTTTCCACGAGGCGTTTAAACTCGGTATCGGTTTTCATACGGTGATCGTACTCGTGTTCCCACATTTCCACCACTTGGTATCCTTGCTGTTCTAACTTTAGGCGTCGCTGACAAGTGTCCTGGTACAGGTCTTCCATGGTCCGTTGTAAAAACTGATTTTTAGTGTCACGGTCAGGGTAGCAGACGGGACATCCGTGAAATAAGCAACCGTTAAACTCGTACACGATCTTGGGGTTTTCTAAGTCCCAGCCATCGACCGAATACGTTCCGATGGTCTTTTCGCCTCCTCCGTTGCGGGCATGGTGAATCCACTTGTCTTCCTTGTCGCACAAGTAATGTAACCAACGTAGGGCTTTGACCGAGTATTGACGTTTGACATAGTGGGTTGTTTGAGGACTGATGACAGCCACGGTGTTTTCAGGCATGAATCGTTGGCGGTACACTAAGGAACACGCTTTGGCAATGGTGCAAGCTTCTTTCAAAGGATCGACCCCTCCGTGTTCCATGAACAGTTCTCGAAATTTTCCACAGCAACGTCGTAAAATGTCCACGTCGGAACGACAATACTTTAACATTTCTTCCTGAAAGTCGAAAGGGTCAGAGGCGTGAGCCTGGTACCAAGCGTAGAAAGCTTCTCGTTGTTCGGTACGCATGTTGTCGGGGTCGTAATAGTGAGCCTCAGGCAAATGGGGTAGAACGGCGTGTTGATTGGCTTCCGTATTGAAAAAGTGTGGAAAGTACCCTTTAGCCATTTCTGTCATTCCAAACGTTTTAGGCATTCGGCTCAAAGGCATGGCCAAATAGCTCATCGAATCTTTAAACTGTACTTGTCCCACTTGCATGAAAATGATTTTGGCTCCTTTCAAAATCACTTTAGGACGTTCGGTGCCTTGTTCCGTATAGTATCTGAGAAGAAACTGTCCATCGTATCCGGAGAAATTGTGAGCCATCACCGTGGCATGACGATGACAATCTCCGTAACGTTCGATGTCCTCTTGGTTCCACGTCTTGTCGATGGGGTCTAAGACCCATTGGGCAAAATGGGCTAACGTGTTTGGTCCCCGAAAGATTTTTTCACGTCCTCCAGGAATCTTGCTGCAGTGAGGGCAATGACTGAAGATAGGTTCTTGAATGCACTTCTCGCACGCTCGATGAGCCACGCAGAAATTAGGGATGTGAATGCCAGTCTCTTGCATGCATTCGAAATCGAAAAAGATGAAATTGCCTTTCTTCTTGTGACCGTCCTCTTTCTCTGGTGGGGGTTGGTATTTTTGCACGTAACATTCGTGTTCCAAGTCCACGATGTGGTGACAAATGTGACATTTTTTCTTTCCTCGACATACGTGTGCCTTGGCATTGTTGGTAAGTATGCCTTGTCCACACGTAGGGCACAATCTCAGGAGTTGACAAGCACATTTCTTCTGTGAACCTTGTGTTTTCAAATGTTGTTGGTAACAGGTAGGACTGACAAACGTGCGCAAACAAGTCGAACAAGGCACTGGTTCTTCGCTCAGACAGGGTGGAGAGGCCAAACATCCTGGGCATTTCATTCCACAATGCTTGTGTTGCTCTCGATTGTTATAACCATAGTCACATTTCTCACAATAATAACCGTATCCAAGGAATCCAGTGATACTGGTAATGGTATCGAAATGATCATCGTGATGATAGACATGAATGTATTTTCCGTCCTTAAAATCTTGGCCTCGAAACAACAGAGTTCCACGCATTTCTTGAGGGTGCACTTTCAAGGTGTAGCGTGGAGCTAGGGCATCTTGCAATTTTTGCATCTCAGGAATGCCACAGGGTGTGTCTTTGGACAGTCCGGCTTGTTGCAACAGGAGTTCTGCTTCATTTCGTTGTTTGGCTCGGTCGGATTGTTGAATAGTTTTCCAGGTTCTTTTCCATTCTACCGTGTCGTTCTTGTTGGCATAGGTTCGTCCCACCACGATGGCACGGGCTAAACACATTAGGTCTTGAGGGTTGTTAATTCGGACGAGACTTTTTGGTGTTGCGAAGGTCGTCCACCAATAACATCTTTTTGCGTCCTGTCCCTTGAGGAAGAGAGACGTGGGCCATTTTCAGTGTGGCTTTACCATCGGTGATGTCAAACTGGTCATTAGATTGTTGTACGTGTTGAATCTTGTCCATGATTTTGGAAGGGGTTAGTTCTGCAGGTCTGCTAAACTCGATCCAAACAGGGGATTTCAAACCGTCGTGATCTATGGATAGTGTCAAGCGATCGTCTTCTTTGGGTTGACATTGTCGCTTGAGTGCGGTGAGCAAAGAATCCCACATCTCAGTGATAAACCCTTCTGCTTTCTCCAAGGGTACGTCGGCCTTGAAATCTTTAAACTTCACCGTGTAGGTGTAAGCCGTGGTTCTAAATTTTCTAGAGGAGCGCTTTTCCGTCTCTCGAATGGAATAGTATTTTTCAGGGTTGACTAAGGGTGGTGAACTTGGTTTAGAGGTTTCAAATTCTGGTTCACTCATGTCCTCTTCAAAATCACTGGCATGAATTTGTGCCAAGATTTCAGCCCTGGTACGAGGCGATAGATCACGTTTCTGCCTCTTACTTTCTTCTTCTTCTTCTTTCTTCTCGAATGAATGGGATCGTTTCATCTTGAGTGCAAAACGTCAAATGACTCAAGTTTAAACACCATAGACTAATTTATAGTCTTGGCAAACCAGCGTATATAAAAAGGGTGTGTGTCTTGTCCTTTCACTATTCATTTCACTCTCAAGCCGAGCACAACGATGGAAGAGACTACCCAGATGGAACGTTTCGTCAGAGCTTTGCGAGGGGTCATTAGAAAATTCTCTTCAGACCAACCGACGGACTACTCTCCTTCCTTTCGAGATAAAAGTCAAGATACTTGTTATATCTGTCAGAAGAAGGGGCATTGGTCTTCAGAGTGTCCAGACCGTCAAAAAAGAAAAAAAAAACAGGGGCTAAAAAAGACAAAAGTCAAGATACCTGTTATTATTGTAAAGAAAAAGGACATTGGTCTCCAGATTACCCAAAAAAGAAACAAGAGGAGTCAGAAGAAAAGAAGGATTCTTCAGAAGAAGAGAGGGATTCTTCGGAAGAAGAGAGGGATTCTTCAGAGGAAGAAGAGGAAGAAAGAAGACAATTCCATTTAAAAGAGGCAAAGAAACAGGAGAAGAAAAGAAGAAGGGAAGAAAATGAGGAAAAAACGGTGAAGAAATTCAAAAAACAGAGAGACTAAACAAGGAGAAAGAAGAAGTCAATGAACTTTTAATTAAAGTGTTCTGTGGTGAATTGTGAATTGGATTGTAAAAAATGGATAAAAGAATACATGAATGATATAAGGTAAGTGTCTTTGAGTTTTGATTTTAAAATAAGAAGCTAAACTCAAGCACTCATACACAGACACGTACTATAAGGGTAAAATGGGTGGGGTTTATTTTTGAGTTATTGGCAAATTGAAATTGTATTTCTTTTCGAGAAATGTGGGTGGCCCTGAAAAGGGCCTTTTTATTTTGGTGTAGGGGTGAGTTTAACCAATCAACTTTAACTGCCTTAAGCCTTTGCCACGGCCAAGGCCTACTTCTGATGATTGGGTTGAAATCACTAAGGGTGGTACGACAGGCTTAGTCACAGGGTTGGCGTGTTTAGCTCGGGAAGGTCGTATTCTCTTCGGTCGTGATAAAGAAGTTTGATACATTTGTTTCAGACTTCTTAACTCCGCTAAAATGTCCAACAGTACCGTAGCCGTTTGATTTTCACCCTCTTGTTTCTTTGCTGCTACTTCTTCTTGCTGTTGTTGCTGTTGTTTTTTTCTTACCTCTTCTTGTTGCTGTTGCTGTTGCTGTAGGAGAAAAGCTTGTTCCGCTTCCTTTTGTCGTTGCATAAATTTCTCCAATTCTTCTTTCTGTCTCTGTCTAAAATTCTCCACTTGCGGTAATGAAGAAGGTAACGAAGGTTCCGGAACAAATTCTTGCGAGGTAAGAAAATCCACAAAATCCCAATGTACCTCTTCTGAAAGTAAGTCCGGGTTCCCTTGAGCAGCAGAGAGGGTGAACAGACCATAGAATTCCGACAAAACAAATAAAACAAACAAATAAATCATCTCGTAGAAAGGTCAAGATTTTACAAATAAACTTTTCCTTGAGATGTTTATTTTTGCAATGACCGATTGTGCTAATGAAACCTCAGTTCGAAATAGTAGCTGAAAAAATAAAGTACTCTACGTGTTTATTTATTTCTTGTTTATTTTTTTGACGACCAACGTTGGTAGGTACCCTCTCTGCTGCTATTAATTTACCACCATACCAAGTTTGATGAATATTTTTCAACGCGTTCTCGCTGTCGTTTTTCCTCATCTGTTTCATCTTCATCTGAATCTTCGGAATTTGTTCTATGTTTCAAGTAATATTCAAGTTCTGATGGTGGTTTTTCTATTTTGGGATTTATGTTCTTTCTGTGTTTATAATAGTTCATCAAACTTCTGTATTGATCTCCACCGCAATTTTTGCAAATCTGATATAATCCTCTAACGCCGTTGTTACATCCAACACAACCTCGTGGACCAGCATGAGGATTTTTCTTTATAAGATAATTATGTTTCTTGCAATATTCTCCACGGCACCTTTTGTTGCATTTATCTGTTGTTCCTTGACGCAGCCACGCACAGTTGTTCATTATATTAATGATATCTGTTTAATTAAATTTAATTTTATCATCACCCCTGTTACCCAAATATTTTATCAATACCCACACGATATCTTGTTCTTGGATCATGTAAATTTATTGTTATAAATCCATGTGGGGTAGCTTGCGCTCGTGAGAAGAAATTTTTGAATTTAATTATATCCATGTCACCACCACACCAAGTTTGATGAATATTTCGCAACGTGTGTGTGTCTACGCCATTAAACACAACTAAAATGTTGCAGTTGTCTCTGATCACTTTTGGTATTTGTGTATATCGTTGAGTAACATAGATCACGTCTGTATTTTTATGTCTCCCTCGGGAAAATATTCTGGCTGGATTTGATTGTTTATCTAGCATCACATCGTCGTATACAACTAAATTATTAATAAATCCGTCTATGGAATCTACAGATGGTGCTTCATCAATATCGGTTATAAACTCTATAACATCATTATCTTCATCCAGTAATCGCGCGTTTTCATTGAAATCTTTAAGTACATCATAACATCGTTGATCATCAACGGATGGTGCTACTAAATATAATTTATCCCATTTCAACCATCTCATTATCAGATTAAGTAATAATTGCGTCTTACCCGATCCAGATGGTCCTATGATAATCATTCTGATGGAGTTCGGTAGCGCAGGATGATGCTTAACTGGCTCTCGCTGCCGAGTTGCTGAGAAATCAATTATATCCATATATATTATAACATGAATTTATATTGTTTACGCTGTAAAGTTAAAACTCCAACTATTGATTTAGCTACAGTTACAACAAAAAACAAAAAAATAGCGTACGGTGGAAAATGTTCTATGTGCTGTAGAAAGAAATTTTCGTTTTTACCCAATAAGCGCGGTGGTGATATTGCTAATTTGATGTCAAAGTTTCCAGGTGCTCCATGGGCTAAATACAGCGGAGAAAAACATCTACCAGGATATAATTATTGCCGTCCTGGTACCAGACTTGATATCAGGCTCGATAATCAAGATCAACCAAAACCAGGCGAGGAACCAATAAACGCTATTGATCGAGCTTGTCATGCTCATGATGTAGCTTATAAAAGTAAAAATCTACAAGATAGGCATATTGCAGATGTAAAATTAATTCATTCATTAAATTCTATAAAAAATAAAAATATTAGAGAATCATTAGCTAATTGGTTAGTAAGATCCTCGATGAAAGGTAAATTAGCGATTGGGGCTGGTAATTAATAATGGAATCAATTTATTATTCGCCGAGAGGATACTGGAGAGGCAAAGCAGCAATTGGTAAACTCGCTGATGCAGCGGCGGTTAAACATTCTACTGCTAAAACGTGGTTATCTAAACAAGCAATATGGCAAATTTATCTACCACGTCCTAAACAAATTCAGTACGCGTATTTCGATGTCAGTGTTCCTAATGAAGTTCATCAAGCTGATATTCTGTTTTTACCGCATGATACTGTGCGTGGAAAAACGTACAAGTACGCGCTAACCGTAGTTGATGTTGCAAGTAGATATAAAGAAGCAGAGCCGCTATCGGCGAAAACATCATCTGAAGTAGCCGATGCGTTTGAACGAATTTATCAACGAGGACTCGGACCACGAGGTGGTCTGCGATGGCCACAGCTACTACAGGTTGATCCTGGCAAGGAATTTCTTGGTCCAGTATCATCGCTGATGAAACAACATAATACCAAAATACGACGAGGTCATACTGCAATTCACCGTGATCAAGCAATTGTTGAGCGATTTAATCGAACACTTGCTGAGCGGTTATTTGGATATCAATACGCGAGGGAATTTATTCAGGATAAAAGATCTCGCGAATGGGTGGCAAGATTACCAAACGTGATAGCTGCATTAAATAATGAGATCACACGAACAACCAACATGAAACCCATTAGCGCGGTCACAAAAAAAAATATACCAACACAACGGAAAGATGCTGGAAAACAAAAAATATTAGGTGATGTCACAGTCAGATATTTATATGAGCCTGGTGAACTTGAAGGTGGTAAAGCGAGAGCGACCGATCCTATTTGGAGTGTTACCACACACAAAATATCTACCGTGACAAGATCCACTGGAAGAAACGTAGGCGTTTCCAGACCTGCAATCTACAGATTAGATTCAGCTGCTCCTCAACGTGGATTTACACGTGAACAACTACAAATAATTCCCGCGTATACACAACTACCGCCGCGATCACTTCGGTGATTTCGATCACTTAACTAGCGCCAAGGGTGCCTGCACCCAAGGCGCTAGCGCCTCTACGTCGATTACACTCAAGACAGGTTAACATGGTATTTTCTCGTGTATGACCGCGACTATTATCTTTTCTATCTACGGTAAATTGTCTTGAATCATTACTCGAATACCGCCATAACATTATACAATTACAACTGATGCAATGATTGTTCTGCTGCTGTTTTAACTCAATAATAAATTCAACATCAAGATCAAAGTCACGTTTATTTTTTTTGTCAGATTGTTTGTATCCGATTAATTTTTTTCTTATTATATCATCATCGATGATGTTAAATTTATCAACGATTTCAGGAATTATAATTCTACGTAATTGAGATATATTTCTGACCCTCGATACCGCTAAATAAACTAAATTTGACCACTCGATGCGATCGTCTACAATCCAGACTCGTGTATCAGAAATAGTTAATCCCTGAGACGAGTGGATTGTCATGGCGTATCCCAACACCCATGGAGATTTGTCAGCGCGTAATGCATCTTCGACCACACTGATATCAACGGCGACAATATCATTTAATACGAGGTTCTGTTTCCTTGACTCTGTCTGTCCTGGAATATCAACATTAATATTCTGTTTTCGTGTATCTGATGGTCTATAACACAACGGTACGGGTAGTTCTGAATATTGTTCTTTATGTAGTTGAAATAACTGTTGTTGTAAAGCGTCTCTGATTATTTTTCTACTTGCTACGATCAAATCGGTGGGTCTCCATGAGTTCAAAAAATCACTCATTGATGTCTCTGAGATCACTCCACGTAATATTTCACACTGAATTTTGTTTGATTGTAATCTGATTAATTTTTTAAACTCCTTCAAATTTGCATCAAGATCTCTATGATCATCATCTATTTCTTCGTAATAATCAACGAAATTTTTTAACCAATCATGTGGAGATGGTCCAACAAAGGGCGGAGGTTGACCATGATCGCCACACATTATTATGGCGGTATTTTTCGTCAACAACCAATCAAGAAACAGTTTTAATGTATCCAATGACACCGTGCATATCTCATCCCAAATAATTATTTTAGGTATATATTTTTCTCCCATCCGTTCAGGAGTCCATGTATCTCCGCGCCATCGGAAGAAACTATGATACGTACACAATTGTACTTGCCGCTGTTTCATCTCACGTGCAAGTCTATGTGTGGGTGTCAGCACGATTATATCTGAATTTCATTAATCGTTCGAGTTGTTTTGCCGCATCCACCAGGTCCATTGAGATATACTGTCTTATATATCGTTATTGGATCACTCAACGATGGTGCCTTCGACATTTCTGATATTTTATTACCCTCACGATAAAAATTTCTCACTGGAACATCTGCTGATTCTACATAATTGTGTAATAGTTCCTTTTTTATTCTCCACGAACCCCATCGTTCATCATTACTTGTAAATTTCATAACAGGTTCTAAATATTTACTTGAAATATAAAACGAGTCCGTTGCGACTCTGACTGCGGTCTCAGGAAATCTATTAATCATCGATAATAAATTTATAGAAACATAAGCCAACATGGAAGATCTTAGATGAGTATATTGCGGGGATACGTCATTTATGTAACTAACGATCGTACCTAATTTTGTTCCGTCGGATAAATAAACACTCTCTCGATTTACAAATGTATTTTTCGCCGTTGTATCAGCGATTATAAAATCGTACTCGGCATCATCTAAAATTAATCGTGCGTGATGTCTTTTATAATCATATGCACCACCTTGAGTAAATTTACCTATAATTTTTCTACCGAGATCTTTTGCGGTTTTGAGTTTATTAGGAATATCATCTTCGGAAATATCCTTAAACTCGCTAATAACTTCAGAATCTGACATGGGCAACCAAACTTTGGTCTGTGCATGATATGATATAATTGCCTCACTGACCACCAACGATGTCAGTATCGCACAATCTAGCATATATCGCAACAAAACTATAGGTGCCCAACGTTTTTCACAAAAATGTCTGCCAAACCAAACATAACAAATCTTGTGAAGATTTTCGTTAAACTCGAACGACTCAATACAGGCGAATCCAGTCAGATCAAAATCAGGTAATGGTCCATTAATTGCCACTCGCGTCATCTCGTTTGTAGGGTGACCAAATCTTTCAAAGTACACAGAACAATCTCCGTATCCCAGAAAACTTCCTGGATAACATGCAACCATATCAACCGAAATAACATCATTGTAATTGTATTTGGTATTCCATAATCCGCCATGTCCATATTCGACGCAACTTGCGCGTACGTCCTCGAGTAAATCAAATCGTGTTGGTTTCCATGAATTTCGTTCTCTGGCGAAATGAGCCGCAACAGATGGAACGGTAAAACAATTAGTTAGTAATTTGTCAGTATTTTCCGCGTGCTTGCACTGTAAAAACGTCGCAAGATTTTTCATCTCGTCATGGAGGGATTCTGTTCGATATATTTCACCGTTCGGTTTGACAAACTGATCAAATTCACCCTCCTCATTACTTTTAAATAACCATACCGATACAGGATCGGTTTTACTTATTTCGTTGATAAAATCAAACATACTATCTGCCCCAGAATTATCTGCCACAGATAATTCTGTGGGGTAAAATCTAACAGTTCGATCACGTGGAAATATTGTTACTGCGTTAGTCCATGCGTGCGCGTTATGATCGATAATATTTATTGGAGCTCCCTTCGATTTATATTTCGACTGGTACAGTACTTCTCCCGTTATTGTCGCCACAGTTATTGGAAATTTTAATATTTTTCCTAACTCAGCAACATCTTTTATTGTAGCACCGTTATCCTTAACTGAATCAGCCCACGAGTTTATTTTTTCACGCCTTAAATCAGTTAATCCATTTCCACGCATCGCGTTTGTAAAGTGTTCTATTACTCGTTCAGCTACACAATTTAACCTTGAAAATTTCATCGGCGCTAGTTTATCAACGTTGGGTCTTTTATTTATCTCATAGATTCCATAAATAACTGCTGTTACAGGATATGCTCGTTCATAATACGGTTTATCAATACCAGTCAATAGACCCGGTCTGGAATTTTTACTTAATATGATAGTTTTATTATTACCAAGGACAGGATCATATTTGTCACGGATAATCCAACTATCTGTTTCTGTTAATACAATAAATTTTACTCTGAATAAATATTTTTGATTGCCCTCGTATTCAGCGATGTAGTTAATGATAGTTGCCGCTCGCTTGTCGTTCATTGTGGCGTCCGTGACAGTGTTGCGTATAATCTTGAACGTTGACCATGTATGAGATGCACCATCCGTGTAAAATTCTTTCTTGGCGTCGTGAATTTTCGAGATCAAACTTTTATTTTTCGGATCAACCAGATCTCGTACTGGCAAGTCAGAAGATAATCTGTCAAGGTTGAATTTATACTTAACAGGCCTAGTTTGGGATAATCTCTCAAACTCGTTCATATAATTAAAACAAATATTTAAATAAAGAAAATTATATATATATATATATATATATATATATATATATATATATATATATATATATATATATATATATATATATATATATATATATATATATATATATATATATATATATATATATATATACAATGTCCCAATGTAGATGGTTGATGATCGGCTCGGTAAATCGATGCAACAAATCCTGTAGAAAGGAATTTTGTTGGATGCACTCACAAAACATACGACGAGGAAGTCTAGGACCAATACCATGTCTACGGTGTGGTATTGGAGTGCGAGGAAAGACAGAATTATGTGGGAAGTGCGGCGGGAAACGGTTCAGAGAGCTTAAAAGATATTATGACAAAAAAAATAATAGCGGTGAAAACGCTATAAAATCCGTGAGGGATTATATATCAAGATTTCAGACAAACAATGATTTAAACGTATAATATTATTATAATGGAGCAAAATATATTTGTCCCACATCCTGTCATAACAAACTATGAATCAAATATTAATGGTATCATCAGACACTGTAAGTTGAAGAGACCAGTTGGCGTTGTTTCTAATACTGGCTATCTAAGGTTCACATGCGAGGGGGGGAAGAAACATTATTTGTGTCATAGATTTACGTATGAATGTTTCTTCGGAGTGATCAATGATGGTCTTGTTATTGATCATATTGACGGGGATACTCAAAACAATAATTTATCCAACCTTCGTGTTGTCACATACAGCGAGAATAATACACGTGGAAATACAGGAAGATATAAGACAATCGAAAAGAGGGCGGTAATTTCCACAAACATAGAAACCGGCAAAGAAATTATGTTTCAGTCTATGAACGCGGCTGCGACATATTTTGATATTAACTCGCGTGTGGTAAAATACGTCGCAGATAATATAACCAGATCTACTTTCTCGAAAAAATATAAACAGAAAATTATCTTTAAGTATCAATAACTATCATCACAACATTATTAACTATCATCACCACATTGAATTAATTTTTTAATTTATGTCACAGTAGGTCCTCCATACACTACTGAATTTTTGATTACATAAGGGGAGATTACTTTGTAATATATAGTTTTCTTCGTAGATGGTTGGTTTTTTATGATCGTAATTAGTCAGTTTAACTAATTACATCGTAACTAATTACATCGTAACTAATTACTCGTAGAAGTATTATTTATGTTTTTTAAATATTTCCCCATCATACAACACATGATAATGTTATTGATCCGTAGGAAGCTGTGTGTAAACAGAAACCGTTGCTCATTGTAATCGACCTGCAGTTGTGTGTTCACTGAACTTACATTCTGGAAAGTTCTTTGACTGGTGCATTAATGCCACTGTTATTATTGATTCTCAGTCTACTTGGGAAACCCGCTACAAATACAGAAACTATTATTATTGATTCTCAGTCTACTTGGGAAACCCGCTACAAATACAGAAACTGTTATTATTCAGAAACCGCTACAAATACAGAAACTGTTATTATTCAGAAACCGCTACAAATACAGAAACTGTTATTATTCAGAAACTGTTATAAATACAGAAACTGTTATTATTCAGAAACCGCTACAAATACAGAAACTGTTAAATACAGAAACTGTTATTATTCAGAAACTGTTAAATACAGAAACTGTTATTATTCAGAAACCGCTGTTTAGTGTAAATATTGGTTCCTTAGCTATATATTAACTTCCGAAACATATGTTCGTAACAATGTTTGATAGCTCGATCAGTATGGTATTGGACTGTGACGCTCGCGGTCCAGGATCGAATCCCCATGGCTGACAATTTGTCGGTGGTGCGCATAATTGCGATTTTTATAATAGTGGGGGGAACCGCAAGAACCCCTCCGCTCAGCAAATTCCCAACCACAATATTGACTTGTGGTTGATACATATTTTCGTATCACCCACTGGATTAATTATTGTGGGTTGGATTTTGCTGAGCGTACATGTTTGTGCTGTCCTTAGTTAGTGCCGTTTCATTCATAATCTGAGCTCGCTAATACACTCGATAGGGGCTCTTCATTCATTGTATATATGTTATATGTATATCTTCTAAACTTGGTAGATTGCGGTGGCAAGCTACGAGTTTAACGAGGACTGTGCTGTCCTTGTGCTGTCCTTAGTTAGTGCCGTTTCATTCATAATCTGAGCTCGCTAATACACTCGATAGGGGCTCTTCATTCATTGTATATATCCATTCATTGTATATATGTATATCCTCTAAACTTGGTAGATTGCGGTGGCAAGCTACGAGTTTAACGAGGACTGTGCTGTCCTTGTGCTGTCCTTAGTTAGTTATATGTATATCCTATAAACTTGGTAGATTGCGGTGGCAAGCTACGAGTTTAACGAGGACTGTGCTGTCCTTGTGCTGTCCTTAGTTAGTTATATGTTATATGTATATCCTATAAACTTGGTAGATTGCGGTGGCAAGCTACGAGTTTAATGAGGACTGTGCTGTCCTTAGTTAGTTATATGTTATATGTATATCCTATAAACTTGGTAGATTGCGGTGGCAAGCTACGAGTTTAATGAGGACTGTGCTGTCCTCCCTCTTGGGCCTCTAGACCGTTGTTTGGCGGGTTAGGGGCTCTCGTAGAGGGAATATTTGCCTAATGAACTTGGTAGATTGCGGTGGCAAGCTATGAGTTCTTGGTTGTGCTGTCCCTGAAACATCCCGACGAACTCGCTAAACACTCGATAGGTGTTCTAGGGATATTTTTTTTATTTTAAAGATTCATATATTATATAATGAACCATGAAAATATCAATGATGTAATTGTCGCTATTAAAAAATTAAAAAAAGATGGAATTAATATATCTGATGAACTTAATCCTGAAAAAATAGTTTCTGATTTTGAGATTTTACAAGAACGTAAAACCATGGGGACACACACACTATCATCTGAATACAGGCTCATGAAACGGATTCAATCGGCAATGTTTCAGTCGCTAGCTACCGTAGAAGATGATCATGTGAAGGAGTTCGTTCCTCTTTCTACCGCCGTAGAAAGAATTAAGTCGTTATTATCCCACGAGTATGAGGCAAAGAAAACGATTAGTACTCGCATAAGACTATTAAGAAAAATAATGTTAGATCGTGAAACGATCCAAGGTAACTTCGTTACTGGTGAAACGATCCAAGGTAACTTCGTTACTGGTGAAACGATCCAAAGTAGTAATTTTGAAGATGACTGAGATCTTTGATCAGAAATATTATTTCTGAATTTGATGGGTTAGTAATTTGTTTTTTTTTTACTGAAATTTAACAAATTTGTACAAATTTCTTAATTTTGACTACCATTTACCCCAACAAAAGCATAAAATTGTACAAATTTCTTAATTTGAGTACCATTTACCCCATCAAAAACATAAAATTGTACAAATTTCTTAATTTGACTACCATTTACCCCATCAAAAACATAAAATTGTACAAATTTCTTAATTTTACAAATTATTTATTTCTGAATTAATTTATTTATTTACTGAATTGATTTATTTTTTTTTTACTAAAATCAAGAAAAATGCACGAACTACTTGATTCTGACGGGGTAGTTGGTAGTCAAAATCAAAGAAAAATGCACGAACTACTTGATTTCTGACGGGGTAGTTGGTAGTCAAAATCAGGAAAATTGAGCAATTTCGTTGTATTTTAGTAAAAAAAAAATAAAAATCTCAGTAAAAATAATATTATTAATAAATAAAATTAATTTATAATAAATAAAATTTGTTAGGAACAATTTGACAAGGTTAGAACTACTTGATTTTGACGGGGTAGTTGGTAGTCAAAATCAAGTAGTTCGTGCATTTTTATGTTTCTGAGGGGGTAGTTGGTAGTCAAAATCAAGTAGTTCGTGCATTTTTATGTTTCTGAGGGGGTAGTTGGTAGTCAAAATCAAGTAGTTCGTGCATTTCTATGTTTCTGAGGGGGTAGTTGGTAGTCAAAATCAAGTAATTTGTACAATTTCAGTAAAAATCAGGAAAATTAATAAATATTATTTTTTTTTGTGATAGAAATTTTAATTTTACTTTCATCGACTAGCTTTTTTAGTTGCCTAGGCCGATTAATTTGTACCAAACACAAATTTGTGCTAGTAATAATAAAATATTTTTTTATTTATTTTTTTTAAGTTGATCGAATTTGATTCTGAAGATCTACGACAAAAGTCCTTAGACAGAAATCCTTACGACGGAAGTCCTTAGACAGAAATCCTTAAGACGGAAGTCCTTACGACGGAAGTCTTACGACTTTACATACAGATTTATTACAAGCTCTTCTTCACGTATGTCAATCAAGCGATTAAGGTGGTCTGTGAGTTTAAAATTGATTCGTGTTAACATATTATTGTGACACCGCAAATACACGGGATTAGTTGGTTCTTGCACGATTAAATTTCCAGGGGGAACTTGTGGTGTGAACGTGTATAGGATGTATCCTTGTTGAGCCTGATTTGATCTTCCGAGATCTATTTGATAGCTGCCATCGATTACGTCACAAACCAGATTGACCGCGACCGTCGGTGTTATATTAACGATCCGCGGGGATACGTGTCTTCCGCCGCCATGTGGATCATTATCATATCTGAGAACAACTGCTAATGGTGCTAGTTTTTTCCACGCATCGAGTATTTTAGGAAAAAACTCATCAATGACATCATTGACAGATTTTCTTAATTTATCCGGATTATAATCAGGAAACTTGAACGTTACAATGTCAGCTTCGGGTATTTTGTACTTGGCTGCGAAGGATTTTTTATAATCGCTTGATGACTTAAGAACCATATCTCTAATTCTGTTATAGATAACTTCAGAAGAATTAACTATATAATTTAAAACTTCTATGTACCTAATAATATTATCGCGCGCAGATGTTGAATCAAATAAATACTCTTGAAAACTATCACGTAAATTATTTACTTGTATTTCATGGTCTAAGTTTATTGAAGCAAATATAGAATCAATATTCAAAGCAATAACACGTTCATTAAGATTATACAAAAGAGCTCTAGGATCATATACAGGTGCTCCCCCCCCTCCATCCTGGTTTTACTTCTATGTAATCTAGCCATTCTGAACTCATTTTAATATCATGACGAAGACTGGTCTTTGACGTAAAATCATCCCGAGTTGGTTCTGGTGGTCCTTCATGCACCGGGGGAATTTCAGGCCATCCTAGCACGGATCTGATTGAAGATTGATAAATATCAACGGCATAATCAGGCGAGTTTATTTCAATCGTCGAGGACAACGTCGGCTCATGAACGTTTATTGATATTTTTGATTCTTTTCCCGTTATTGATTTTATTCTACGCGCAAATTCCTCACTGATCTCTTCAATCTGGTAACTGCCGGTTGGTATTCCAACAACAACCCAGTCAGGTGTTCCATCGGGTTTGTTCTTGTTAGTAAATACAAGCGAATTATTTGCTGGTGTACCGTTAAATGATTTTGATCTGATATTTGGCCAACTGTAATATACTCGTAATTGTGCTAGTGCTATTTCTTTTACTGGAATTGCAGTAGGAAAATTAACACTAAATTCAGGATTAGTTGAACTTACCGAGATCATCGTTATCTTTGGCGGAGTTGTGTTGGTCACGATCTGCTGGAGTAATTCTGTCATTATTGATACTTGTATCTTTAATACCGATACCTTCGTCGTATATTTTGGTTATCATTGAAAATTCGAAATCAGATATAATTCCATCACTGAGACTCGCTGATAACAACGAGGATAATTTCGAGTATGCTACCGTCGCTGTATGTAATTTTATTTTGTAATCGGATAATTTTTCGTTCGTACAAGTACATATTTTTTTTGTGATGATACCAAGCACACCTGCAATAGTTGTTGCTGCTGAAATACAGATAGTTACAGCTACTGGTGCCATCGTTGTCAACGCTGATAATATTACACCGGTTCCAGCAACAACAGCGAATACTGAATAAACAATCACATCAACGATAACCAATCGTCGTCGATATTTTTTTACTTTTACTGTATATTGATCAACTTGATCTTTTAGCGCAGCCTGCCATTCACGCGCTTGATTGTATCTGTATTGTGCACCGTCCATATATATTTTTATACAGTAACCAATTGATGTGCTTCAGCTACAAATTCCAAACACCACCAGTAAGATGTTGCGGTTAATGTCCTATCATCTGCTTCCAGAATAAATATTTCCTCGGCTCCGATATTTAATATAACAGATACAACCCCGGAAAACCTGTCGGTGGAATGACGCCATGGAAACGATGTAAATATTTCAAATTTTGCAGCACTAAACACAGATAGCCTGTACACGCCAGTGCTTGTTGCGGTATATTTGATGGTATTATTTTGTTTTGACCATGTTGCAAATCCCGATGATACCGTGCATACGATGTTTGTGATATGCCCGGGAGTTATTTCAGCTGGAATTTTAATCAGATTGGTTTTATTGATAATCTCAGGAATTCCCGCTACGATGTCTAGTTGTGTTCGTTTGATCGTGTCTAGGTTACTTTTGATATCAACGAGTTTCATGTCAATGACGGAAGGAGTTCCAAAGAACTTATTTATGGCATCATCGGTTTTCTGAAAATTTCTTCGAAGCCTTGTAAAACCGGTTACGTGAACGTCATACTCGGCCCGCAGCGTGGATAGTTTTCCATCCACGTCGTCGACGTATAGTTTGTTTGCGACGTCGTTGTCAGATTTTGGAGCTGTTACAGCTACTATTTTGTTTCCGTTCATGCTAAGTTCACCTGTCATCGTGTCACCGGTGTTTCTCACGCGATTAGCAACACTTTTTGCAATTTCATCTCTGATGGTTTTAAGTGACATACTTGAATCTCTGATTCTACCACCGTCAGTAAACACGGGAATATTATCCGTAACTGCACCAAGTACTCGCCGGACTATATCATTCCATTTGATATTGCTGGTTTTTAGTTTACCATATCGATCTTGAAAAATAACAACTTCATCTGGGTCAACTCCAGCCAGGTTCATAATATCAGCGAGGTCATCTTTAGTCGCATACTTTGACAGATCAACGTCGGATTTTATTTTCTTACTAGTAGAAGATCTTCCGTAAATGTCAACCATTATAATAAGATCCGTTGTTTAAAATGCTTTACGCGCAACAAATCGGTTGCTTGTATAATCGTGCACGACTTTATGTGGCGGCCTGGATGATTTTGATATAGCGTCGAGTACATTAATTACTTCACGGCCGCATATTGGCGGATCTGTCATTGTTTGTGTGGGTAGCGTTGAATACCAAACTTTGTAACCAGAGGTTGTTGCGTGGAGTGGTGCGACATACTTGATAAATTCAACAGGTGGAGCTAACCCGTACGAATCAAAATAAACAATTCCACGCGGGTCAACCGCGTATGATACCCAATGAGTACCAGGTCCGGAACGTTTGTCAAGATTAATAATACCTGTTTCTAGTTTGTTTGGTTGTTTCGGTAATTGATCTCGCATAAAAACACCTCTAAAGGCGGATATTTTTAATTTTTTAGCAGCATCAAGTAAATCAAAATTTGATGCTGGAACGTCTAACGAAATGACCCTGGAAGCCTTAGGCCTCTCCCCCAACGAGATCCCGGTAATCTTAGACCGCGTCCCTTTTTTTTGTATCCCCGCCCTGCTGCTTTCTTTAGTGCCATTCCAGCGGCTGTTCCAACAGCACCTAACGCGGCTGCTTTTGCTACGGCTGGAGCAGCCGCAGCTATTAATGCCGGAATGGCCGCAAGAAGTGGAAATATACCACCCGTTTTAACCATGTCTTTGATGGCGCTCGGGGAGAGATGGAATTGAACTCCAGTTTTTGATTCTAGGGCTTTATTGAAATGTTTAATCTGATTATTTGTCAACGATAATTTGTTTGGACCACCACTAATATGATCTCGTTTTAGTGATATTTTAGTTCCGCATTTGTTGGCGGTTTTTGATTGAAGCTTTTTTACCTGACCCGGGGTCAGAGTAACATTAACATGACTATACGACATTTTTATATAAAATATGTTTTTCTAAATAACACGATTAAAGATTTTCCACCGGTGCATCAACGACCCTCATTCGACCACTGCCACCTTCAAGTAACATGGCCTTGTCGCTAAGTATGACCGCGATCGCTCTGTAGAAGCCGGGAACAATTGGTGGACCGGGTATATCAGGAGGAGGGTTAGTAACATGAGCTCGAAAGTGTATATCAACAACAGATTGTTTCGATAAATCAAGATGTTCTAGTGAAAAATAATAAATCGGATATAGACCTGTAAAATCTAGTTGTGATATTTGCAAACCTGTATCTATATTTTGATCACGTCCCATGAATGACATTAAACGATGATACGCGCGCGCTACATGATTTTGATCAAAATTTAGTTGTATATCCTCGGCTGGTTCTTGATGTCCATTTATCCGTAAGGAAACTTCATTAACTCCAAGGTTATCAAATATCATATGTGAACGTTCTTGATTATTCGTCCGAGCATTATCTTGTAGTGCAATAAAAATATGTCGTGGTGCAGAAACACCCTGTTGTGATGCTATATGCCATGTAAATAAACCATTAATATTGCTTTGAGCAGCATCTGTGGTTACTGTTAACCATGATAGCAATGATTTACCGCCTTGATCCATAAAAGATAGTAATTTTTGTTCTTCAGTAATAGATGGAGTCATTACTGGCATCCACAATGAAAGTTTTGATATATTTACTTTACCTTCACCAACACCAGCATCTCGCCAGATTGCATCATTATCATCACCTTTTCTTACGAGCACAATTGTGTGTTTAGCTCCAAAGATGACTTTTCTAACATTTCTGCAAAATCCAAAGATGTGAGATAATGGAATTGCACACGAAAAATTTCTATTATCTCCCGACAGCGCCGCCCGGCGTGTTGCAAATCCCAGGTTGTAAGTCGCATTAACGGTTCCTATAATATCAAACTCAGCACCTGGTCTGTCTGCGTGCTCAAAATCAACTGGTTGTGGATTAACCGCAGTATTTTGTGGTGTTCGTATTTTAGTATACTGAACATGATCAGCGTTGTTGGTAATATCCTTAGCAAACATCATTGTTGGACCAGCTGATCTTGTAAAGTCGTCAGAATATCTGGCTAGATCAATTATTGTTGTAGCAACGTCGACATCATTCTGAACTGATTCAATATTTTTTCCATCAATCATATATGTGGCGCCACTAAATAATGCCATGATCCCGTTGTTGACAAAACCAACACGCAAATTAGCAGCATATGGCGTATTAGCTACAACATTCGTTACAAGTCTACCTTCTACTTCAATAAACGCTTCAGCGGGCAAGAAATATCTACTTGTATCATGAACCTGTAATTCGATTCTCCCCCGCTGATTTGATAGTCTTGCGTCATAAGAATAAAATTGATAATCACGTACTGACTCGTACTTAAGGACAGGTGCCTCCATATCAAATGCTGGGTCTGATTCGCGCCTGAACATTTTTATTATAGTTACCATTTTTCCAAATGATGATCATCGTCGACGAAGACCGCTCCCTGCTATTAAATTTGCTGTTATATTTTTTTCTGCTTCTTCAGATATCGCCGCTAGTTTTTGATTTGCAGCCTGATTTATTATTTTACTTACGTCTGAGGGCATCACCTCAGTACTTGCCAGTTTCACCGGTGGTTGTTGTTTTCGTCGCAATAATCGTGCTAGTCTTTCCTTGATCGCCGAGAACGCCTTACCAGCAACATTGACAATTGCACCAGGAGCTTTATCACGAACAATATCAATAGCCTTCATCGATAATTGTTTTGCGACGGGTGCTACTTTTGGAGCTATCCTCGTGAATAATCCTCGAATGACATCACCAAGTCCATTTCCGTAAATAACACTATAGATTCGTAATCGTGTGGGTTTACGATGATTATCATGCACAATCATCTTATTTTATTTACCATTTATCTAACAACTAGTCATCAACGAGCTCATCAATAAGTTCTCGGTAAACGCCGATATCCATGATGCCGCCGCGAAATAATCGCTGGCAAATATCAGCTGCTTCATTGGTTATTTCTGGTGAATTATTTCCGGCACGTTTTCCTCCTATGAGAACCTCTAACCGTGACACATCATTGATGATATTATCAGGACAAACAAAATTGTTTTCTTCCGATGTAGTCAGAGAACCACTTCCAACAGCGCTCGGAGGATCATCATCATCCCTTTCTGCCAACATCTGTTCTCTTTTTTCTGTTGTTTTCTTAAATAGTCTTAAGGGTGATTTTTTTTCTGCTGATTTTTTAAGTAGCTCTTCAGGCCTTTTAAGTTCCGACTTCAACCTTTGCTGCGAAGAAGATTGCTGTTGTTCTATTTGTTGCAGAGGTGGAGGAAGCTGATACTGGAAGGACTCTCCTTGTTTTGGTTGTTCCCGTCTCCCTCTAAGTCTATTTACTTCTTCTTTAAGTCTTTTAAATTCTTGACCTCTAGCTTGTTTTTTATTGTAATATACGCGATATATCCATTTAATGAAATTATCATCATTTGTTTTTTCATGACCGGGTTTTAAAATACTAGATTTATTAGATATATTTTTTGATATCATCTCAGGTAATTTCTCTCTTTCAGTTTTTCTAATTTCCTCAACAACTCCTTCGTTAAATCTTGCAATTAATCTTAAGCTTTCTTCTGCTGTTTTGGGTTCAGATGCAAGTTTTTTTCTCACATCGGCGACTTCAGCACGAAGTTCTCCAATACCTTCAAGTATTTCCTCACCAACAGGTGGAGGCTGAGCTGCAGCTATGTCAGTTGGAAGGTCTCGTAAAATCTTCTTTGCCTGTTTAGTTCTTCTTGCTATTTTTTCTGATACCGGAAGAAGATCTTCTTTGATGACAGTTGCAACTTTCTCAGTAGCTGCAGTGACGGGCTTAAACAGTTTTTTAGTGTCCTCTTCATACTCAACTTTTGCTTCTTGCTGCGCTTGTAGATTTTTTCTAAATGAGTCTTTGACAGGAAGAAATTTTTTAATTGCTTCTAATCGTTCTCGTGCTGTTCTTGCAGTATGAGATTCTGGATGTACCATTTTTATTATAACATAATAATTTAATTAATATCAGCAAAAGAGGAGCAGCAGAGAGGGTACCTACCAACGTTGGTCGTCAAAAAAATAAACAAGAAATAAATAAACACGTAGAGTACTTTATTTTTTCAGCTACTATTTCGAACTGAGGTTTCATTAGCACAATCGGTCATTGCAAAAATAAACATCTCAAGGAAAAGTTTATTTGTAAAATCTTGACCTTTCTACGAGATGATTTATTTGTTTGTTTTATTTGTTTTGTCGGAATTCTATGGTCTGTTCACCCTCTCTGCTGCTCCTTGGGCAGTCTCCCCTGCTGGTGCACCCCAATGGATCGTTTTCTGAGTTTCCGTCATGTTGAATCACTGTCGCATAGATTGACTGCACACAAGCGCTAGCGAATCTATATAGACCAACTGACGTCACAGACTACTCTCTTCGGATTGGATGCGGGCTGACTGCATTTTGTAACGCGTGTTTGGATTGGTGAATGAACTCAATCCGTTTCAATCCTGCCTCTACCTATAAATAAGCGCAGTTCAGTGCATTGATTCACTTGTTCTCGTCGCTTCAAGATGTGGACCGATGTGCAATCTTCTACGCTTGTGTCTTCCATGATGTTCCGGACGGACATACCCATGTATGTCCGATCCAAGTGGACCGTTGTCCACAGGACAAACACCAGTCTGTGGATACGTAGGATCTACGTAGAAAGACAAGGATGCCTGAAAAGAGTGCTGATTTACGGACCAACAGTGAAACGTAGTCTAAGGACAAGAAGAAGACCAATGCGGTGCCCTTTATGTTAATGAATACATTAACATAAACCCAAAGGCCCTTTTCAGGGCCAGCCATATTTCTCGAAAAGAGATAGCCTTTCCATTGCCTACCCCTTTTTTTAAAAAAAAAAAAATTTAAAAAAAAAAAATCCCATGTTTAATTTCCCTTGACGCTATAAAGTCCCACCCTGTTTAAATTCCTTTGACGCTAAACCGTCCCACGATTTTTCTCCATGTTAATTTCCCTTGACGCTAATCTGACCCACGATTTTTCTCCATGTTAAATTTCCCTTGACGCTAATCTGTCCCAGGGGTCTCTGTAATGCTAATTCCCATTGACGCTAATGTATCCCACTTAACTACTGGCAGGTTCAAGGAAATTATCTTGCAAATAATTGTTCAAAGAAATAGCAATTATCTTTTATTTTGTTTATGATAAGCAAATCATGATCGTCACGACTTCTAACTTAGCATATAAATTTGATTTTAAAACGGAGAAAGAATTATGTAAATGTAGGTATCAGAAGTATTTCTGCCGTCTGTACTTCTGGACTCTTTGCTATGTAATAAACGACTTTGTTTACACGATAAATATTGCAACACAATTCAGTTCCGTCGTAATGAATATCAGGATTTGAATGCTATATTTATTTCAAAGTCCAGTATTATTATTATCGCATAATGGCAAAAATATTTGTGAATAAACAAACATTAAGTATTTGCAAGATAGGTATATATTCAGATCATTTAAAAGGTACATTCAAGGGTGTACTAAGCATAATTTTAGTTAGTGACTCGTTATATCACGGGCAGACTTCAAAATAAAACCCACAAAAGATAATATTTAGGTCAGTAAGTTTGAATGCAAGAGCACAATATGAAAAGATCAGTAATGCTGATTTAATGACGTGGACTCCTTTGTTTTAGCAATGGAAAAATACAGATAATTCCTTAACCAACATTTATAGAAATGCCATAAATCTGACAAGTGTGGCAGGTGCCTTATAACTAATCAATGGTATAAAATTGGTCGAATGGTTGCCGAATTACTCTGTTTTACCAGAAAGAACAAGTCAGTTAAAAACAAAGAATTCATAAAATAAAGAGTCTGAAAAGGTATTATTATTCATGGTAGTATAGAATCATAAATATACACCAAGAAGAACCGAAAGTGCTATCCCAGGATTCGACAGGAGAATACTTGGTAATAGTCGGCAGAATTTACATTCAGTACAAATAATACTGTTATACAAGTTAGATAATTTCTTATTCGTGCTCTAGGAGATTCTAACCATGGTCCGCGGGTAAACGGCACCCATCGCCTTGCCTGCACACGCCAGTCCACATTCTGTCACAACTAAGCACACATCACCAGACTAAGATGCTACTAAGTCGGTGTTATATGCGCTCGTGCCTAGCAGACACACTCGCATAGCGACCAAGTTATGATCAAGTATTCTCCTGTAGAATCCGTTCTGTTGGATGTATATTTGTAATTCCCTAAAATTATTCCTATATACCATGATTTCTTTAATATGACTGTGTAGATAGATGCGACGTGGGACCTAGGTTCGAATCTCCGTAGAGTACGAATTAAAAATTCTCTAACGTGTACGGTATTATGTATATAAGAATAGGAACTCCTTGGGTATTCATGGAGTTACTACCCCCCCCCCTCAGAAATTCTCCTCCCCGCATTCCATACAAGGAACGTGAAACGTGGAGCAAAAGTACAATCTTTACACAAACCTATAAAACAGATAAGTTATCAATCGATCAATTAGTTACAAATTACTTTTAATTCAATGGATTTATTAATAAATAAATTAAAAATATTGCTTCAATCAACAAAAACAAAACAAAATATCAATCAACCACAATATACATGAAAACGTGAGTGCAATATTCTTCCTTTTTAAATACCCTCTTTCTCTCTCTCTCTCTCTCTCTCTCTCTCTCTCTCTCTCTCTCTCTCTATATATATATATATATATATATATATATATATATAGAGAGAGAGAGAGAGAGAGAGAGAGAGAGAGTGAGAGAAAGAGAGAGAACATAACCAGACTGCTGTTCAGGGAGATAAAATAGAGTTGTAAATATTTTGAGATCCTGCCATTGGCTAGTAAATTGATTTTTTTTATATCCATCATTTTAATTTCCTACTGACAAAATGACACAGGAACTCTTGGTTCGAGGATATGATGTCATGTACATACCAGGGGTTAACCCAACAATAGTCCAAGAATTAAAAATTAGAAGGTCTAGTAATAAAATGTTTTAATGAATCTAAGTTCGAGTTCCAACGAAATCCAAAATGGAAGGCGATGACGTATGCTATAGTCAGTGTAGCACTGATGTGTCTACATTTCTTTGTTGAACCGTAGGAAACAATATTCCGGTTTTGAATTCCGAAAAAAATAATTAAGTAAATGTCTTTGTCCAAGAATTATGCATGAGCACCACCATATTCTAGGGAAAAGAATTAATCTCTTAGAATCCAAATAATTTGAAGAAAAATTAAAATTTAACATCAACTGGTCACAACAGAATTAACACCTTGACTTCCAAGTGTCTAAAAGCGCGAATGAGATTATCTCTCAAAACATCATTATTAAATCTGACTACTGCGCAATTCCGGTAAAGCCAGAATTTCAACAATAGAGGATATTTGCGTGCTTAGAGTCAAGCACTCCCAGTACAACCTCGATTTCACCCTATAAATCCCACATTAAGAATAGAAAAAAATATAAAAAGAAGTTGTTTACTTCAACTCTTACTAATTCTGTATCAAGGTCAGGAACTAGGTCAGCGTTAAGATACAAAGTTCTAATATTAGGTGTTTACGAAAAAACATTTAGGTCAAACTAATTTCTGGAAAATGTCAAATTCTAGTAAACAAAATTACATTACTATAGCATGTAATGGAATAAAAACATTTAAAACTAACAAACAATTAAATTAAATCAAATATACACGACTATCTCTCTCTCCCTTTCTCTCTCTCTCTCTCTCTACATATATATATATATATATATATATATATATATATATATATATATATATATATATATATATATATATATATATATATATATATATATAAACTCTTCTGCTTGAGCCAACCAGATGACCTTAACAATCTTTTGTTCTGTGCGCCATAAAAACTGAACATGCGTTGATTTCCTTCCATCATATTGTTCTGTCTTAATACTTTTTCTACTGGTAATGAGATTTTTGCTTCGTTCTCTTTTGGAAGATTGTCTTCCTAGACTAAAGCTGTGAGTCCATCATTAATTTCCCTGACTTATGTTCCTAGTCTCATCGTTTCTCGTTTTAACAGTCATCAGCGATTATCAGGCCTCTTACTTCGAATCATAAAGGAAAGATTCATTTTATTTACAGCAACATTTGGACGCAGGACGTTTCCTATTCTACACCAAATCCTATTTTATCCTGTATGCCCCAACCAGCCATATCATTTGTAGTCTTCATTTTCCTAAGTTGTCTTACTCTCAGGTTTTCTGGGAGCTAGGTGTTTTCTGCTTTAAACAGAATACTGAGAATCATTCACTTGTTGATTCCATGGTTGTCAACGGTTAAATTCCTTACTCTCTTGACTCTTAAGACTACTTCAAACTCATTTTGATCACATAGTTTCATATAGTTTTTGAACAGCAGATTACAATGAATATATCATACACACAAATACACAGTGCATATGTTTTGACGTAGACCATTTGCAGCTTTGAAAGATGTAACAGAACTAGCAGCTATAATATTTACATATTAAACAAACAACAAGAAACACAAAAACCATTAAAAAAAACCCAAAATCAACAATTACCCACAATCGCCACCACCAATAATAAATCAGCCACGAAATTGATTCATTGTCTTTATAGTATGTGTATCTTGGTGCATTAAACATCTCAAAAGGTGTTAAGAAAATTCCCGTTCATTCCCTTCACCATGAGCGTAATGCTAAGGGCGCGTAAAGGATCAAGTTTATTTCAATAATGAGATATGCTGTAGCAAGTTTGGTGTTATTGGAGTTCACATGTCCTCCCTTTAAAATATTAAGACTTGTTGATCCTTATTGTTGTACTGTCCGCTCTTGAGCAGTGAAATCATAGATTAAGACATTAAAATAACCGGCTTTGGTAGTTATAAAAAATAATGTTCTAAACGAGGAAGATGAAACACACTCAATATCGAAGCTAATGAGGCAGAATAGCTAGCGACGCCTATCTCTTCTTGGGTCGGCGGCAATGAAACGCCAGCTGGGTGGTCGCATGAAAGCATATCCACAATACGGGGACAAGAACACTGTAGATCCGTGTTCGATGAGTACAGCAAACAACTGAGCTTTACCGAAGAACGCAGCATGGGAGTGGAGGGGCGGATCGTACAGCAACGACTTGAGTCAATTCTTAGCCCCATCAACAATAGGAGAACGCGAAGCGTTAAGTTTCTTCAAGTTGTAGGGCTCAAAAACAATCCTCTTCTAGCCTAAGCATGAAGGCAGTTCCCAACAGGTCGAGGAGAGATCCCGGCCAATACAAGCAAACTGAGATACCGAGCTGCTCAATGTGCAGCGATCCGAGAACATGGAGCTAAATGTAGTGGCAGCTCATGAAACCACCAACATCTCGACATGTGCTTTCGATTATACTCGTAAAGACCGCTGAAAAAAACAGACTGAAGCGGAGGAGATAGGAGATCTGAATTTCATAGGATAGGATCAACTAAAGATTGTCTACGATTACGAAGTGTATCACACAACCTATTTGCATCAGTTCGGGAGTCCATCAACAAATTCGTCAACGAGATTACGTCACTGAGTGATTGCGAACCTTGTTTTACAAACAGGGAATTAACATTCCACATTTCGCACGGATTTTGGTGTTTTTAATAAATACAATTGTGTGTTCACTGTCATAGGCGAACCGATTCTACATCTCTTCGATCGGACACTAAATCTGATTTTAGCAACACGCAAAAAACGGCTGAAAACGCAGCCATACCGGCTTGACAGAAAGCTGACAACTCACTCAGAAAATGCTTTGGCGACGCTGCTCAACATTATTTTTGCCACTGAATTATTTCAAGTAACAACAGCTGATAATGTCATTGTCTGGTTGCCTGAGCATCTATCGACGCTTGTCATTGTAGTTCTTGTCGCAAACGTAGCCGGTCTTTGCGATCCTATTAGTAGACGCAGACAGTAACACAAGCTCGAGAACAGCGCAGGAGAGGATGCCCGTCCTTGAATATAAAAAAACCAGATGGCCACTATACCCGAAGCAATACCGACTGCCACAAATACTGTTTACGATGACATCATGATCACTGAATTATTTCAAGTAACAACAGCTGATAATGTCATTGTCTGGTTGCCTGAACATCTATCGACGCTTGTCATTGTAGTTCTTGTCGCAAACGTAGCCGGTCTTTGCGATCCTATTAGTAGACGCAGACAGTAAAACACAAGCTCGAGAACAGCGCAGGAGAGGATGCCCGTCCTTGAATATAAAAAAACCAGATGGCCACTATACCCGAAGCAATACCGACTGCCACAAATACTGTTTACGATGACATCATGATCACCAGTTTCTTATTATGCCCGTACCTTTTACTTGGTGCTGGTCCACACGTGTGCTGTTAACACGTCCCATTCAGGTGGCTGAAGTCAATCTCTTCATGCCTTTTTGGTCGAGGCTGCTGTGTGTATGCTCTCTCTCTGCTTACAAAATTCGTGCGGGAAAGCCTTGTTGCATTAATTCCGGCGTTTGTGAACAGATCCAACTTGTCGTCTGCCACAATAATTTCGTTGTTGTTAATATTTTAATTGTAAATGCAACTGGCAGATCAAGGTCGCTTGGAATCCTGTACAGGTGACGCCACAAGTTGCTATCAGCTAACTGTCAGCATAATGGAACACGAATGTGTAGTACTGCATCATATTGGCGAAGTCTTGTATGCGAACGTCCATATCTTTGACTTTGGTAAGAAATGGTCTTTGGGTCTCAATGTCTGACCCTACTACTACTACTACTAATGAGGTTGTCGACACAAAATGTGCACGTATGATTCCCCATTCATATACCCGAACACTTTTGTTAAGATGCTCTATGCCAACCCATGTGGAGGTGAGCGAAGTATCCAGCATAAACTAAGCAAAGTCAATGCTAACCCCACCTTCTGTTCGATATAGTTAATGTGCGTCTTCTCGTAGGTTTCTGTTCCGTAAACGAATTTCGACTGGGTTTCAATACCAATGTTGCAAGCATATGTAGCTCTAAAAGCTCCCACTGATGTATATAGTGCCCAGGTTTTTATTTTCTCTGTGCTTCTGCTGTTCTTATAAGGACCAAAGTTTTTGCAAAAGCGCTCATAAGCAGCCACGTCGATATCATTATTAGAGTTCCACCTTATTTGGACCGGAAGGATGCACTGCATCTAGTTCAAGATTATTCTCACTTGATAGTAAAAATGGACATGGCTACATGAGGGGGAGGTAACCGGGGATATATTCCCGAGGCCCGGGGCGAAAAACACGTTTTAATTTTTATAAAATAAACATTTTGTTTGAACAAGAACTATGATAGGCCCGGGTGTTTTTTACTTCAGGGCCCGTGATCGCTCTATACGGCCCTGAAAATGGAACAGGTAAAAGCGACACACCATTTCTCCGCTGTCGTGGACACTGGCATAACAACCGGTGGTAGCGCATCAAAATGCAGAATGCCAGGCACACAAATAGCATCAAGTGCCTCGACATTCATAAACATCCCACTGTTCTATGTTCGCCACGATAACATCAGCATAGGCGGCATTTTTTACTAAAAAATATTATTTTGTATAAATTATTTTATATTTGCCGAGCCCTATTGGAATCTTGTAAATTACGCATATAGGAGCTCTCGAATAGCATCTTCGACGAAAGACAATCGTCGGTAAATAGTCAGGATTGCGCTCTCACCCGTAGAGTTAAAACTGGTGTTAGAACACTATGAATCTACGTTGTCCAGGCGTCTCTATTACCTGCCCTGCAAGCGCACCAGGCACTTCTACCCACATGGCATGGACCTCGTTTTACTATCGCCCCAAAATCTGAAAATACTGAAACTCTCGGCCACGTGGCTGGCCAAGACAACGCAAACACAGATATTGGTACTGCCTTGAAAATCATGTACTTAATGGCCGACAATATCACGTAAAGCAGCTGTATTACATCAGTGAATGTATCTATTGGATATCGCTGGACTTTAAAGCAAAACCTTCAAAACGTTTGTAGTTCATCTTCAAGCAACGACAACAACAATACTATCACCGTTACAGGCACCGGATTTTACTTCTTTAATGTCAGTGTAAACGGAGCCACATGGGTATTCAGTGATATCATTGGTCTGTCACACCAAACGTCTTAAGCTCTATACAGTTGCGATCAACGAATAACATGAGAATGATACTGACAAGGAATACAAACCACTACTGACATTGACAAACCACTAATGACATTGACAAGGAATACGAACCACTAGTGCAAGAGGGTCTGCGCCTTCCTAAGGTTGACAGGTAACGGTTCATATTTGAATAGAACGATGATGCAAAGTGGATAGACATCGAACACTGGGGCCACCGAGAATACCCTCAGCTAACCCACGAACGTTTGGGGTTAATTGAGTTTCTAATTTCCGAACAACAGCCGAGAACAACAGAAGAAAGTTCTTCGCTGGTGGCGTCTTCAGTGCGATTGATACTACAACAATAATGTATTATTTATTGGCGAAACATTCTCTCAAAAACTCTTTATGGCGACGTACGTAGTGCACTTGGTCATTCGTCTCACTAGGAAGCCCCCCCCCCCCAATTATATTAGCTTCCCCCTAAAATAGGAACAACACCCCCCCCCAAAAAAAATAAAACAACAACCGTGTTCTGTCGCATCATAGTAATCAGTCAGAAGAAACTAACTGTTGCTGTACAGCGAAAGGAAGAAATAGTATATGCGACTCTTGTAGAGAGTGTTAGCAGGCATATTGAAGTCCGTTTAATTTCAGATCTAATGATATTAAGCAAACTGACATTTTCTTTGACATCACTGCCGTCTTACCAGTAAGCCACGCATACATGTTCGAGTTGCTTAGGATTAGGGGAGCTAACCGCTCCCCTTCATATAAATTAAAACTTCATATCAAGCCGCTTATACAGAAATTATAATGATGCTACAACCAACAATCGAAGACCCGTAAGACTTTCGTCTGAAAAATATGAGGCTGAAGTTTTTCTTTGCGTAGAATCTGAGCAACGGCATGAACGCTATAAATGTTAAGTTATACCCTTTGAGATAACAAGCTCTTGGCTGCGACCTGCTTTCAGTAGTTGAGGTTCTCATTAGCAGGTGGCTGACAACAATGGCAAGAGATCATGGTGGGGGTAGGTCTGGCGCTGACATACTAGTGGATGTGGCCAAGCCTGGCTGATAGGCATACTTGTTTACATAGTAATCCAAACCTCTCATTTTACTTCTACTAGGTTTACAAAACTTAAAACAAACAAAATACAAAAGCGCCCACCATTAAAAGAAAAATAAAACAACAAAACATTTGTTTCCACACTGACCATAAGAAACAAATTTTTATTTTATTTTGCATAATCAATCCTGTATATTTACTACAAATGAGTCGATATTTGCAGAAATACTACGCAATGTTTGGGACACACACACACACACACACACGCATGTATGCATATATGTAATAATAATAATAATAATAATAATAATAATAATAATAATTTTAGCGCCCGTTTGCAAGTATTGTTACAAAAGATAGTCATCCGAGTCGAAATCTGTCCATGCACAAGAATATTTTTCCTGCTCTTGGGCATTGATGCACACCGCTTGCATTGATGTACACGGCTTGCATTGATGCACACGGCTTGCATTGATGTACACAGCTTGCATTGATGTACACAGCTTGCATTGATGCACACAGCTTACATTGATATACACAGCTTGCATTGATGCACACGGCTTGCATTGATGCACACGGCTTGCTCCCTTTAACACGGTGAACCTTTTCTGACACGGTAGGGTGGTACTACCGTGCTAGTCTTCATAGATAAATGTGTCGTAGCCTGGAATAAGGTCCAAATAATTCAGAATTCTTTGAAACTAAAAATATCAAAACTTTAAAAGCACGATGAGTTCAAAACTCTGTCCTATATTAAAGAATTGATGAGAATATTTGCATCCATCAGGAAGATTATAAGGCTAGAATATATGATAGTCATTATCAAAAGCAATTTAAGAAAGGAAATTTTTCCGATGATTTTAATACTTAGCTAGCTCTATGAACAAGCGTCAGAAATTCCTTGTTAAAAAGCACGCACTTTAGTATATGTTCACACATACGAAGAATATAACAATGTGAATACTAGGTTATCATTTAGATGAAAAGTACACATAGATCAGTAAACATCATGACCTTTGTACCATGTCTGGTCCTTTCGTTTCGATAGTAAATGATAACTCAATTAACAGCGTGCTTGCTTTGATATGCAGATGCCAGATCGTGTAGTGATTTCTTTTTATTGGCGATATCAGCTAACCCGACCGATCGTGCACATCCATTCCCTACATTAACCTGATCTGGCTTCTCATATCAAAGGAAGGATAGATTAGTCACATCTCGTTCTCTCGTGTTTCATTTTTCTTTCTTTTGGTTTTGTTTTGTTCTTTATAGTAATGAGGGACAATAAATTTAGAGCTAATACATCAACATAGACGAATACCAGAAAATAATTAAGAATAATAGACTACGAGACAACAACACCTGGAACGAGAACCTTTTGAACTTATATGCCGTGATTTTATATATATATATATATATATATATATATATATATATATATATATATATATATATATATATATATATATATATATATATATATATATATATATATATTTATACATGTATACAATTGAATAATATACCACATTAACTGTCAAACACATAAAAATGCTTGCTAATCTAGAAATATGTAAAATATCCGTTTTTTTTTACTTTTCTTATCTTGTCACATAACTTTGATATTCTCCTTTCCATATGTGAACTGGAAAGTGACCTTTTGAAACGAAAACAATGTACACACTTGATCCATTTGGTAGTGCTCTGCAGTTTTGTATTTTCGTACGGTTAGACTTTTAAAGAAAACAAAAATTTCTCCGGTTTTTCTCACTGATTATACTGGCTATTAAAATACCTTGCATGTCTTAGGTTTTGTTAAAATAACTTTTAATTCCCTCTATTTTGGTTTATAATTGACTGGTGTAATAAGGGTTCTAGAGTATGCAGCTTGGCCTTACTACAGATGTGCATGTATAAAAAAGCTGCTAGTTCCGCTTGGTTATTTTATTTTTAATTCCTGGACTTAGACGTAAATTGTAAAAAAAAGAGCCGGTAGTTTGTTTTTACATTTTATATATTCGTATTTTATTCATTGGACTTTCAGACACTTGTATTGTCTAGTCTGGCAAAATTAATTTTCCTATTTTAATACCTATTGAAGATAGCGTACTTTAGAAAAATTCATGCTGATTTTTTGAAGCACATGGGAGTAGTCATTTTGGTTAGTTGTGTACTTAGATCATGTACAGTTTCCACAAGTACAGTACCCAAAGAAATTTCAGCTACATGACAGAGAGGTATGCCAACATGCTGTCCATTGTGCATGTTGCAAATGCAAACATTTTTACTTTAAACCTGTCACTCTCTCAGAAGTTCATAATATCTGTAGAGTGCCCTCCCCCCCCCAAAAAAAAAAAGGCCACATGGGTATTATTATTGCATGATTTAATTTTTGTTGTATAGCTGAAACAAGTAAGTTGCAAGTATCAAAACGGTCATTTTGAATAATGCTTATGCTTTCTCCCCACAGCACTGTATTCATTAGTAGCAAAGTCCAACACAAGCTAAGTCCCCACCCCATCCCACCCATTATGATGAAAAGTGATTTATTTCATAAATGCACATTGCATTATGTTGAAAGGCAGGGACATGAATCTTGAAACAGTTATAAATTTAAGTTGACTTCTTTCCTGTGTTAAGACTTCTAATTTTCCCATAATTAAGGTCATTGCGCACACAATACTGCCACAAGGCGTACTGTGTGAGCAAGAAGAAAATATGCATATTATTTTCATGCACAGAGTTAATATTAATGTACTGTTTTGTTGAGAACATCATACACGATGATATGAAAATAAGAAAAACAATTGCCAAATTTTCTTATTTGTTTTAAGGTGGCGCTCTACAGCTTCCTATTTTGAACAGGGTTAAATTTGTAAAGAAGAAGCAATTACCTGACTTACGTACTTGTTATACTGACTGTAAACGAGACATTGTGTATATCTTACGTATAATTAAGACAAACTTAAATTACCTTAATTTTGTTTGTATGGTTGATAGGTGTAGTATATATTATAAAGTATACAGCTTGACCTTACTTCAGATGTGCAAATTTAAAAATAAAATGCTAGCCCCACCTGGTCATTTTCACTTCCGGGACATCCGATGTTAATTGTAAATAAAAGAGCAGATAACTGTGGTTTTGTTTTTACATTTTATATATTTGGTAATTAATTGATTGCACTTTCAGAATATTCACTTTCCATATTTTAATAACTGGTAAAGATTGTATACTTTAGACTACTTCAGGCTGATCTTTAGAGCCTATGGGAGCATTCATTTTGGTTAGCTGTGTACTTGGATGATGTACAGTTTCCACAAGCACAACATAGTAAGTTCAACCACAGCACATGAAGGTATCATAGAGGTATACAACATTCTGTCCATTGTGCATGTTGCAAATGCAAACAAGTTCACCTTTCGCTTGTCACTCTCTCATAATTTCAAAATATCTGCAATACGCACCTTTATATGATAATACAATTTACGGAAACATTTTAAACACTTCTGATTAGGAGATGCGTTTCATAGCTGAAAATGAGTACAATGTTTCATTATAACTTTATCAGCACGTACTTTACACAGATATCAGTAACTGCGTACGGGGTGAGGTCAGTTTATCATGCTTGTCAGCACCGTGAATATTCAGTTAGACTTTGGCACGAGGACTGATCTAGGGTTGACTTATGCTATTTACTGTCATAATTCACGACGCATCGAAATCTACTCATCATGTACTATTTAGTCATGTTCCTTCAGAATAGAGACTTTTTTTTCTCCCATTTTCGGTCATTTATTTACACGCAACAACACAACTACAATAACAACACATAAAAGAAACAGAACATTACAACAATAACCACACAACAAAATCTTTAGATACTATTATAGATTAGAGCTTAATCTTTATGAATATATTAAAAATATAATAACATAATTGTAAATGTTTCAATAGAATTTTGAAGGTTACTTTCTTCCTTTTAGCACTGAGAAAGTGCGTTTGCCAATTCCCATGCTAAATCCCAATACTGAACTTTTGTAAAAAAATTTCTGTCGATTGCACAATTCTTTTAAATTTCAGTCACTATGGACACTTTCTACGATACAAGATTTTATTGTAATAGAGAGCTGAACCCTTAATTCCTGAATCGTGAATGACAAAGAAAGGAAGAAATTTAATTTACGTTCAGAGGTCGTCGAACATCTTATTTAATAAGAGGTTAAAGGTCAACCAAATTCCCTGTTTTGTAGCTGCTTGTAGCTTGTGTAATCTGTCAGCACAAATGACTAGGTACTTAGTCTCCACAAAACCTTGTGAATACTTTTATATGAAATTTATTAAACTCGTTAAAGAAATAATGCATGATGGATGAGGCTGACGAAATACAAAATACAAAATCTTTCGGCTTGCTTTATGAAAAAGTCACAGGAATGAGCAGCCGTATATTATCCTTAAATCCTTGAAAATAATAATAATAATAATAATAATAATAATAATAATAATAACAATAACAATAATAATAATGCTACTACTACTAATAATAACGATAATAATAATAATAATAATAATAATAATAATAATAATAATGATAATAATAATAGTTTTTACTTGCAGTCATGGACATCTTCGAAGCCAAAAGCTGAGAAAATGATTACTTCATATAACGTTTTCATGAAATGGAAAATAAACATCGAGCGGCAGAGTTACTAAGACAACTTCGAGTTACTAGACCACCAACCCACGAGAAGCTACTGGCAAGCTTTCTCACATACCCACACTGGTCGAATCCTAGACTCAAATCCACGCAGCAGACAGAGGTGAGATGGCCGTGATCCGTAACGGAGAGCGATTTAAACCACTCGGCCCCCCCCCCCAGCTTAGAGTTACTAGACAGCATGGAGATATTTAGTCATCATATAATTAATAAGACAGATAGAGTTACTAGACAGCATATAGATATTTAGACATCATATAATTAATTAGACAGATATAGTTACAATACAGCATAGAGATATCTAGACATCATATAATTAATAAGACATATAGATTTACTAGACAGCATAGAGCTATTTAGACATATAATTAATAAGACAGATAGTTATTAGACAGCATAGAGCTATTTAGACATCATATAATTAATAAAACAGATGGAGTTATTAGACAGCATAGAGATATTTAGACATCATATAATTAATAAGACAGATAGAATTACTAGACAGAATAGAGATATTTAGACATCATATAATTAATAAGACAGCTAGAGTTACTAGACAGCATAGAGATATTTAGATATCATATAATTAATAAGACTGCTAGAGTTACTAGACAGCATAGAGATATTTAGACATCATATAATTAATAAGACAGCTAGAGTTACTAGACAGCATAGAGATATTTAGACATCATATACTTAATAAGACACCTAGATTTACTAGACAGCATAGAGATATTTAGATATCATATAATTAATAAGACTGCTAGAGTTACTAGACAGCATAGAGATATTTAGACATCATATACTTAATAAGACACCTAGATTTACTAGACAGCATAGAGATATTTAGACATCATATAATTAACTCGTGTTAATTCGATACAAGGCTGCCATCAGCGTGCAATCTTTTGATTCCATGTGACTGCCTTTTTCTGGCATATAAAGATCCAATAATGTAACTATTAATTCTATTCTGCTTATTTTATCTTTTACATACACGAACATAAATAAACAAATAATGCAAGTAGGTTTTGAGTCCAACATTTGTCTGTCTCAGTCAGAGTTTATTTTTATGGGGAAATATTTCTTCTTCTTATTTTTAATCAAAACCACTTACTGGACAACATATCACTGACAGAAAAAGGGATCAGCCAATTATAAATAAGTGTCCTGTTAAGATATACCATTGACGTTGATCGTTCACATTTGATTGGTTATTACCACGTGTTGCCTAATCTCTGGCGTATAAAAATGCGAAATTGTTTTAATAAATCGTTCATATCTACATTCCATTCAGTAAGATGAAAGTACTTGCGTTCGTAGTCTGCGTGCTTATACCTTGTGCCGGAGCTGCTTCGGTGTGGGGATACCTCTTTGGGTCGGACAGAGAAACTTTGATTCAACCTAAAGAAGGTAAAAACATTTTCACATAAAATTGTATCCGTTGTGCAGATTTACAAATTGTTTTATTGCACATCATCTTCCAGGAGCGAACTGTGCAAGTTATATTAAGCTGTATCTGTAACGACATACAAAGCTTCTATTTTAGTACGACGTTGCTAGAAATTCCATAGTATATTGTTCAAATTCAAAGATTGTTTGCTGAAAAAGAGGGTATAATTTAATCATTCCCGTGATGTCAAAATTTTGTTGTTTCATAGGTTACAGCCCAATCAATAAATCTATTTTCAATTAGGTTGTGAAATTAAAATGGGAGATTCATTTTCTGATAAAGCCAAGATTTTAGATAATCAGAGATTGTGATTTCAAGGCTTCTATTCGAGGAAAGTGAAAACGCAAGTTGACTAAACCATATAATATTTGATATTTAATCGATTAGTTGGAACACTGATAAAATGAGTTTACGGTCTGTACGAAGAATAGTCGCACCCCTGACAAAGCAATACGTTTGCAGTAATATATGGATAGGGCGAAATAATGGATATACCAACGTATGTTGAAGACCTTGAGATGTTCATTATAATATATTTTTGTGTATTTTAAATACGTATATGGAATTAAAATGTCAAATTATATACAACCCTACATATCTCAACCGTATAGCAAAATTATGAACTATCACACAAACAAATGTTTAAAAAAATTCACTACAAATAATCTTAAGTTAATCGTTTATGACATTTTCATAAAAGAAACATTTTCCTCTGACCTTGTTCAACTAAATGTTTTTGTGCTTGGAAAAACGCACCATTCATCTATCTGCAAACGTATTAACTTACCTTACTAAAAACGTATCAGTGAATTTCGTTTATCCGAACAGCTCAGGGCTTTAAAAATGGTTGGATAAAAGCAAGTTTGGGTGATTGAGTTTGGGTTATACTCGATCTGCAGACATAAACATATATGAGGTTGCAATATATGGAAACTCCATAAACCTGAGACGACAAGAGTTGATTCACTGTACAAAGATGAGTACAAATATCTTAAACTAATTTACGCAAGAATATTGATTCTATTATCACTTTTATCCAACGATATCGAAACTGTCATCAGGCTTACACAACGATATCGAATCTATAACCAAGTTTATACAACGATATCGAATCTATCACCATCTTTATGAAATGGTATTGAATCAGCTTTATAAAAGGTCGACATGCCATGCAGTATTTCGAGTAGGTCTACTTGCGTTCACAATGTTATCGTGGTTAATGCGACGATATCACAACATACAATTTGTGTCAAAGTTTAGTGTTGACTCGTGACTCTAAATCTTGACCTCTCTTGATATAGAAATCATCCAGATAGGCGAATTAATAAGCCTCATACATCGGTATTGGTGTACAATTGTGCACTGATACATTGAATATAACACAATTCTTACTTTCGGGTCGAATTTCTCCAAATACCAGCCCAGATGCCCGACGATAGAAGAAACTTACGTGTTACTCGCTGCGAAACGTGATGTGATATCGGTTATCTGGTGTCGGAAAATAAACCAGTTTATCATCCTACATTATTGCGGCGAAATAAACACACACACACACACCCACACTCTCACACATACTTATATGGCAGTTAATGTGCGTGTCATATTAATCAGAAACATAACTAATAGTTATTGCTAAATATTATCAATGGAGTATACACCCCAATAACGCCAATGTTTCGTGGATAAAATCGTAATTGTTCAGGAGAAACCGGTGTAATAAAAAGCTAGGATATTTCTTTTTGTATTTTCTATCGAATTTCAAAATGAGATTTTGTGAAAATATTTTCATTTACATCTGAACAACCCATTTCATATGTCATTTATGTTCCCGTGCTTTGATCAATTCACGGGATTTCTTCTAACCATGCCGGGGAAGCTGTGATGTCACTTATTTTTTAACTTAATTTATACTTCGGAGAGGAAAAACAGAAAAAAATGAGGAATAAAATTAAAGATTACATATATACTGTAAAATGATTTTTGTATTTGCCAAGCAGTTATAATTTTGAGTGGGAGGGTCTGTTTATAAAATTTTCTTTTCTTTTCTTCAATGAAAATTAATTTTTTAATACGACTTTTCTTTTCAGATGTGTTACCTGTGTGCCAGGCACAGGCACAAGCTGGGAACTGTGACTTTTATCGCTGTTTTGAGCGACGGTTCCCTTGTGGAAGAGAGGGATATGTTGTCAACCACGCCACTTACTTCTGTGACAAGCTCAAACTAAATACCCAGTACTTCAGTGACGAGGTACTCCTATATCAATATTTATGTCGCCGAAAATGAAGATGCATCGTTTAGCTTTGCTTATATTTTTACATTTACAACTCATTTTATGTTTGTATGTTTGGCTCGAACACCATACCAAAAAGCTCTGGCATGTAAATCAATCAATCAACCAACCAATTAGTCCAGTAATCAATTCATCAGTCAATCAAAGATAAGTCCATCAATTGTCCTCTCTGTTTTAGAAGTTTTTGTGTCACTATGTCTGTCAGCATGGTATTTATTTTTCTTTCTTTTTATTTTTTCTTTAAATTTCTGTTTTTGAAAATCTGTTTGTTTATATATATATGACTGCATGTCAATCTTTATATGATGGCCTATTAATATATCAGCTGTATTAATGTCTGCCTGTCGGTCTGTTTATCAACTTGTATGTCCGCCTAGTATTATATTATTCCTTTGCATGATGGCTTTCCTTTTATCGAGACTATTTATAGCAACAAATTGCCGCGTTTTACTCAGCAATTGGCAAGAACTGGCAGTCAAACTTGGATATGTTAATTTATCCAAGTAGGCAGATCAGTTTCTAACACCTCAGAAGTTTAGGTCATTGTCTTCTCGAACCCTTTGGTAACTTAAAAACCCTTTCTGACAAATATTCACCTTTTATGTTTGATGCACATTATCAATTTCTGTATCCTTAAGAAACACACATATCTGAGATCATCCGTGTTAATGCATTATCACTAGGTTCAATGACACGAGCCTTTCCTTCCTTCAAGATACATATTCTTTTTAAGGGATATATGGGTTTTGATGGGGGAGGGGTTGAGAGATAAGTATAACACTTATTATGTCAAAGAACATCAGCTTGGAAGTCATTTTTGCTTTCCAGATCCCGTTACTGATTAATAACTGAGGTGTAGCACTTTAATGGTGAGTGTTGCTTTCAAGATAACGTAACAATGCGAAAGTAAACTTCACACACAATGCACATGCCAATATTTATTGGATATACATTGGCATTGACACGAATGGCCCTTTCAAAATGACCACCCCCCTCATAGAAACAAACAAGCTATCCATATTCGGTGCAACGTGCCACTTAACAAAGTGACATTTGACGTATTCTGTGGTAGCATGTTGTGTCAGTAACAGAATATACCGAAACAGACAACGATAGCTTTCTTTTCTTTTTATTGAATAACAAGTTCAGCTTGTAAAGCAGTAGTTTACCGCAGATTGTATGCATATTTAGTACATACTTTTAATACAATTCTTCTTAACCTGAAGTTTGCATATAGAGTAAATCGGAACAGAGTTAGGTATTGAAACACAACCAAACGACTTCTAATCAAGCGTATCATATTGATTCCGATGTATATTTTTCAAGGAGATAATTTTTTATACCACTGTAAAACCAGTAAAAAAAATCATTGAATTAAATTATACTTTAATTTTCCTCATAAAGAAAAATTCGATATCCCTTACACCGGTTAGTGCTAGTTTCTGCACAGGCTAAGACCGCGCTGGTCTCGCAGATTTACAAGTTTTTTCAATAGTGTCACTAGATGTCAGTCTTGATGACGTAACGAGAAGTCAGTTATTTTTGCTTCATGAATTTTGGCCTGCGTTTTATTTCTTTTTTCTAGGCTAAAGCCGCCATCAATGCAAGCAATGTCTGTTTGATAAGTTACTTCACGTCGTTGTATCAGGGAGACTCAACGACATGCGAGACCATTAAACAAACTGGAATAGATGCGATTGTTGAATGCAACGCACGGAACTCAGCGCGGCCAGACTATTGTCAGCTCGTCCGGAACAACTGGGATGGATACTGGAGACTTTTCAGTGCTCGTGATATGTACAAGCTGGCCCGGCTCTCACCTAGGTAAGCTAACATACGAAGCTAACATACGGTACCTAACACTGATCTTAAGGGCTATTTGCAATACGAATAGGTTGAACAGGTGTGTGGATTTGTAAATTGATAGAGTCAAAATGTCAAGTATAGTGCGTGATGAATTTAAAGTTATATAATATTAACATACAAACTGTCATTTAAATGTTCAGAGACGATCTGTTTTACAGAAAATACATTGATATGAGCTAAAATAGGCAATGTGATTTTGTATCCTACGCGATTTATATCACGGCATTTAGGTATTATTGAGTTATTGCATTGCAGTTACCTTGCTGCATGAAGACTAAGCAAGAAGCAACGAGCATTATATTGTTCATATACTTTGGGCCTTGTCTACAATGCACTTTGAATCAGCACGATGCCAAGTAATTTGGGGCTGCCATATTGGTCTTCTTTCAGTCAGCCCTGTCCCTTGACTGACATAGTACATGCATACCTTTAACCCGATGGCTTGAAAACTTTCCATACTGAAACTACATTTGTTGTAGTTGGTATTGATAGTAGTAAAGATAATTCCGAAATATTCCTGAAATACCATGAAATACCATAAAATGACTTATTTCCTTGTTTACATTTCACTTCTTTTCATCTCATCCTACACCGCATGTAGTTAGCTAAGTATTATTTAGCCAAAGTTTATATCTTCGGATGTCAGCAGTCTTTCATTCTTATAACCTGTCTAAACATAATGAAACGTACTTCTGTTGCTTATCTATAAAAAATCTTCTATCATGGGCACCCGCACTCAGGGGCAAGGGGCCCCTGCCCCCCCCCCCCCCGGCTTCACTTCTAAACATGTTATGGCCTACATCCGTAAAATCTAATAGATGACCACTACGTGCATGCCCCCCCCATTATATATATATATATATATATATATATATATATATATATATATATATATATATATATATATATATATATATATATATATAAAGAATACAAATCACATGGCGAATAACCAACCTTTCAAGTGAACTGGATCCAGCAAGGGATCAAGTGTGTGTCAGGGATTGATTAAGATAAATGCAATAAACTGACAAGGAATAGTGTGAAACAAGCCTGAGCCCTTTCGACTCTTTAATGAGTCTTTTTCAAAGACAAATACAAAACACAGACAAGACAAACAAATTAAACTGAAAAACGGTTATGTTTGCGAAACTTTACATGGCTGTTTCTAAAGGAATTCAACCTTTTAACTCTTATGTGTCAACTAGTTTATTTCAGCTTGTTGCTGATACTGGAAAATATTTGTATTGATCTAGACATTGTTGAGCCATAACGACATCTGTTATTCTGTGTAAAGTTATATAAGCGCAGATTATATCCCGGATATTTCATTGTTATAGTAGTCATAGGCTATTAAGCAAATTTAGAGAATTACTTAAAAGAAAATGTGCCGGTTGCAAAAGATAATTTTATTTGTGTATGTTTGTCTTTTTCTAGTCTTCTTTATTAAACGGCTAGGTTTCAATATTGTAAGGCGGCGTATCCAGTAAGATCCCTTTTCTTTCCTGGTTTGGGGACTCCAGTTGGGGTTGTGAGCAATTGCAATAAGTGTTATATCGCTGAAAGTGAGGCTAGGGGAGGAGAAGTGTTCTGCGACCGGGCTTTTGTACAGCGTCTCTGTCATCCAATCAGATCTATGAAGGTTGATCATTTTGTGTAGCTCTTCACTTCCTCCGACATACCGAAGGCCACAGATCTTACATGTGATGAGATAAATGACATTCTCTATTTTGAACGTTTTGCTTGGACCATGTAACTTTTCTCTAGTCACTGTGCTAGAAAATGTCTTGGTCTCTAACATATGTTGACAGGTTTTGCACCTTTCATCGCCACAGGGGCCAGATTGACTAGGATGGTTTTCACTAATCAAGACCACCCTAGTCAATCTAGCCTCTGTATCTTCAAGAGCGTAGCCTCAACGCTGGTGATCCCTGATTGCTTGAGGGCTTCAGTATTGGTGACGATGCCACTCCAGTAGATGTGAGGATGGTGCGGAGGCAGCGCTGATGGACGCGTTCAAGGAAGCGGAGATGGCGGCTGTAGGTGACCCAGGATTCGGCGCCATATAGGAGGGTGGGCAGTACGACAGCTCTGTACACGCTGACATTTGTATCTCTCTTGAGACTGGTGTCTTTTTCTTTGTCGATCTTGGCATCAGAGGATACCACACAGCCCAGGTAGGTGAACTGGTGGACCACGTTCAGCTCTGTCTGATCAATGAAGATGCTTGGTGGTCGGTACTCTTCCTTGGGAGCAGGCTGGTGAAGTACCTCAGGTTTCTTTAGACTGACCTTACGACCAAAGAGCTGGCAAGCTTCTGCAAAGCTGGATGTTACGCGCTGTAAGGCAGCTTCTGTGTGGCCAACAAGGGCGGCGTCGTCTGCAAAGAGAAGTTCTCTGATCAGTTTTTACAAGGTCTTGGTATGGGCACGAAGTTGCCTTAAGTTGAAGAGGTTGCCATCAGTACGAAATCGGATATAGATTCCATCTTCGTCATCAAGGTCTTCTGTTGCTTTTTGGAGCATCATTTTGAAGAAGATTGAGAACAGTGTGGGTGCCAAAACGCAGCGCTGTTGCAAGCCATTTGCAATGGGGAAGGTCTGTGACAGGTTGTTATTGTTTCTCACATGACCAAACCGGTCTTCATGTAGTTGGATGACCATGGTAAGGAATTTAGGAGGACAGTAGAGCTGTTCAAGTATTTTTCACAGTCTAGTTCTGCTCACCGTATAAAATGCCTTCGTCCGGTCCACAAATGTGATGTACAGTCCTAAGTTTTGTTCCCGGCATTTTCCTGGATCTGTCTCAAGACGAACACCATGTCAGTTGTACCACTGTTGGCTCTGAAGCCACATTGACTCTCTGGAGCATATTATTCTGCAATGGTGGGCACCAGTCTGTTTAGAAACACTCTAGCAAGGATTTTTCATGCAATGGAGAACAGAGTTATCCCACGGTAGTTTGAGCATTCAGAACGTTCCCCCTTGTTTTTGTACAAGGTGACGATGACTGCATCTCGGAGGTCTTGTGGAATTTTCCCTCGTTCCCAGCAGCAAACGAAGAACTCGTGGAATTTGCTTTGCAATGCTTGGCCTCCTCTGTTCCATATCTCTGGTGGGATACCATCTTTTCCTGAAGCCTTTCCTGCTTTCGGTTATTCTATGGCGTTTACAGTTTCTTGCAGTGTTGGTACCTCATCAAGTTCCATCTTAGGTGGCTGTTGTGGGATGCGATCAATAGCTGCCTTCTGGACTGTACGGCTAGTGCTGAAGAGGGTGTGGAAGGCTCCGATCAGCGGTTCAGGATAGATTCCCTGTCAGTGAGTAGATCTTGGCACTCCGTAGAGGGCTCTGTATTTGGAAGGAAGGACCATACACTGCTTTCAGCGCTTCATAGAACCCCTTGTAGTCATCAGTGTCAGCGTACAGTTGGGTTCTTTCTGCAAGCTTTGTTCAGCATTCATTTTGTATGTCTCAGAGAGTGCACTGGAGGAATCTGCTGATAAGGTGGAAGGTTGCTTTCTTCTGTGGACAGGATGGTTGTGCGAGATGGGCTTGGTACGCTGATCTCTTTTTGTCATGCAGTTATTGGAGTTATTGGTTGTTTTCATCAAACCAGTCTTTGTTTTTCTATGTGATGACTCCAAGGATTTCTTCTGATGTTTGCAGAATGGCAGCCTTGATGTGATTCCACATCTCTTTCGGAGGTAGATCTGGCGGAAAATTAAGTTCTTCAAGTCTAGATAGCAGGCTTACTTGAAAATCTGCCTTGTTATGTACACCTTGGAGCAATTCCCGGACAACATCGCTAAGGCCATTTCCGTAATAAGTCATTTAAACGCTCTTTTTAGCGTTGACAACAGGCGCAGGTATTAAACATTCGAGTACGACTTTCATTGTATATAACCGTTAGGTCGATCTCCAACGTACAGTTGTATGGCATGGAAGATACATAGGCGTTGTGACTAACCACATCAGAACACTCAGTTCCACAGTTGTGGAAAACTCAAATTATATATATAAACCAACGAAAATTCGCATGCGGAAGCTCTGCTTTCGTAATAGCCATGGATGGCGTCGCAGTTCAGATTAACCTTAATTTGTTTAGGTAATCCTGGCAATATATGGCGCGATGTGGTATCCAGACTCTCCAGGTGCTGTCATTATAATTCGTTGGTAAGGGGAAATCCCATCAGTATCTTCAGGCCAACCGAGAATTGTTCAGAGCGACGACCGTGTGATGTCGAACGAGTACGGTACACATTTTATTGAACTGACAGAGCTGAGTCTGTGCTCGTGTTCGCGTATCAGAATTCTAGAGTCTTTGCCAGCTTTTCCCAAAACCCTCCGTTATATCTTTCATTAATTGATTCAATATTGTTCGCGGCCATGAAAAGCTAGAAAACAACACAGGTTGTACCCTACTCCTGAGAGAGCACAAACAAGTTATTTACTGGAAGGCCTCAAAACAGCACAGGTCAAGATAGTCAACGGTGAGGGTTTCATCGATTATGGAAAAGAATTCAATTTTATAAGTGTGGCTTCTCTATGACGTAAGCGCTTCCATCAAATCCTTTGGTACATTATAACATGGTTGGCCGTATGCGAATGGTATAATCACATATAACCGATCCCACGGTAACCATCTCATAATTAATTTCAGCAACTATGTAGCATTTTCCGGATTCATCTGAACCAACAATTAATGCTCAGAATTAGTTCGTAAACCATAAAGTCCATTGGTGGTATGGGCATTGCTTGCGCATATAAGTTAACCACGGTAAAAGCGGATCTTTTACTTTTACTTGATGTCATGTTGAATATCATCTTTTGTATAACTCAGTGGTGTCTTCATATTGTATCGATTTCGCATGCAAACTCGTACTGCAAACGCTGACTCAAACACGTAAGACCTTCATAAAAGCAACACACAACATGGGTGCGAAACTGATTGTGTTACATTACAGTCAGCGCTGGATTAGAAAGCGTAAAGCAGCTGTTCAAGCGCTAGCGGACCTAGCAAAAGTTACCTACTAGGTCTCTCCCATGGCTAGCCGAACGAGCACTGTGGCAGATTTACCTACTCGCATTAACAAAGATTTCCCGTGATGATTTGTTGTGTTGATCATCAACGAAGTTCATCAGGCCGATCTCTAGTTTCTCCCACATGATCAGGTACGTAGTCTTGGACACGGCCATGCACGTGAATGTAAGTACGCTTTAACTTTCCATTATGTTACCATCATATACAAGGAATTGGAGTCACTGACTTCCAAAAGATTCAGTAAGTGTCGCAGACGCTCATAAAACGTATCTATACACGTTCAGTACTAATATAGCCAGTACTTCTAGATCCGAGTATTTAATTTCTCGGAGCCGTTACTGCGCTAACAATACACAAGATCCTTCTTTGTGATGTACATAATAATATACATCGTGACCAGGCTATTGTTTAACCATATACATGCGGAACAATTATTCGGATATTAATACACGTGGGAATATTTTGACCAATCGTACACAGAGTGTTTATACTTTAAAACAGTTTCGCAAGTGAGTGAAACGTCATCGGTCGGTCTTATCAGCGCTGAACAAAAAAGCCAGCTAAGGTGATTCTTCAGAAGACTTACAATAGGTTTAGCTTTCAAAACGAAAAAGAATTTACAACTTTGGTATCTGAATGCACAGAGGGAGTTAGAAGGCGGACATCTTCATTGCAAATGACCCGGTTCGGTCTATTAATACATTCAACTTATTGGACCAGATTGACATTAATTTTGATATTACAAAACACAGCCAAGCACTGCCATCTAGTTCCCGCTAGTGAAGGAGAGGAAAAGCACCAAGTAGAGCATTTGTGCGAGCGGAATTGAAAATCGTAACCGACTATACATGGCTACCTCCTTGATGTATTCCGGAAGCAGATGTTGTTTTCAATCCTGTGGTGTCCGTATGCAGAAGTAGCGGTCCAAGCAAGATGGAATACAGTCTAGGCAGCAGTCCCACGTATTCCTCGAGGGATATCCCCAGTACATTCATCCTTAAACGTCCCCTCAAATGGTTTCGACTGCATTACTTTGAAGCTAGTGATCTGTAGGGTACTCGCTTGTGTCAAATTCGTTCGCAAGTATGTCCAATGCCACATCCGAGAAAACGTCGATAGTTGTGATATTCATACGAAGATAATCGGTGTCTGAGTAGAGCATTTTGACACGATCCTGGCCCAACGGTTTTATCTTATCCTAATAAAACTTATACATTAACATTCTTGACCAGCTCAGCATGACGTGCCAAAATATATAGGCTTCGTTAAGCGTCCGTTTCTGACTTGTGCTCTGGTAAATAATGAGTCTGCTGTCAAATAGCTTGCAGGATTCAAACGCAGCGTTAGCAACAAGCCTTTGAAGTTTATCTTTCCCGTCATCCTAAGACGATCAATGCAGATACGGTTCCCATTTTCCTGACATTCACGAATTAAAAAAATCTTTATCAAACTCATTCGTCACGACCGTTCTCATTTGGATGAATGGAGCCATCCACGCACATGTACGAAACTTGAGCAACCGACGTTCTCGCTGCTTGCACATACTCAATCGCAGATATAACTGCAAATTGCGTATGTGCACAATATGGTTAAGCTTCGAATCAGCATATTACATTCAATAAATTTAGTCTAGAATCGTCCACTAGCACACTCGTATGACGGCAGTCATTCCCGAAGCACCGGCAGCGTTTCTGGGACAAGTGGATAATTATGGAGGCTGCGGTGGAGCTGATGCTGACAATTTTTCACATCAACTTAAAAGAAGTACCAAATGTTGCTGTTGCTGTCGTATGTTTCCACAATCCACTGAATGTCGCCTACAGACATTGGTCGCATCATCGCCAAATCATGTAAATTGTTGGGTAAAGCTACATGATGTAACTATTTTGGACTGTGGATTCATGTCAGTTTGTAAGCGGATTGTTGACTATAGAGTATCAGTAGCTTGTTATGGAAATCCCACCAAGGATTCCACATTCCGCAAATATGCTGGTCAGTGTCGGTGAGAAACTGCAACTCGACCTTGGGTTTTGTTAATTGTGAGTCCCAGATCATTCCCGGTGACAAAAAGAAGTCGGCTGGTCGAGCATGTACATCTACGACCAGAAACACATCTGTTCATAAATACGGATCGTGAAAGTCGACAATTGTTTGATAAGCAATCGCGGTCTTGACATTGTTTGCTTGCGTGTAGCCGTTGGAGGATATATCTTCGTGAGGAAGCGATGAATGAAAGGCATCGATAGGTGGCAACTGAATTTTAGCAAACGTCTTCTAGTCACCCATGTACTCGTAATGATATATTTCTTTGCGAGGGAGACAGGTGAACGTTTCCCGTTTGGTACCGGAAGAACCAAAGTCGATGATTGATTGTAAAACGATCATTGCCACTTACTGAAAAATCGCTTATTTGTTTGTCCGGACTGAAAATGAAAAACTTCAACGAGTCAACGAACAGCAGTTGCCTCAGCCAAAAGATGTGTAATTTTCCATATTGATCGAGATTACGCCTAAATGTGAAGTTGCAACTCCTTGCATCATCAGGTGACCATGATAGTCATATCGACCATGAAGAACCAAAGTAAGTTTTGTTCAACTGTCCAAAAGCGTATGTACAAAGTGTTCACATTAACGATGGTGATACAAGGCTTCAGACTTTTTTAATACGTTTTAAATATCTTGTATGGGAAAGTATATATTAACACAAGTAATGGGTTCACCCGGCTATTGTTGGTATCGTTGATGTCGATCTTTGTGATTTTTCACGGGATACAAGGCGGACAAAATGCCCATTCGAAACATCAATTGTCATTACTGTTCACATTGATTAGTGCTCTCCGCGGCGGTTTAATTTATTTTGACCCGAGAGATATTTGTCACTGAATGTACGTAGTTGAACTTCAAGGTATCCATCCATAGTCCATCCTAATCCTGCATTGGTGAACGTTTCGAGTCTCTCGAGCAACATTGCAAAAACATCAATTTCATCTTTAATGGTCTTTTTGTCTTTACGGTTTAAAATGACATGGGCATCATTATGGATCCATGAGGCTGCGATTTTAAACAAATGATTGTCTGGTGAATTAAATTTATATGTTGGGTTATGAAGTATAATCAAATGCACACAGAGAACAATCTCCATCTTAATCTCAGATGTGCCTGCGTGTTCTCAACCATTATATAATGCCAAGACACATCGTCGAAAGAAGGTTGATAGCGTTTGCGTTCGGGTTAATTTCCCAATAATTTTGTTAATCACCAATCATGAGGGCCTTGATTAAAGCAAACACGGGAACATGATTTCGTCGGCTTTTTCAGCAGCTTTTTCGGAAATAGTTAAGAAATACGGCAGCGAAACTCTTGCTCATCGCCAGTCATGCATGCCATCTCAGTTCTTGTAATCCGTGGACGAATTTTAATACCTATCTCTGGCGCGGTTCGACCGTGAAACGTAGTAGAGCAATTATGTTTGCTTTTCTTGCGTTTTTTTGAATTTTTCTATTACGTTATCGGCCGGAAGGTGTTAGCCGTTTTCGTGTAAACGTTGCCTTGAAGCCGGTCGTGGTTCATATGGGGAAAGTTGAAGATCGATTATGTTTACAAAGAGTATCCAATGTTTTTAAAGATGACACAACTGTTGGCAGCCAATATATAAGCGGAAATGTCTGCACCCTGAAGCGTTTTGTTGTTTGCATTGGCAAACTCGCTGTACACTGACTTTGTAAACTCGTTTAGGCTAGCCGATTTTGCTTCTCAATGTCGTTCGCTATATTTATAAATTATTTTTACAAACCAAAGGTTTAGTTACACCGCACACTTAAATAATAGATTCGTGCGTTACGCGAAGTTAAACATTTTGTAAATTCCTTGTGTTATGTAAAAACAAAGCACCCTAGCTCAATAAGCCAGTTTCAAATTCCCCATTGACATACTACTCAATGGGATTAATCAACATTAATAACAGAATTAACTTGTGTGGTATCATAAACCGGCAATCAAATGCATTACTCCTTGATACAGACGATACAAGCTCAACACTGTGCGGAAAAGCCCTGTCGCCAGCAAGTGTTGATATACATTTACTGTCATCGTTCAGTGTGTGCACGATTTTCATTTTGCATGTATATGAGGTTAAAACCGGACGGTTGTTAGCTGTATGTGGTTGGCGCAGTAAGACGGTTGTTTACTTTCTATCTCAGGTCACAGATCGTATGGACCAATACATATCATATAAAGAGCTACATGTATTTACTCGAAAGTACAAGGCGCCTCTAGCAGATAAAGTCAGATATGACATGTAATGACCCGTATAATCGATGACGTTGGATCGAAAATAAATAATGAACGCTTAGCAGTAGAAAATACTTACCATTAAAATTACTGTAAACCATATTTCATTTACACACTGGACTACGTCAAATTTTTGTTTACATTCGATCACTTGAAAAAAACAAAACAAAACAACAACAACAACAACAACAAAAATCATAACCGAAACGCAAAGAGTTGTTTTCCTCCAGTCAATGCATCATGAACGACTGCCTTGGCATATTAGAATATTTTCCTCCATCATGTTCCTAAACTTGATATCAAATAAGTAAATATCAGAAGTACAAAACTTAATTGAATGAATTTGTGATCTTTTCTTTTCTCCTGTCTTCCTTATTTTCTTTTTTCTCTTCTTCGTCTTCTTCCATTAATAATAATAATAATAATAATAATAATAATATTATTATTGTTGTTATTATTATTATTATTATCATTGTTGTTGTTGTTAGTGTTATTATTATTATTATCATTATTATTATTATTCAGGGTATGGAGCAGCCTTATCGTCCAATCATTTAACTGCGGATCTGAGAGCTTGCAGGGAGCAATGGGCAGTATCATCAATCAGATAAACCGACTTAAGGATTACATTGGCTAACTAGATAGGGCAGACAACCTTATTGATTAAAATTATATATTAATATCATCTTTATTTATTTGCGCTTTAAAGGAGCTCTTTAGGACATTAAATAAAATTATCATAACTGATAATCGTACGTCATGTTGAAAGATTCTTGTACCTGCCTTCTTATCTACATTTCAGGTGTAATGTAAAGGAAAACTATTTATTACGGAATCTTTTGATAGGGAATAAAGAGTAGAAATGTTCAACGTGAATGTTTTGTGTCTTTATTTAACAATTTGATTTAAACACACCTTCAAATACGTTCCCCAATCACATTACGTTAGGAATAAGATTTATATATTTTGATGTAAAGAAGTCAGCAAACAATATCAGTTGAAGGAAGTGTAAAAGTATTTTTATTTATTTCCCTATACATTTTCGATTCGAGTATGATTGATATGTGTAACTAGAGGCATCGTCACTAGTTCAGGTTAATACACGTTTTTAACGCAACTCTCTCTCTCTCTCTCTCCATAAAATATAATAGCTAACCACTACATGTTTAACTCATCCCTATATCTATCCTTTAACGTCATAGAAAGTGTGAAGTCGAGACTATGTAAATTTAAGGTGAGGAAGAAAAAAAATCAAACAAAATTAAAAAAATCAAGAATAAAAATATGGTGGCTACTTAAGTTGTATGAAACTGGTGTTACATGCTCGGTCGTCTCTCCTGCACCCTCACCCCCCAAAGTCTCATTGCTTAGAGTTTCTATTGGTGTATCATTTCCAAGTTGAAACTTGAAAAAGAAAAATACTCTCGCCCATTTTTATCTTTCCTGTCATTCTCCACATGTTGATGGTGATGGATTATATATTCTCTCTCTTTCTTAAAATAATTCTCTACAGATTTTAATTCGACTGTAATGTTTATAAATTAAATATCGTAGCGGGTAGTGATTATATTGCGTGGAAGAAACCACGATTCCGTAAATTGCCGAGTTTTTCCGAGTTTTGATGAGACGACAGATCACGTGGTCCCGTGACGCAATACTAGCCAGTCCTCGAATACAAACATAAACATAGCGAGCGGAACAGACAGAAGGAGACCAGATTTGGGTTGCACATTCAAAAGTTGAATCTGCTGTATCGTATATCTGGTATAACAGTGTATGTAATGTAATGGTCAGTGCTCAAAGAATTTTTTTTTTAGGCCCAGGCCCCGGGCTGGTGACTTAAATAAGCTCAAGCTCTGACTGAAATTCCACAAGCCCGGACAGTTCATACCTGTCAACTCTAAAGTCGGGAGAAAAACCTACCGATTTTTTTGGGTATTTCCTCATCTACCTCCCGATCTCGCAATATCTCCCAATTTTTCGCAGAGAAGTCCCGATTATTATATTGTCTGTAAATTTTCAATTCTCAGAAGAAAAAACCCCAAAACAAAACCATACATAAATAGAATAACGTATGCAATCCACATAAACCGTATTATATCACTTGTGAATATTGTAGTGATGAAATCAGTGCCGGATTTAGACATAAGCTAAACAAATTACATCGTAGAGCCTGCCATTCTGAACTCACAGTCTGAAGGGGTCTCTCAAATTTATTTCATACCAAATAGGGCCTCTACAGCTTCCCATAGCTTAGGGCCTCGCTATGTCTAAACTGCCACACTGCAGACATCGTAGCGATATGACTGAAAGATTGTTAAAGCTACGTTAAAAATCCAAATCACACACACACACGTCTAGATCCGGCACTGGACGAAATAATTAATATCACACGACAGTTATATTTTTCTTCAGTAAATAGAACGTAATGATTAAACATTATTTACGTAAATTTCAGATTTTTTAAACGACTACAACAGTACTATAGTAAAATAAAAATTAAAAGAATAAATTGTCACCAGTTAGCTTAAATGAATGATCACTGTGAATGCTGTGAAACGTTCTCTGCAAACAAAATGACATCTCCATTTCCGCCAAAGAAACTGGGCCAGTTAACACCCTCACAGTTCTCTACCGTATATGTAAAGTTTAATTATCATGATTAAATTAAGAGAAAGAATACAACAAAATATACCATGCAGTATATGTACCCCTAAAGAACTAATTCAGAGTAAATATTTTATACAGTAAACACTGTTACATGCATTAAGACTTAAACCTAAGGAAATAAGGTGGGGCATACAACGTGGGAAAAACAGTTGCCACGTGTACGGTAACTAGTGACTGCAGATTTGAACTGTTAAAATGATGCGTGGGCATCGTAAGTTACAACAAAATATGAATCTTTTATTTGGCAGTCAATTGCTGGTGCTTACATGCACACACTGTCGAACATGGTTTCTTTGAAGTATGTCCGAAGGGCAGTCCTTTTCACAAGATAAATTTATTGATAAGGATTAACTGTTAATTAGTCACACTGGCTTTATTGTTTGTGTACTTGAAACTAGCCATTTTGCAGTTTAGCCAGAGCTGACCAGAATATGAAGAATGGGCTTGTCCTGGGGGAATAATAAGGCGTATCACAGGGAGGAATAGCACGTCCTATGGTCAATAGTCTCCTCCCCCCCCCAATTTGTATTGTCAGCCAGTTAATGTGAAACTTTGACCACTTTTATTTTAATCGCTGCTATTTAAACCACCCAAGGGATAGTTTTACATCATTGCCAATCATTACAGATTACCGTTTATAAACACTACATGTAACAGACGTAGACTGAAATCTTTTTTAATTTTAATATTTTTTAAGATTACTGAAAAATGTGTTTTCTCGAAACACGACATGTTTAGAATCTTATTTGTAACAAAGCTTCCATTTGGTTAAAATCAGATCTAAATTTCACCTGGGACAGTGATGATTTGATTTAGATTGTGCCGTGTTAAGGCATGTATGTCAACATCTTGAAAATACATTTACTCATTTCACCAGCGCGATCAAAGTTTCCGCAGGCAAACAAGTTTTCTTTCGACAAGCCCGACGGGTACCTTACTTCGAAAACAGGATGGGACTGAACTAAAATCAGAGGGGCCCCGGGTGTCGGGCTATCAGATTTTGTTAGCACTGCTGGTGTAGATAAACGATCTGTGAATTGATTCTTGCATTTTGTGGTCGCTTAATCGGCCTTCTGCCTATTTTCGTAACTCATACGTTTAACACGTTTTCCAGGATTTAAAATATCCAACGGTATGTCTGGAACAGCGCCAACTTTTATTCTAGGCCTAGCATTTGCGTATCCCAGAGCTGCCATTTGTTCAGGATCCCTCTCGTAACACTCCTTTGAGAAATGTAATGAGCACAGAGTGCTGTATGGTGTTGCTTTTAAATCTACTCGCTTGTAATAATGTATCCATACTTTCTTTATGCTTTATCTTTTATAAAATAAAATAAAAAGTTGTCAACAGGCTTTTCTTAATGTGCTACCCGTAAACAACGCAAAATGGCATTGTCTTTTACTCTGGCAACTCCCACTTGTAACATTTGAGTAGCTGTTACCACATCACATCCCGAAAGTAACCGAATAGGCGCGGAAATTTTGCATACGAGGTCATGGAAATTCAGCTCCTAGAAGATATGCCAATATTTAAATATTGGCTTTACGGTCGTAGATGATACTTCAGAATATGGTTTTCTTCTATAGTGTTTTTATTAGTATTCTATATTTCCATTGGTTTCTGGTCTGCTTTAAGCAATCTTTGAAAAAATTTATCCACATAAAGAATATTACATCTATTTATTGTTTAAATTAGGTTACGTTAGCTTGCACAACAAGTCGATATGTGAATGACTGTCCAGTTCTGGTAAAATTTTTGGATACAAAGACACACAAAGTCTTTCTTGCCTGTTATAGAAAGGAGTATGCCAAGTAATTGTGGAAGATGAATGGGTTGTTCCGATTGTGAAAATGCCATTTTTGGTACTAAAAAACTCGATTGGAGTGAAATAATCTTCTTGCCAAAATTCGTCTGATTTATAGACGTTTCATTACTTATGGATTTCAACCAGTATTTTCATGGCATTTCTCATTATTTATATTTGCTTGGTGGAGTTGCAGCATAAAAGGATAAACCAAAAATAATATATGTGTCGCGAAGAAAGTGTTGCCCCTGTCATTTTTAGCATAGCTGGATACGTATTGGATGAATAAATTAGACAATGTTTTAAATTAAATAGCGGTCATTGTTCAGGAAGATTCAATTACCTAGGTCGTATATGCATATGTCCCATACTGATTATGGTTTAAATTCATGACTTTAAAAAGTTTTAGGGAGGAGGCGAAATTCATGATAATCTGCAAGATCCGAAAAACCGTTGTGTTTGCAAAACTTTACATGACAGCTTCTCGTGAGTAGGTGGTTCTTTCCGGGGTTTTCCCGGATTCTTCCTCCAAAATTTATACTGGCCGCAATGTATATAATATCTTGTGCTGAAAAATGGCGAGAAACCCTACAACAACAACAACAACAACGTTACATAGCTGTTTCTACAGGAATTAAACCTTTAAATGTATTATGTTTCAACGAGTTTATTTCAACTTGTTGATGATGCTGGAAAATAAAATTTAGAGAATTATTTAAAAGAAAATGTGTCGGCTGCAAAAGATAATTTTATTTGTGCATGTCTGTCATTTCCTAGTCTTCTTGGTTTAAACCGCTTGGTTTTAATGTTTTAAGGCGGCATATCCAGTAAAATTCCTTTTCATTCCTGGTTTCAGAACTCCACTTTGGGTTGTGAGCAATTGCAATAAGTGTTTTATCTCTGAAAGTGTAGTCAGGGGAGGAAAAGTGTTCTGCAACCGGGCTTCTGTACAGCTTCTTTGTCATCCATTCATATCTATGAAGGTTGATCCTTTTGTGTAGATTTTCAGTTTGTCCGACATGATGAAGGCTACATACCTTACATGTGATAAGACAAATTACATGCTCTGTTTTGCACGTTTTGTTTGGACCATTTATGTTTTGCTTTTCTCTTGTCACTGTGCTAAAAAATAATTCTCTAAATTTGCTTTGTAGCCCATAACTAATACTATTACAATGAAATAACCGGGATATAATTTACGCTTACATAAGTTTACATATAATAACAGATGTCGTTAAGGCTCATAGATTTCTAGGTCAATACAAATATTTTTGCAGCATCCTCAGCAAGTTGAAATAAACTAGTTGAAACATAATACATTTAAAGGTTTTATTCCTTTAGAAATAGCCACGTAACGTTTTGCAAACACAACGGTTTTTCTGTTTTATTTATTTATCTTGTCTATATTTTGTATTTGCGTTTGAAAAAGACTCATTAAGAGTCGAAAACGCTCAGTCTAATTAGATACTAGTTTTGCACAGTTCGTTTATTGCATTTATCTTAATCAATTCTGACACACGTGATCCCTTGCTGGATCCAGTGCACTTGAAAGGACTGTTATTCGCCATATGATTTGTATTATATATATATATATATATATATATATATATATATATATATATATATATATATATAATAATAATAATAATACTAATAATAATAATAAACTGACTACGAACAGTGCAAAACTAGTATCTAGCTAGCCTAAGCGCATTCGACTCTTAATGAATCTTTTTTAAAGGCAAATACAAAACATAGACAAGACAAACAAATTATACAGACCAACCGTTATCTTTGTAAAACTTTACTTGACTATGACTATGTTAAATTTATGAACGCGCAAATTAGACATAAATTGTGCATAAATTCACATAAAATAAAAGATGACGCTATGGCTCATTGATGTATAGGTCAATATAAAATATCTTTCAGCATCTGCAACAAGTCATAGTCAAGTAAAGTTTTACAAAGACAACGGTTTGTCTATTTTATTTGTTTGTCTTGTCTATGATTTGTATTTGCCTTTGAAAAAGACTCGTTAAGAGTCGAAAGCGCTTAGGCTAGCTAGATACTAGTTTTGCACTGTTCGTAGTCGGTTTATTACATTAATCTTAATCAATCCCTGACAAACTTGATCCGTTGCTGGATCCAGTGTACTTGAAAGGACTGTTATTCGCCATATGATTTGTATTCTCTCTCTCTCTCTCTCTCTCTCTCTCTCTCTCTCTCTCTCTCTCTCTATATATATATATATATATATATATATATATATATATATATATATATACAGATTTAAGGTGTCAAGTAAACTTTATGAAGAGTTGTGGAACTTTTGTCAATATCTTTTATGAATTTTATGTATGCTGAGCAGAGAAAGTTTTGTTAATATCTTATGGATTATATATGAAAGATTAGGGAATTTTTACATTTAGTGCTTATATATGAAGAGTAAGAGAAATTTTCAATACCTTATGTGGGTATTATATGAAGAGTAAGAGAAATTTTCAATACCTTATGGTGGGTATTATATGAAGAGTAAGAGAAATTTTCAATACCTTATGGTGGATATTATATGAAGAGTAAGAGAAATTTTCAATACCTTATGGTGGGTATTATATGAAGAGTAAGAGAAATTTTCAATACCTTATGGTGGATATTATATGAAGAGTAAGAGAAATTTTCAATACCTTATGGTGGGTATTATATGAAGAGTAAGAGAAATTTTCAATACCTTATGGTGGATATTATATGAAGAGTAAGAGAAATTTTCAATACCTTATGGTGGGTATTATATGAAGAGTAAGAGAAATTTTCAATACCTTATGGTGGATATTATATGAAGAGTAAGAGAAATTTTCAATACCTTATGGTGGGTATTATATGAAGAGTAAGAGAAATTTTCAATACCTTATGGTGGGTATTATATGAAGAGTAAGAGAAATTTTCAATACCTTATGGTGGGTATTATATGAAGAGTAAGAGAAATTTTCAATACCTTATGGTGGGTATTATATGAAGAGTAAGAGAAATTTTCAATACCTTATGGTGGATATTATATGAAGAGTAAGAGAAATTTTCAATACCTTATGGTGGGTATTATATGAAGAGTAAGGGAATCTTGTGTCAATACCTTATAGTAGATTTTATATAAAGAATTGTGTCAATACCTTTACTGAGTTTTATATGAAGAGGTACCTTATAGTGGATTATACATGAAGATCAAATTTTTGTCTATACCTTATAGTGGATTTTATATGTAGAGTAAGGGAATTGTTTTTGTCAATGATTTATAGTGAAGTTAATATGAAGAGTAATTTAATTTTTTCAATACCCTATAGTATATCTTCACATGAAGAGTAAGGGAATTTTGTCACTACCTTATATTGGATTATATTTAAAGTGTAAGGAAATTTGTGTCAATACCTTGTAGTAGATTTTATATGAAGAGTACGGGAATTTTAGTCAATGCTTTATATCGGATTAAATATGAAGAGTAAGGGAATTTTGTCAATACATTATATTGGATTAAATATGAAGAGTAAGGGAATTTTGTCGATACATTATATTGGATTATAGATGAAGAGTAAGGGAATTTTGTCAATACATTATATTGGATTATAGATGTAGAGTAAGTAGAATTTTGTCGATACATTATATTGGATTATAGATGAAGAGTAAGGGAATTTTGTCAATACATTATATTGGATTATAGATGTAGAGTAAGGGAATTTTGTCAATACATTATATTGGATTATAGATGTAGAGTAAGGGAATTTTGTCAATACATTATATTGGATTATAGATGAAGAGTAAGGGAATTTTGTCGATACATTATATTGGATTATAGATGAAGAGTAAGGGAATTTTGTCAATACATTATATTGGATTATAGATGAAGAGTAAGGGAATTTTAGTCAGTGCTTTATATCGGATTATAGATGTAGAGTAAGTAGAATTTTGTCGATACATTATATTGGATTATAGATGTAGAGTAAGGGAATTTTGTCAATACATTATATTGGATTATAGATGTAGAGTAAGGGAATTTTGTCAATACATTATATTGGATTATAGATGTAGAGTAAGGGAATTTTGTCGATACATTATATTGGATTATAGATGTAGAGTAAGTAGAATTTTGTCAATACATTATATTGGATTATAGATGAAGAGTAAGGGAATTTTGTCAATACATTATATTGGATTATAGATGAAGAGTAAGGGAATTTTGTCAATACATTATATTGGATTATAGATGAAGAGTAAGGGAATTTTAGTCAGTGCTTTATATCGGATTATAGATGTAGAGTAAGTAGAATTTTGTCGATACATTATATTGGATTATAGATGAAGAGTAAGGGAATTTTGTCAATACATTATATTGGATTATAGATGTAGAGTAAGGGAATTTTGTCAATACATTATATTGGATTATAGATGAAGAGTAAGGGAATTTTAGTCAATACATTATATTGGATTATAGATGTAGAGTAAGTAGAATTTTGTCGATACATTATATTGGATTATAGATGTAGAGTAAGGGAATTTTGTCAATACATTATATTGGATTATAGATGAAGAGTAAGGGAATTTTGTCAATACATTATATTGGATTATAGATGAAGAGTAAGGGAATTTTGTCAATACATTATATTGGATTATAGATGTAGAGTAAGTAGAATTTTGTCGATACATTATATTGGATTATAGATGAAGAGTAAGGGAATTTTGTCAATACATTATATTGGATTATAGATGAAGAGTAAGGGAATTTTGTCAATACATTATATTGGATTATAGATGAAGAGTAAGGGAATTTTGTCAATACATTATATTGGATTATAGATGTAGAGTAAGTAGAATTTTGTCGATACATTATATTGGATTATAGATGTAGAGTAAGTAGAATTTTGTCGATACATTATATTGGATTATAGATGTAGAGTAAGGGAATTTTGTCAATACATTATATTGGATTATAGATGTAGAGTAAGGGAATTTTAGTCAGTGCTTTATATCGGATTAAATATGAAGAGTAAGGGAATTTTGTCGATACATTATATTGGATTATAGATGAAGAGTAAGGGAATTTTGTCAATACATTATATTGGATTATAGATGTAGAGTAAGGGAATATTGTCAATACATTATATTGGATTATAGATGAAGAGTAAGGGAATTTTAGTCAGTGCTTTATATCGGATTAAATATGAAGAGGAAGGGAATTTTGTCAATACATTATATTGGATTATAGATGAAGAGTAAGGGAATTTTGTCAATACATTATATTGGATTATAGATGTAGAGTAAGGGAATATTGTCAATACATTATATTGGATTATAGATGAAGAGTAAGGGAATTTTAGTCAGTGCTTTATATCGGATTAAATATGAAGAGGAAGGGAATTTTGTCAATACATTATATTGGATTATAGATGAAGAGTAAGGGAATTTTAGTCAGTGCTTTATATCGGATTAAATATGAAGAGGAAGGGAATTTTGTCAATACATTATATTGGATTATAGATGAAGAGTAAGGGAATTTTAGTCAGTGCTTTATATCGGATTAAATATGAAGAGGAAGGGAATTTTGTCAATACATTATATTGGATTATAGATGAAGAGTAAGGGAATTTTAGTCAGTGCTTTATATCGGATTAAATATGAAGAGGAAGGGAATTTTGTCAATACATTATATTGGATTATAGATGAAGAGTAAGGGAATTTTAGTCAGTGCTTTATATCGGATTAAATATGAAGAGGAAGGGAATTTTGTCAATACATTATATTGGATTATAGATGAAGAGTAAGGGAATTTTAGTCAGTGCTTTATATCGGATTAAATATGAAGAGGAAGGGAATTTTGTCAATACATTATATTGGATTATAGATGTAGAGCAAGGGAATTTTGTCAACAACTTATAGTGGATTATAGATGAAGAGTAAGGGAATTTTAGTCAGTGCTTTATATCGGATTAAATATGAAGAGGAAGGGAATTTTGTCAATACGTTATATTGGATTATAGATGTAGAGTAAGGGAATTTTGTCGATACATTATATTGGATTATAGATGTAGAGTAAGGGAATTTTGTCAATACATTATATTGGATTATAGATGAAGAGTAAGGGAATTTTGTCAATGCTTTATATCGGATTAAATATGTAGAGTAAGGGAATTTTGTCGATACATTATATTGGATTATAGATGTAGAGTAAGGGAATTTTGTCAATACATTATATTGGATTATAGATGAAGAGTAAGGGAATTTTGTCGATACATTATATTGGATTATAGATGTAGAGTAAGGGAATTTTGTCAATACATTATATTGGATTATAGATGTAGAGTAAGGGAATTTTGTCAATACATTATATTGGATTATAGATGTAGAGTAAGGGAATTTTGTCAATACATTATATTGGATTATAGATGAAGAGTAAGGGAATTTTGTCAATACATTATATTGGATTATAGATGAAGAGTAAGGGAATTTTGTCAATACATTATATTGGATTATAGATGAAGAGTAAGTGAATTTTGTCAACAACTTATAGTGGATTTTATATATACTGATTATCAGTATGATGAACAAACTACAATACATTGGATAGTAATCACTCACACTGGGTAAGGGCATATATTCACTAATCATGCACACACACACATGTGCACAGGATTATATATATATATATATATATATATATATATATATATATATATATATATATATATATATATATATATAAAGAGAGAGAGAGAGAGAGAGAGAGAGAGAGATCTGTTGCTGAGGGAAAACGAATGAAATGAAAACTTGTTATTCCTTAAAAAAGGTTTCACTGGGTTTTATTAGAGAAAAAATGTCATATATTTTAATATCAATGATAAATCAGAGTGGATCCGCGTTTGAAAAGTTGATATAAAAATGGATTTGATTTCTTTTTTTCCTTATCGGCTGAAACAATTACCTATACAAATAGAAATGCATACAGCACTTGAGGTACATGTCAAGTAGATTCGTTTGTACTGAGAATGTTAACGAAAACATTATGACGTCTATTCTGCTTCGTTGTTCAGTCGCTTCCAAAATGATTCCCAATAGTCGTGGAATTTTAAACCTGGAAGAAGGAAGTAATTTATCTACATATGGATACATTGCTATATTTTATAAAATATTGCTGAGAACCAAACAATCAGACCAATAGAGATATATTTTTTTCTTTTCGGTTGATATTTGCATGTTATTTTGTCAAAATGTATTTAATTCTGTTTAATGAAACATTCTGTGATAGAATCTTTCAAATTAGCAAATACGTTTGGGTAACATTTGAGATCAAATACGTGTTTACCGTACCAATACATGCATTACATTTCTGTTAGTTCGAACGGTATAAACATTAACCTTCAAGTGTCAGCTGATCAGAGTTTACGCTGTGCGCTGGAATGAGTATCGAAACTAAGCTCTAGTGTACTCAATAATACAGAACCTGACTAAAGAGAAAGACACTGCAAAAACTGTTTCAATACAAATGTTGCAGAGACTGTACGAATGTGGTTTAGCAGTACTTTACTAGGCTTGTGGGAGTTATTACTTTCTCAATAGATAATTGTAACCGACTTAATTTAGGCATATATGGTAATTACTAAACACAAACAAAAACACTAATAAACGAAAACGTAATCGAAGGAAATAATCACTTGAATTGGCTCGCAACGAGCATAGAAGCTTAAATTTTCTGTCGTGATAGAACTTGCCGGCAAACAAAGCTTGTGAAAATGCTTAGTTTGTATATTTTGTTTTAACAAAATGCATAAGTACCTTTATTGCGCCTTGAAGTTGAAATATTGCTGACTGAATTATTAATACCTTTATTGTGCCTTGAAGTTGAAATATTGCTGACTGAAGTATTAACACGTTTACTGTGCCATGAATTTGAAATATTGCTGACTAAAGAATTAACACCATTATTTTGCCTTGAAGTTGAAATATTGCTGACTGAAGTATTAACACCTTTATTGTGCCTTGAAGTTGGAATATTGCTGACTGAAGTATTAATACCTTTATTGTGCCTTGAAGTTGAAATATTGCTGACTGAATTATTAACACCTTTATTGTGCCTTGAAGTTGAAATATTGCTGACTGAAGTATTAACACGTTTACTGTGTCATAAATTTGAAATATTGCTGACTAAAGAATTAACACCATTATTTTGCCTTGAAGTTGAAATATTGCTGACTGAAGTATTAACACCTTTACTGTGCCATTAATTTGAAATATTGCTGACTGAAGTATTAACACCTTTATTGTGCCATGAATTTGAAATATTGCTGACTGAAGAATTAACACCATTATTGTGCCTTGAAGTTGAAATATTGCTGACTGAAGTATTAACACCTTTATTGTGCCTTGAAGTCGAAATATTGCTGACTGAAGTATTAACACCTTTATTGTGCCTTGAAGTTGAACTATTGCTGACTGAAGAATTAAAACCTTTATTGTGCCTTGAAGTTGAAATATTGCTGACTAAGGAATTAATACCATTATTGTGTCTTGAAGTTGAAAGATAGCTGACTGAAGTATTAACACCTTTACTGTGCCTTGAAGTTGAAATATTGCTGACTGAAGAATTAACACCATTATTGTGCCTTGTAGTTAAAATATTGCTGACTGCAATATAATCAGTCACTTGAGATTGGAAGAAGGTTTTAATAAGAACGATTGTTATGAAAAGCGGCTCTGTTGAATTCAGTAGTTGAGTCTTTAAAGGAAACTCCGTACTTTCGTATCTTTTGTACACATCCATATGGCTGAAATTCCAATGCTTTTAGACACATAACAGAGCAGCCACTGGCCTATACATTATCCAGTACAGATATTTAAAAAATCATTTGTTTTTTATATGCATCATGAGCCAGATAGTATGGCTAAATATGAATAACTGATAAATTAAGGTGCCTTCTGCAACTTGGTTATGATAATTTGGTTCAAATCATGTAAGTTGAGATATATGCTTATTAGTAAAACGCAATAGAGATATATTTATTTATTTGTTTGTTGTCGTTTCGTATGGTATCATTTCAATTATTGAACTTTTGTATTTTTAATATAATTGAATATAGAAATGAATGAAACTATATTTCATCGGCATTTCTACATGTATGAAAATATATGTAATCGAACCTGTTCAGCAATATTCCTAATTTATGGATCGCCACATTCAATACAGAATTTTATATTCATAGTCAATGGTCAAAATATTTTGTCATTGGCTTTTCTGTTGTGTGTCTACTTACCCTGTATTGTATTGTTATTCAGAATGAATTTATACAATATAAGGTAATTCATATAATTTTGTTTAATTCAAGTAATCAAACAAACAGTCACAAAAAGTGGCACATTATCATATGTCACTATCACTGCAGTCTGTGTTAAATTAACAGAAACAGTTGCAGCGTAAGTGTTAATGTATGGTTATGCATGGCCAACCTTAAAAACGTAAAAAAGGGAACTAGGTGAAATGCAAATTATTTCATCTCATACTTACACAATTTTACTTTCCTCCAGTGCGGGATAAACTGGTAATAATAGGCAGGATTATGATGAGGATTATCACTGTAAAGAAATGCAGGATTATGATGAGGATTATCACTGTAAATAAATGCAGGATTACGATGAGGATTATCACTGTAAAGAAATGCAGGATTATGATGAGGATTATCACTGTAAAGAAATGCAGCATTATGATGAGGATTATCACTGAAAAGAAATGCAGGTTCACATTGCTAACTCGAAAAGTTCAATTACAGTTCCACATTTTACAATCATGTCTTTTCTAAAACCTTTATATTCTTTCTATATTTATTTGCCAATGAGTTCTCCTGTATTTGGTAATCAAATATGAAAATCAAGTCTTCACACGTGTATCATGTTTGGCCTATTTATCGTAAATCCCTTGCTTGTCTAATGATGATCCCATACTTTTGGATCGTCCCACTCATCATTACCACAAAATGTTGGCTGCAATTTACTGCCATTGTATTACACTGACAATTATCCACCCCCTTCTGTCATCTATAAACAAGATATATGCTTCATTATTCATTTTGATAGTAGTTTGTTAAATGGGTGTGATTATTTATTCCGTCGACCTGTAAATTATATATATATATATATATATATATATATATATATATATATATATATATATATATATATATATATATATATATATATATAGAGAGAGAGAGAGAGAGAGAGAGAGAGAGAGAGAGAGAGAGAGAGAGAGAGATAAAAAGCATACTCACAGGGAAAAATGAGCCCGATGATACCACCACCTCCGAAACCACCACCTCCGAAACCACCAGCCCCGCCATATCCGCCGCCGAATCCGCCATATCCTTTTCCAAAGTACCCGCCGAATCCTTTTCCACCGTAGCCGCTATAACCACCGTAAATTCCTTTGGCTGGGCTTATATACCCCGTGTAGGGCAACTGGTAGGTGGCGTAGGTAAGACCAACAAGGCCCACAAGAACTAGGGTAACCAGAACCGTTAGCTTGGCCATGACTTCATGCAAGCAAAATACCATATTCAGAACGTTAATGAAGACTGAGTAAATGTTTCTAAACAAAAATAGTTATTTAATAAAAAGAATGTCAAGAATCTTAGAAAACCGTGTAAATTTATTGATATAATTTTGACTATTCCAGAAGCAAAGGACAGCCATGATCTACATTTGAATAGACTGGTAACTATTTGAAAAAATATGTATTTGAATGTATTTACAATTTAAACACACACACACACACACACACACACACACATATATATATATATATATATATATATATATATATATATATATATATATATATATATATATATATATATGACTAAATTAATTAGATGATATGTGAATGTATCTGTCTTTCTATTTAACACAATAATCTTACATGCTTCTACTAAAAGCTTCAATGTTCCAAGTACTTAATCGTGATATGCACAATGTTCTAAGTAGTTACTCGTGATATGTACAATGTTAAAAGTACTTAATCGTGATATGTACAATGTTATAAGTACTTAATCGTGATATGCGCAATGTTATAAGTACTTAATTGTGATATGTACAATGTTCAAAGTACTTAATCGTGATATGTACAATGTTATAAATATTTAATCGTAGTATTTACAATGTTAATAGTACTTAATCGTGATATGTACAATGTTATAAGGACCTAATCTTGATACGTACAACATATATATTTACGTAGGTACATTTCTTAACTCTCATAAATTTCTTGTACTGAACAGTCATAAACTATTTAATTTTATTGACATATTTATTTCCAACCATGCAAGCACGATAGTAGAATCTGATTGTATTTGAGCTTATATATTTCTTGACCTTAATATTCTCAGTAACGTTCTGGATTTCCTTGACTTACTTTGTGTTACTCTGTGTTACTTATCAATCTTAGCGTCAACTGAGCATGCATATTTTTATTATTTGACTTTAGCAGGAAATATGTTTAATTCGATCATCACATTAAATGAAAGACATCAAAAGTTATAATGAATGTCGTCAATATGGGAAATGTTTAGAAAATGTCAACATAAGCCCAGCTGTATTTATGTCCATCAAAGTTGCCACAGCAACAAGTACTCTATAGTAAGGTAACTATCTCAGAGATGCATTCACATATACGAATCAATGTGCCTATGATATGATGATATTAAAGTGGGGTGGCGACAAAATAATTACGTATTTATGGCAACCATAATAGCGCACACAAACACACACACAAACACGTGCACTGAAAAACACGCATAAATTTGCGTAGAAGAAAACAATGATAAAACAATATGATATATTCTTCACAATCTCATGGGTGCAAAAATAATGCCAACTCTAAGCTGGATTCCATGAAAGGATTATGTACGCATTAATTTAGTGTCAATTGTGTAGAAAAATTTGTACGTATTCTTGTAAATTATTGCATGACATTTTATGATATACCGTGAATTGTGGGATTTTCTGAGAGATCAACCTTTTCACTGGCCGCCAATAAACAAGGATAACATTATAACATGAAATTCGAAGTTATTATAAGACGCGTACTTAGCAAAGAGGTCAATATGGCAGCCTCCACTTCAAAGACTATAATTCAATCTAAGATAGCGCGAATGTTTTTATTTTTTAATGTGCTATTATACTTTGAATTTGGAAGAGAGTTAATGTTTACAATTTCTGTGCCAATAACCACAAAACACTGGATAACATATATGACAAACTGCTGAAATATGCAACTTGAGTCAAATACTAGTACTTCTGCTTCCTGGTGGACGTAAAGGCTATGACATTATGGCTAGTTTAGTCTGTTATACAGTACATTTTTGTGGCCAATATTTTTAAGGTATGAAAACAAGCAAAATCATTGTTTGTACGAGTTAATAACGGACATATGTTTTGTCGTGGGTGAAATACTTAAGAGTTTTCAATCGTGTCTTTGTCACTCGTGAAAATGCTGTTTTCAACCCACTTGATGAAATATATCCATTTTTCACTCTCTTGAAGCAAAAATCATCTATATATTTTACATTCTCTTTAAAGAGAAGGTTCAATACCGTTCAATAATACTGTTCAAATTCTTAAAAGTTTGGAAATAATTTAGGATATGATTACATTAAATGTTAAAGCTGAAGTTCAATACACATTTCTAGATTGCATTTTCAACATACATACATACATACATACATACATACACACACACACACATATACATACATACATGCATACATACATACATACATACATACATACATACATACATACATACATACATACATACATACATACATACATATATTCTTACCTGAATCTTCGGTGTGCAGGTAGATATCTCTGCCTATTTCCTTCCGCAAAATTGTTGCTGGTTGAAAACTTGGTCTTTTATATATATGTTGAAGCGAAATGGGAAGCACACCAAAGAATGCGGACAAACAAGATTAAAATAGGGGATTGGCTGAAAATTTAAAGTACAAATAAGTATTTCCGTGTATCTTTACATGTCTAAAATCAAATAAAATATACATAAAACGGATGTTCAATCCGTGTTTCCGCATCTCCCCCTTAAAATTTCCTCATCGTATGCTTATCCTTTGAATTACGTTTACCACTTGTAATATATACAATAATAATCTTCTAAAACTATTGGAAAATTTATATTAAAATCATCATTAAAATATTGTTTGTAATTTGAAAGAAGTACGCTAAATATGAAGAAAATAAATAGTTTTTATCTTGATACAAAGAATTTTTGTATGTCATTACTTCTAAAAATGGACTAATTCGCCTGTGGGGCCGAACATAGAATAAGGAATATAGGGATGAAGCTCTTCATGTGCATTTTACAGTACCTATTTCCGAATAATTAAAGGTAGTTAGGATTGTCAACACTATTTTGGACGTTCTATTTGGCTATGAGTTCTCATGGTAGAAAAGTGACACCAAACAGGCTAGAGAGGAACAGCACACTTATCACAACGGCCAGGGCTCCAACATCTTGTATTGAAAGTAACATAAAAACAACAAACACAGCTAAAAGACCCTGGGAATCATGCTCAAGCTTATAGCATGGATAGAAATGCCACTTGTTCAAATAAAAGGGAAATTTTAAAATATTACCACTGTTGAATTAGATACGTATATAAGTGCCTACCTGAGCACATTTGATTAACCATACATTCTTACTAGTTACCATAGAGCTATATACAGTCAATCAATAAACAAGAACTATGGCTACATCACATCATCTTTAGATGACTTTGTTACCAAGTGCAACGCCCTGAATTATAGGAGGGAAGACCTTACAATGAAAGGTTTTCGAAATCCCCAAATGAGATCGAACAGTAACTCAAATGAGAAAGAAACTTTATTTATTTCCCGTCAACGTTGCATCCGAAAACCCGAAAAATTATTTAAAACTGACTGGAACATCAAATTATTTTGTTTCATACCCAGTGATAAAAACAGACGATTGACATATACTGATATGACACTTAAAACGGACGAAAAGTTCGTGGGCAGTAAGAAATAAGAATGTCCATAAAGGTGCCCAGTTCATGCTTGCAAAATGTATGCTTGTCAAAGGTTTCATCTATAAACAGTCCACAAACACCTCATCACCATGCACTTTGCCACGATAGAACTGCTAACTGTTTAGGCTCATGTGCGGACCTACGCGTATGAATACATTTTAATCGATCATAAAAATATAGTCTGTAAAGTCTGGAATGAATGAAAGAAACACAAACCACACCGTCAGAAAAGCTGTATCCACAACAAAGTTGGATTAAGGTGTTGATCATACCACATTATTGAACTGTCTGGACACAACAATGTAAACAGTATCAATAACAATGTAAACAGTATAAAAAACTATGCAATAGCTTTAACTGAACAACAGAAACACAAGTGTAAAATGCGCACATGTTGATCACGTTCCTAGACGCAACACCGATGGCACACAAAGAAGGGACAATCCACAATGTATATTATCTAAAATTCCAACACAAATTGGAACACCACTTCATATATTCCTTCTTCAAAGGTAAAGTCCGTTTTATCATCGGCAATGGCACGTACAAAGCAAACCGCGAGAAAGTCCACCGGTTTATAAAAAAGTGACCATAAAACAACTTTCGAAGAAACTTCATACTTCATAAGATGAGATAGGAGTCAGTATTTCATAAAATTATGAAGAAAAGTACAAGACATTGGAAAACGATTCACAAGTTACACGGGACGCACTTGAAAAATGGCGGCCGACAGGGCAAACAGGGAAGTTAGAGAACTGGAAAACTATTTTCAAACATGAAGAATTGAAACAAATGAGGGATCCTTTCTGGAATGCACTTATAAGAAAGGAACGCAAGAGCTCGACATGGCTGAGATACCCAGAGACATGATAACAGGAATAACAGCAGAAATGTTAGCAATTAAAGTCCAAAACCCAGAATACCTGCAAAAAGGCTGTGCAATAAAACCAAAGGGATAACAAGGATATATTGTGCGCCCAAAAGGAAACAAACCAGTACTACCATTTGGAGAAATGCATATCGCAGGGGAAAAACTAAGAGTCAAGTAACAGACACCACTCTTGAGGAAAAAAAAAAGAAAACTGGAGAACTACACCAGTAGTGAAGGGGGGCACTTTACGTACAATGGAAATTAGCATTACAAGACCCCTTGGGGCACTTTACGTACAATGGAAATTTAACATGGAGAAAAATCGTGGGGCACTTTACGTACAATGGGAATTTAACATGGAGAAAAATCGTGGGGCACTTTACCGACAAGGGGAATTTAACATGGGAATAGAGTTTGGGCTTGTTTAGGGACAAGGGGAATTTAACATGGGATTTTTTTAAAAAAATTTTTTAAAAAAGGGGTAGGCAATTCAAAAGACTATCTCTTTTCGAGAAATATGGCTGGCCCTGAAAAGGGCCTTTGGTTTATGTTAATATGCCCTTAACATAGAGGGCATTTGCGACATCTTCTTGTCCTCAAACTTCGTCTTACAGCAGGGCCATACATCAGAGTCCTCTTGAGGCAACCTTGTCTCTCTATATAGACTCTTCTTATCCACAGGCTGCTGCTGGTCCTGTGGACAACGGTCCACTTGGATCGGACATACATGAGCATGTCCGTCCTGAGCATCATTGTTGACACAAGGGTTGAAGATTCAACGTCGGTCCACATGTTGAGGCTCCGAGAATAGGTGAATCAATGCAGTGAACTGCGCTTATTTATAGGGACAGAAAGGATTGAAACGGATTGAGTTCATTCACCAATCCAAACACGCGTTACAGAATTCAGTCAGCCCGCATCCAATCGTAAGAGTGCAGTATGTGACGTCACTTAGTCTATATAGATTCGCTAGCGCTTGTGTGCAGTCAATCTATGCGACAGTGATTCAACATGACGGAAACTCAGAAAACGATCCATTGGGGTGCACCAGCAGGAGAGACTGCCCAAGGGAACTCGGACTTACTTTCAGAAGAAGTGAATTGGGATTTTGTGGATTTTCTCTCCTCGCAAGAATTTGTTCCGGAACCTTCGTTACCTTCTTCATTACCGCAAGTGGAAAATTTTAGACAGAGACAAAAAGAAGAATTGGAGAAATTTATACAACGACAAAAGGAAGCGGAACAGGCTTTTCTCCTACAGCAACAGCAACAAGAAGAAGAAGAGGTAAGAAAAAAACAACAGCAGCAACAGCAAGAAGAAGTAGTAGCAGCAAAGAAACAAGAGGGTGAAAATCAAACGGTCACGGTACTGTTGGACATTTTAGCGGAGTTAAGAAGTCTGAAACAAATGTATCAGACTTCTTTATTACGACCGAAGAGAATACGACCTTCCCGAGCTAAACACGTCAACCCTGTGACTAAGCCTACCGTACCACCCTTAGTGATTTCAACCCAATCATCATCAGCATTACGCAGTTCAGAAGTAGGCCTTGGCCGTGGCAAAGGCATAAGGCAGTTAAAGTTGATTGCTTAAACTCACCCCTGCACCATAAAGAAAAAAGGCCCTTTTCAGGGCCACCCACATTTCTCGAAAAGAAATACAATTTCAATTTGCCAATAACTCAAAAATAAACCCATACCCATTTTTACCCTTATAGTACGTGTCTGTGTATGAGTGCGTGAGTGTAGCTTCTTATTTTAAAATCAAAACTCAAAGACTCTTACCTTATATTATTCATTTATTCTTTTCTCCATTTTTTACAATCCAATTCACAATTCACATCACAACACTATAATAAAAAGTTCATTGACTTCTTCTGTCTCCTTGTTTAGTCTCTCTGTTTTTTGAATTTCTTCACCGTCACACTCTTTTCCTCTTCTTCCTCCTCACTTTCTTCCCTTCTTCTTTTCTTCTCCTGTTTCTTTTTCTTCACCTGTCTGCTTTCTTCCTCTGAAGAATCCCTCTCTTCCTCTGAAGAACCCCTCTCTTCTTCTGAAGAATCCTTCTTTTCTTCTGATTCCTCTTGTTTCTTTTTTGGGCAATCTGGAGACCAATGTCCTTTTTCTTTACAATAATAACAGGTATCTTGACTTTTGTCTTTTTTAGTCCCTGTTTTTGTTCTTTTTTGACGGTCTGGACACTCTGAAGACCAATGCCCTTTCTTCTGACAGATATAGCAAGTATCTTGACTTTTATCTCGAAAGGAAGGAGAGTAGTCTGTCGGCTGGTCTGAAGAGAATTTTCTAATGACCCCTCGCAAAGCTCTAACGAAACGTTCCATCTGGTCAGTCTCTTCCATCGTTGTGCTCGGCTTGAGAGTGAAATGAATAGTGAAAGGACAAGACACACACCCTTTTATATACGCTGGTCTGCTATGACTATAAAGTAGTTTATGGTGTTTGAACTTGAGTCATTTGACTTTTTGCTTTCAAGATGAAACGATCTAATTCATTTGAGAAGGAAGAAGAAGAAGAAAGTAAGAGGCAGAAACGTGATCTATCGCCTCGTACCAGAGCTGAAATCTTGGCACAAATTCATGCCAGTGATTTTGAAGAGGACATGAGTGAACCAGAATCAGAACCCTCTAAAACAAGTTCACCACCCTTAGTCAACCCTGAAAAATACTATTCCATTCGAGAGACGGAAAAGCGCTCCTCTAGAAAATTTAGAACCACGGCTTACAAATACACGGTGAAGTTTAAAGATTTCAAGGCTGAAGTGCCGTTAGAGAAAGCAGAAGTGTTCATCACTGAGGTGTGGGATTCTTTGCTCACTTCACTCAAGCAACAATGTCAACCCAAAGAAGACGATCGCTTGAGACTTTCCATACAACACGACGGTTTGAAATCCCCTGTTTGGATCGAGTTTAGCACCCCTGCAGAATTGACCGCTTCCAAAGTCATGGACAAGATTCAACACGTGCAACAATCTAATGACCAGTTTGACATCACCGATGGAAAAGCCACATTGGACATGACCCACGTCTCTCCTCCTCAAGGGACTGGACGCAAAAAGATGTTATTGGTGAACGACCTTCGCAGCATTAAGCGTAGCCTTGTCCAAATTCACAATCCTCATGACCAGATGTGTTTAGCCCGTGCCATCGTGGTGGGACGAACCTATGCCAACAAGAACGACACGGTAGAATGGAAAAGAACCTGGAACACTATTCAACGTTCCTATCGAGCCAAACAACGAAGCGAAGCAGAACTCCTGTTACGACAAGCCGGCCTGTCCAAAGACACACCCTGTGGTATTCCTGAGATGCAAAAATTGCAAGATGCCCTAGCTCCACGATACACCTTGAAAGTGCACCCTCAAGAAGTGCGCGGACCTCTGTTGTTTCGAGGCCAAGACTTTAAGGACGGAAAATACATTCACCTTTATCATCACGATGAACATTTCGATACCATTACCAGTATCACCGGATTCCTGAAATACAGTTATTACTGTGAGAAATGTGACCATGGTTATAACAATCGAGAGCAACACAAGCATTGTGGATCGAAATGCACAGGATGTTTGGCCTCTTCACCCTGTCTGAGCGAAGAACCAGTGCCTTGTTCAACTTGTCTGCGCACGTTTGTCAGCCCTACCTGTTACCAACAACATCTGAAAACGCAAGGTTCACAGAAGAAATGCGCTTGTCAACTGCTAAGATTGTGCTCTACGTGTGAACAAGTCATACGTACCAATAATACCAAGGCACACGTATGTTCAGGAAACAAAAAATGTCACATTTGTCACCACATCGTGGACTTGGAACACCAATGTTACGTGCAAAAATACCAACCCCCACCAGAGAAAGAGGACGGTCACAAGAAGAAAGGCAATTTCATCTTTTTCGATTTCGAATGCATGCAAGAGACCGGCATTCACATTCCTAATTTCTGCGTGGCTCATCGAGCGTGCGAGAAGTGCATTCAAGAACCTATCTTCAGTCATTGCCCTCACTGCAGCAAGATACCCGGAGGGCGTGAAAAAATCTTTCGGGGACCAAACACGTTAGCCGATTTTGCCCAATGGGTCTTAGACCCCGTCGACAAGACGTGGAGCCAAGAGGACATCGAACGTTACGGAGATTGTCATCGTCATGCCACGGTGATGGCTCACAATTTCTCCGGATACGATGGACAGTTTCTTTTGAGGTACTATACGGAACAAGGCACCGAACGTCCTAAAGTGACTTTGAACGGAGCCAAAATCATTTTCATGCAAGTGGGACAAGTGCAGTTTAAAGATTCGATGAGCTATTTGGCCATGCCTTTGAGTCGAATGCCTAAAACGTTTGGAATGACAGAAATGGCTAAAGGGTACTTTCCACACTTTTTCAATACGGAAGCCAATCAACACGCCGTTCTACCCCATTTACCTGAGGCTCACTATTACGACCCCGACAACATGCGTACCGAACAACGAAAAGCTTTCTACGCTTGGTACCAGGCTCACGCCTCGGACCCTTTCGACTTTCAGGAAGAAATGCTAAAGTATTGTCGTTCCGACGTGGACATTTTACGGCGTTGCTGTGGAAAATTTCGAGAACTGTTCATGGAACACGGAGGGGTCGATCCTTTGAAAGAAGCTTGCACCATTGCCAAAGCGTGTTCCTTAGTGTATCGACAACGATTCATGCCTGAAAAGACCGTGGCTGTCATCAGTCCTCAAACGACCCACTTTGTCAAACGTCAATACTCGGTCAAAGCCCTACGTTGGTTACATTACTTGTGCGACAAGGAAGACAAGTGGATTCAGCATGCCCGCAACGGAGGGGGCGAAAAGACCATCGGAACGTATTCGGTCGATGGCTGGGACTTAGAAAACCCCAAGATCGTGTACGAGTTTAACGGTTGCTTATTTCACGGATGTCCCGTCTGTTACCCTGACCGTGGCACTAAAAATCAGTTTTTGCAACGAACCATGGAAGACTTGTACCAGGACACTTGTCAGCGGCGCCTAAAGTTGGAACAGCAAGGATACCAAGTGGTGGAAATGTGGGAACACGAGTACGATCACCGTATGAAAACCGATCCCGAGTTTAAACGCCTCGTGGAAAGTTACCAGTTCGTGGACCCGCTGAACCCGAGGGATAGTTTGTACGGAGGAAGGACCAATGCCACCTGTTTGCTGTACCAAGCCGACGAAGAGAAAGGAGAAGAAATCAAATACTTGGACGTGTGTTCGCTGTATCCCTACGTGTGCAAATATTGTCGTTTTCCCGTAGGGCACCCACAATTGCTGACGGAACACATTGACCTGAAAAATATTCGACAATACGAAGGCTTGATCAAGTGTAATGTTTTGCCTCCCACGAACCTCTACCATCCCGTCTTACCTCACCATTGTCAAGGCAAACTGATGTTTCCCTTGTGCCGTACTTGTGCCGAAACGTGCAACCAAGACCAAGCTTGTCAGCACACCCAGGAAGAACGGGCCTTGACGGGAACCTGGGTCAGCGTGGAATTGTTCAAAGCTTTGGACATGGGATACCAACTGTTAGAAGTGTACGAAATTTGCCACTTTCCCAAGACACAACAATACTGCAAGGGTGACCCCAGTCAGAAAGGCATTTTCGCCGACTACGTGGATGCCTTTTTGAAACTGAAACAAGAAGCCAGCGGCTATCCTTCCTGGTGTCACACTCCCGAAGACCAAATACAATTCAAAGAGAAATACTACGAACAAGAAGGCATCACTTTAGACCACATCGAGAAAAACGAAGGCAGGCGATCGTTTGCCAAAGTGATGTTAAATTGCTTGTGGGGTAAAATGGCACAACGCCCGTGTTTACCCAAGACGGAATATTTGACAGAACCTTCCCGCTACTTCCAGATGATTCACGACAAAACCAAATACATGAAACACGTGGACGTCGTTCGAGAGAATTTGATCTTGGTCAATTACGAAGAAGATCTGGACTTTGTACAAGACGACCCTTTTGGAAATGTCATCATTGCGGCTTACGTGACAGCCCATGCTCGCTTAAAATTGTACGAGGCTTTAGAACTGTTAGGGGAACGCGTCCTGTACTTTGACACGGACAGCTGCATTTACATCCATCACCCGATTCAACATCACCCTGACATCGAAGGAGACCGTTTAGGAGCCTGGACAGACGAGCATCCCGACGACAAGATTTTAAGTTTCGTCAGTGGCGGTCCCAAAAATTACGGCTACGAATACCGGGACAAACAAGGAGAAGTGCACACGACGTGCAAAGTGAAAGGACTGACTCTGAATTATCGTACCAGTCGAGTGGTCAACTTTGGGGTATTGAAAGAAGCCTTGCAATCGGGAGAGGATGGAAACTTTAAAGTGACCACATATCAACCGAACAAGATTGTACGTTTACCCACTCACCACATCGTCAGTCGACCCGATCAAATTGTATACCAGAAGCGAGTTCGACTTCCCAATCATTTCACCTTACCGTACGGTCACGTCGGTATTGGTCTGTATATAAAAAGGAACCCTAGGCAAAATCGATAGTTCATTGTGACTACCAAGACCGAGCGAACAAGATGAATACTTTCAGAGAAACACAGAATAAGTTGTTTAGAAGGGCACAATTCAAGTGTGAGACTTCGGAAGTGGAATGCGATTGTGAGCCTTGCGATGGGTACGATGCTGTACCTTGTGACCTGAGCGATGCCGTAAAGCATCATGGGAACTTTAGTGCCTTTACCCCTATCATGGAAAGTGATGCTGTGCGTGTCAAACCTGTGGGATGTGAAAGTGATGCCGCTCGTCCTCTTGGACATTTTACTGGGTTTCGTTTTAAAGGGGAATGTTCACCTTCACGTCTACCCCCCTACGGATGTCATCCAGCCCTGAGCAAACTCCTACCCATGTCACTCAACCCTCATCGAAATGAACCTGTGAAAGACGAATATTCGTTCCCTGTGCGTTTGTCGGAATACTGCGACTTTGAAAATCGTCTTCAATCGTTCAAAGGAAAATGGCCTAAGTATCTGGGAGGACCGACCCCCGAAGAATTAGCCAGAGCCGGATTTTTCTACTTGGGCGAAGGAGATAAAGTCAAGTGCTTCAGTTGCGGTGTGTCACTTCACCACTGGGAACCGCAAGATTCGGCCTACGTAGAACATGCTCGATGGTCACCGAATTGTCATTACTTACCCTTAGTGGGACCGAGACATTGAAGTAACTTCTTACCATAATAATCTGTTCATGGATACTTTACAAGAGAACATTTGTGCTTTGCCCGTGGAGTTGAGAGAACGCATTTATCGAGAACTAGTCAAAATACAAGTGAAACGTAAAGAACAATTGCATCCGTTACGTCATCGGTGTTTGAACCACTGGTACCTGAAGGCTATACAAGGATTGATTCAATTGAAAGTGTTCCATCGGACAGACATTGATCAACGATCCTCTAGTTTTAAAAAGGATTGGTTTGGTATGGACGATTGTAGTTACATCATTGTAAACGTACTGCATCGAATTCCAGAGGAAGAGTTAACGAATTACCAACATCTTGAACACAATGTCAACTTGGTGAAAGAGGAAACTTCTGAACGAATTGTAATGTGTAGATTAGTGACTCAACGATTTAAATTCGACACTGAAGTGAAACCATGTTTGTGCAAAGAGTACATTTCTTGTGTCAGACCAAAGAGGAATTAGTATGACCTATTCATGGATACTTTGCTAGAGAACATTCGTGCTTTGCCTGTGGAGTTGAGAGAACGCATTTACCGAGAACTGATCAAAATACAAGTGAAACGCAAACTCAAAGTGATTCGTCCGTTTTTAAATTATGCTATGTTCCAAAGTACAAGAAGACTGATTATGAGTGGATATTACATTAGACACAAAGTTAAACGAGGCTATTGGTCGCCACCCAACGATTCCAAAAACAGTGTATATAATTATGGATACTTTACAAGAGTACATTTTGGGCTTGCCTGAGGAGTTGAGAGAAAGGATTTACCGAGAGCTGGTGAAAATACAAGTGAAACGTAAAGAACAATTGCATCCGTTACGTCACCAGATCTTTAACCACTGGTACTTGAATGGTATAAGAGGACTGATTCGTCAGAAATTTTTTCACTGGTCAGACCTTGTTGAATACTTTCAGTATATGAATGATGATGGGCTAGACGTTCGTAATTTTGGTTACTTGGAGATTCACTTACTGCAACGTATTGAGGAAGACGAGTTAAAGGATTACCAACATTTGTTACATGGAATCTGCTTAGAAAAAGACGAAACATCTAGACAAACTCTGACGTTTCAGTTACAGTATGTAACATTTAAATTCCCTACTGGAGAACGAACGTGTTTGGTTAGAAATTACCTTTATTGCTTCCGAAACAAAGACACTATAAAATCAAGTTGCCATGCCACGGATTATGTCACATATCATTCAACAGATTCCGTGGAAGGAACTCAATGACCATATTCAAACCGTGGATCATTACCATCAATTATTACAAGAATTGTATCCATTCAATTTGGGACGACAAGTGGTGTGTGTCTTAGTGACTTGTTTTCTGGGATTTCGTTTACCAGCCGATTCTTTGTGGACTCTTTACGATCAGTACTTACCACCTCCATGGCCTTAAATGGTCACGAAAAACTCCTTTTGCTCAAAGCCTTGCGGTTTCATCTGGATACTTCTCGACCTCAACAGGAAAAAAAGATTCGTCAACTTTTAGCTACCCAAGACGTGTATGACGATGTGTGTGTAGCTTGTGACTTACACCCTCATTGGACAGATGTTCGTGACTGGAAAAAGGGGGGTTTTGAGGTTTGGACCCAAGAAGTGGCCCAGTATGCACAAGAGTTGTTCAAGGAAAAAAGTTACTTTTCAACCCGTGTTAGTGACGGTGCCAGAAGAACCCGTCACCGAGAACAACCACTCGCTTCAGGACAGAACTGTCATGGACAGGCCTGAAAGGTCATTCCGGGAGGACACTTGTGTGACAATACCTCATGTAGAGACTGTAAGAACATTACACACTGTCCCTAGGACATCTTCGTTACCCAAAACATGTTGTACAGACACTTGTTTATATTCCACTTTGATCGCTTTGCTGTGTTTTATATTCCTGTATATCACTATTTGGGTTGTATGTATTTTTGTCTTTCGTGTTCATATTTGAAACATTCAATAAACGTGTTCTGAAAAAAGTATATAAACTCTTGTCTTGTTTGTTTTTCGTGTCACAAGTGACATTTCTCACACCATGGCTACCTCTGCTGTCTCTGCTCCCTCTTCCTCTACTGTCAAAGTCATCGACGAACACTTAGATCGTGCCAGTTGGGAGGCTTTGTATCTTCGCCATCCCTTTAACATGCTCATTGCTGGACCTAGCGGTTCTGGCAAAACCGAATTCGTCAAACGTTTGATCGAACATAAACATCATTTGATCGATCGGCCCCCTCAACGGATCGTGTGGTGTTACAAAGAGTGGCAATCGGCGTACAGCCTCTTGCGAGAAAGTCAAGGCGATTCCATCGTGTTTGTGGAAGGCATTCCTAAAGAAGACGACGGCATCGTCTCTGACTCCCGTCTAACCCATTTGGTCATTTTCGACGACATGTTAGGAGAAGACGAAGAAGAAATTAAATTGTGGTTCACGCGCAAAGGGCATCACCGTAATGCCAGTGTCGTTTACATCACCCAAAATTTGTTTCAACAAAGTAAAGCCCATCGCACCATCAGTCTCAATGCGCATTACGTGGTCTTGTTTAAAAGTCCTCGAGATAAATCGCAAGTGCAAGTCTTAGCCAAACAGTTAGGAACGCCTTGGCTGACTCAGGCGTACGACGATGCCACTCAAACTCCACACGCCTATTTACTCGTCGATTTGAAACCTACGACCCCCGAGGATTTGCGATTTCGTACCCACTTGTTTCACCACTGGTGCCAAGACGGAGGGCCTGTCCTGTACACGTCTCCGTTCTCGACTTCATTTCACTCCCCATGAAAAAAATCTATAAAAACCTCAGACCCTTTTTCGTCTGTCTCACACAGTGTGAACATGACGTCCCTTCAGTCGCATCTTCCCGTCAAATTGATTCGTGCCTTGTATGGCATCAGTCGAGAAAAAGATCCACAAACACGAGCCCGTGTCTTAGAAGCTAGTCTCAAAGAAGTCTTACGATGGTTCACGGTGACGGCACGTCAATTACTCCAAGGAATCATTCAGATTCCTCATCAAACCCAACGCTTTTTCGATCGAAACAAAGTCGCTTTGGTCCAACTGGCCGATCCCCGCATCGACACTCAAACCAAACAACAAATCATTTTGAAACCTGGAGGGAGCGGTACTCTAGGAGGGGTCATCATTCGCTCACTCTTAAGATGGGATCCTAATGCCCCCAAAGTTATCCCCAAGACAAAAGTCCAACGAAGCCCCAAGAAGAAAAAGAAAAAGACCAGGTCCCCAAGAAGAATAACTTCTCCAGTGGCAGGACCCTCCTCTGACCAGACACCACCACCATCACCCCGGAAAAAGAAAAGAAGCCCCCAGAAAAAGAAACAGAGAAAAAGTCCCCAGAAAAAGAAAAGTCCACAGAAGAAGAAAACTAGTCGCAAGAGAGGCACTTCGGCCAGGACGCAACCTTACACTCGCAAGCCACGACCTGCCACAGCGTCTCCGGCAGCCTCACGTTTGTCCACTTCTCCGTTGATGTCACCAGGAACTGAAGAGTACTTGGAGACGTTGATTACACCAAGAACTTCTCCGTTGATGACCCCCAAAAGAACTTCCCCAGTGGCAGGACCTTCCAATTTAGCGGCAGTGGCTGCTGCTCACAAAGTACCTTCTCCCAAAATCAAAGTCCAAGAAAGATCGGGCATGTTACAAAGTTTACTGGATTTGTCCAAACAAGAACTGGCTCGATTTAGTCCGTTACGTACCCCTGCACGACGTGTCATGCCTGTCCTCAAACTGATAAAACGTAAAGACAATCAGTGGCGACGCGTTCCAGTATAAAAAGACCTGTGACCAAGTCGGGGGTATGAGTGAACTTGTAAAAGATGTCACCTCCAAGAAGCCACAAAAGAAAGAGACAAAGGCAGACGCGTCATCCGACAAAGCGCTTAGCCAAGCATCGACGTTACCCTAAAAAAAGACACAGTCGTTCCAAGAAAAAGAGGCGCCAACAAAGGGGAGGATTCCTTGGCGATTTTCGGAAAAACATTGTCACCTTTATGACAAAGCGATAGTCCCAAAAAAAAAGATAAAAGGGTGTGCGTTAAGTCATCGACGTTAGTGTCTGTTCGGTGAATGTCCCGGAACCCACAAGCAAAAAATGTCACCCTCCAGAAAACCCCAAGGAAAAAAAAGGAAAGGACTGCCACCACGTTTAGCCAAACATGGGGACCTGTTATCTGTCCTGTCCAAAGCTTCTCCATCCCTACGAAAAAAACTCATTCAAACGGCCTCCAAAGAGGTCATCGATACCGTGTGCGAATGTTGTTTGAACGTTTTGAAAGGCACGATCCCTTTGTCCAAACACCAGAAACAATGCTTAGGCAAACATCGTCACGTTCTTCGGAAAATGGTTCAAAAGAAAATTCCCATTCGTCAAAAAAAGAAGATGTTGGTCCAACGTGGAGGCATTTTACCTCTCTTGTTAGGCCCCATACTAAAAGGAGTCTTGGGAACCATGTTGGGAGGACTGATGGGAGCAAGATAAAAAGGCCTTCGGAAGTCCCAAGATCTCAGAATTCACCCCTGACAACCCCATGGAAGGACGAAAACTAGCTTTAGTGCCTTACAAACGATGGATGGAATACCATCGGTGGCAAGAACAACGCACCCCGCATTTACCTCCCAATCCCAATTTGAGCGAGATGTCCCAGTTACAACACGAATTGCAATCCTTGATGGATCGCCAAGATTTGTCCGAAACAGAAAAATCGCAAAAGTACGGTCAACTCTTGCAACGACTACAACTCTTTCACCAGAAAGCTTTAGACGAAACAGCTCTACCCACTCTGAAAGATTTTAAGACCTTGATGAAAAGTCCAGCACCATCACCAGTACCAGTACCAGTACCACCAGTACCCGTGACCAAGACAGAAAAAGGAAAAGAAGAAGAAGAAGGGTTTCAAACTCCACCAGAAAAATTACGCAAGTTAACAACACCACCTACCTCCAGAATTGGATGGATTAAAAAGATGATGGCCACCCCTTCTTCCTCACAAGAGAAAAAGAAAGTGAAGACAGAAGTGAAGACAGAAGTGAAACAAGAACCGATATCCCCCGCTCAGACATCCTCCTCCTCTTCGACACCTATTGCCGGTCGCACACGCAAAGCCTTGCAATCCAAGAAAATACCCCAAGAGAAAAAGAGTAGCCTCTTCCAAGAGTGGGTGCCTTATTAACACACCAATCAACACAAAAAAATGGAAAAAGTCTTAGCCAGCATTTACTACGATCCCTCCCATCCTGCAGGTTACGCAGGAGTTCAAAAATTGTATCGTGCTGCCAAAACGCGACTGAAAAGTCTCCGTTTACCTCAAGTACAACGATGGTTACAAGAACAAGCTACCTACACTTTACACAAACCCATTCGACGCAAGTTTGCCAGAAGTCGCACCCGAGTGGAAGGCATCGATCATCAATGGCAAGCCGATTTAGCCGATGTCTCTCATTTGGCCAGCTACAATCGCGGCTACAAATATTTGTTTTGTGTCATCGACGTCTTTTCCAAGTTTGCCTGGGTCGTGCCCTTGACTTCCAAATCCAGCAGCGAGTTAGTGCGAGCCCTGCAACGGGTGTTGAAACAAAGCGGTCGTCACCCTCTTCGATGGCAAACGGACAAAGGCACCGAATTTCTGAACCAAGCTTTCCAAAAAGAATTAAAGAAACGTGACATTCATTTTTTTACCACCGAGAATCCCGAAACCAAAGCCAGCATCGTGGAACGTTTTCAACGCACTTTGAAAGAACGCATGTGGAAATATTTTACGCATCACCACACTCTGAAGTACATCGACATCTTACCGCACCTGGTGCAAGCGTACAACCAATCTTACCATCGAAGCATCGGACGTGCCCCGCAAGACGTGACTCCCGACAACGAAGTGCTGGTGTTTGAGCGCCTGTTTGGTACGTCCCCGACGAGGGCTGTCCCCAAGAAAAGTGGAGAGTTGACCGTAGGAGATTGGGTGCGCATTGGCAAAACCAAACGCACTTTCGACAAAGGTTACTTACCTAACTGGACGACCGAATTGTTTCGCGTCACTGGACGAGTGCATGGCCGTCATCCTGCCGTCTATAAATTGGAAGACATGAACGGAGAAGTACTCAAAGGAACGTTTTATTTGCCCGAGTTACAACGTGTCACCAAAAAAGAAGACGACGTGTACGACATCGAAAGCATTCTCGAACGCAGAACCCGTAAAGTGGGCAAACGACGTGTCAAAGAAGTCAAAGTACGTTGGAAAGGATATCCACCCAGTTTCGATTCTTGGATCGACGCTTCGCAAGTCATCGACTATAAAAAGAAGAAGTGACCATCATGCCCTTTCACACAGCAGACGCAGCTACGTCGACCACTCCTTCTTCCCCTAGTTCTTCTGTGCAAGATTTACAAAAACAACCGTTGTGGGTGTGGTGTGGAGAACGTGTGCCTAAAACGCAAATCGTCTTTTTCTGCCAAATCTTCGTGGTGTATTGTGTCATCGGGGCAGCCATCGCCAATTTGAGTTTGCAACAAGGAGACAAACAATTGTGGACCATTTTATTGAGCAGTTGCATCGGTTACCTGCTTCCCAATCCCTCCCTGAAATTCTCCTCGAACGGGAACGTTGTGTCCAGTGCCAGTGCCAGTCACCACTCCAACAACAACAACCAGAACCAGAACCCCATTTTGGGCGGAGACACACCTCTGACGTGCACTAATATTCCCTCGGACAGCCACAGAACTCTGGAATTATGAGTCACCAAAACCAATTTTACTTAACCTTACCCAGTGACAGTTCCATGGAGGTGTTTCCCAACAACACGTTGTGCTGTTACACGGCCAAATTACCTCAAGCCATCCCCTTAGATCACGAAGCCCATTGGGAAGTGGCTTTAGTAGAAATGATTCACCCGACCCAAGTCCTCAATGTCGTTGCCAATCAAAATAAATTTGATGTGGAAGTTTATGACGAGTCATTGCAACAATGGATGGATATCAATAGCAAATATAAGCATAAAACCCCTGGCACAAAAAATCGACATTACACCATCTATCACTTGTTCATTCCCTCAGGTTATTATTTTAGTGGTCAACATTTGGTCAACACCATAGCCACCAGGTTTAATGGCGTGTTCGGGGAAGCTTTTAAGAATGTCAAGACTATCAAACCTGTCACCCTGGAATACCACAAAACAGCTTGTCGCTTCCTGATAAAATTTCCTGAGGATAAAATGATGGGTTTCTATTTTTGTGATGAATTGTTTGACATGTTGGGCGGTAACATGGAGATGAGAAAGAAAGTAGAACAACTAAAAAAAACCCCCGAATTATCAATCATTTACGACAACGAGTCTTTTGGCCAGTATTTTAATACCCCGGTAGAACTGAACCAAGGACTGAATTTGATGTTCGTGTATTCCGATGTGGTGGAATACAACGTGGTGGGACACACCTCCGTGCCGTTACTGCCTGTCATTCCTTTCAAAGTGGATTCTGCCGCAAACGCTGACGAGGAAGGTGGAAACACTTACCACGTCCACCGCGAATTTGTCCATCCTCACTATTTGCCGGTCAACAAGTCGTATTTGGACACGGTCAACATTACTATAAAAGGAGATTTGGGACAAAATATTCCATTCACCAAAGGAAAAGTCACGGTGAAACTCCATTTTCGAAAACGGTTCTCTCACGACTCGTAAGCAAGTCATGTATCCAGTGTACCGAGGGGTTGCACGACAGCGAGGACACGGTTTAGGAGATATGTTAAAATCGGCCTTTCGTTCGGTGGCCCCGGTGTTGAAACCGATGGTGACACGCGGATTGCACGCCTTGAAAGATGCGGCACTGACGCAAGGCAAAGAATTTCTCCAAAATGTCATCATCGACAAACAAAACCCTAAAGAAGCCTTCATGAGGGCAAGTAAAAATGTCTTGCTGCAAACGGGCAAAGACATTTTGGGCCGACGAGACACACCTATAAATGCCCTGCACGCTACCGAGTCTGGCATTCAGCAAGGACAAGGCAGAAAGAGACGACGAAGAAAACACCCTTTCACCAGACTTCAAGCTAGAAAGGCCAAGAAAAGAAGAACCGTTCGAGACTTAGACGTTTTCGATTATTGAGACACAGAACAAAAAATGATGCACCGAGAGTCTTGCGCTTGTTCCAAGACGGAACTGGATCTGTTTGCCATGCCCCCCACCATGATGACCATGCAAGAATCTCAGTGGGTGGAATTTCACCCCGTCTCCTCATTGACCGATTCCGCTCCCATCGAGTTTGAAATCAAAGGACAGCCCGAAGATTACATCGATCTGAATAGCAGTTACTTGTACCTGAAAGTCAAAATTCTAGATAAGACTGGAGGTCCTATAGACACTGAAGCAGTAGCTCCCGTCAACAATTTCATGCATTCCTTGTTCAGTGGAGTGGACTTGTACTTGAATAACAAACTGGTCAGTAGCAGCATGGATACTTACCCTTATCGTGCCTACCTGGAAAATCTCTTGACGTACGGAATAGATGCCAAGAACACTCATCTCAATGCCTGTGTGGTATGGGAAGCTGACGATGCACGCCAGTTTGAAGAATTGGTAACTGATATAAGCAAAGAACACAATGCGGGATTTGTAGAACGAAGAGACAGAATCAAAGATGGACAGAGTTTAGAACTGATGGACCGTTTGCATTTGGACATGTGGTTGCAAGAGAAATATTTGCTAAACGGAGTGAATGTTCGCCTGAGACTGAATCGGAGCAGTACCGCTTTCCATTTATTGGCTAATGCTGACGAGTACAAAACCAAAATCCTAGAAGCCAGACTCTACGTACGCCGTGTGGAAGTGTTACCTAAAGTGGGAAACGACATCAGTCAGACGTTGAGCAGAACGACCGCCAAGTATCCCATACGACGCGTGGAAGTGAAAACCTTCACCATTACCAAGGGACAGCGATCCATGATCGAAGATCATCTGTTCCAAGGACAGTTACCCAAACGTTTGATCGTTGGTATCGTCGAGAATACAGCCTTCAACGGAGCTGCCGAAAAAAATCCTTTCTACTTTCAACACTTTGACGTGTCCAAAATCGAAGTCAGTCGCGATGGCAAGACCTTGTGTACCCGACCTTTTGAACCTGACTTTAAAGAGAAGAATTACTTGAGATCGTACTTGTCCTTGTACGAAGCCACCGGTCAGTTAGGAACCAACACCAGTCACGGTATTTCGTACGAGGATTACGCCGGAGGCTATGCTTTGTGGGCTTTCGATTTCACTCCAGACCAAGGCAGCGACGAGGGACATTTCCACCCTATAAAATCAGGCCAGATTCGTGTGGAACTTCAGTTTACAAATCCTCTGCCAGAGACAGTGAACGTCATCCTGTATGCAGAATTCGATAATACCATAGAAATCAACAGTTTGAGAGAAGTCATTCTAGATTATTAGAAGCCATGGAAGACTGTTATCCCTCTTTACAAAGTGAAGAAACTTTGGACATGGAATGTGAGGAGACCGTGGAAGGAGAATCCCAAGACCAAGAAATTGTCATGATGAAGTCGAGATGGCCAGAACAAGAAGCCCATTTAGTCTCCTGTTTTGCCAAACACTTGGTCGACAAAATGACGGAATTGATCAAGAAAAATTGCTATGGATGTCAAAACGATCATCCCAGTCAAATTCAACACGATAAATGCCTGATGTTAAGTCAAGAAGAAAAATTGGACGAGTATCTGGACGAAGCTTGGAGTCTCATCTCGAACAAAGACGTGTTGCACCAGTGGTATAAAGACTTGCGTGAACATTCTTGTCCACCATTAACCACTCAAGAGATCCATCGTATCGAAGCTCTCCTGAATCAGAGTGAGGAAACAGAACGAATAACCGTTTATTCGTCAGACATTTTCAAGCAAAAAGTCAGGATCGAATTGACAACTTATTATTACCTGTGAAGAAGAAAAAAGCACACACAAATCAATGGATACCTGGGAACTTTATTACCTTTTGAACCACAGTTCGTATACGGCTTCTTGGAATCCTGTCGTCTGTGCTAAAGATGAACTCCCTCATCGCAAACCTAAAGACCATCAAGCTTACGTGATCAACACGGACGACAGTCATCTCCCAGGAACCCACTGGGTAGCCATCTACTTTCCTCAAGAAGGATGTGTGGAATATTTCGATTCGTACGGATTGCCCCCTTTGGAAGACGATATCATTGACTTTATGAGAAGAAATGCTCAAACCACCCGATTCAATAATGTGAAATTACAAGGCACAGATTCCTTGGTGTGTGGACAATATTGTGTGTATTTTCTGCATCATCGCAGCCTGGGCTATTCCTTAGAACATTTAGTGACTCATTTCGATCCTCGTTCTTCTGCTAGAAACGATGTGAAAGTAGACCGATGGTTTTGTGACCATTATGCTTATCTTTTGTCTCAAGCTAGGAAACGTAGTGTCCATCAATGGCCTAATGATTTCCAACAGTGGAAATCACAATTTCATTCACAACGTTGTCAGCCTTGTTCAAAATAGTTAGTATTTGAAGAAAAAATGTTTATGATTTGAAGAAAATTGTTTGATGTTATAGTGTTGGATTATTGTTAAAAATGTTGTTGTTTAGTGTTAAGTGATTTTTAAATAAAAAATGTTGTGTTTTGAAAAAAATGCCTTTGTCTTTTGTTTAGATATAAGAATGTTGGATTGATGCTCTTTCATTTCTTACTATCCCTCTCATGAACGTTGCGGCTCGAAAACCGTGTGGGGGATGTTTTCCTTCACGTCCGCGCTTTAACTTTAAGAACCGGGGTTGTTCCCAGTCTAACCATCCATTGTCGACTCATCCTCCTAAGAAGATGTGCTCCAAACTAGCTAAGCTCAACGAAGCCTACGTGAATTTGCATAGGGTCAGACACAGTCTGATACCGAAGCCAGAAGAAATAGAGAATGTGAGAATGTTAAAAATCACTGAAGACCTAATAGAAGAGCTCTTCAGAGAAGAAGTGAACAGGGAAAAAGAAGAATGGACAGAGAAGTACAGACTTCAAAAACAGCAGCAACAGCAACAACAACAGCAGCAACAGCAACCTGAACCTGACAGAGGCTTTGTCGATTGCCGTATCGACACCAAAGAGTTCTTCTTCTCTTTCCGAAGAAGCAGACCTATTGCCAGAAAGTCTATCCTCAGAGGACATCGCATTCTTAGAAACTAAAACAGAATGCCATAGCAAAACAAAAAAACAGCCCTTTTCAGGGCTACCCAATACTCTAGAAAAGAAATAACTATTAATTTGCCAATGTGAGTAGTGTGAAAATAAACACTAACTCTTTTATAAAAAAATGTGAGGGTATGTGTTTGTGTGTTTGTGTTTGTAAGAGCTAACGTAAGTTGGTGAGGATAGTAGATTAAAATTATGTCTTTTTTGGTGTTTGAGGTGTATATTTGGGGTTAGATTGGATTGCTTTGCTTATGTGGATAGTCTATTAAAGTGATTTATAAAAAATTTTACAATAGTGATGGGTAGCATAAAAAAGTGAGTGAGTGTTTCTTTTAGGTCCGCGCGTTGTTGTTGTTTTTTTTTTGGTCATGATCTAGGTAAGATGAATTTTATGTTATTAGGGGGATGTTTTCCTTCACGTCCGCGCTTTCAGTATAAATTGAAACTCGTTCGGCAGTCCAGCTACCCTTGTTGATTGATCAACACCAAAAAATGAACACGAGACTTGAGAAACTGTTGGAGCTTCATGTGCATCTGGAATATGCCAGGCGCATATTAAATGAACTGGCCGCGGAAGCCATTGTCGAGGAGGGAAGGATAAGAGAGGAGGAAAGAAGAAACAAAGAAGAGGAGGAGAGAAGATATAAAGAAGAAGAAGAAAGAAGATATAAAGAGGAAAGAAGAAACAAAGAAGAGGAGGAGGAAAAGGAGAGAAGAAATTTCAAAATCCCAGAAAGCGAAAATTGGGATTCTGAAGCGACATATCCTGCCTCTGCTCTCTCCCCCCAAAAGGTAAAAAGTAACTGGGGGATAAGATGTGTATGTGGCGCCAGGCCTGGAAGGTGCCACCATTAACCAGGTGTCCATGAAGTTCCAAACAAAACAGCCCTTTTCAGGGCTACCCAATGCTCTAGAAAAGAAATAACGATCGATTTGCCAATGTGTGTAGGTAGAGTAGTGTGAATATAAACACTAACTCTTTATTAATAGTGGAAGTGTATGTGTTTGTGTGTTTGTGTTTGTGTTTGTAACTAATAAAGTAAGTTAGTGTGAATAGTAGATTATGGGTTTCTTTATTGTTTCTTAGCGTATGTGGAGAGTATAGTTTGGGTTATATTATATGAAATGAGAAAAGTGGGGATGTTTTCCTTCACGTCCGCGCGTTGTTGGGTCATGATCTAGGTAAGATCAATTTTATGTTTTAGGGGGATGTTTTCCTTCACGTCTGCGCTTTTCGTATAAGAACCCACAATTATTCTTCGTTCAAACCATTCTACGGAATAACAGATACAAGATGGAAGTGTCGGCGTTGTTCAATGACTTAAGAAATGTTTATTTTTGGATGATGGATGGAGAGTACACTATTGAAAGGATAGAAAGAGAATGGAGGTTGAGAAAAAGTCTTGACTATGTCAATGAACTACAATTAGCGAGGAAGATGATAGAGGAGATGATAGAGGAAGAAGTTAAGAGATTGAGAGGATTGATTAAACCAGAGTATGTAAGAGTGGGGACTATAAAAGAGTCTATGGACAAAGTAAAAGCAGTGAGATGCTATTTAGAAGAACTAGAGAAATGGTCAGAGTGGAAGTTCGTGAAAAGGGGCATTGAACAACTAAAGAAAGCGGAAGAAAAGATGAAAAAGATAATAGAGGAAGAAGTGCAGAAAATTAAGGACAGGTGGGCAAAAGATAGAAAAGAACAAGAGAATAGAAAGAAAAAAGAAGAATATGAGAGACTGAACAATAACTGGATAAAAATCCAACAGAAGTTCCGAGCCATGGGTCACCCAGACTGGATACCGGAAAATGAAAAGAAGAAGAAAAAAAAAGGAATTTGGGGAAAGATTAGGGGCTGGATGAGAAGATGGAGGAAATAGAAGAAGAAAGCCAAAGGCCCTTTTCAGGGCCAGCCATATTTCTCGAAAAGAGATAGTCTTTTGAATTGCCTACCCCTTTTTTAAAAAATTTTTTTTAAAAAAATCCCATGTTAAATTCCCCTTGTCCCTAAACAAGCCCAAACTCTATTCCCATGTTAAATTCCCCTTGTCGGTAAAGTGCCCCACGATTTTTCTCCATGTTAAATTTCCATTGTACGTAAAGTGCCCCACGATTTTTCTCCATGTTAAATTTCCATTGTACGTAAAGTGCCCCAAGGGGTCTTGTAATGCTAATTTCCATTGTACGTAAAGTGCCCCCCTTCACTACTTACACCTAACTGACATACCGCTGGAGATACCTTTGGAAGCAACAGTTGAAAAATTTCAGGCAAAGTTGAAATAAAAGTAATTTCATCAAGATTAGCAACAATCCCTCTGACATCGATATACAATGGGACAATGATATTGGAGATATAAAAATGTAAACTAACAGAAGTTAAAAGAGCATCCTTTCCACACGGATCGTGGTATAAGGGTGTATTTATCACAGGAAATGTAATAGATGTTAACAGACTGGGCACACAACGCACAGATGTCCCACAAATCAAGAAACGCCAACATAAAACAATGGACAGAATATAACGAGAGGGAGACAACAACAGTAAGAAACTGCAAATAAGCAACCAGATGAACAATCGCGAAATCCCAAACAAAAACAGCAAGATAAGCAAACACAAAGGCAAAAATCCAACAACAACAAGAACAACAACAACAACAACAGCAAAAAGAACATATACAGAGACAAAGGAAAGAAAAACCTCAACAAGAGCAAATAAACAAGATTCAAGCAGTACTACAAAAATACCACTAACAATTACAGGAGTAACAGAACAAGCACAACTAAAACCATCAACAACAATCCAAGAAGGGAAAAATCAGGGAAAAAAACAACCAGTGAATCCAGCAGCTAAGATAAAAACAAAGACAACAGCAGAACAAATAGCAACGGAGATCAGATAAGTAACAAGTAACCCAAGGCAAATGCAAATACAAGAGATAACCTGACAATGGCTGCATGATTTTTGTTGCAACTGAGAAATAATGAAAAATTTGCACGTCTGTGAAGAGAGTCTAAATCTATCCATATGTCGCATACAAGTTTTTAAAAATCCCTAGCAGTTGAGTAAATTACCAATTCAGCTATGTTGACAGTCAGATGACCTATATGCATATTATATATTTATGTCTCATGGGGTTTTCCAGTGGTTTGTACCTTATTTTTCATAAATCCCCCATTATCTAAATATCATTACTGTATAAAAGTATACTTTAACAAATTTAAACAAAAGTGCGAATAAAATGGTAGCGAGAAAATGAAATTTAATGCGACACAGCCTCAACTCGGAACAAAACACTTAATATAGATATTGCTTTCTGTAGCTGTTACTCTTAAAATTCCGCATGAAATGCCAGATAAAACGTTTCTTTGATCGTTACTTACAGTAATGGAACAGTAAATCACTGGGTATTGATCATTCCACGCCGTGTTGGTATTATATTATGGGTGTTGGACAGAATATAACCAATGGTCACTCAAATCAATGACATTTCCAATCGCCATACACTTAGCCTCATACATGCACTTAAAATACCTGGAAGAAACAAATCGACCCTCTCTCGCAGTTACACACAATATACTGAACAAAACGGATACTTACTGTTCCAGTAGTACACATTTTACTGAAAAATCTGATAATCACTGTTGCAGTAGCTGTGAATATTTAAGGTTTTTGTTGTCGATGTAGAATGTCTCTCTGCATTTGTCTCTTTGTATGTCTCTTTTCTGGAAAAACGGTACTAATTATATGGCAGAATGGGAACCAGCCTGGATTTGGGTCAACATCAGATAGAGGATATATGGGTTTGGCTGACCAGGATTAGTTAATAATGTAAGCTATATTTTAGGAAAAATAATCTGTGAGAACTTATCTTAGTTGTAAGTAAAACAAAATAGAGACATTGTTTTATTAATTGAATTTCAGTCCTTTAACAGTAGAGTTTGAAACACTCATTACTAAAATTAACATCGACTCTTTGGTGCAGAATTGAAAACACGTGTCCAAGACAAACAGGTCCAGAAAATATCGCGGTTCATACACTTTCCTCTACACAGAAGCTGACATCAAGGTTTCATCTATACTGATAACTATACGTTTTATCATGAGCACTCAGAAATTTTAAGGTATTGAATTTGTAATAGCATAGTGCTTGCATAGGTTTACTATGGGAACTAAATTAGTAACGTGGGTCCTATAGACGGACACAGCAATGCAGTTACGCCACATATTCAAGTGCAATTAACTTTACTATAAATGCAATCATATGGTTCTATTATTGGATAACACTCAAAATCGATACCTTTTGTAAACCACAAAGTAAATTTCAGTTGGGTATTAAACACATATTCAAATATATCAACTGTTGCTAAGAAGGGAGGGAGAGGAGGAAGAGTGTGTAGATTTGACTATGTTAGGTGGAGCGTTGTGCACTTCGGTTTATATCTAAGACATCAAGGAGAGATCTAACTGATCAATGAATTCATTCCTATTTCTGATTCTTATTTCATGTGGTCTTGTGTTAATTTCAGTCTGCATATGAGTTTAATGTTGGATATATATATATATATATATATATATATATATATATATATATATATATATATATATATAGAGAGAGAGAGAGAGAGAGAGAGAGAGAGAGAGAGAGAGAGAGAGAGAGAGAGAGAGAGAGAGAGAGAGAGAGAGAGAGAGAGAGATATTGTGTTGGATTATTCGTTTCAACTATACAGGGCGAGGATATAATTTTGAGACTATTTTGAATTTATTCAAAGGAGTTATGGACAGTGCTATTGTGATACATCAAGACTGTTGGCAGACCAGTACTTCTGAGGATATGGAATTCATTCGGAACACACAATTCTTTAGGACTTTTGAACTTTTAGAATTATTTTGGATTTAATTCATAATGCTGTAAATTAATCTTAATTATTTTGTTTTATAACTTTCATTAGTAAATTGTTTGTTAAGTTTTACGTCTTTCTGTAAGTTACTTTTTGACGATAGAGCCTTTACAATGGACTTTGGGGATATGTTTTGAAATTTCACTGTGATTTCTATTCAAGACAATATACCCAAGAAACGTTGCGTGTTTATGTCCTAATTTTTTCAAAGTATGTATGATATATTCAATCAAGAATACATTTTATAATGGAGGGTTTGGGGGTGGGGGATACTATGGCAATACTGTAAGTGGCATGTATCAGTAGTAATAGGGGATACACTAGGGACACTTGAAATCCCAGTCAAAAAGTTCGTGGGAACATATTGGGACCAGGGGAATTTAACATGGGGAATTTTAACATGTTTGGAACTATAGAGGGACAAAAAGTATTGGGACTGTCTTGGGAAAATAAGGATGGAACAGGCTAGATGACGTTACGGTACTGACGATTAGCAACAATGTATCAAGGGGCCGACCGGACCAAATCGGACCAAAGAGCTTGGGGGAGAAACATTTTACAGGAACGGGACTGGCGGGACAGAGACATATATAACATATACAACAGACAACATACAAACAAAAACAACTATACAACCGGCTAAAACTAATTAGGCAATAAAGCAAATCTTTTCGAGGCATATGAGTGGCCTGACAAGGGCCTTTATATTTTTGTTAACATCATTCCGTTAACGAAGAGGGCAGCGCATAGTTCTTCTTCTCTACCTCACATTCTTCTGACTTCTGGCCCGTAGATGAGAACTCTCTTCAAACAGCCTTGTGCATCCACATAAATTCTTCTTTTCCAAACGCTCGTATCGGTGAATCGGATAATTGTCCACGATGATCTGACGTCCATGGGTAAGTCCGTACGTAACAACATTGACGATACGAGAGTAGATGATTTTACGTTTATCAACATCTTGTGACAAGATCAATTGAAGGGAATGCAGTGGAAGAGCGGATAAAAACGTATTTATTTTATTCACCAATTCACGCGTTAAAAAATTCAGTCACAACACGGAGTCGGTCTTTCAGTCCAAAGAGAGCGGACTGTGACGTCACATTCCCTATATAGATGCGCTAGCGCCGGTGTGCAGTCAATCCATGCGACACAGTTCTCAAACATGACGGAAACTAAGAAAACTAAGCAGAAAATGAACTAGGATGCACCGGCCGTGGAGACGAGAAGCGATGGTATAGAAGCGGCTACCAAAGTCAACATAGGTCTATCTCCAGAAGAGGTAGATTTGAATTTGGATTTAGTCGATTTTCTTTCTTCTTTGCAATCTTCTCCTTCTTTTCCACACGTCGATGATTGTAAACAGACACAGGAAGAAGAATTGGAGAACTTTTCACAACAGCAGAAAGAAGCAGAGCACACGGTTTTCTCCTTCAAGAGCAACAGTGAGAAGAAGAATAGTCAAAAAAGAAACTACAGGAAGAAGCAGCAGAGACGAAATAAGGTCTAGGAGAGAAGGAGAATATTGAAAGCCAAACGGTGACGGTACTATTAGACATTATAGTACAGTTAAGGAGTCTGAAACAAATGTCCAGACCTCTTTATTACGACCCAAGAGACAAAGAGCGTCCTGAGCCAAACAACCCAACTTGTTAATACGCCTGTGAAACTACCCCTAGTGATTGCTGCCAAATCATCATCGACAGGATCCAGTCCAGAAGTAGGCAAAGGATTAAGGCAGTTGCAGATGATTACGTCCCGTACCTGAGATTTTTTATATAAAAAAACAAAAACAAATACCCAATAGTCCTTTTCAGGGCAAGCAACTTCTCTCAAAAAGAGATAGTATTTCAATTGCCAAACTCAATTAAAACTCAAGTCAATTTTACCCATGATGTACGTGTGTGAGTGATTGAGTGCCTGAGTGTAGGTCCATATTCGAAACAATCAAAACCAGAGACAATTACGTTTTCTGCCTGGTCTATTCTGATACAAATTGTACATTCCAACACAACACATTACAAGATGTTACAAAGTTCATAGACTTCTTCTTTATCTTTGTTCACTCTCTCTGTTTTTTGAATTTATTCACTTTCAAACGTTTTTCCTCATCTTTGTCCACACTTTTTCGTCGTCGTCTTTTCTTTTCGTTTTCTTTTTCTGCACGTGTCTGCGTTATTCCTTTGAGGGAGGGTATCTCTTCTTTTTCCTGTTCGGAAACCCTCTCTTCGTTTTGCTCCTGTTATTTCTAAGGGAATTATGAAGACCAATGTCCTTTCTCTTGACAATGATAACGGGTATCTTGACTTTTGAATATTCTTAGACCTGTCTTGCTTTTTTGACGGTCTGGACACTCTGAAGACCAATGTCCTTTCTTCTTACAGATATTGCAAGCATCCTGAATTTTTATCTCGAAAGGAGGGGGAGTAGTCCGTCGGCTTGTCTGAAGAAAATTTTCGTTGGACACCTGGCAAAGCTCTAATCACTTGTTCGATTTGTGTGGGCTCTTCCATCGTTTTTCTCGGTTTGAGAGTGAAATGAGTATTGGAAGGGAAGACACATGCCCTTTATATATACACTGATATAAAGTGACCCATGGCGTTTCCAATGTAGTCATATGATCTTTCGCCGTTAAGATGAAACGATCTCAACATGTCGTGGAGAAAGGTGAACAAAGTAAGAGGCAAAAACATGATTTATCGCCTCGTATAATAGATGAAGTCTTGGTACAAATTCATGCCACTGATTTTGAAGATGAAATGAGTGAGCCAGAATCCAGACCCAGAGAGTCTGCACCCAGCCAAAGTCCACCATTAACAAGTCAAATCTACTACCACATTCGAGAGACGGAAAAGCGCTCCTCTAGTACATTTAGAACCACGGTTTACACATACACAGTGAAGTTTAACGATTTCAAGTCCAATGTACCAATGGAGAAAACAGAAGGGTTAATCACCGATATGTGGGATTCTTTTTTAATCACACTGAAACTGTCAAGCCAAAGAAAACGATGGCTTGAGACTTTCCATTCATCACGAAAGTATGAAGTCGCCCATTTAGATCAAGTTTAGCAGCCCGGCAGAATTAACACATTCCAAAGTCATCGACAAAATTCAACACGTGCAACAATTAAACGACAAGCTTCACATCACCGATGGAAAAGCGATATTGTTCATGACCCACGTGTCTCTTCTCCAAGGGACCGAACGCAAAAAGGTGTTATTGGTGGACGACCTTCGTAGCACCAAAATGAGTATCGTCCGAATTAACAACCCTCAAGACAAGATGTGTTTTGTCAGGGCCATCGTGGTGGGACGAACGTATAGTAGATGAAGAACGACACGGTAGAATGGCAACGAGCCTGCGAGAACATTCGAAAATCGAACCGAGCCAAACAACGAAGAGAAGCAGAACTCCTGCTAGAGCAAGTGGGGCTATCCAAAGATACACCCTGTGGCATTCCTGAAATGCAAAAATTGCAAGACGTTCTAGCTTCACGCTGCACCTTGAAAGTGCACCATCAAGAAGTGTGCGGACATTTGCTGTTTCGAGGCAAATATTGCAAAGACGGAAAACACATTCACGTCTATTATCACGATGAACATTTCGATGCCATCACCAGTATCACTGATCTTGGGATACGGTTATTACTGTGAGAAATGTGACTATGACTATACCAGTTGAGAGCAACACAAACATTGTGGATCGTGTGAGTGACGTTTGGCCTCTAAACCCTGTCTAGACGAAGTGCATTGCCCTGCTTGTCAGCGTACTTTTGTCAGCTCTGCCTGGTACCAACAACATCTAAAGACGCAAGGTTCACAGACCATAAGTGCTTGTCAACTTCTGAGATTGTGCCCTATTTGTGGACAATTCATACGTACCAATAGTGCCAAGTTATACGTATGTTCAGGAAAGAAACGATGTCACATTTATGGCCAAATCCTGGCCTTGGAACTCGAATGCTACATTCAAAAATACCATTCCAAACAAGAGGAGTAAGACTAATATTCACATTCCTAAATTCTGAATCGAGCGTGCGAGACGTGCATCCAAGAGTCTATATTTAGTCATTGTCCTCACTATAGCAAAATTCTTGGAGGACGTGCCACGGTGATGGCTCACACTCCGATGGACAGTTTCTTTCGAGATACTATACGGAACAAAGAACCCAACGTCATAAAGTCACTTTGAACGGAGCCAAAATCATTTCCATGCAAGTGGGGAAAGTACAGTTTAAATATTCGATGAGCTACTTGACCATGCATTTGAGTCGGATGCCTAAAAAGTTTGGAATGACAGAAATGGCCAAAGGTTATTTCCTCGCTTTTTCAATACCGAAGCTAACCAACATGCCGTTCTAACCCATTTGCCTGAGGTTTACCACTACGACTCCAACAACATGCACACCGAACAACGAGAACCTTTATACGTTGGTACCAGGCTCACGCCTCGGACCCCTTCGACTTTCAGGAAGAAATGTTAAAGTATTGTCTTTCTTACGTGGACATTTTACGGCGTTGGTTTGGAAAATTTCGAGAATTATTCATATAACACGGAGGTATCGATCCTTTGAAAGAATCCTGCACCATTGCCAAAACGTATTCCTTAGTATACCGCCGACGAATCATGCCAGGAAACACCCTTGCCATTATCAGCTCTCAAACGACCAATTTTGTCAAACGTCAATACTCGGCCAAAGCCCTACGCTGGCTACATTACTTGTGCGACATGGAAGTAAAATGGATCCAATATGTCCGCAACTGAGGAGGCGAAAATACCATCAGAACGTATTCAGTGGATGGTTGGGAGTTAGAGAACAACAAGATCGTGTACGAGTTTAACTGTTGCTCATTTCACGCATGTCCCCTCTGCTACCCTGAACGTGACACTACAAATCAGTTTTTCCAAAGAAATATCGAAGACTTGTACCAGGCCACTTGTAAGCGTCACTTGAAGTTAAACAGCAATGATACCAAGCGTGGAAATGTGAGAACACGAGTACGATCACCGTTTGAAAACCGATCACAAGTTTAAACGAATCTTGGATGGTTACAAGTTGGTGGACCCTCTAAACCCGTGGGACAGTTTGTAAGGAGGAAGAACAAATGCTACATGTTTGTTGTACCAAGCCGACGAGGAGAAAGGAGAAGAAATCAAATACTTGGGTGTGTGTTCGCTGTATCCGTACGTGTGCAAATATTGTTTCCTGCAGGGCACCCACAATTGCTGACGGAGCACATCAACCTGGACAGCATTTGACACTACGAAGGATTGATCAAGTACAAAGTATTGCCTTCAACGGACTTATACCATTACGTTTTACCTCAGCATTGCCAAGGAAAACTGATGTTTACCTTGTGCCGTACTTGTGCTGATACGTGCATCCAAGACCGACATTGTCAGCACACACAGAAAGAACGCGCCTTGACGGGAACGTGGGTTAGCGTGGAATTGTTAAAAGCTCTGGACATGGGATACCAACTGTTAGAAGTGTACGAAATTTACAACTTTCTGAAGCCAGTACAGTGCCGCAATGGCGACGAGACTCAGAGAGGCATTTTCGCAGACTACGTGGATGCCTTTTTGAAACTGAAACATGAAGCCAGTGTCTATCCTTCCTGGTGCCACACTACCGAAGACCAAATGTAATTCAAAGAAAAATACTGGGGGCATCACTTTAGACCACGTGGAGAAAAATAAAGACAGGCGATCGTTTGCCAAAGTGATGTTAAATTGTTTTGGGGGCAGAATGGCACAACGACCATGTTTACCAAAGACAGAATATTTGGCAGAACCTTCCTGTTACTTTCAGATGATTCACGACAAAATCAATTACATGGAACACGTTGACGTTGTTCGTGAGGATTTGATCCTGGTCAATTACGAAGAAGAACTATACTTTATAGAAGCTGATGAATTTAGAAATGTCATCAGTGCGGCCTACTTGACAGTCGATGCTCGCTTAAAATTTTACGAAACTTAAGAACTGTTAGGTGATCGCGTCCTATGTTTTGACACGGACAGTTGCAACTACATTGATCGCCCGGGTCAACGTACCCCTGACATTGAAGAGACCGTTTAGAAGCCTGGACAGATGGACACCCCGACGACAAGATCTTAAGTTTTGCTAGTGACGGTCGTAAACCTTACGGCAACGAATACCGGGAAAACAAGGAGACGTGCACATGGAGTGTAAATCGAAACGAATGACTCAATTATCACAACAGTCGATTGGTAAATTTTGGTGTATTAAACGAAGCCTTGAGATCTGGAGAGGATGGAAACTTTAAAGTGACGACATACGAATCCCATAAGATTGTATGTTTACCAACACACCAAAGAGTCAGCCCTCTTTGGAAAAAACTGTATCAAATTGTGTACCAGAAGTGAGTGCTACTGCTACCACTGCACCTACCATGGAAAAGGATAATGTCCGTGTCAAACCTGACGGATGTTAAAGCGATGCCACTCGTTATCGTGGACTCTTTACTGGTTTTCATTGTCAATGTCAACCTTCGTGTGACACCATGCGCCTACCCCATCCCCTACGGATTCATCCAAAACTGAGGAAACGCCTTCGATTTCCCCCTCCCTCATTGAAATGAACCTGTGAAAGACGAATATTCGTTTCCTGTGCGTTTGCCTGAATACTGCGACTTTGAAACTCGTTTTCAAACGTTCCAAGAAAAATGGCCTAAATATCTGGGAGGACCTACCCTCGAATAATTACCCAGAGCCGGATTAATCTACTTGGTCGAAGGGGATAAAGTAAAGTGCTTCAGTTGCGGTGTATCACTTCACCAGTTGGAACAAAAAGATTCGGCATGCATGGAACATGCTCGATGGTCTCCGAATTGTCACTACATAACTATAGTGGGACGACCTCATTAATCTCTCGATGGATACTTTACAAGAGAACATTCATGGTTTGCCAGTGGAGTTTAGAGAACACGTTTACCGAGAGCCGGTCGAAATAAAAGTGAAACGCAACAATTGCATCGGTTATGTCACCGATCTTTAAACCACTGGTACTTGAATGCTGCAAGAGAACTAATTCAGATGAAAGTATTCAAGTGGTCAGACATTGTTAAACTGGCCGTGGGTGATAATGATTGGTTTGTTGTGACTCGAATTCCATAGTAAGAGTTAGAGAGTTACCAAAATCGTTTACACATCGTAAACCTGGTTCAAGAGGAACTTCTGAACGGTGTCATATGATGTGCAAGTTAGTGAATAAACCATTTAGATTCGCCACTGAGTACGATCATCTCTGTGCAGATAGTACACGTATTGCCTCCGACAAAAAAAGAGGTATAAAAACAGGCTACCATTCGTGATACAACAAATTCCGTGGGAGGAAGTCAATGACACTATTCAGACTGTGGAGGATTACCAACACTTATTACAAGAACTGTGTCCACTGAATTCTGGTCGTCGTGTGGTGTGTGTCTTAGGACTTGCTTTCTGGGATTTAGTTTACCAGCTGATTACTTGTGGACTCTTTACTAACAGTACATGCCACCAAATAAAGCATGAAAGTGACCACTTTAAATGTCCACAAGAGACTCATTTTGTTCAAAGCTTTGCGCTTTCATCTGAAATACTTCTCGACCTCTACGGGAAAAAAACTTTAAGGTACCGAATATGTGTATGACAGTGTGTATATGTAGGTTGTGACTTACACCCACATTAGACAGATATAAGTGACAAATTAGGGTTTTGAGGCTTGGACAAAATAAGTGGCCAATTATGCCCAAGAGTTGTGATGCTCAATTCAAATGTCCAAGGAAAAAGGTAACTTTTAACCTGTGTTAGCGACAGTGCTTGAAGAACTCGTCACCAAGGACAACCACTCCCGTCAGGACAGGACTGCCATGGAGATTCCCGAAAGACGATTCGGGGAGAACACTTGTGTGACATTACCCAATGTAGAGAACGTAAGAACATTACACACTATCCCATGGTCACCTCGGGTACCAAAAACATGTCGTACAGTGACTTGTTTATATTCCACTTTGATCATTTGGATGTACTTTTTATTGCTGTACTTAATCATTTGGCTTTTATGTATTTTTGTCTTTCGTGTTGTTCCATTTTAACTTACAGTAAACGTGTCCTGAAAAATTATAAAAACTATTGCCTTGTATGTTTTCGTGTCAAAAGTGACATTCCATGTACTATGGATACCTCTGCTGTCTCTGCTCTCTCTTCCTCCACTTTCAAAGTCATCGACAAACACTTAGATCGTGCCAGTTGGGAGGCCTTGTATCTTTGCCATCCCTTTAACATGCTAATTGCTGGACCTAGCGGTTCAGGCAAAATTAAATTTGTCAAACGATTGATCGAACTTAAACATCGTTTAATTGATCTTCCACCTCAACGGATCGTTTGGTGTTACAAAAATTGGCAATTGGCGTACAGCCTCTTGTGAGAAAGTCATGGCAATTACATCGTGTTTGTGGAAGGCATTCCAAGCAAAGACAACGGAATCGTGTCTGACCCCTGTCAAACCGATCTAGACATTTTCGAGGAATGGTTAGGAGAAGACGAAGAAGCGATTAAACTGTGGAATACACGCAAAGGGCATCATCGTAATGCAAATGTCATTTACATCACTCAAAATGTGTTTAAAAAAATTAAATCCCATCTCACTATCAGTCTCAGTACTCATTTTGTGGTCTTGTTTAACGCCCATGAGATAAATCGCAAGTGCAAGTCTTAGCCAAACAGTTAGGTACGCCTTGGCTGACTCATGCGTACGACTATGCCACTCAAACCCCACACACCTATCTACTCGTCGATTTACTCCCCCCCCCCCGATTATTTGCAATTTCGTACCCATTTGTTTCACCACTGGTGTCAAGACGGAGGACCTGTCCTGTACACGTTCCCGTGCTTGACGTAACAAAATATCTATGCAAATCTATGCCACTTTGCGTCTGTCTCACACAGCGTCAATATGACCTAACCTAAAGTCTCATCTTCTCGTCAAACGGATTCGTGCCTTGTAAGGAATCAGTCGCGAACAAAGTCCACAAATGCGTGCTCGTGTCTTAGATTTTGGTACGACGAGGAGGCAGTTTGTCTCTGTTGTTAGGACCCTTGCTGAAAGGAATATTGTGAACAATACAAGATAGGCCCAAGAAGATAAAATGGACCTCAGACGTGAGCACTGAAATCTAATGGAAGGACGAAAACTAGCTGCCTTACAAACGATGGATGGAATACCATCGTTGGCAAGAACAACATTATTTGCCTCCCATTCTGAATTTGACCGAGATGTCCCAGTTACAGCACGAATTGCAGTCGTTGATGGATCGCAATAATTTGACCGCAAAAGAAAAATCGCAAAAGTACGTCATGCAACCCTTTCACCAGAAAGCTTTAGGCGAAACAGTTCAGCCCACTTTGAAAGATTTTAAGACCCTGATGAAAAGTCCTCCACCACCACTACCTCCAGTAACCAAAGCAGAAAAGTAGAAGAATAAGAGGTTCAATGTCCACCAGAAAAGGTACACAAGTTAACAACACCACCAGAGAAAGAACGCAAGTTAACAACACCAGCTACATCCAGAATTAGATGAAATAAACGACGATGACTACCCCTTCTTTACCAGAAATGAAAAGGAAGATGATGACAGAAGTGAAACAAGAATTGATTACCCCAATTCAGGCATCCTCCACCTCGACACCTATCGCTCGCAGAACACGCAAATGATTACAAACCAAGAGAATACCACACGAAAAATAAATCGTAGCATCAATGAAGAGTGGGTGACATATAAAAAAAATGGAGGTGTTAGGCAGCATTTCCTGTGATCCATCCCATCCTGCGTGATAAATAGGTGTTAAGAAATTGTATCGTGCTGCCAATACCCGTCTGAAAGGTCTCCGATTACCTCCAGTGCACCGATGGTTACAAGAACAAACTACGTGCACATTACACAAACCCATTCCACAACAATGATGCCGAAGTCGCACTCGAGTAGATGTCATCGATCATCAATGGCAAGCCGATTTAGCCGATGCCTCTTATTTGGCCACCTAGAATCGTGGCTACAAATATTTGTTTTGCGTCATAGGCGTCTTTTCCAAATTTGCCTAGGTTTTGCCATTGACTTCCAAATCGAGCAGTGAAAATTAGTGCGAGCCCTCCAGCTGGAGTTGAAACAAAGTGGTCGTCACCCTCTTCCATGGAAAACCGACAAAGACACCGAAGTTCTGAAGCAAGCTTTCCAAAAAGAACAACAGAAACGTGACATTCATTTGTTCACCACTGAGAATCCCAAGACCGAAGCAAGCATAGTTAAACGTTTTCAAAGTACATTGAAAGAAAGCATGTTGAAGTATTTTACGCATCAATACACTCTCAAGTATATCGACATCTTATTCCACCTAGTTCAAGTGTACAACCAATCTTACCATCGAAGCATCTGACGTGCCCCCTAAGAAGTGACTCTCGACAACTAAGTGACCGTTTGGTACTTCCCCGATGGTGGCTGTCCACAAGAAAAGTGGAGTGTTGTCAGTAGGAGTTTGGGTGCGCATTGGCAAACCCAAACGCACTATAGACAACTGTTACTTATCCAACTGGAACACCGAATTAGTTCGTGTCACTGAACGAGTGCGTGGCCGTCATCCTCCGTCTATAAATTGGAAGACATGAACGGGAAAGTGTTAAAAGGAACGTTTAATTTGCCCGAGTTACCCCACGCATAGCCAAAATGAAGACGAACTGTACACTTATCTGACTTCCATTGACCCCTCGGACAGCCGCAGAACTCTGGAATGATGAAGAACAACAAACAAGTTTACAATTTGTGTTGTTACACGGCCAAATTACACCAGGCTATCCTTTTAGATCACAAAGCCCATTGGGATGTGGCTTTGGTGGAAATGATTTACCCTACACAGATCAAAACATCACTGAAAAGCAAAACACTTTTTCAGTTGGAAGTCCTGAACGCCCAGATGCAAGAAGAAAAAATAAAATCGGATTTTCAGGTGACACAAAGGCAGCAAGCAAACCACCATTCAGCATCTACACGTTGAAAATTCCGTCAGGTTATTATTTAGTGATGAACATTTGGTGGACGCCATTTCTGACAGGTTCGATTTAGCCTTTGGCAAAGCCGTAAACAGAGCCAAAAGAAGTGTTAAGATTGACTATCATAAAGTAGCTCGTCGCCTACTGTTAACATTTCAGGATACTGACACATTATCCCTCTGGCTTAATGGTAGTTTGTTTGAAATTGTAGGTGGACATCCACAGATGGTAACACACAATCTTGGCCCAAAGATCAACATTAATATGGATTTTAATAGGGCTTTTAGATCCACGTTAGAACTGAACGGAGGACTCGATGTGATCTTTGTGTACTCCGATGTAGTGGGTAAAACGTGGTGGGACACACCTCCGTATCGTTAAAGTGGATACAACCACGGCGAATGACCAGGAAGGTGGAAATACCTATCATTTGTACATCCTCACTATTTACTCGTCAGTAAGTCGCATTTCGACAATGTCAAGATCACTATCAAATGAGATCTGGGACAAAATATTCCATTCTCCGAAGATAAAGTCACGGTGAAACTCCGTTTTCGTAAATAATTCTCTAAGGAGTTGTAAGTCATGTATCCAGTGTACCGAGGAGTCTCTCGACAACGAGGACATGGTTTAGGATATGTTGAAGTCGGCCTTTTGTTCGGTGGCGGAACCGATGGTGACACGAGGATTGCACGCCTTGAAAGATGCCCCATTGACGCAAGGGAAAGAATTTTTCCAAAATGTCATCATCGACAAACAAAACCCTAAAGAAGCTTTCTTGAGAGCAGGCAAAAATGTCTTGCTTCAAATGGGCAAGGACAGTTTGGGCCCGCGAGAAACTCATATAAATGCCCTGGGCGTTACTGAGTCAGGGGTTTCCGCTTCCCTGACGCCACAGCAAGGACAAGGCAGAAAGAGACGACGAAAACACACCTTCAGACGATTTCAAGCTCAGAAAGCTAGAAAGACTAAGAAAAGAAGAACTGTTCGAGAGTTAGACGTTTTTGATTATTAAACCATATAAACAAAAATGATGCACCCAGAGTCTTGCGCCTGTCCCAAGTCAGAATTGGATCTGTTTGTCATGCCGCCTGCTATGATGATAATGCAAGAATTCAAATGGGTCGAATTTCATCCCATCTCCCCTTTGACGGTCTCAGCTCCCATCGAGTTTGAAAGCAAAGGACAGCCCGAAGATTACATTGATCTGAACAGTAGTTACTTGCATTTGAAAGTCAAAGTGAACGATTAGGATATTAGCGATCTAGATGCCGATGAGGCAGTAGCTCCCGTCAACAATATCGTGCATTCCTTGTTCAGCAAAGTGGACTTGTAATTGAATAACAAACAGATCAGGAGCAGTATGGATACTTACCCTTATTAAGGGTATCTGGAAAATCTCTTGACGTAAAGAAAAGATGACATAAACACCCATTTGGATGCTTGCGTGGTATAGAAATCTGACCCAGCATGCAAGTGCGATGAGGCGGCACATACAGATTGCACCAATAAGAGATTTGTCGCACGTAAAAAAAACATTAGAACTGATGCACCGCTTGCATTTGGACATGCGGATAGAAGATAAGTATTTGCTGAACGACTTGGATGTTAGCCTGAGACTGAATCTAAGAGTACCACTTTCCATTTGATGGCTGGTGCTGCCGATTACAAAATCTACATCGAGGAAGCCAGACTGTACGTGCGACGTGTGGAAGTGTTACCTAACGTGGGAAACGACATCAGTCTCACTTTGAGCAGAACGACCGCCAAGTGAAAACTTTTACCATTGCCACTGGACTCCGATCCAAGACCGAAGATCATCTATTCCAAGAAAAGTTACCCAAGCAATTAATCGTTGATATCGAGAGCATTGAAGCCTTCAATGTAGTCCACAATCAAAATCCTTCATGTTTCAGCACTACGACGTGTCCGTGATCTAAGTCAGTCGAGATGGTAAGACCTTGTGTACCAGACCCTTCGAACCTGACTTCGTGTCAAGATGAATTACTTTCGGTCGTACTTGTCCCTGTACGACGCCACTGGACATTTAGGGACCAACACCAGTCATTGCATTACGTACGAGAATTATGCAAGAGGCTACGGCTTTGCGGGCTTTTGGTTTCGTCCTGACCAAGGCAGCGAAAAGGGACATTTCCACCCTATACAATCATGCCATATTCGTGTGGAACTTCAGTTTGATAAAGCTCTACCTGAAACGGCGAACGTCATCCTGTATGCCGAATTCGATAATACCATATAAATCAACAGTTTGAGAAAAGTTATTCTAGACTATTAAAAGCTATGGAAGACTGTTGTCCCTCTTTGAATAGTGGATACTCTTTGGAAAGGGAATGGGGGGATACCGTGGAAGCAGAACCCCAAGACAAAGACGAAAGGACAAGGCATGATAGAAGAGGAAGCATAAAAGTGACGAGGCTTCACTAACCAACATACGTGAGAGTTGGAATTGGAACATTGAAGGAGGCCCTAGATAATGTGATGAAAGTAAGGTGTTTTTTGGGAGACATATTGCATTATACAGCGTGGTCCTTTGTGAAGTGGGGGCTGGGTCAAGTAAAGAAAGGAGAAGAACTAATGAAAAAAGTGATGGAAGAAGTGAAGAAGATAAAAACAAAATCAGGCGGTCTAAAGAAGGAATAGACAAAGAAATGAGAAAGAAAAAGAGACTAAATCAAAACTGGATGAAGGTGCAGGATAAATTTACATCTATGGGCCATCCTGACTGGATGCCAGAGACGGAAAAGAAGAGGAAGAAAGGAATTGTTGAAAAGTGAGGAAATGGTGGAAGAACTTGAGAAAATAGAAGAACCCAAAGGCCCTTTTTAGAGCCACTCATATGCCCCGAAAAGATGTGCTTTCTTGCCTAATTTTGTTTTAGTCGGTTGTAAAGTTGTTTGTGTTTGTATGTTGTCTGTTGTATGTGTTATCTATGACTCTGTCCCGCCAGTCCCGTTCACGTCAAGCGTTCTAGGTTTTTGTCACCCCGCTCTTTGGTTCGATTGAGGTCAGCTCCTTGCTATATTGTTGCTAATCATCAGTACCGTGACGTCACCTCCCCTGTCCCATTCCTATTGTCCCTAGACAGCCACAATACTTTTTTGTCCTTTTATAGTCTCAACCATGTTAAAATTCCCATGTTAAATTCCCCCTGTCCCTAGATGTTCCCACGACCCTTTTGACTGGGATTTCCATTATCCCCTGTTACTACTTGTATTACTTGTTACTTCCTTAATTTTGATATTTTCAGTATGTTGGAATGTTTTGCTGCTGTGTTCCATGATACACGTATTCGCTGTTCTACGACTGATTATTCCTGCGGGCGCGTGTGTTTGTGTACGTTTTTATTTTATTGTTGTATGAGAAAGATATTGTTTTCTGTTGTGTTTTTTTTTGCTCTCGTGTTCCAGCTTTGTGTAAGAGATGTGATGTGATGTGATTTGGATTTTTAACGTAGTTTTAACAATTTTCCAGTCATATCGCTACGACGTCTGCAATGTGGCAGTTTACAGTGATGTCTAGCACTGGGGCATCATGCCGCAGACATGTAGCATGATGTCCCACCCAGTCACATTATCCTGACACCAGGCCGACCAGTCCTAACACTAACCTCTTAATGCTGAGCGAAGCAGCTGTTAGTACCATTTTTGTTTGTCTTTGGTATGACTCGGCCGGGGATCGAACCCACGACCTCCCTCATCCGAGGCGGACGCTCTAACCACTAGGCCACCGGAGCAGTTTTGTGTAAGAGAGATATTATTCATTTAGACGTACAATGAAATAAAACAATGCAACATATCATCAAAATCCTTGACTTTTTTTAATTTGCAAAAAGTGTAATTGTTAAAAAAATGATGTTGTAAATTATGTAATCAATATGGCCACTTTTAACATTGTATTATTTATATGTAATTATAGAGTGATAGAATGTATATCGTTAAATTTTCAGAAAATATTACCAGCTTTAAAGTGAGAGTAGTTTTCATCTGCCGATATAGTAAAGATTACATGTTTTAACAACGAAACAGTTTAGAAACGATTATAGAGTATCTGTCAATTATTATGTTAAATAAAAGTGCTAACTTTAACAAAGGAGTAATTTACAAGCGATTACTGATCACAGTGTTCAAGCAGCAGAGAGGGCGAACAGACCATAGAATTCCGACAAACAAATAAAACAAACAAAATAAAAATCATCTCGTAGAAAGGTCCAGATTTTCACAAATAAACGTTTCCTTGAGATGTTTTTTTTTTGTTGAAACCAACCCCATCAATAAAACCTTAGTTCGAAAAGGTAGCTGAAAAATAAAGTACTCTACGTGTTTATTTATTTTTTTGTTTAATTACTGGACGACCAACGTTGGTAGGCGCCCTCTCTGCTGCTATTAATTTAAAGATTGTTATATCAAAATAATGGTACATCCAGAATCTCATACTGCAAGAATAGCACGAGAGAGACTAGAAGCAATTAAAAAATTTCTTCCTGTGCGAGATTCATTTAGAAAAAATCTACAAGCGCAGCAAGAAGCACGAGTTGAATACGAAGAGGACACTAAAAAACTGTTTAAGCCCGTCACTGCAGCTACTGAGAAAGTTACAACAGTCATCAAAGAGGATCTTCTTCCGGTATCAAACAAACAGCAGAACAAACCGAAAAAATAGCAAGAAGAACTAAACAAACAAAGAAGATTTTACGAGATCTTCCACCTGGCACAGCCAGGGAAATAGCTGCGGCTCAACCTCCACCTGTTGGTGAGGAAATATTTGAAGAAATTGGAAAACTTCGTGCTGAAGTCACCGACGTGCAAAAAGAACATACACCTGAACCCGAACTAGTAGAAAAAAATGTAAAATTGATTGCAAAATTTAAGGAAGGTGTTGTTGAAGAAATTAGAAATACTAAAAAAGAACAATTACCCGAAGCAATATTAAATAGTATGTTTAATAAATCTAGTATTTTAAAACCTCGTCATGAAAAAGTAAATGATGATAATCTTATTAAATATATATATCGCGTATATTACAACAAAAAACAGGCTAAAGGTCGAGAATATAAAATTATTGAAGAAGAAGTAAAAAGACTTTATAAAGAGAGACTGAAACAACTTACCCAGTATCAACTTCCTCCACCACAGCAAGAACCTTCACCCCTGCAGCGATTGTACACCCGACGAAGCGCTATATTGAGGAAACCAATTGAGGAGTTTAGAGAAGAAAGAGAACGGACGTTGGCAAGGGGGGATGATGATGATCCTCCGAGCGCTGTTGGAAGTGATTTTCTGACTACATCGGAAGAAAATAATTTTATTTGTCCTGATAATATCATTAATGATGTGTCACGGTTAGAGGTTCTCACAGGAGGAAAACGTGCCGGAAATAATTCCCCAGAAATAATTAATGAAGCATCTGATATTTGTCGGCGATTATTTCAAGGTGGTATCATGGATATCGGCGTTTACCGAGAACTTATCGATGAACTTGTTGATGACTAGTTGTTAAATAAATGGTAAATAAAAATAAGATGATCATACATAATAATCATCGCAAACCTGTACAGGTCAGAGCGGTAAACTCACGATTACCAATCTACAGAGCTACTTACGGAGATGGACTTGGTGATGTTATTCAGGGATTATTTACAAGGATAGCTCCAAAAGTAGCACCCGTTGCAAAACAATTATCGATGAAAGCCATTGATATTGTTCGTGATAAAGCTCCTAGTGCAATTGTCAATGTTGCTGGTAAGGCGTTCTCGGCGATCAAAGAAAGACTAGCACGATTATTGCGACGAAAACAACAACCGGTGAAACTGGCAAGTACTGAGGTGATGCCAGCAGACGTAAGTAAAATAATAAATCAGGCTGCAAATCAAAAACCAGCGGCGATATCTGAAGAAGCAGAAAGAAATTTGATAGCAGATCAAAGACTCAGTGAACCAGGGAATAATATTTCAAGTTTGATATCAGGGAGTGGAGTTTCCAAACCCGGTTCTCGTGTTAAACGAAAATAATTATAATAAAATGTTCAAGCGCGTATCCGATGAAGCATTTGATATGGAGGCACCTCTCCTTAAAGATGAATCGGTACGTGATTAATTTTTATGAAGCACGAGTACCAAATCAACGTGGAAGAATTGAACTACAAGTTCATGACACAAGTAGATACTTTTTACCCGCTGAGGCTTTTCTTGAGGTAGAAGGTACAATTGTGAGAACAAACGATGCTAATTACGCAGATGCAGTTAAAGTTGGTTTTGTCAACAACGGGATCATGGCACTGTTTGATAGCGCCACTTACATGATCGATGGAAAAAATATTGAATCAATTCAGAAAGATGTCGACGTTGCTACAACAATAATAGGATTAGCAAGATATTCTGATGATTATACAAGATCAGCAGGTCCTACAATGATGTTTGTGAAAGATAATACTGGTCACCCTGAAAGCGATCAGTATGAAATAGGACGACCAAGAAATCATGCCGATAACGCTGATGCTGATGTGAGGCCGGTGGTTAAAAATGTTGTCCAAAATTTCAACCTGGGATTTACAGCGCGTAAAAGTATGTTGCTAGGAAACGATAGAAGATTTTCATGTACAATTCCATTATCGCATATTTTTGGATTTTGTAGAAATGTTAGGAAGGTTATTTTTGGAGCTAGACACACGGTGGTTCTTATGAGAAAGGGTGATGATAACGATGCTCTGTGGAGACCTGCTGGTGATGCTGGTAAGGTAGTACTATCGAAACTTTTACTGTGGATGCCGGTAATGACTCCAACAATCGCAGAAGAACAAAAATTAATTTCTTTCATGGACACTGGTGGTAAATTCTTGTTGTCATGGTTAACAACAAGCACAGATAGTATACAAACTGACGTTAACGGTCAGTTTACATGGCATATAGCATCACAACAAGGTGTTTCTGCACCAAGGCATATTTTTATTGCGTTTCAGACTATCGATCGTTTAGGTAATCAAGAACGTACTCGCATGATATTTGATAAACTAGGTGTCACAGATATTTCTTTACGGATAAACGGACAACAAAAACCAACAGAGAATCTCCAACTAAATTATGAACAAAATCATATAGGACGTGCATATCATCGTTCAATGTCATTCATGGGACGTGATCAAAATGTTGATACTGGATTGCAAATATCGCAACATGATTTCAGAACTTTATATCCGATTTATTATTTTTCATTAGAACATCTTGATCTATCAAAACAATCTGTCGTTGATATACATCCCAAAGCAACATTAAATACAGGTGGTGTTGATTATAGAGCAATTGCGGTCATACTTAGCGATAAAGCCATGTTACTTGAAGGTGGTAGTGGTCGAATGAGAGTCGTTGATGCACCAGTGGAAAATATTTAATCGTGTTATTTAGAAAAATATATTTTATATAAAAATGTCGTATGGTCATGTTAATGTTACTCTGACTCCTGGTCAGGTAAAAAAATTACAGTCAAAAACCGCCAATAAATGCGGAACTAAAATATCACTAAAACGAGATCAGATTAGTGGTGGTCCAAACAAATTATCGTTGACAAATAATCAGATTAAACATTTCAATAAAGCCCTGGAATCAAAAACTGGAATTCAATTTCATCTTTCTCCGAGTGCCATCAAGGACATGGTTAAAACGGGTGGTATATTTCCACTTCTTGCGGCTATTCCAGCGTTAATAGCTGCTGCTGCTCCAGCCGTAGCAAAAGCAGCCGCATTAGGTGCTGTTGGAACAGCTGCTGGAATGGCTCTAAAGAAAGCAACTGGAAATGGATACAAAAAAAGGGACGCGGCCTAAGATTACCCGGATCTCGTTGGGGAAGAGGTCTGAGGCTTCCACGTTAGATACTCCAGCATCAAATTTTGATTTACTTGATGCTGCTAAACAATTAAAAATAAAAGCCTTTAGAGGTGTTTTTATGCGAGATCAATTACCGAAACAACCAAACAAACTCGAAACAGGTATTATTAACCTAGACTCGAATTCAGGACCTGGTACTCATTGGGTATCATACGCGGTTGATCCACGTGGAATCGTTTATTTTGATTCGTACGGGTTAGCTCCACCCGTTGAATTTATCAAGTATGTCGCACCACTCCACGCAAGAACCTCTGGTTCAAAAGTTTGGTATTCAACGCTACCCACACAAACAATGACAGATCCGCCAATATGCGGCCGTGAAGTTATTAATGTACTCGACGCTATATCAAAATCATCCAAACCACCACATAAAGTTGTGCATGATTATGCAAGTAACCGATTCGTTGCGCGTAAAGCGTTTTAAACAACAGGTCTTATTATAATGGTTGATATTTACGGAAGAAGATCCTCACGCATTAAGAGAACATCCGGCGATGTTGATCTGTCGAAGTATGCGACTAAAGATGAACTTGCTGATATCATGAACCTGGCTGGAGTTGACCCAGATGAGGTTGTTATTTTTCAAGATCGATATGGTAAACTAAAAACGAGCAACATCAGATGGAATGATATAGTTCGACGAGTACTCGGTGCAGTTACAGATAATATTCATGTGTTTACTGACAGCGGTAGAATCAAAGATTCAAGTATATCATTTGCAACCATCAGAGATGAAATTGCAAGAAGCGTTGCTCATCGCGTGAAAAACACCGGCGACACAATGACGGGTGAACTCAGCATGAACGGAAATAAAATAGTAGTTTTAAGAGATCCAACATCCGACGAAGACGCAGCAACAAAAAAATACGTCGACAACGTGGATGGAAAACTATCCACGCTGCGGGTTGAGTATGATGTTCACGTGGGCGCTTTTGCAAGATTTCGCAGAAACCATCAAAGAACCGCAGAAGAATTCTTTGGCACTCCGTTTGTCGTTGACATAAAACTTTCTGATATCAAAACCAACATTGACACGATCAAACAAACACAGCAAGATATCAAAACTAACCTAGACACGATCAAACAAACACAGCAAAACATTGTAGCGGCGATTCCTGAGATCGTTAACAAAACCGGTCTGATTAAAATTCCAACCGGAATAACTCCCGGACATATCACAAACATCGTATACACGGTATCATCGGGATTTGCAACGTGGTCGCAGCAAAATAATACTATCAAATATACCGCAACAGTCACTGGCGTGTACAGGTTGTCCGTGTTCAGTGCTGAGCGATTTGAAATATTTACAACGTTTCCATGGCGTCATTCCACCGACAGGTTTTCGGGGGTTGTATCTGTTATATTAAATAGCGGAACCGAAGAAATATTTATTCTGGAAGCAGCTGATAAGAAGTTAACCGCAACATCTTACTGGTGGTCTTTGGAATTTGTAGCTGAAACACCTCAATTGGTTACTGCATAAAAATATATGGATGGTGCACAATACAGTACAATCAAGCGCGTGAATGGCAGGCGGCGCTAAAAGATCAAGTCGAACAATATACAGTAAAAGTAAAAAAATATCGACGACGATTAGTTATCGTTGATGTGATTGTTTATTCAGTATCCGCTGTTGTTGCTGGAACGGGTGTTATATTATCAGCGGTGACAATGATGGCACCAGTAGCTGTAACTATTTGTATTTCAGCAGCAACAACTATTGCAGGTGTGCTTAATATCATCGCAAAAAATATGTACTTGCACGAACGAAAAATTATCCGATTACATAATAAAATTACACACAGCGACGGTAGCATACTCGAAATTATCCTCGTCGTTATTAGCGAGTCTCAGTGATGGAATTTTATCTGATTTCGAGTTTTCAATGATAACTAAAATATATGACGAAGGTATCGGTATTAAAGATACAAGTATTAATAATGACAGAATTACTCCAGCAGATCGTGACTAACACAACTCCGCCAAAGATAACGATGATCTCGGTAAGTTCATCTGATCCTGAATTTAGTATTAATTTTCTTACTGCAATTCCTGTAAAAGAAATAGCGTTAGCTCAATTACGGGTATATTACAGCTGGCCAAATATCAGATCAAAATCATTTCATGGTACACCAGCAAATAATTTGCTTGTATTTGCTAACAAGAATAAACCAGATGGTACTCCTGACTGGATAGATGTTGGAATACCCACTGGTAGTTATGAGATTGAAGATATCAATGAGGAATTTCAGCGTAGAATAAAATCAATAACCGGAAAAGAAGCAAAAATATCAATTGACGTTCATGAACCGACGCTATCTTCGACGGTTGAGATACATTCTCCCGATTATGTCGTTGATATTTATCAATCCACGAAAAAATCCGTACTAGGTTGGCCTGAAATTCCCCCGGTGTATGAAGGACCACCAGAACCAAAATTAATTGAATTTCTCGCGGACGATGCCAGGTTTATAACAACTCCAGAATACCGAAATTTGTATCCATGGATTGACAAGGATAATTATTACTTTTTAAGAGGAGATGGTAAAAGATATCCTATAACACCGTTTTCTATCATTGATTTTGATGTGAAAACATCAACTAATATCGTTTATGAAAGAGATTTCAGATTTCATGCTGACAGAATTAAAACTGAATACACAACTACATTAACGACACTAGCACAGTTGTTTAAAAACTATATCCTGGAATATCCTAATGACGATCTAAGACATCAGATCATTGCAACGATACAACATTTAAATCAAATTGTATTGGATCTTAAATATTTTAATCAGACCATTATTGAGGTAATAAATGCTAATAATTATATAGCTACAGGAGAAAAAAATAGTGTCAAACAAGCATACATTGATCATTATAAAATAACTGAAGCAGATTTATTAAATTTTACACTACCAGGATTTGAAACTGGCGAATTGATAAGATCACTCAATGATCTTGTCGCGAAAAACTTTTCTGAAATACTAGCTGTGTGGAGAAAACTAGCAAGCAACTGTTCTCAGACATAATAATGATCCACATGGCGGCGGCAGACACGTTTCTCCGGGAATCGTTAATATAACCAGCGCTATCGTGGTCAATCTGGTTTGTGACGTGGTCGATGGCAGCTATCAAATAGATCTCGGTAAATCAAATCAGGCTCAACAAGGATATATTTTATATACATTTACACCACAAGTTTCCCCTGGAAGTTTAATCGTGCAAGAACCAACTAATCCTGTGTATTTGCGGTGTCACAATAATATGTTAACACGAATAAATTTAAGCTCACAGACCACCTTAATCGCTTAATTGACATACGTGGAGAAGAACTTGTGATAAATCTGTATGTGAAATCATAGATCTTTGATTTTAAACATACAGTAAATATTATATAATGTACCAGCACGTGAGGGTTTTTATACATGACAAAAAAGTACTTGAAAACGCCATCAGAACAGCGTTTTCATTAAACATGGAGCAATTTAACGTTAATTTAGTTATTGATGAATACGGAAGTGAGGATTTCTTATTAATACAAGAACAGTTAGATGAGCTCTGTCAAAAACATATTATCGAGATCATTTGTAGCAGAGATCAGATTCTAAATTATGCACATTCCTGTATTAAAGTCGACCAACTTAAAAAAATAATATTCCAGAATGAATAAAATAAGGGGTGGATTAAGAAATATTTTATTTTATTTTATTTTATCACAAATATTTTATTTTATTTTATTTTATTAGAAATATTTTATTTCATTTTATTTTATCAGAAATATTTTATTTTATCAGAAATATTTTATTTTATTTTATTTTATCAGAAATATTTTATTTTATCAGAAATATTTTATTTTATTTTATTTTATCAGAAATATTTTATTTTTTTCTGAATTTCAGTGAAAAATCAACAAATTTCGTGTTTTTTGAGGGGTATTTTACCCATCTTGGGTGATTTTGTCCATTAGATCGTCGGGTAAAGTTGCTTGATTCTCTAATTGATTTTAATTGAATAAAATATCAAAACCAGTAAATCAGTAAAAAATTACATATTTTTGAGCAAATTTTACTGATATTTGAGCTAATTTTACTGATATTTGAGCTAATTTTACTGATATTTGAGCTAATTTTACTGATTTTTTTCTAATTTTTGCTGGTTTTGGTATTTTATTCAATTAAAATCAATTAGAGAATCAGGCAACCCCCCCCCCCGATCTAATGGATAATTCAGAAAATAAAATAAATAATAAATCTGAGTACCAACTAACCCATCAGAGTTATAAATTTGACCATTTTACATAAATCTGAGTACCAACTAACCCATCAGTTTCAGAAAAAATAAAATATTTCAGAATAAATAAAATATTTCGGAATAAATAAAATATTTCCGAATAAATAAAATATTTCAGAATAAATAAAATATTTCAGAAAAAATAAAATATTTCAGAATAAATAAAATATTTCAGAATAAATAAATAATAATTCAGAATAAATATAATCTCAGAATAAATATAATCTCAGAATAAATAAAATATTTCAGAATAAATAAAATATTTCAGAATAAATAAAATATTTCGGAAAAAAAAAATATTTCAGAAAAAATAAAATATTTCAGAAAAAATAAAATATTTCAGAATAAATAAATAATAATTCAGAATAAATGTAATCTCAGAATAAATATAATCTCAGAATAAATAAAATATTTCAGAATAAATAAAATATTTCAGAATAAATAAATAATAATTCAGAATAAATAAAATATTTCAGAATAAATAAATAATAATTCAGAATAAATAAAATATTTCAGAATAAATATAATCTCAGAATAAATAAATAATAATTCAGACAGGGTTGCTTTGGTCGTTACCTGCTGACATCATTTTTCTTAAGTATCTTATGCGGGTACTGATTGTTTTATTCGTTTCGTACTCGTGGGATAACAGCGATCTAATTCTTTCTACTGCGACAGAAAGAGGAACAAATTCATTTACTTGATCATCGCTCACCATAGCCAGTGACTGAAACATAGCTGCCTGAATCCGCTTTATGAACTTGTATTGAGATGATAGAACGTACTTATTTTCAATCTTAAGCTCTTCTAACGTTTCAAAATCAGATATTATTTTTTCAGGATTTAGTTCATCAGATATATTGATTCCGTTTTCTTCTAGTTTTTTGATAGCAGAAATAATGTCTTTGATATTTTCATGGTTCATTATATAATATATAAATCTTTAAAATAAAAAAATATTATCCCTATAGAACCCCTATCGAGTCTTTAGCGAGTTCGTCGGGATGTTTCAAGGACAGTACAGCCAAGAACTCGCAGATTGCCATCACATTCTACCAAGTTCACCAGGCACACAGAACATTACCCTCTATGAGAGCCCCTAACCCGCCAAACAACGGTCTAGAGGCCCAAGAACTCGCAGATTGCCATCGCATTCTACCAAGTTCACCAGGCACACAGAACATTACCCTCTATGAGAGCCCCTAACCCGCCAAGCAACGGTCTAGAGGCCCAAGAGGGGGGACGGCACAAACATATATTATGAAATGGAACCTCTATTCGAGTCTTTTAGCAGGTTTAAGTATGCAATGAATGACGACACAAACATATATTATGAATGAACCTCTAGTCGAGTCTTTAGCAGGTTCAGTAAATATGCAATGAAATATATATAATGAAATGAAATATATGTAATGAGATCGAATGAAATGAAATGAGATGTAATGAATGAAATGAATGAATGAAATGAGATGTAATGAATGAAATAAAATGAGGCCATTTTCTCCGCTCAACAGAACACCCACCCACCAAATAATCAACCCGTGGGAAATACAAAAACATGTATCTACCACGTTTGACATGGTAGGATGGTGTTCTGAGAGCGGAGAGGGGCTGGCGGAGCCCCAATTAATTATAAAAATCGCAATTATGCGCACACCACCGACAAGTTGTCAGCCATGGGGATTCGATCCTGGACCGCGAGCGTCACAGTCCAATACGATACCAATTGAGCCATCGAATCTTGTTAGAAACATATGTTTCGGAAGTTAATATATAGCTAAGGAACTAATTTCAAATATATTTACACTAAAATAGCGGTTTCTGAATAATAATAATTTCCACACTTAAATAACTATTTCTGCATTCAAATAACGGTTTCTGAATTATAACAGCGGTTTCTGAATATATCTGTATTATAAAACAGACTGCAAATACAAACCTGCGAAATCAATAACGGATTGTGAAATACACCTGTACACCATAACAACGGTTTCTAAGTTGATTTTAAATGCAGCATATACAGCTACCTGCGGATCAATAACAGCGGTTGTAAAATTGCCCTGATTTCTCGTAATGTTGTATGATGGGAAATATTTAAAAACCATAAATATACTTCTACGAGTAATTAATTACGACGTAATTAGTTAAATTGACTAATTACGATCATAAAAAATCAAAAATCTACGAAGAAAAATATATATTACAAAGTAATCTCCCTTTTGTATAATCAAAAATTCAGTAGTATACGATTATACAGTACTGGGTCTCCTCAAATAATAATATAATTCAATGTGGTGATGATAATTATTGATACTGAAAGGTGATTTTCTGCTTATATTTCTTTGAGAAAACGGTTTTATATATATTTTCTGCTACATTTTGTACTGAATACGGATGAATATTAAAGTATTTCGCAGCAGAACATATCGAACGAAATATAATTTCTTCGCCAGTTTCTGTGTTTGTGGAATTTACCGCCCTTCTAGAAACTGTCTTACATCTTCCAGTATTATCACGTGCAGAGTTCTGACTTTGCGTGACAACCCTCAGATTGGATAAACTATTGTTCTGAGGATCCCCGTCAATATGATCGATCACAAGACCATCTTTGATCACCCCGAAGAAACATTCGTACGTAAATCGATGACAAAGATACCTTTTCTTCCCAACAGTGAATCTAAGATAGCCAGTATTATCAACAGTACCAACCGGTCGCTTCAACATGCAATTTCTAATCATGCCATTACGATCTGATTCGTAATTCTTAATGACAGGATGTGGGACAAATATATTTTGCTCCATTATAATAATATTATTTGTTTAAATCATTGTTTGTCTGAAATCTTGATATATAATCCTCCACGGATTTTATAGCGTTTTCACCATTATTATTTTTTTTTGTCATAATATCTTTTAAGTTCTCTGAACCGTTTTCCCCCGCACTTTCCACATAATTCTGTTTTTCCTCGCACTCCAATACCACACTGCAGACATGGTATTGGTCCTAGACTCCCCCGCCGTATGCCCTGTAAGTGCATCCAACAAAATTCACTTCTACAGGATTTGTTGCATCGATTTACTGAACCGATCATCAACCATCTGCATTGAGACATTGTATATATAATATTTTTTATTTAAATATTTGTTTTAATTATATGAACGAGTTTGAGAAATTATCCCAAACTAGGCCTGTTAAATATAAATTCAACCTCGACAGATTATCTTCTGACTTGCCAGTACGAGATTTGGTTGATCCGAAAAATAAAAGTCTGATCTTAAAAATTCACGACGCCAAGAAAGAATTTTACACAGATGGTGCATCTCACACATGGTCAACGTTCAAGATTATTCGCAATACTGTCAAGGACGCCACAATGAATGACAAGCGAGCGGCGACTATCATTAACTACATCACTGAATACGAGGGCAATCAAAAATATTTCTTCAAAGTAAAATTTATTGTACTAACATAAACAGGTAGTTGGAGTATCCGTGACAAATATGATCCTGTCCTTGGTAATAATAAAACTGTCATATTAAGTAAAAATTCCAGACCGGGTCTATTGACGGGTATTGATAAACCGTATTATGAGCGAGCGTATTCTGTAACAGCGGTTATTTATGGAATCTATGAGATAAACAAAAAACCCAACGTTGATAAACTGGCACCCATGAAATTTTCAAAAATAAATTGTGTATCCGAACGAGTAATAGAACACTTTACAAACGCGATGCGTGGAAATGGATTAACTGATTTAAGGCGTAAAAAATAAACTCATGGGCTGATTCAGTTAAGGATACCGGTGCTACAATAAAAGATGTTGCTGAGTTAGGAAAAATATTAAAATTTCCAATAGCAGTATCAACAATAACCGGAGAAGTACTGTACGAATCTAAATATAAATCGAAAGGAGCTTCAATAAATATTATTGATCATAACGCGCACGCATGGACCAGCGCAGTATCAATATTTCCACGTGATCGAACTGTTAGATTTTACCCCCCAGATAATTCTGGGGCAGACATGTTTGATTTTATCAACGAAATAAGTAAAAACGATCGTGTATCGGTATGGTTATTTAAAAGTGATGAGGAAGGTGAATTTGATCAGTTTGTTAGACCAAATGGTGAAATATATCGAACAGAATTCCTCCATAACGAGATGAAAAATCTCGCGGAAAAGTTTTTAGAGTGCAAGCACTCCACGGAAAATACTGGCAAATTACTAACTAATTGTTTTACCGTTCCATCTGTTGCGGCTCATTTCGCCAGAGAAAGAAATTCATGGAAACCAATACGATTTGATTTACTTGAAGATGTGCGCGCAAGTTGCGTCGAATACGGACACGGCGGATTGTGGAATACCAAGTATAATTACAATGATGTTATTTCGGTTGATATGGTTGCATGTTATCCAGGAAGTTTTCTAGGATACGGAGATTGTTCTGTGTACTTTAAAAGATTTGGTCACCCTACAAACGAGATGACGCGAGTGGCAATTAATGGACCATTACTTGATTTTGATCTGACTGGATTTGCTTGTGTTGAATCATTCGAGTTTAATGAAAATCTTCACAACATTTGTTATGTTTGGTTTGGTAGACATTTTTGTGAAAAACGTTGGGTGCCTATAGTTTTATTACGATATATGCTAGATTGTGCGATACTGACATCGTTGGTGGTCAGTGAGGCGATTATATCATATCACGCGCAGACCGAAGTTTGGTTGCCCATGCCAGATTCTATCAATCTCGATGAAGTTATTAGCGAGTTTAAGGAAAAATGTCCTGATGTTTCCGAAGATGATATTATCAAAGAAGCTCCTAAAATTCTCGAGATTAAACTCAAAACCGCAAAAGATCTCGGTAGAAAAATTATAGGCAAATTTACTCAAGGTGGTGCATATGATCATAAAAGACATCACGCACGATTAATTCTAGATGATGCCGAGTACGATTTTATAATCGCTGATACAACAGCGAGAAATATATTTGTAAATCGAGAAGGTGTTTATTTATCCGACGGAACAAAATTGGGCACGATCGTTAGTTATATAAATGACGTCTCCCCACAGTATACTCATCTAAGATCTTCCATGCTGGCTTATGTTTCTATAAATTTATTATCGATGATTAATAGATTTCCTGAGACCGCAGTCAGAGTCGCAACAGATTAATTTTATATTTCGAGTAAATATTTAGAATCTGTTATGAAATTTACAAGTAATGATGAACGATGGAGTTCGTGGATAATAAAAAAGGAAATATTACACAATTACACAGAATCAGCAGATGTTCCAATGAGAGATTTTTATCGTGAGGGTAATAAAATATCAGAAATGTCGAAAGCACCATCGTTGAGTGATCTAATAACTAGATATAAGACAGTATATCTCAATGGACCTGGTGGATGCGGCAAAACGACTCGAGCAATTAATGTTTTTAGAAATTCAGATATGATCGTGCTGACACCCACACATAGACTTGCACGCGAGATGAAACAACGGCAAGTACAATCGTGCACGTATCATAGTTTCTTTCGGTGGCGCGGGGATACATGGACTCCTGAACGAATGGGAGAAAAATATATACCTAAAATAATTATTTGGGATGAGATATGCACGGTGTCATTGGATACATTAAAAATGTTTCTTGATTGGTTGTTGACGAAAAATACCGCTGTGGTGGTGTGTGGCGATCATGGTCAACCGCCGCCTTTTGTTTGACCATCTCCACATGATTGGTTAAAAAATTTCGTTGATTATTACGAAGAAATAGATGATGATCATAGAGCTCTCGATGCAAATTTAAAGGAATTTAAAAAATTAATCAGATTACAATCAAACAAAATTCAGTGTGAAATAATACGTGGAGTAATCTCAGAGACCTCAATGAGTGATTTTTTAAATTTATGGAAACCCACCGATTTGATAGTAGCAAGCAGAAAAATAATCAGAGACGCTTTACAACAGCAGTTATTTCAACTACATAAAGAAAAATATTCAGAATTACCCGTACCGTTGTGTTATTGACCATCAGATACACGAAAACAAAATGTTAATGTTGATATTCCAGGACAGACTGAAAAACAGAATCTCGTATTAAATGATATTGTCGCCGTTGATATCAGCGTAATCGAAGATGTATTACGCGCTGACAAATCTCCATGGGTGTTGGGATACGCTATGACGATCCACTTGTCTCAGGGATTAACTATTTCTGACACACGAGTCTGGATTGTAGACGATCGTATCGAGTGGTCAAATTTAGTTTATTTAGCGGTATCGAGGGTCAGAAAAATATCTCAATTACGTAGAATCATAATTCCTGAAATCGTTGATAAATTTAACATCATCGATGATGATATAATAAGAAAAAAATTAATCGGATACAAACAATCTGATAAAAAAAATAAACGTGACTTTGATCTTGATGTTGAATTTATTATTGAGTTCAAACAGCAGCAGAATAATCATTGTACAAGTTGCAATTGTATAATGTTATGGCGGTATTCGAGTAATGATTCAAGACAATTTACCGTAGATAGAAAAGATAATAGTCGCGGTCATACACGAGAAAATACCATGTTGACCTGTCTTGAGTGTAATCGACGTAGAGGCGCCAGCGCCTTGGGTGCTAGTTAAGTGATCGCGGTGGTAGTTGTGTATCCGTGTATGAGGAGCAGCCGAATCTAATCTGTAGATTGCAGGTCTACCTGAGGATCTTGTCACGGTGGATATTTTGTGTGCGGTAACACTCCAAATAGGATCAGTCGCTCTTTTTTTACCACCTTCAAGTTCACCAGGTTCATATAAATATCTGACTGTAACATCACCCAATATTTTTTGTTTTTCAACATCTTTTCTTTGTGTTAGTATATTTTTTTTGTGACTGCGCTAATGGGTTTCATGTTGGTTGTTCGTGTAATCTCATTATTTAATGCAGCTATCACGTTTGGTAATCTTGCAACCCATTCGCGAGATCTTTTATCCTGAATAAATTTCCTCGCATATTGATATCCAAATAACCGCTCAGCGAGTGTTCGATTAAATCGCTCAACAATTGCCTGATCACGGTGAATTGCAGTATGACCTCGTCGTATTTTGGTATTATGTTGTTTCATCAACGATGATACTGGACCAAGAAATTCCTTACCAGGATCAACCTGTAATAATTGTGGCCATCGCAGACCACCTCGTTGATAAATTCGTTCAAACGCATCGGCTGCTTCAGATGATGTTTTCGTTGATAGAGGTTCTGCTTCTTTATATCTACTTGCAACATCAACTACGGTTAACGCGTACTTGTACGTTTTTCTACGTACAGTATCATGCGGTAAAAACAGAATATCTGCTTGATGAACTTCATTAGGAACACTAACATCGAAATAAGCGTACTGAATTCGTTTCGGTGGTGGCAGGTAAATTTGCCATATTGCTTGTTTGGATAACCACGCTTTAGCAGTAGAATGTTTAACCGCTGCTGCATCAGCAAGTTTACCAATTGCTGCTTTGCCTCTCCAGTATCCTCTTGGTGAATAATAAATCGATTCCATTTATATATTACCAGCCCCAAGCGCTAATTTACTTTTCATCGCGGATCTTACTAACCAATTAGCTAATGATTCTCTAATATTTTTATTTTTTATGGAATCAAGCGCGTGAATTAATTTCACATCTGCAATATGCCTATCTTGTAGATTTTTACTTTTATACGCAACATCATGAGCGTGACAAGCTCGATCAATAGCGTTTACTGGTTCCTCGCCTGGCTTTGGTTGATCTTGATTATCGAGCCTGATATCAAGTCTGGTACCAGGACCGCAATAATTATATCCTGGTAGATGTTTTTCTCCGCTGTATTTAGCCCATGGAGTACCTGGAAACTTTGACATCAAATTAGCAATATCACCACCTCGCCTATTAGGTAAAAACGAATAATTTCTTCCTACCGCACACAGAACATTTTCCACCATACGCTATTTTTTTATTTTTTGTTGTAACCGTAGCTAAATCAGTAGTTGGAGTTTTAAATCTACAGCGTAAGCAATATAAATTCATGATATAATATATATGGATATAATTGATTTCTCAGCAACAAGAAAACGAGAGCCAGTTAAACACCACCCTGCGTTACCAAATTCCATCAGAATGATTATCATAGGACCATCTGGATCGGGTAAGACGCAGTTATTACTTAATTTAATAATGAGATGGTTGAAATGGGATAAATTGTATTTAGTAGCACCATCCGCTGATGATCAACGATGTTATGATGTACTTAAAGATTTCAATGAAAACGCGCGATTACTGGACGAGGGTAATGATGTTATAGAGTTTATAACCGATATTGATGAAGCACCGTCCGTGGATGTTTTAGACGGATTTATTAATAATTTAGTTGTATACGACGATGTGATGCTAGATAAACAAGCAAATCAGCTAGAATATTTTCTCGCGGTAGACATAAAAATACAGATGTGATCTATGTTACTCAACGATATACACAAATACCAAAAGTGATCAGGGACAACTGCAATATTTTAGTTGTGTTTAATGGCGTAGACACACACACGCTGCGAAATATTCATCAAACTTGGTGTGGTGGTGACATGGATATAATTAAATTCAGAAATTTCTTCTCACGAGCGCAAGCTACTCCGCATGGATTTATAACAATAAATTTACATGATCCAAGAACAAGATATCGTGTAGGTCTTGATAAAATCTTTTAATTAATAGCAGCAGTGAGGGCGCCTACCAACGTTGGTCGTCCAGTAATTAAACAAAAAAATAAATAAACACGTAGAGTACTTTATTTTTCAGCTACCTTTTCGAACTAAGGTTTTATTGATGGGGTTGGTTTCAACAAAAAAATAAAACATCTCAAGGAAACGTTTATTTGTGAAAATCTGGACCTTTCTACGAGATGATTTTTATTTTGTTTGTTTTATTTGTTTGTCGGAATTCTATGGTCTGTTCGCCCTCTCTGCTGCTGTTCACATGGGAGTAATTTAAAAGTGACCACAGATCACAGTGATCATATGGGATTACTTAACAAGTGATAACAGAATAAATGGCGACAACGTGAGAGTCTTTCCAAATTATGATGTGTGTGTGTGTGTGTGTGTGTGTGTGTGTGTGTGAAAGAGAGAGAGAGAGAGAGAGAGAGAGAGAGAGAGAGATTTGGATTTTTAACGTAGCTTTAACGATTTTTCAGTCATATCCAAATTATGATGTGTGTGTGTGTGTGTGTATGATTTGGATTTTTAACGTAGCTTTAACGATTTTTCAGTCATATCCAAATTATGATATAGTATCTGTCAACATTTATTTCAGAAAATATTTTCAGTTTGAACATGGGAATAGTTTGAAGTGATCACAGAGTAGTTGTCTATAATCAATCAGAAAAAAGTGAAAAGCTTTATGGTGAGTGCAATTTGCAAGTGATCGATGCATGTAATAATCAGTTCAAATTCAGTTTCCTTCTTATCTTTAATCTGAACAGATTTGAACACGTATACATTACATGGTGTGTATAACATCATCACCTTTTGGCAGAAGTGTAAAAACAAACTTGAACGTGTGTAACTTTAAACGTGTGCAAATTTAGTACTTAAAATAGACGTTGGTATGTTTCTTATCTGCAGTGGAACAGTTTTTTTTTAAATGATATAAAATTTGTAGAGAATCAGAAGTCTTCATTTAATTATTTCTCATTTCTTCATAACCAGCTGTCTAACTGTACTCTGTAGTCTGTCTCTCTCTATGCCTCTCTATCTCTGTCTGTCTCTGTCTGTCTGTCTGTCTCTGTCTCTGCCTCTGTCTGTCTGTCTCTTTCTCTCTCTCCATATATATATATATATGTATATATATGTATGTATATATATGTATGTATATATATATATATATATATATATATATATATATATATATATATATATATATATATGTGTGTGTGTGTGTGTGTGTGTGTGTGTGCGTGTGTGTGTGTGTGTGTGTATATGCATGCGAACGCATATACAAATATTCATACACGTATGACTTTTAAGTAATTGTGCATCAATTAAGCCACATAAGGAACACTGTGATTTAGTTTCTCCTCTGAAATTACGATATGTTCATTTTGCCCGATAAGTCAGTGCATGACTGAACAGTTCTAGTAGAATTTTACGCAAGGACAGAGCCACTATTTGTTTCTGTATGTGTGAGAGCTATTCAACATCTTTCTGGAGAGAATTATGGCAGACGTGCTTGATAAACATACAGTTACATTCATCATCGGAGGCAGAACAATCACCAATTTACGTTTTGCTGATGACATTGATGGACTAGCAGGAATTAGCTAGCTTAGTAGAGAGCCTTGACTAAACCTCTGCAGCATATGCCGTGGAAATTAGTGCAGAGAAGACCAAAATGATGACCAACAACATAAAATGCATCAGCACTGACATCAGGGTCCAAGGCACAAAGCTTGAAACAGTCCGCAGCTTCAAGTATTTTGGGGCAACTGTAGCAGATGAAGGATCGAAGCATGAACTACTCTCCACGATTGCATAGACAACAGCAGCACTGACAAAACGGAATCCCATCTGGAAGGACAAGAACATCGCACACAGCCCAAAGATCAAACTGATGCACTCACTGGTGATCTCCATATTTCTCTACGCCTGAGAATCATGGACCATAAACAGCAGACATGGAGAAAAGGATACAGACTACAGAGATGAGATGTTTCTGAAAGATCCTCGGCGTCACACACAAAGACCAATGAAGAAATACGGCAAAGGATAAGACAAGCCATTGGGCTTCACGATGACCTCCTGATCATAGCGATTAAACGGAACCTGCAGTGATATGGGCATGTCTCATGATGATCAGGACTTGCCAAGACAATCGTACAAGGCACTGTACAAGGAAGAAGAGAGGCAGGCATAGAAAGAGGTGGGAAGATAACATAAGAGAGTGGACAGGCCTGACACTCAGCGACTCACTAAGAAAGACGGACAATCTAGAGCAATATAGTAAGCTGGTTGTTATGTCTTGTGCGGTGCCCCAACGGTCTTCCAGACTACGGGACTGATGATGATGATGATGATGATGTGTGACAGGAACAGGTTGTTGCATTGTTGCATGATATTAGCTAGAATAAAACCAAATAACGTAAAATAATCTTCATGCTACAGCTCGGCTGTCTGAACGATGTTTCATATTTATGGATTAAAGCCAGTGTTGAATTAATGAATCTCATTACATGTGTTTCCTTCCTGGAATTGCAACATGCAACATAAATGATACATTCCGAGGACACCTTTTCCTCTATCAATATTTTACATTTAAATAAAAAGTGGTTGACGATGTACCGCAAATAGCCATTTCCATGCCTAATGCTAAATATGGTTTAAGCTCACGAAGAGCTGTACAAGTTACAGACAGAAGGCAATTCTCATGATAATCGGCAAGCTTGAAGTCAGGGATCTTTATTAAGTCAGACTTTACTCGAATAAAAAGTGTTACTTATACCTGACTTATGTATTATTTATATTATTGTAAATGCACTTATAATTAGAAAATGCATTTTATACAATTCGCACATGGTCTGATATGTACACTATATGTAAATATTATGCAGTCGAACATTATATGCGTCTTGCAGAGTAAATCTATTTTGATCGCGATATGACAACAGCTTTTTCTGTTGCTATGACAGTTTAGGGTTGATATCGTATAAATACATTTCGTAACAGGAAGAAGGAAATACGTATTTAAATCAACCTATAACCAATGTTTAATCACTAATATTTGTTTTTACTTTAATCGAGATTAAAATAGTTTGACCAAGTGTATTTTATGAGAAACCTCCATTTCAGAAGTTCATCGATGTATTTTTTCTTAATAGATTTAGTTCGCGAGTTTTAATTGTCAATTACCTTACTCCACGGACCCGAAATGAGTACAAAATAAAATGTAAAACATAAAATTTATGTCGGGTGATTTTGTTATGCCTGATTATAACTTTTACAACATGAAGGTGGTCCCTAATTATACATGATTTATGTGCATTATGTTCCAAAACTAACATATGCTTGATTTCATTCTTCAGATATGTTTGAGAAAAGTACAACATCTAGTTGGTGATACAAAACAAATTAGCTTGTATATTTAAAATGGAAGTGAAGGAACATACTTAATTCATAGAGTAGATTAAACCCTTATAGAAAACCTACGGAACACTAAGTTCAATTCTTCTTAAAGGTCTAAGAAACCAATGAATAGGTTAGATTAGGCAGGATTTCTAATCTGTCAGGGAAAGCGGAGATTATGTCCATAACGTTAATGGGTTTAATGTGCACACACACACACACACACACACACACACACACACACACACACACATCTATATATATATAGAGAGAGAGAGAGAGAGAGATAGAGAGAGACAGAGACAGAGACACAGAGTACTGTTTGACAGTTGGTTATGAAGAAATGAGAAATAATGAAATGTAGAAGTCTGATTATGTACAAATTGTAGAGAATTCTGATAGATAAATCTTTGCTATACTTTTCATTAAGTTGCAGAGCATAATTGTTCACAATATTAATACATAACTAAATTTGTTTTTTTTTATTTATTTATATGCTGAAACAAAAATGTTTACATATAGAAATGCCCATAACAGGTCAGACGCATGTCAAAACCTGACAGAACAGATTCATTTGTATTGAAAATATTCATGAGAAAATTTAGATGAATATTTTGCTTCGTTGTCCAGTCGCTTCCAAATTGTTTTCCAATAGTAGTAGAATTATAAACCTGAAAAAGACAGTAATATATATATATATATATATATATATATATATATATATATATATATATATATATATATATATATATATATATATATATATATATTCATTTGTTTATATAACTATATAAGATTGTTGACAGAGACAAACATATCGAGACAGATTTTTTTCTTTCATTTGTTGATTTTATATCATTTAGAAAACTTTTCGAATGCAGATAAAACACATTCCAACGTTAATTTTAAGCACTAAATTGTAACAGAATAGTTGCGAAATATCTCTAAGCATACGTATACTTAGGGAAAATGAGAAACAGGTCCAATGTCTCGTCCCAAGAAGCAAATATATTGCCAGCCCAGTCCTCTTAAATTAAATAAATACATATATGATGCATATTAGAAAAGGTTAACAAAAAAAATAATGAACTAAAAGTCAGAGGATATCAAAGCTAACAAGACCAATTTGTTGTGTCAGAGCGAGCCAAGAAGAAGGGGAAAGGGAACCAAATAATACACACCCTAGACAAGGATTGAACAGGCGAAGAAAGAATCGCCTCCAGTAAGCAGATAAAACTAACCACTAAGGGTTTTATACCAGTTTGAAGCAATAGACCTGTCAGACCTTCTGCATAAGCCAATCAGAAATCGTCTTCCATAACACGAAGGGATTACGAATGAAAATAAATAAGATTTCTAATATGGCAAAAGGATGCTATTATCAACCTAGTGCAGCAGTTTTCGAAACTTTACGACGCCATTGCAAAAATGTATAAATGCGAAACAAGCTAAAGAGGAATGTGTAATTGTTACTGTAGGGTTTGCGAGTGTGTCCAGTTTACATTGTGTAGGCAAGTTACATTACACTAGATAACCGGGTCATTCCCGCTACGCAGTACCAAATCGTACATCACACGCACCTTGCAGCGAAGGTATATACATAGACCTTCAAGTGATGGCACATCGGCATACACACTGTTAAATTAAATTAAAAGAATATTTGAAACTAATCTGCAATCTAACAATGTATATAGTGACAATCCAAGGAGAAAGACGCAGCAAAACCCCCCACCACCGCCAAATAAGTTCGTTGAAACTATTAAACTATGTTTGATCGTAATTAACCCTAAAGCTTGTAAATTATTTACTGCTATTATAAAAATGTAACCGGCTTTATCGAAGCATGTGTTAGTTATTACTAAAATATAACTTATAAAAGAAAACACAGTACTTTAATATGAAATCAGTACGAAAATGACATGCAAAGAGCCACGTTGAAAGCAGGTTTGCTTTAACTCTTTTTCAAAGCTCTTTCTTCTGCCTTTTAAGTCGGCAGTATAAACCGTCAGTTTAGATATGGGATAAATGTGTCTGTTTAAAATTCAGTCTTACTACCAACATGATTAGTAAGAACTTATATGAGTATTTTGTTCTTGGCTACTTTGTAAGACGTACAATTCTTTTTTATTCATTCGTCGAGTTAGAGTCGGTATTTCGACCTATATGCATAAAATGTGACCTAACCTGCTTCGCATGCAGGTCAGCCATGCGCGGATGAAATATTCCTAATCATCGATCAACAAATTGTGCAGGGTCAATTAGTGCAATTTGTCATATTAATGTGGCACAAAATTCCGTCCTAAGTAATATTCTTGTAAATGGTATTCGAAGGAAGATTTATTTGAAATGAATTATGTTATTCTATCTCACCAGACTGTTTACATCTTAGTGCAATAATACCCCTTAACAAAGCTTGGACTGTAGTCGCCACGCAGAACCCGGCGAAATAAAATAAAATAAAATAAAATAAAACAAAAACAAAGCAAACAAATAAAACAAGAATGCTGAAAATTATCTACAGGTAAAAGGAAACCTATCCTGGTTCGAAAGAAAATTCCAGACCCTCCCAGCCTAACATCCCTCTAAAAAATCTAATAGTCGGTCTCTGAAAGTTTCATTATTATCTATGTATGGTTTTGCATTGCCTGCCGTAAGAAACGTGAAACTGTTAGCTACAATAAATGTTAAATATTTCATCTCATACTTACACAATTTTACTTTCTTCCATTGTTGTTGAATAAATTGGTAATAATAGGCAGGATTACGATGAGGATTATCACTGTAACGAAAAGTCAGTTGAAATGATTATGAGGATTATCACTGTAACGAAAAGTCAATTGAAATGATTATAATGGAATTTTCAGTTAGAATTTCCAATTTGAAAAGCTTGTCATCGTGTTTATTAAAAAAGAAAATATAGTCTGTCTCTGTTAATCTCCCAATACGTTTTCCGATATTTTCTAGTCAAATATCACAATTAGATGTTTACATGTATAACTAGTCTGACGTAATAATCTATATAGTCCTTTGATCTGATAATAAGCCCAGGCTGAATGATAAGCCATAGTTATAAATGTTGAGTGCTGTCTGCTAAAGAGATATTCTGCTGATAATAAAACACACATCCTACTTTTAATATATTTATTACTCTGGCCTCATGGTTTTATCAACCATAGGCAATTAGCATGATTCTTTGTTGAGCAACATATACTTGGAGAAAATCTCCTTTTAATAAACATAACAACACGAAAAATACCGACATAAATACATTGTATTTCAATGTAAAACGTTGATGAAAGTATTGACTTATCGGTTTTACCTTTTTCCTAGAGGTCACATTTATATATATATATATATATATATATATATATATATATATATATATATATATATATATATATATATATATATATATGGACCTGCAATCAAATGCATACTTACAGGGAAATATGAACGAGAGGATGCCACCGAATCCGCCACCGCCAAATTGACCACCTCCAAATCCTCCTCCATATCCACCGCCAAATCCGCCGCCGTAACCCCCGTACCCACCAATACCTTTGCCACCATATCCACCATATCCACCAATAAATCCTGGGTATACACCTCCATAGTTGTATCCACAGGTAAGACCAATAAGGCTTATAATGACTAGGGCAACTAGAACCATTAGCTTGGCCATATCTTCAAGCAAGATAAAATAACATTTTAAGAAAGCTCATACATAATGAGTCAATAATTTTCAATATGAATCACATTTCATGAGAAGAATTTAAAGAATGTAAGAAATATGTGTAAATTTATTGATCCAATTATGATTGTATTTCATAAACAAAGAAGGCTCATGACCTGTATTTCAATGCTTGTTACATATATATTTTAGTATACGCACTTATTAAGCATGTGCGTGTTCTGATATGATGAAACGAATAATATATGTGAAATTATGCCAATATATTTGATCCAAAATATGCCTACATGATTTTACTAATAATATAAATTGTACAAATATTTCATCCGGATATGTACGAGTGGAATTTAAAAACGTTCCGAATTATGTGTGTGCAGAAAATCAATCAGACTTTATTTCTTCTTTAAGAAGAGTTCATCTGCAAGTCTACAGGACAGAAAAAGAGAAATTTAACCATTTACAATGATGATTTGGAAACGCATTCCAGAAAGTCAATGATACTTTTTAAAACTAATACAGATGAGGAAGGAACAAACGAAATACCAAAAATTAGCAAATACTTCCGAGCTCGCAACATAGCATATAAAAGCCATGCATAAATCTAAGAGATAGAAAATAAGAAAAAATGACGAAAGTGAAAACAGTTACTATAACAGTACGGGTCCATTAATGATAAAGATGTTTGCTTTAAAAATTGTGTATTGGAAGTTACAAACGTTTGGTCGGATCTAATCTGGGAATTTCTACTTCTGACGAATGTATGGTCCTCAGGCTAAGAAGTGTACTCGTTGTGTAAGGACGAGAAAATGGAATGAACAGATCTGAAAATCATGAGGTTGTGTATTGTCCTGTCCACTTCCAAAGTCAGTTTTTAAGGGTTTTAATAACTGCGACTCGTCATTCCTTTGTATTAAGCTATATTTGAGGTTCATGTCAAAACATACCAAACTCGTACCAGTCAAAGTCGCTGGCAATTTGTCTTGTTAACACACATGATGTGACCACATGCTGAAGGAGGTCTCAATATTGCTGACCACATTTTTGGCAGTGAGTAACATCATGAGCTGGCTGTAATACTCATGGTTAATTTGCGTTCCTAATTATTCTTGGTAATGTAGCACAAAGTTTAAACGAGAATCAGTGCTTCGGGTGTATTGAGAAATCATGCTATCTATTGAATTATTAATAATATAAATAATTTCCAATCTAAATCCAGTATCTCCCTAAATTGTCATTTTCAAATCAACCACTCTCCCGCTCATTGATCGCATACACAATGCTTTCACAGAACAAGGGCCAGCTTCCATGGATAAGTGACTAAATTTAAAACGACGAAACCTCCCCAGAATTGAAGAACGTTATTTTGGTTTTCTATCGGCGGTTATCGATTTATTGACAGGTTCATCGAATCGAAATAGCTATAACAAGATCTTCAGAGCATTTAAAAAACCACTCGTGCAATATTTGTAGTTTGTTAAATACATTTCATTATTCTGATATATCATTCGTGACCAGAAACAAGATCAAGCCATATTCTCTTCATTTCAGAGAAAATTTACATATCCTAACGGAGTTTAGTTTATTGCTCAAATGCGAATTAGATAAAACCAAACATCAGCTACATTGTATATACTTTCCTCATTAAGGACCCTTTTCAGCAATGATAGAAGTATGGAAGAATATGACCAGAACCGAGCCAATAGGTTTCGTGTCCTTCAAAACTTTAACGATATCCAAGACGGCGCTGGCGGTTTTCTTTATTAATTGGTTTTATGGGCCTTTGCTTGTAATTTTATTTTGTAATTTCATTTTACTGATCACGCGTAAGATACATCTATGTTAATCGAACATGCTCATTGTAATTATTAGGTTTAAACAGGCAGTTTTTTAAAAAAAGTATTATTAAAGATTGAATACATTTAGTGATGCGTAACCGACACCGATCCGCATTTTATGACAGACGAAGTTTAATATATGACTTTTTACGTACGTAGATATTTGTTTCCTTATTGTCAGCTTTTCTGAACTGAGGAACTAGACAAGGAATCAAATATCTTTTGCATATTTTTAGATAGGTATCTCTCTCCTTTTTCCTAATTGTATCGTAAATGCTTACCTGACTCTTGTGTGTGCAGATCGATATCTCTTTGCTTACTTCCTCCCACAAAATTCGTTATCACGTTATTGCCTCTGCCGGTAGATACCTTCGTCTTTTATATACGGCTCGATGAGGCATGGACCGGCACACCTATGAATGCGGACGAACAAGATTAAAATCAGCGATTGGTCGGAAAGTTGAATAAAATATTCGTTTCCGTGTAGCTTTAAATTTTAAAAAGGCAATGAAAAGTACTCAAACGATATTGTTGATGTTATTCTGTATGGTATTCAGAAACTCTTGCACTTTTGTGACCTGATGATTAATCATTCGAATGGTGTGATAGAGTTAAATCGTAAGGGAAGTATGTACGTCATTTCCTCGACATAGTCAGTATATAAGATATGAGTGTATCCCTATTCAAGCAAAGCAAATCGCTAGCAAAAAGAAATATGCTAACTGTTTTCATTTGATTACAATATTGTGTGCGAGGAAATAAAATATTCCGATGCCTCGTAAATCTATGTTTTGGGCGGGAAATAAATAACGAGCTTACTACTAAACACACACACACACACACACACACACACACACGATAAATAAAATGAGTTTAACTTTTTCTCAGTAGATTCTGAAACAAATGCGAATGTCAGTGTTTTATATGAAAGGAAGCGATATAAAAGCTTTTTTGTTGTTGTTGTGGGGTTTAACGTCATTTTTCAGCACACTATAGGCTATGCATGGCGGCCAGTATTAATATAAAAGCACTGAGCGAGATAATGTTTAATCCACATGGATCAACAAAACATTCATGTATACAGCTGTAGCTGATTATCAAATATGATTTTATTGATAAAATTATCGCTTTTTTAGGGCGAGCAAACACAGACAGTGTCATTAAGATTAATCCAACTTCATACAAGACGGACCGGTTATCACGGAATCGTATTAAATGCCCTGGATGGGTTTTCTAATGTTCTTTTTCCTTTGAATTTGTTCAGCTCTATACATGAAGAACGTCGTGGCTGAGGGTGGTACAGTCAAGTCAGGCATTTACACGGGGTGCCAAACAATACATATCGTAAATAGAGATTTCTTTCGAAATAAAGTTTTACAAATTTCACGTGTCTTTCCGACACGCACAAATTGTAACACAAAATTTCTACATTTGAAGATTTATTAATTGTGCTTTTAATTTTGGGACTTCAGAGACAGAGTTGTAAATGGAGAAAATTGAATCTCGAAATTTAATGGAGCGAACTATTACGAGACAGCTATTCCTGAAATTCGGTATTTGTGGAATGTTCCTAAGTCGCAAGTTCTCGAAATGTTCATGACGCGGAAATCTCACCATTACACACCATAGCTGGCGCCGAAAATCCTGTCTACGTCTACCACGCTTTAGGGTTGTGAACACTGAAACCTTTGACTAAGCCCCCCCCCCAAAAAAAAATCATTGAATCGTATTTATCTCTGTACGCGTAAAAGCTATTAAGAAAAATTTACAACTGCGTGTAAATGAAAGTGCAAGCAGGAATGAAAGCAATAAAATTAAAATAAACCCATTCCTGAAGAAGAAGTAGAATTATAGCTCATTTAAAGCCAAATCAAAAACACAAAAATCAGCAACAAAATGTCAATGTATACTGTAATTGACAGAAAACTTACTAAATCCACGTATGAGGCTTTGGCAAACGTGTTTATATTACTGGGTATTTCTGCAGGTATCGTGCCGATGCTGTGCAATGGGCAAGCAGTGCCGGATTACCGAAATGGCAGAGTAGGCACCAGCCTACGGGCCCCCCGAAAACGGATCAAAAAAATATTGATAAAACGTATTAGGAGATAATTTGCGGAGGAGGGTGGGGCAAGATTTCTACTGCCATAGGGCATCCACAGGGTTTAATCCGGCACTGTGGGCAAGGCGACCGACTGGAAGGGCTTTACTCAGACCACCATTAGGACAATATAGGTATGTTGTTTAACTTGCTGAAATTGGCTGAAACGAAATTATTTTATTTATAGGATGAAATAACGAAACTTATAAAAGAAAATAATTTCCTGCATATAACACTTTTTTGTGTGAAAGTTATAGTATTGCACCAAAGCATATGAAGTGCCACATAATGTCAAAATAAACACACACGCACACACACACACGCACGCACGCACGCACACACACACACACACACACAGAGTCATACGTATAACCTCAAAGGCAATGTTTTAAGTGCATTATACTATTTTTAAGATATAATATACCCAAATGTCATGCAGCTGACGAAATAACCCTATGAAGGTATAATATACCCAAATGACATGCAGATGACTAAATAGCCATATTTAGATGTAATAAAACAAAATTGCATACAGATGACGAAATAACCGTATATATATGTAATAAACCCAACTGGCATACATGTGATTAAATGACAGTATAAAGATGTAATATACCCGAATGAAAAAATGCTAAGACTGGCTTGTTGGAACATCAGAACAATGCTAGACTCAACCCACAGTACCAGACCAGAAACGACGTTCAGCCTTAATTGCACAGGAACTCTCTCGCCTTGGTATTGACATTGCTGCACTTAGCGAATTCCGCCTTTCAGAGGAAGTCTGAGAGAACTGGGCGCTGGATACACCCTGCAGTGGCCAGGAAAACGAACTACTCAAAAACGACTTTCAGGAGTCGGTTTCATGGTCAAGGACTCAATCGCCATCAAGTTAACAAACCTCCCCACAGGTCACGCTGACTTCATCATGTCCATGTCTCCCATTAGGAAACCAACAACACACCACACTCTTCAGTGTAAATGATCCAACATTCCAGGTGGATCCTTCTGAAAAGGATAAGTTCTACTCTGACCTTCGCAGACTTCTCAAGAGCGTCACAGAGAGCGACAAAATAATCATTCTAGGAGATTTCAATGCCAGAGTGGGCCGAGACTCAGAAGCTTGGGAAGCCGTTCTTGGGAAACATGGCGTGAGTGGCTGCAATGACAATGGATGCCTGCTTCTTGAATTTTGCGCAGAAATACAGCTCACCATCACAAACACCGTATTTCAGCAGAAAGACAACCTGAAAACGACATGGATGCATACTAGATCAAAACACTGGCACCTAATCGATTACATCATAGTACGCCAGAGGGACTTAAAAGATATCCTTCATACCAGAGTGATGCCCCGTGCAGATTGCCACACAGACCATCGTCTTGTCCTATGCAAGCTCAACTTCTACTTTAAGCCCAGGCCTATACAACAAGGAGGAACCCCGAGAAGGAAGCTCCAGATAAAAAACCTGTTGTCTGCAGACGTTAAGGCAGAGTTTCAAGAAAGCCTGCACTCAAGACTTAAAGAGCCTAATTCTTCGCCAGATCTACCCCCGAAAGTGATGTGGAATCACAATAAGGCTGCCATTCTGCAAACCTCAGAAGAAATACTTGGATTCACGACTGAGAAAACAAAGACTGGTTTGATGAAAACAACCAAGAAATCCAAGAACTGCTTGCCAAAAGGAGATCAGCGTACCAAGCCCACCTCGCGCAACCATACTGTCCACTGAAGAAAGCAGCATTCCGCCTTATCTTCAGCTCCCTTCAGTGCAGGCTCAAAGACATACAAAATGAATGGTGGACAAAACGTGCCGGAAGAACCTAGCTGTACGCTGACACTGGTGAATGCAAGGGGTTTTATGAAGCGTTGAAAGTAGTGTATTGTCCTTACTTCCAAATACAGAGCCCCTTAAGGGGTTGAGATGGCCAAGAGCTACTCACTGACATGGAATCTATCTTGAACCGCTGGTCTGAGCACTTCGACACCCTCTTCAGCACTAGCCGCACAGTCCAGGAGGCAGCCATTGACTGCATCCCACAACACCCACCAAAGATGGAAATCGATGAGGCGCCCACACTGCAAGAGACTGTAAATGCCATAGAACAGCTGAAGACTGGAACGGCTGCAGGAAAAGATGGTATCCCACCAGAGATATGGAAGAGAGGAGGCCCGGCATTGCACACCAAACTTCAGGAGTTCTTCGATTGCTGCTGACAACGAGGGAAACTTCCACAAGACCTCCGAGATGCAGTCATCATCACCTGATACAAAAGCAAGGGGAAAGTTCTGACTGCACAAACTACCATGGGATAACTCTGCTCTCTATTGCATGCAAAATCCTTGCTAGGGTGTTTCTAAACAGACTGGTGCCCACCATTGCAGAAGAATATGCTCCAGAGAGTCAATGTGACTCCAGAGCCAATAGGGGCACAACTGAAATGGTGTTCGTCTTGAGACAGATCCAGGGGAAATACCGAGAATAACATAAAGGACTGTACATCACATTTGTGGACGTGACGAAGGCATTTGACACGGTGAGCAGAACTGGACTGTGTAAAATCCTTGAAAAGGTCAACTGCCCTACAAAGTCCTTGCAGCGGTCATCCAACTACATGAAGACCAGCTTGGTCATGTCAGAAACAATAACGACTTGTTACAGACCTTCCCCATCGTAAATGGCGTGAAACAGCGCTGCGCTTTAGCCCCAACAATGTTCTCAATCTTCTTCAGCATGATGCTCTAAAAAGCAACAGAAGATCTTGATGACGAAGATGGCATCTATTTCGTACTGATGGCCAAAAATCTTCAATTTAAGGCGACTTCAGGCCCACGCCAAGACCTTGGAAAAAGTGATTAGTGAACTTCTCTTTGCAGAACTTTGCCAGCTCTTTGGTCTTGAGGTCAACCTAAAGAAAACTGAGGTACTTCACCAGCCTGCTTCCAAGGAAGAGTACCGGCCACCAAGCATATTCATTGACCAGACAGAGCTGACTGAATGTAGTCCACCAGATCACCTACCTGGGCTGTGTGATCTCCTCTGATGCCAAGATAAACAAAAAAAAAATAGACAACAGACTGGCCAAGTCAAGCAGCGTCTTCGGCAGACTCTATAATTGATCGTGGTATAACGCCAGTCTTAAGAGAGATACATAGACCGACGTCTACAGAGCTGTCGTACTGGCCATACTCCTATATGGCGCCGAAATCTGGGTCACTCAAAGCCGCCACCTCCGCCTAATTGAACGCTTCCATCTGCAATGCCTCTGCACCATCCTCAACATGCAATGGAGTGAGTGTGTCACCAACCATGAAGTCCTCAAAAAAGCAGGGATCACTAGAGTTCAGGCCACGCTTATCAAGATACAGCTACGCTGGGCAGGGCACGTGTCCAGGATGGAGGTTCATCGTCTACCAAAGATCGCACTGAATGGTGAGCTGTCCATTGGCTACCGTGATAGAGGGATGAATCGATACAGATATAAAAATTCCTTGAAAAAGACTCTCACCACCTGTGACATCGATCACCGCCAATGGGAATCTCACGCTGCTGACCTTGAAAGCTGTTGACGTAAAGTTCACCGGGCCACTGCCAATTTTGAACAAAACAGACGGGCTAGCTTGGAGGAAATAGATGGTGTAGAAAAACCATGAACCATCGGCAGTACCCACCATGACAAAGACATTCCCCTGCAGCCTATGTGGATGGACGTACCTGTCACCTATTGGGCTCATCAGCCACCAGAGCGCGTGCAACAGACGTGGACACTTCGTTCCTAAATGTTAACACACACACACACACATATATATATATATATATATATATATATATATATATATATATATATATATATATATATATATATATATATATATATATATATATATATATATATATAACAATTATATTTATATAACATTTATCAATTAATATAGATAAACTGTTTTATTAATATTTTTTAAGTACAATGCACATTTCTAAATAAGACATGATACCTTTATATATTATCAACGAATGTTCAATGTCACATCACAACTCAAAATATAAAATAAAAATTATGATCTACATGATACTTATAATAATAAAAAATAAGTATCCTATAAATAATTAATTATAATATATATGCAAATTATTTGATAACACCTCTTCTTTTTAATGAATTAGTAAACTTATTTGTATAAATTAGTTTATACTTTCACTATTTAATTTATTCTGTAAATTAGAATGATATAAATATATTCTAAAATACAATGCTGTCGGACATTTTTGCGCACCTGTTTCCGTCACCAATATTGAAGTAAAACGCAAACCGAATTCGACTGATTGACGAAAATAAAATACTGCAATACTTGTCATTTGAAAAGAGGCAATTGTCACCAGAATATTCTGTTCAAAATAATATTACTTTTAAACATACCGGATACCTCGAGTGTGTTTTCGTGACTCGCGATATGTCGGCCTATTCTGCTCATAGCTTTGAAAAGTTGTAATGTATATTAATCGGTCTATGGAAATGAAATACATTACTTTGGACTGTTTCTGTCAGCATTTCGGTTGAGTAATATGGTCTGATTTATAGCTGGTTTTACAAAATGCAACGTAACAATGCTAATAAATGGCAAGAGATGCTAAACAAATTAAACTGATCGTGTAAAAAAAAATCAGTAAAGTTCAGTATTTTATAATTAAAATAAAGCTGAAGAGAACCAACAATGAATACGATGTAATGTGTTACAACTTATCGTTTATGGGAAGAAAAAAAAAACATTACTAAAGAATTTAGAAACATACTATAGGCAGGGAATTTCTTGATAATCCCGTTCTAGCGGCAAGTTGACATGCTGTTTAGCAGACGACACAACTAAGCGTGAGATAAACTTTTTGCAAAATTGGAAACTTGGATTAAAATGCAGTATTATTTTAAGGTATACATTTCCATCGTTTCAATACTGTATTTGTTTTATGATTTTAAAATATACACAGTCAATACGATTTTCTGGGTTACAAGTTCAAGAAGGCCATGGAGTTGGTCTTCATGTTGACATTTGTTTTTGTACACTTTATGAATATCACTTCCTTAAGAATAGGACGATCGTTCTTTCTTGGATATTCGACTAATTCAATTGGCCGACTTGTAATTGTAAAAAGGGGACATAATTCAAATATCAATCTTAACATAGTTTAAGGAACAATATGTTGAAAGGAGAAATCTTGCAAGGTATCTGAACTGTCGTTAAAATGTTTGGCAACATGAGATGAACATGACTGATCGATATAATTTTTATGTCTAATCTATGCTGGTTCATACGTTTAGACTTTTGTTGACTGGTTTGCGGAATATATTGGATGCCAGATTTTTTGCCTATAAATAAGATTTGATGTTGCACAATCAGTATCACGATGTATTTAAAATTTTTCTTTCGTATTATTACTGCTGAAAGAAGTTCTTTAATTAATAAGAGAAGAGTGCGAAATTGGAGGTATATTACATGTAGTTGATGACAGGCCCGGCCCTTTGATGTGCAGTGCCTAATGCAGCATGCGGGGGCCAAGGCAGAAAAAGAAAAAAAATTGCATTGCTTAAAAGCGCGGAGCCTAAGGTGGTTGCCTCGTTCGCCTTGCCCTAAGGCCGGGCCTGGTTAATGATAAAATTTTATATGATATTTTATCTAGTTTAGAATTAAGTAGGAAATTTTTAAGAATTTTAGTTCTTGTATAAGCAAGTGTGGGTTTGATTTCGTGTAGCGCTTTCACACTTCTACGTGTTGGCGTTGTTTAGGTTATATATAATAAAGAAACTTGCAATCTCAATCATCTTGATAAGACTAAAATGAAAATAGCAAGGAGATAATGAGAAAACTATACAGTAATACCAGACATAACAAATTTCATAGTATTTTCTGATAGCGTATATATGGTCATCCAGTGTGAATCATCTTCTATTTAATGTTTATTCCAACAGTGTACTCGTACATAATTTATACTTCTGTGTTATGATATTCCTAGACATTACTCATAGAGAACGTCCGGTGTGACTTACCTTTTATGTTGTGTTTATTTTCTGACTTTAATCATTGAGCGTCCGGTGTCATTTACCTTCTATGTAGAGTTTATCGATACATTTTATTCAGACAGCGTCTGTAAGAACATTCATAAGGATTTTTCCTTTTATGCAGTATTTACGCTTTGGCGTCGAGGATATTATTATACCTCACACCTGCCATTTAGTCAGTCGGTCTGTATGTCTGTCTGTAGAAAATGGAAGTTATTTAATCCATATAGTAAACATCAAGACGAGTGTTAAATAAATGTGTGTGGGTATGACTCTCTTCACTTTTCCACAGGAGGGATTTAAAGGGCCACATATTCAAAGTGACGTTTATTTTGAATCAAAATGTGGGAATGAAGCCACAGGAAAAACATATAATTTGTAACGAAATTTCTGGTTATCTGACACCATGTCTGGGATGATTATGTATGTATGCATACAAGCGCACGTATGCGTATCTATCTATCTATCTATCTATCTATCTATCTATCTATCTATCTGTCTGTCTGTATGTCTGTCTGCGTGTCTGTCCGTCCGATTGTCTCTGTTTGTCTGCCTGCCTGTCTGTCTGTCTATGTATGTATGTATGTATGTTATGTATGTATGTATGTATGTATGTGTGTGTGTGTGTGTGTGTGTGTATGCATGCATTCATCTATCTATCTATCTATCTGTGTGTGTGCTTACATGTGCATTAGGACTCCACAACTTCCAGATGAATATATATATATATATATATATATATATATATATATATATATATATATCACATTATGTTCGAATATAAAGGGCATAAGAAGAAAGCTGTATAGCTGTGATGTTATTTCCTTTGTTACATGCTATGAAATATTTTTTTTTTTAAATATAGGAATGTGATTAAACTATGAATCTATACTAGCTGATTTTTCCGGACACACCGCTCAACTGGCCTAGTGGTTAGAGCGTCCGCCTCGGATGCGGGAGGTCCAAGGACTTGTAAAGACTTGTAAAAATAGTACTAACAGCTGCCTCGCTTGGCGCTCAGCATTAAGAGATTAGCGTTAGGACTGGTCGGCCTGGTGTCAGGATAATGTGACTGGGTGGGACATCATGCTACATGTCTGCGCCATGATGCCCCAGTGCTAGACATCACTTTAAACTGTCACGCTGCAGACATCGTAGCGATGTGACTGAAAACTTGTTAAAAGCTACGTCTATTCATAACTACTATGCTATAGCAGTCCTCGTGCATAAGGACAAAATTATGTACTTGTATATACATAATAGTTGTTTGCCCTTTGTTTTTGATAATAAATTTATGTATATGACCTTTTGCTGTTTTATTTTAAGTGTTACATAAACATCGCAGATGAGAATATTATCATGTAAAACAACCATAAACACATTAAAAAACCTAGATTTACAATTGATGATTAAAACTGTAGTATCTACCCAATATACATGGACGTAAAATGTAAAATCTTAAATATCTTGGAAACGGCAGTCGATCAGTTGTTTTATTTGTCATATTTGAATACAGCACGTCAAAATTCATAATAAATAGCACATTTTATCTCTGAAGCAGACGACTTGCAACGTGGACCAGTGTAATCTGGCTGGACAGGAACATGTAGCAGTATGCACGTGTTTTTTTATCGCTGGCAAAATCACCAGTTAACTTATCTATTAAAGCAAAGCAGTGTACTTGTTTTTGGCATTATCAGCGTGCGAGGCGGACAAAATCGCATGCATATAGTTAACCCCGACCCCCACCCCTCTCTCAGTGTAGTATACGTTCCTCATTCACCCACACTGCACATACTATTTGGCGTACATAAGTCACATTTCTTAACTGTTGCAGGCTTTAGATATAATCGGGTCTCCGCAAGGTCCTCATTGGTAATTTTAGGCCGTGTTCTCATGCCATTTCTCTCCAGTCCGGATCATATGCATCTGGCGGGTCTTTATTAATAATAGTAATAATAATATAAAAATGAAAAAGAAAGTAGTAGTTAGACATCCTTTTAACAAATAATGTAGTATATGTAAATATATCATATCCCGGGATGAAATGTGCTTCTGTGAGAGAAGAGAGAAGGAGATAGACTTATTAATTACCTTAGCTAATTAATATGTAGAACATGCTAACTAGTATATACCCCAAGGCAAGATCATATATATATATATATATATATATATATATATATATATATATATATATATATATATATATATATATATATATATATATATATATATATATAAGTACAAGTTTTTCAACATTTTAAGAAACTTTTGTGATAATAATAATAATGGAACAACTGACTGTTGCAACTTCCTGTGCAGCAGTAGCAGCTCCCAGGCAGCATGGATACCTTACAGTCATACCATGGATACCTTGAAAAATCATACCATGGATACCTTACAGTCATACCATGGATACCTTGAAAAATCATACCATGGATACCTTACAGTCATACCATGGATACCTTGAAAAATCATACCATGGATACCTTACAGTCATACCATGGATACCTTGAAAAATCATACCATGGATACCTTACAGTCATACCATGGATACATTGAAAAATCATACCATGGATACCTTACAGTCATACCATGGATACCTTGAAATCATACCATGGATACCTTACAGTCATACCATGGATACCTTGTATTCATACCAGGAATACTTTGAAATCATACCATGGATACCATGAAATCATTCCACCGAGACCTTGAAATCATAATATGGATAAACTGACATGATATCTTGGATGCCTTAAGTTCATGCAATGGATACATTGAAAACACACCTTGGATACGTTGGCTACCTCGAAATCATACCATGGATATCTTGAAATCATACCATAGATACCGTGAAATCATGCCGTGGATACTTTGAAACCATACAATGGACACCTTGAAATCGCACCATGGATACAATTATATGATATTAGAGATATCTTGAAATCATACTATCGAAACCTTGAAATCATTTCATGGATACACAGATTTGATATCATGGATAACTTGAAGTCATACCATGGATACCTGGAAATCATACCATCGATGCATTGAAATCATACCATCGATGCATTGAAATCATATCATGGATACCATGAAATTACAACATGGATATCTTGAAATCATACCATGGATTCCTTGAAGCCACACCATGGATTTCTTGAAATCATACCATGGATACCATGAAATCACAACATAGATACCTTGAAATAATGTCATGGATACCTTGAAATCATACCATGGATACCTTGAAATCATACCATGGATACCTTGAAATCATACCATGGATACCATGAAATCAAAACATGGATACCTTGAAATCTCAACATGGATACCTTGAAATCACACCTTGGATACCGTGAAATCATACCACGGATACATAGAAATCATACCATGGATACCATGAAGTCACAACACGGATACATTGAAATCATACCATGGATACCTTGAAATCACACATTGGATACCTCGAAATCATACCATCAAAGTAAGCAGATACTTCAAAGAGCACGAATTTGTTCATCTGCACAAGTTCTATCTGATACACAAGACACGAAGCAAAAGAGACTTAGAGTAAAAGTGGCCATCACAGTCATTAAGGAAACTAAGTTATACATGGGGCAAAAATTTGGAATGGGATTGGCGAAGATTGGGTCCGGCTACTATGTAACCAGATATATATGGGTGAAAATAACCCCCACAGTTTCACTCACTTTTGTTCAAATGAGCATGCTTGTATTTTTGTGATACTTACTAATTGTTTGATCCTTGGTCATTTTGCACCATCAAGTGGTTATTAAAATGTAGTGTTTGGTCGGGCAATGTTGACGCTGTGAGCCAGCTTCGTCAGTCTTTCATCCAGTCAGATAACGGCGGGCGGTCATGTAACAATAAAAATGGCCACTCACACTGTTGTGTAAATGTAAGATAAACCCGTACATGATGCAAAAAGTAGTAGAAACCAGTACAAATTTAAAACTGTTACTGAACATTGTAACATTTCATCTGTATACAAGCATCCGCTCATGATCTTTGTACCAGAAAGTAACGTGAGCCACGACGAACAAACACTACACGAATAAAGAACCAACTTAACCAACACACACACACACACACACACACACACACACACACACACACACACACACATGTATTCCTATACCTTGACATCTGACTACATTTCGAGACCATAAAAAGGAATGAAAGTATATGTTAGAAATTTGAAAGTAAGCTTAATTGTAAGCCAGACAATATCTGTATCACTTCATTTTCGCCGTATACTTCTTTAAACATTATGAGGACTACTCTTACTTTACCATCATTGTGAGGACGTCATTGTGAGGACTAATTACACACAATCAAAGACTACCATCAACCTGAGAACCTAAATATATTCTTTTTTTTTTATTGCGCCTGTGATGCAAAAACATGAGAAGATATTTATTTAAAAGCTTAGGATCTAATTTATCTGCAATTAAAACTTTATACAGACAGATACACGAGCTTAAATGTTCAAATCTTATTAAAATATAAGTTTAAGTGTTTTTGCCAAAAACAGAACCTCAGGCACTGTATTGCAACTTTGTACCCTCTTTTATTGACACAATCAAAAATTACCATCCAGTTGGTAAAGATGAAATAGCATTATAGCAAAAATATGCATCATATCTAGATAGTGCAAAATAAAAACTTAAGAATATAAAATATATCTAATTTGTCAATTCATCTATTAAAATAAAAAACGTGATTTAAAAAAATGTAGGTTGACACCAAAGCAACACAAATGTCATAAGTCAGTTTGCCCAATGCAAATTCACCAGAACTGAAGTTGCCTTTGGGAAATCTGCGCTTGACTCATTACATAATAATAATAATAATAATGAGAACTTTGTATAGCGCCTAATCTTTAGAAGCTCTAAGCGCTTTACAACATTAGACAACACCTATAAGAGAATAAACATATAATGATATGATTACAAAAACAAACATCATGAAATTAGAAAACATTTAAAAAAAACATGCTGAGAATATTTAAGGTAGGAAACATGATTAGGTCTTTAAGTTTGTTTTTGCAGTCGAAATAAGTGAGTTTTGAGCATATGACAATATATCACAACTAAAGTTTAAATATTAGGCAGAATAAAACAGGAAGTTAAGAAAATTGCGTTCCATTCGTTTTTTTTATATTTTGTTTATGCCTTAAACTCATATTCCCATAATTAATGTTATCAAAAAGATGTGTGTAAATAATAAATGAAGATAAGTATGTACGCGAGAAGGAAAGGAAGGGTTAGAATGGATATATATATATATATATATATATATATATATATATATATATATATATATATATATATATATATATATATATATATATATATATATATGCATGTGTATATACATATGTAAATATATTATGGTTCTGAAATATTTAGATTAATTAAGAGAGTATAGATAGAAAGGAGGGTAGGTAAAATACATTGAACTGAAACATTAAATTTTTTTGTTCTAAAGGGTTCATCTGATTTGCTTTTGGAGCCGTTATTAAATTCACTTGACTACGCCTAGATATGCTACCAGATCGAAATGTACAGTGATGAAAGCTAGACTTTATGGAATATTTTGTTCTTAAAACTAAATGATTTGAGAACACTGACTTATCCATTTGCTGAACAATAATCATCTAGTTACCATGAAGTCGGCGACATGCATTTAATCTCTCTCTGACGAGCTGACGTTTGAGAAGGAGTTACGTACACTTATTTTAATTCGTTTACTTATTTTTTCAAATAATCAAGAGTTATCAGCCTTTTGTAATGTTCACGTAAACAATCATACAATTGGTGATCAACACCGATTCTGTTGACAGTGTTTAGGTTGATTGATTAGACATTTTAGAGAAATATAGATGGCTAAAATAATTATGTATACGTGCTTTATGAAGCATGCCTGTAAAATAAATCTCACACGAGTTACATTATTAACATGTACAAGTATTACCTAATTACTATAAAATAGGCGACATGCATCAAAATAATCTTTGAGAAAAAGATTGTTTAGGGTCGGGAATCTCGGCACATAATGCAGCCCTCAATCTTTCCATGGTTGTGTTAGGGCTTGAAGTCCGCGTACCACGAGATGTATGTACATTTCTCATTATAAAAAAAGAGGCCTGTCGAACATCCTTTTAATGAAAAATGTATACGAGTGGTTTATAATTGACACAGCGTACATACTGTACATATATTAAATTATGACTGGTGGGGGACATCGTGCTACATTTCTGATGCATGATTCTCCAGTGCAAGACATCACTATAACCTGCCACACTGCAGATATCGTAGGAATATGATTGAAAACTTGCTTAGGCTACGTTAACAATTCATGTCACAAACACACATCATAGTACATGTATGAGTACCATGTAACCAAGAAATTTACCGTGTAATGTCCACAGGATTTGTAACTTTCTATATTTGATTATATACATCCCAAGGCAAGGCACACATACCGTTACAACGAACCATATTCTTGCACGTTACTTGGTTTAAGTTCAATTTCAAGGTTTTCATGCATCCCAAATTCTTTATCTTCCTCACACCAGGTTTCTGAAAACAGGGATTATTAATATTTTTATCGTTATTTTCATACGTCACTAGTGATTAATAAGTGGACAGAGGCAAAGGCACATTTGCAAGAATGTTTATATAAATATAACTGACAAAATAAAATATACGTTTATAGTACCTGTTGTCAAAACTTGCTTCAGATATTCATGTTATGTCACTGATTACAAAATTGAAATTATACACTTTAACAGGGATAGACTGATTATAGAAACTGTGGACCATTATGTCAAAGAAGATTGCGATATATGTGATCATACACAAAGGTGATGATATATGTACTTTGGGAAGATCGCAAAATATGAAAATTGCAAATCATAAAGACTTACTAACTGTACACGACCTCTCTTAATATTTTTGCCTTTCCCACGGGATAATGCCCGAGACTAATATAAACTTCTTCCTGGCATCAAGCAAGTAGATTCTGAAAGTCCTAATAACACTAATACGAGTGTTTATTATATTCTGCATGAAATTGATGATTCGTGCTAGTAACTGATGACGAGATTTACAACTTTAACAATTGTACGAGATAGATGAGGGTGAGAGCATAAAATCAAATTCAGTTATTTTTTATTCCTACTTTTTGGACATCTGACATTATCAATATTCAATTGTTTACATGCAATATATTGCATTGAAACGGTTTCAGATCACATATCGTAACAAGTTCATGATATCTCCTCCAAGAAGATCAAACTAAAAAGACCGAAGCAACACTGTTGTGTCCATATTAGATATCAGATCAGCACCATTTTTGTTTAGAGACATATACGTTATTCCGTGAAGACCCGATGGCTTTATAACATTCTATTATGGGGTAGAAAAACGATTTTCAAGATGGTGGTCATACTTAACATCAGATCGACACCATTTTAATTTAGGACCAAGACATTACAAGAAGTCTGTTGGTGAGAATCTCATATTGGTGCGACTATCCACTCAGAACTAGCGAGAACAACATTGTCAAGATGGATGCTGTGATGACCATGCTGAATGTTTAAGTGGTATCATTTTCATTTAGAACCATTAGACTACGTATGGTAAACTTTCATGGCAATCCTCGAGGTGGAGCCGTACCAGCAGACAATGCTTCTTTACAATGTGTTATCTTCGCATTTTTGTATGATAAATCCAATGATCACTTAAAGTGATCGTGCATGTGAATATCTGAACAATTTCATTGAATTTTGCTGTAAAATACCACCGTGGAAACAAAGCATTACCTGAGACGAATAAGTAAAAAGCTAGGGATTCCCCTCCTCATTGTTCTAAATTATGCACCAGTCATTTTTGGACTAACGATGGGAGCGGAGTTCTGTAAAGTTGTAAATTTCCATTTACTTTCTCAGCTCTCCTTGATTAAAGACATACGTTATTTCAGTTTGAAAAATACATTTTTAGACCAATGGTAGCAGGGGAACCCCATAATGCTGTAAACTTCAGGTTGCTTTTCACTGTTCTCAAAAGATCCATTGTTACAACGGTAGTTTGCAATAAAAGCAGAACTGGTGGTGGTTTGTCCTTGTACGTATTATACAGGTGGTACAATGCAAGTATTTGTTCTCTCAATACAAATGTGGGAAGTAGCCAAGACTCTAGATACCGCCGACATATAAAAACGCAACTTTTAAAACATGTAACAACGCTTGTGATGCATACTGAATTTGTATTTGTTGGCCTTTATGATTATTTGCTACGTACCTCTAAATTGTGATACTGACCTTGGTTAGTAATTGAATTTAATACCAACCTGATAAAACTCTTATTTTTGTGTAGACAATATAATACATAGCTAATATTTATCTACGATTTTAGATTATACATTAAGATCAATATTACTTGAGATAAACGTTTACTTGAGTTTGAATTTAGGACACTGGTGTTCCTCTTGGGAATTCAAAGTGTACTTGCTGAATTACATGTTCATAACTGAAGTTTTATTAAGAGACCTGACCTTGTTTAAAACTTAAAATATTCTCAAAATAACCTTCATCCTGGTTCTGTTATTAAATTTTGACAGTTTGTTTTACAATGGGAGAAGTAACAGAACTTCTACTGCATGTCTTAACATCAGGTTTTGATGACTAAATTTAGGTTGCATTTCAGTTAATATTTCAGAGGATTAATTTCTTTAAATTTTGGATCATATCACCCGATACATGAAGACTGTTGGCACATTAGCACATTCGAGGCTATTGACATATCAAGTTCAATATTGGAATTTGTTTTCATCACTACTGGCATTCATTTGAAGAAGAGAAGAAAACCGCAATTTCAGAAAGAGGAGAGAGAGAGAGAGAGAGAGAGAGAGAGAGAGAGAGAGAGAGAGACAGACAGAGAGAGAGAGAGAGAGAGAGAGAAGATATGAAAATGATGTGTGTGTGTGTGTGTGTGTGTGTGTGTGTGCGCGCACGATTTGGATATTTATCACAGCTTTAACAATTTTTCAGTCATGTCATTGCAATGTCTGCAGCGTAGCAGTATATAGTAATGTCTAACACTGGGGTATCATACTGCTGTCCTACCAAGACGCATTATCCTAACAGCAGGATAACGAGTGCCAAAGGCGGGGGGGGGGGGGAGAGTGGGGGCGGGCCCGACCGACCGATTGTTTTAAAGCCCTCTCCGTTACGGATCACTACCATCTCATCTCTGTCTGCGTGGGTTCGAGTCTAGGATTCGGCCAATGTGGGAATGTGAAAGCTTGCCAGCAGCTTCTCATGAGTCGGTGGTTCTTCCCAGGGTTTTTCTGGGTTCTTCCTCCACCAGTAATACTGGCCGCCATACATAGCCTATCGTGTGCTGAAAATGGGCATTAAACCCCACAACAACAACAACAAGTGTCAACATTAAACTCTTAACGCTGATCACCTAGAGCGGAAGCTGTACCATTTTTATGTCTTTGATATAACTCGGCCAGGGTTCAAACCAGCAACCTCCCCCATCCAGGACTGATGCTCTAGCCACTAGGCCAACGGATTGGTCTATAGGCAAATGGAAACAAAAAAGAAGAGATGAAAATACACAGAGAAAAGGAAAAAGGGGAAATGCAATTTAGATTAAAAAATTAGAACTGAAAAGTGAAAAGCGACCCTCCCTTTACATTCACGCGTGTGTTTTGGTGCTATCATAAATACTAGGTTAGTATCAATTGTTAGAGAAGAGGAAGTAGATCAAAATGGCCAAGACAGCATTGAAATATATTTGTACAAAGTGTACTTATTGTCAAAACTAATAAAATCTACACTTTATTGTCATTGCAACGAAGTATTAATTATGAAGTGGTTAAGGAATGTATCTTGAGGGGTGATGAGTTGGTACCTGACATATATCATCAAAGGTTAGGAATTTTGAAATGGAAACTGGATAGACCTATATTGCAAGAAGATAGTACATGCTATTTCTGATTGCTAAATATTGAAAAATAAGCAACATAATAAAGACAGACTTTCCAAAGGCTCATATTTTAAGAGGACATGGTCACAGACCTGTACTGAAAGCAATAAATTTGTTGGATCAAACACATCAGTCTGATTTTACTATTGAGAATTATCAGCCATTTATATTGAAAGGATCTATATCACCTGTGGGCTATTCTACAAAATCTATCCCGGTTGAAATATTAAGGGAAACAGGAGCTTCCGATAGTCTTTTATTATCAGGTACATTGCCAGTATCTGAGAAAAAATCTTGTCAGAGTGTTCTTATTCAGGATGTAAAGTCAGGCTTTGTTTTTCCTCTCCAGTATAGTGACCATTGGATTAAGATTGACCACAGGCAACTGAGGTGCTATGGCCACTTACTCAATACTGTTTGAAACCAAAGAATTAAAAATAAATAACAGTAGGAAGTTGAGAACAAAAGGAAAAACATTAAATTGTTAAATTGCATTATAATTTAGTTGAGCCATACAAGCATGTATAAATATTACACATATTTCACTGAATACAGTAATTGTTCTTCTCCACAAAAATGTTTGATATAAAAGATGCTACCCAAATAAAGTCATTTCAGTCAATATGTCATTATTGAATAAATACAAGAAGCTGGCCACATCCTGTATATTGAGCCCACTCATTAACAACATTCAGATTGTTGGTTACAATGGTAGTAAAGTGAAAGAAAGTAAAAACTGTACCATTGAGGGTAATCAAAGGGTGTTGACAGATGAACGAAAGGACATCAACTTCCATCTTAACATGACATCCCAGGAAAACATATGCAACACTGCTGCATTGTTACATGAAAACATCATCTTATTTATCATTACTGTCTGCATGGACAATCTCTATTATAATCAGATAAGGTAGTTCCTTTCGAACTTGATGAAACGTCACACTGTCAATTTGTTTTTGGAAGGAACATCAAGAAGCAAGACAGTTTCCTTTGTAAATTGTAAATGTATTTGGGTAATTCAAATAGTTTCATCTTTATATATTCAGAGAAAGAAGCAAACAAAGTTTAAATTATCTGCGCTACAATTCAAATTAGATATTTTCCCTAAGCCCAAAAGAATGATAAAAATGAGACGTGGGCAGCAGACTTTTCAACACACTTAAAACAGGTGCATAATACAAGTCAAGAATATGGATGTGACATGATCTCATCAATTAACATTTTAAACATCTGACAAACAGAACAGTTGCATAAACAGATTCATCAGAAAGATTTTTAATAAGTTTTGCCTTCAGAATATTCAGACAAACTTAGGTTGGAGCAATACAATTGTATTAGACATGCATTTAAGGTATGAAATGTCCCATTAATCTTTGTCTCTTAACATGTTGCATTTCCTGGTAGTGAATCAGTTCTTATAAATTGTCTCAGTTGTCTTCTACAGCTGCCTTCTCCTCCTTAGAACATGGTATTCTTGTAATTTTCTTCCTTTTTGCTTTCACACTTGACTTGCAGTTTTCACCTAAAACAAAATATTCTCTTTTACTTTCAGATCGTACATTCCCCAAACATTGACACCATTTGAAATAGGAATTGTTCAACAGTTTGCCATATAAGAGCTGTTCCATTAAAACAAACATGGAACCCAGAGAAGGCACTTTTAAAGTGGTTACTCACCCAAAGATACAATTTAGAAATTTCTTATCATTTAGTGTGAACTCTGTGAAATCAAAGTACCGTGGCATATATTGCCTTCCCTGGGTAAAATGTATGTTTAAATGGAACAACTCTAAGCAATGTAAAGAAACCAATACTGATAATAGGAAACATTAACATTAGGGTCTTGAGTTCACACTGACAAATATATTATTGTAACATACTATTAATTTGTTTTAACAGCAACAGCTATCAGTGAATATCATCTACAAGCACGGTAAATGTAAAAGTTTTAACCTCAGTATCAAAGCCATAAAGTTTATGAGTTGCAGCCAGTAAAAAAAGTAAACAAGTTTATTTGTTAACATCTTTAGCAACATATCAAATCAAAAATGGAATAATGCGCCATTAACTAAATATGATTTAGATATACTTGAACAATTAGTTTTGAGATAAGATGAACTCAGTTTAATATTGTGAGATATAGTCATCACCATTTAAAAACATCTTGAAAGTACAGATGTTAGCATTAACAGTGATTTCTTTATTTTCATGTGAAAGCTTGTAGTATGTAATAAATATATTTCTGATGGTGCTATAATGTTCTGAAATATAATTATTTTGATACAACAAAAGGTCCAAGCAGTCTAGTATGATACAATTAAATAACATGTTATAATCATGTAATTTCAACTTATAGATGTTACTAAGTGGATATCCTTAATATATGAGCTCGTCTTCCAATACAAATTATCACGGGTTCTTGCAGTTAGCTGTTTGTGGTAACCATCAAGAAAGTAATTCACGGCTTTAGTGGTTTTTCTTATCACATCTGTTTTTTTTAAAGCATTGCACACTAATTTTTTTCAAGTGCTAAACTCCAGGGGCAAGAAGTTTAATATATTATCTTCACAAAATTCTGCTGTTATGCAAATTTAATTTCCAATGCTTGTTAGTTTTTGTTTTGATTTTGTATTTCATTACATGCTATTGTAATATAACATTGTATGTTGGATTTGACTTGTCCAAAATTGAGTTCATCTTCTGCTTGACCTGATATTTTGTAAATTTTATTTTGTAAACAAATAATACATAGCTAAAATATTCTCTATGTGTATAGGCTTAATATCAGGATCATTATTAACAGAAGAAGTAAATATCTTTGTTTGGATCTGGGTCTAGGTTTTGAAACTCTCTTAGTTTAATTCACATAGTCCAGGTTCTGCGTTCTAATAAAAATTAACATTTTTATTTTGTAAGCATCAGGATCATTCTAGAAGGTTATTGCCAATTAGGTATTAGGTTTTGTTTTAGAAAATGTTAATAGTGACCTGAGGTCAAGTAGAGTACTATGTAATCTTGTAATTGAGAGGATTTGTCAGTCATACTTTAAGATCTAGCACTTTCAAGTTTAATTATAAGTTGCGTTCAATATTTTATTCCGGACTGGGATCTTTTTATTCAAATTATTGAATTCAAATGATTTTTTCCTGTGGAAATACAAATGTGCCTTGACAACATTTTTGGATAGAGACAGTCACTGGAATACATAGTGAATTCAAACCTGAAATTATACTACTGTGATTCAAAAAAAGACTGTTGGAACGTGAACACTCTACAAGCTACTACAGACACAGCAACACCCTCAGTTTTGGATTTAACTTATTCAGGCCTTTAAATGATTAGAACTTGTAATTCTAGGATTATTTCTGATTTACTTCATAATACCGTAAGTTCCTTTTAATTACATTTTCACTATGCATTCTATGGAAATAAATTATTTGTTGAATTTTAGAAAGTTTATTGCTTTTCACTCTTTTTTGTTACTTACCTTAAGAGCATATATCTTATATATCGCCATGATCTGATCTTTAAAATTGGGACCTATCAAATATGTGAAAATGGTGAACTATAGTGTATATTTACATGTAGTTTCATCATCATATTTCAAGAAGCTGACAAAACTACACATCGGATAAGTAAAACACATCAGATATAAAATGTTTCGCTATGCATGACAAAGTCTATTCATGATACATATCTGAGTTAAATGTCAGGAAAAAGACATATGAATGGATAAAACAAAACTGCAGAATAATCAGACAGACTTTGGATAGCACAATGACAACATCATCCTTCCAGCTATTTTTTTTAACAATGATGAGAAATTTTGGTTTGCAATGGGAAGAAATTTTTTTCGATATTGAGGTCTTCAAAATCAAATTGATTATATTTAAACAAATTAACTGGAATGCCATTTATTCAAGGTGAATGTCATTTATACCTACACTTTGTGCTTTAATCATTTCATTATTTATAGGATCATTTATCAAGCCCAGTGTTGATATCTTCCAAGGAGTCAGGATAATCAGTATTTGGTTGCATCAACTATCCATTCATATTTTTACTATGCAACAGACGTGTGAAGCATTATAAGAAGCTGCTCTGTTAGCGTACCAGTCAGCCATACCATGTAGGGCATCACCCCTAATACATACTGGTGGAGGGTCCATGTACTGCCTGAACAATCACTTATCTATAGTATAACCTATCAGCAGTCAACAACAAGGACAAATTTTCAAGAATCTCTCTCATAAGTCCATATTGACAAAACTGCTCAGATTTGATTCTGTGTTAATCATACAAAATTTACTATGATGCCTTTCTCCTTACATAAGTATATGCAGATAAAATCAGGTATTTTATTCTTCAAAATGTGTTAACCATCATTTCAGTACATTGAAGAGTTATGGAAGCAGAGATATGCCTAATATGTGTGAACTAAGTGTAAATTTTCTTTTAACAAAGTGGTTAATAACTCTTGGTGGTCCAAAAATTAAAAAGAAACTGAACTACTTGGTGGTTTAAAAATTAAAAAAACCCTCTAAACTACTTGATTCTTTTTGGATATACTTCCAGAAGTTAAAAGGCGTAATGGTAATTTCAGTATGACCAAAGCAATTAAACAACGGAACATGTATGCAGCAGATATTATTTAGGAAAGGTGTGCGTGATTTGAATTTTTAATGTAGCTTTAAAATATTTTCAGTCATATCGCAATGATGTTTGCAGTAAGAAATGTTCTAGTGATGTCTAGCAATAGGCAGTATGCTACAGACATGTAGCATCTTGTCCCACTCAGTAACACAGCACTAGCCTTAACAAATGTGGGGCCCGATTCGGATCATTTTGGTGGGGTCCCCTGGATTTATGCATGCGACTCCTTGTGAACCAGGTGTCTAAAAATAATCTTTAAAACAAGTTTTATATGATGATGAGCTTAAGATCGGTCCCATCAGACTAAGCCCGACCCTGCAGTCACATTTTCCGGACACCTGGCCAACCAGTTCTAGCACTAACCTCTTAATGCTGAGTGCTTAGCGAGGCAGTTGCTAGTACCATTTTTATAAGTCTTTCGTATGACCCGGTCGGGGTTCGAACCCATAGTCTCCCTCATCCGAAGCAGACACTCTAACTACTAGGCCACCGGCACGGTTTGTTCAGGAAGTAAGACAATTACTAGCCCTAATCCCACTATACTTATCAGGGGTGAAAGCTTACACACTAAGACTATGGTAACAGTGTTAAGTTGTTCAGTTAGCAACCATAATGCTATAGTAGTCAATCATTCAAGCATTAATTTCTAATTTTGGAAACAGTAATGCAGCCAGTGTTTTTAAAATTCAATTCTTTACTGACCACTTCAATGGGACAACTATTTAATTCATAAACACCATTTAAGATTCAAATAAAGCTAACCATAAAAACAAATTACATTGCATACATACACACACACACACACATTTCTGTATAAAGCATTGATAAGGAATCTCAAAATAGAAACAATCATTCTACTGTTTTAACAAGGTATGCCCTCCTTACACACAGAGGCAGGATTCTCAACAGATTTCCAAACTAAAGAGTCATTTGACAATTAATTCCAAAATCTCAAGGGTATTTTATTATATTTTGATGATGCCCTGTTTTCAGTCAAAGTCATAATCTCCCAGTTCTAGCAATATGACTGCAAAAGTGTTAAAGCTACGTTAACAAATCCAAATCACACACAACTCCCATTTCCAGGGCCGGTGTAGTGTTAAATTTTGACCCTCGTTGAATTCTGACCCTCCGGGTCTGCTTTTAATGTTGAAAGTTGACCCAGGGTCAGTTCTTAACGTTGAATTTTGATTTTTACAGTCGTTGAAAACTGATCGCAGCGTTGAATTTTGATCAGATTTCCGGGTCATTTTTTAACGGATATTGTTTTAAGTTATTCATACATGGGTTTATGAATCGTCAATAAGGAAATACTTAGTATGTATAAAATCAACAAAAGCAATGTAATGCAGTACATGTAGTAATGAAATTATGAATATAGTTATATTCCATATTTGAAATGGATATAATGTAATTTTGTTTGTACTTCGCCTGCTGCGTTCCATCAAACAATCAATGACCCTCTTCGAGCCTAAACCAAACAAAATCAACCATGGGAATGGAGTGAAAAACGATAAAGCGTTTGAAAAACTCAAACAGAATTTAATAAAATAACGCAATAATAGCGTAAATTGATCCTAATAAGGAAACGCAATTACTTGTACATGCAATTCCTGTCGGTCTAGGCACATTATTAACTAATAATGGAAAAAGTATTGCCAACGCCTGTAGAGCACTTTCAGATGTAGACCAACATTTAAAGAAAGACATCAGAGTATTATAGTGGGACGATAATGGGAATTAACATTACAAACCACCCTGGGACGATATGGCGACAATAGTTATAGCGACAATGGGAATTACCATTACAAGGTCCCGTGGGACGATATAGTGACAAGTACTTTTAAGTACAACCTGGGCCTGTATAGCGTCAAGGGAAAATTAACATAGGAATATATCATGGGCCTGCCTAGCGTCAAGGGGAAATAAACATGGGAATATATCGTGGATTATAAATACTGATACCACATTTAAAAAAAAAATTGGGGAGGGTTAGGCATGAAAGTCATTTGGTTCTTCTGCTTTTTCTTCTTCTACTTTCCCCATTTCTTTATCCATCTCCAAAATTTTTCCAGTATTCCTTTCTTTTTGTGTTCCGACTAAGGAATCCAGTCTGGATGACCTATCGCTCTACATTTCTCCTGGACATTCATCCAGTTTTTGTTCAAATGCTTCTTTTTTCTTTCTGTTCTCTTGTTCTTTCCTATCTTTTGCCCATGTGTTTTTAACGTTCTTGACTTCTTCTTCCAAGACACTTTCATAATTTATTCTGCTTTATGGATTTGGTCCCGTCCCCTTTTGACAAAAGCCCACTCTGTCAAATTGAAGATATCATCCAAAAAAAACCTGACCTTGATAACAATTTCAAGAGACTCTTACATATTCAGGCGAGATGAAACCTCTCAACTTCTTTACCTCTTCTTCTATCATCCCTTCAATGTTCTCCCTGGCTATTTTCAGATTGTTTGCAAAGTCCAAGCTGCCTGGGAACTTCCATTCTCTTTCAAGTCTTTCCACTGCATACTCCGGATCTATCATCCAATACCAACTCTCCTTCAACTGGTTAAACAAGTCAGATACTACTAACATCTTTTCACTTATTCCGTAGAATGCCGCGAATGACGGGCCCTTTTTACATTTATATCTAAAGCACGGACGTGAAGGAAAACATCCCCTACTTTTGTCTTCTCATATTATCTACTATTCACACAAAGTTAATGAGACAAAAAACTAACCACATTATATACTATCCACACACGCAGAGATGCCAAATCAAACCCCAAATCTACCATCCACACACGCCAAGAAGCAGAAACAAACCCACCATTTACTATCCACACACGCAGAGATGCCAAATCAAACCCCAAAATTTACCATCCACACACGGGAGAAGCTAACAACATAACCACAATCTACTATCCACACACGCTGAGAAGCAGAAACATAACCATAATATACTGTCCACACACGCTGAGAAGCCAAACCAAACCCAAAATGTACCATTCACACACGTCAAGAAGCAGAAACAAACACACAATTTACTATCCACACACACAGAGATTCCAAATTAAACACAAACTCTACTATCCACACACGCCGAGAAGTCAAATCAAACCCAAACTATACTATCCACACACGGGGAGAAGCCAATTAAACCCTAACTATGCTATTCACACACACCAGGAGGCAAAAACAAAACCCAATTATACTATTAACACAAAAGGAAAGTTAAACAACCACACACTCTACTATCCACGCAATCCTACGTGAGCGCTTACAAACCCCAACAATCTACTATCCACACACGGAGAAGCAGAAACATAACCATAATATACTATCCACACACGCTGAGAAGCCAAAACATAACCACAATCTACTATCCACACACGAGAAGAAGGCAAATCAACCCAAAAATGTATCATTCACACACGTCAAGAAGCAAAAACAAACCCACCATTTACTATCCACACACGCAGAGCTGCCAAATCAAGCCATACAATTTACCATCCACACACGCCAAGAAGCAGAAACAAACCCATCATTTACAACCCACACACGCAGAGATGCCAAATCAAACCCCAAAATATACCATCCACATACGGGAGAAGCTAAAACCATAAACACAATCTACTATCCACACACGGAGAAGCAGAAACATAACCATAATATACTATCCACACACGCTGAGAAGCCAAAACATAACCACAATATACTATCCACAGACGAGAAGAAGCCAAATCAAACCCAAAATTCACCATTCACACACGTCAAGAAGCAGAAACAAACCCACCATTAACTACCCACACACGCAGAGATGCCAAATCAAACCCCAAAATCTACCATCCACATACGAGAGAATCAAAAAAGATAACCACAATCTACTATCCACACACGGAAAAGTAGAAACATGACCATAATATACTATCCATACACGTGAAGGTTTAAAAACCATACTCTCTACTATCTACAGAAACGTACTTCAGCGCTTACAAAACCCAATAATCTATCATCCACACAAACGTACGTGAGAGCTTACACACACACACACACACACACACACCAGGAAAGGAGGGAGTATTTATATAAACACTACTTCACATTCTCACTTCGGCAAATTGAATAGTGTTTCTTTCCTAGAGTTTTTGGTTAGCCCTGAAAAGTGCTGTTTTTTGGAACGCCACATACACCTGTTAGTGATGGTCCAATAGACTATATATTTGGTTTCCGCTCCATATCACCCTTACATGTTGAGGGAATTTGAACAAATAACACATAATACTAGTTTAAATGTAGCAAAAACTTAAGAGATTTTGCTTGCTTTTTGGAAACTTGATTGCTCCCAACTATTCAATTGTATTCGTCAGAATTTAAAAGATTAATGGAATGTTCGCTACCCAAGCACAATATAATTTAATTCCAAGTGAAGGAAGCCATTTTTGGAAATCTTTTAATACAGGTAAATCGTGCTAAATTAGCGATATTTTACGGCCGCAGGTTTTACGTTTTTCTTGTAATAAAATTAAGAAATGTATTTTTAAAATTTTAATATATGTATTGTTTATATTTGGTCTAAACGTAAACATTGACAATTGATCTCTGCTTCTCTGTATTATCGGCCAATAGTTACATGATAACCGTTATTGGTGTATTTATAGGGAGATAAGTTATACCCATGTATATTGATAACAGTTGAAATGATTTGCATTAAAATGCATGCGATTGTAAGCTTTTTAAAATCTTGTCTATCAAGAAAGGGTCATGGTTCTATTCCCAATCGATATGATTTTTTAAAAAAATATATATAATGCATAATACATGCCGATGCATATCTGAGATTTTTATTTGATGTAATATCATGACAAAACAGTTAGCATTATCGATTTTAAGAGTACCGGTGTGCAATTTTAAAATCGTATCAAAATGTCTTAAATGCACGTATATATAAACCGCAAGCGAAGGCGCGGTCACTTCAGAAACATACAAGGCACATTAGGTCTAACAAGAATTACATCCCCACGCCTTTTTTGTTGCATCGCTTGAATATCATTTTATAAAAAATAAAATAAGATGCATTTCCCAAAAATAATTTCAAAAAAAATTATAAACCAGAAAACGTTTGAACAAATTGCATATCAATACTTCAAAATTCGATTTTAAATAAATTAATAAAAGAGTGCCCTGACTGGGATTCGAACGCTTATACACATACTAAACACACACACACACACACACACGCGCGCGCACACACACACACACACACACACACACACACACACACACACACACATATATATATATATATATATATATATATATATATATATATATATATATATATATATATATATATATATATATATATATGGTTTTCTTAAATAATACGCTGAACCGCCTAGGCAATTGATCCATCACAAACTTTAAACTGAACGTTAATTCTTATATATATATATATATATATATATATATATATATATATATATATATATATATATATATATATATATATCTATATATATATATATATATATATATATAAATATATAAATATATATATGACCTGCATTTTCATTTAATAAAATCCTAATTTTACCCGATTTACCTATATTAACAAATAGACAAAGTCGTTCATTAGTATGCATCTTTAAACCGACTGTATATGGTTTATTCATTATTCACGGTTTCTTATTTACTGTTATAATTATCCTCAGGGACGTATCTAGTATATGATTGATGATTAGGCATGTTGAACGGCGAAGCCTCGAACTGCTAGAGGAGTGGTGTGTGTGTGGGTACGGGGCAACATTGTTACAATCTAGAGACTCTGAGATAGCATTTCATGCATCTTGTTGAGACTTTCTGAACCTTGGTACTGTTTTAATACTGTACAAAAAAAACATCAACTTCTTATGAACAGACTCAATAAAATCGAGTTTGCTACTATCTTGTTCGTGCTTTTGCTTCTAATGAATCCTCTTTTCCGTATGTATTGTATTATATAAATATAGATTTCATATCGGTTTCGTGAGTGAAACTTAAACCATTGAAAAAAAATCGTCAAAATTCTGTGTAGGCAGCTGCCTTGTAGGCAGCTACGCTCCTGATCATCGCTAATATACTGTTCAGTTGTTTACCTGCCCTGTTGAACCTTGCAACTTTACCAAGTGAAACATAGTCATTCATTTATCAGTTTGTCCAATTTGTCCAAAGCAAAGTTCAGCTATTTTGAAAATGTTCCGCATTTTGGGGCATTTAAAATAAAAGTATAACGGAGAGAATTACGATAGTGACAGATTAACAAGATTCTATTGCACACAATTGTTTCCTTAAAAGAAAAAAGAAAAAAAAATTAAGAACGACACAGCTCAGTGAGTAATAAGTTGATTTCATTTTTGAAGTGGTTCAAAAATCAACGTTGAGTTTTGATAACAGAACATTTTACCCTAAGGTCATTATTTCACCTGAACGGGTCGTTATTTAACAGGACATTAAAAAAAGGGTCAGTTTTAACGTGAAATTTTGATCACGTTGAAAAATTACCGACCGGGTCAGAATTCAACGAGGGTCAAAATGTGATGCTACATCTGGGTCGTTATTTAACAGGACATTTAAAAAAGGGTCAGATTTTAAAATGAAATTTTAATCACGGTCGTTGAAAAATGACCCGGCGGGTAAGAATTCAACGAGGGTCAAAATTGAACACTACACCGGCGCTACCATATAGGCAAACTAGGCAGCCGTCTAGGGCGCTGATTTCAGGGAGCGCATTTCTCCAAATCAACAACAGTTTTGAAAAATACATAAATAAAAATTCAGTTTTATTGAGGGTCATTTTTTTTCCTGGTTTATTTCATACAGGGACAAATAATCGGGTAAATTCAGTCTGACCGAAACACCAGGCTGACCGGAAAAAGTAAAATGAGTGAGTGAAAATCGCGCGTATACGAAACTTTAAAATGTTCAGAATTTTTTAATATTTTTTTTTATTGTTTTTACATTTTGAAATTGATATTTTCCGGGGGTGGGTAGGTGGGGGTGCGCCAGAATCTAACCTTGCCCAGGGCGCCAGATAGTCTGGCGCCGGCCCTGCCCAGTTCTCATGAGAACGAATCTCTGAATGACAAAAATGTACATGCCATAAAAATCTATTACACTAATTATCCTGTTTTGAATGAGTAAAATTCTCATCAAAGTCCGTAGAAGCTATTTCGATGAGGCAAACCAACCTCTGCCTAAAACAGTCAGCTACTAAACATGTGTTGGCAATGTGACAGACAGTGGACATCTACATCAGCAACACTTTTCAGAATACTGTAATGAAATCTCAAGTTCCATGAGAAGCTGTTGTAACCGATTTTCTTAGGTGTTCTTGGTTACTGTAAATACCTTTATAATACATTTCATAGCTGTATCAGTGTCCTTTATATTTGTTTTAGGGGCTCCGAGTGGCCAGTGTCTAAAGCACTCACCGTTCCTGATTACTGCCATCTCACCTCTGTATGTGTGGGTTTGAGTCTCAGGCTCGGCTAACGTGGGTACTTGAGATAGCTTGCTTGTTCATTTATTGATTTATAATTTCAAACCTGATTATGCCAAGGGTGGCCCTAACACTGTTATCATCTGAGCATTTCACTTCAAACGAAGTTTTCAGTTTAAAAGACGACCATGCTTGTCAGACATTTCTGGTTCCTGGACAAGTCCATTTTAAGTGAAGTGGTGTATGAAGGACTACACAACATGTATGTACATAGAAGAAAAATACTATGTTGTTTGCTTCCGATATTTACAATGTCAAATCAAGCACACACACAAATCATGACAAATACAAATTTGCCTTTCCCGTGGATTTAACAAGCGGTGTAATTTTCATATTCGTGAGGGGAAAGAGATATAAGACTAAACTCAAAATTATGGTGATTTACGGAACTATCCGGCAGTTACCGAATTGGATGAACTACATCACTATACTGTCTGAGGAAAAGAGATTCACCCATAGTGTATGCAATATGCTGCCGTGACAGTATGGAAAGACCGTGAAGCTTGAAAGGTGCGGAGGATGCGATTGTTATTGTCACTCGGGTCACAGTCAGGTTAGAAATTCAATGAATGCAATGAATACGTTCTGTGCACTTTTTATCACATTAAATATTTGCTATTGACGGGGTACAAACAAACGAGGAGCTCTATCTATAAATATACTGACACACTTGGTCTTGGCTATTAAGCAACGGATGGTGTGTGGTCAAAGATAAAGTAAAGACGGAAGTGATAGGACAGCCAGAAGAGTACTGATAGGAAAGGCAGAAATAAGTAAAAGAGTATCAGTGTATGTTTTCGTCCCTTACTATTCAGACCAATCCGGCTACAAAAGCACGATGAGATAAGGACCTCCAATCAACATAGTCATGAGAATCTTACTTGTAGATGCCTAGTTCATCAGAACGTGATTTTGGAACACTCCTGCTTGTGAGATAGCAAGTCAGGATTCAGACTACAGTAACCAAGTTTGTTTTTACAACGAGTCTGTCGTGTACTGAGCCTTATTTTCTGTTGGTGGATATACTGTTTAATCAAGAGTGAGAACTGTACTAGTTTGAAAGGGACCAACCATTTACTTTTCAAGGGTATCAGATACTGACACAGAGGTATTCCATTTTCCTTTCCTTGCCTATCTTGTACTAAAAAGTTCATATTCCCTCTCGACAATCAAGTTGAAAAGGAACGAGAGAGAGAGAGAGAGGGGGGATTCGTTTACCTACTCTTATGACATCAATGTGGCCTTAGTTATTATGTGGTACATGTATTATATAGTAAGCAACGACACGAGCCCCTTTGGGTGGAACCGGATACAAGCAAGATGTCACAGATGATAACTAATGAAAGAACGAACAGCTCTTTTGGACGAATATAATAAACAATTTTATAAAGAATCTATTTGTTTCTTACCAGTTTGATCCAGTACGTCTTGCCGTCTTCCAAGAGTTAGGTGCATTAAATCTCGAAGCAGTAAAATCCATGTACACACTAAATTTCAGGTCAAAGAGAAGTTCACAAAATAGTGTGAATTGTGTCAAAAAAATAACTCACTTTCTGCTGGCATCACTAGTTTACCATTTTACAAAATTATTTCTTTTTAAAAATCACTAATAATACTACTAATTATTTTATGAGTAGTATTTATAGATATACGAAATGTACAGTGACACTGCACAGTAGCGATGTTCTCTTTGGATGACAAACAATCAGAAGTCATGCGCCTTCTGATTGGCTAAGCGTTTGCACACCAGGCTACATCACAAGGTGGGTCGCAAATTGTGTGAACAATACACAATGAGTGTAAGTGTCTGTCAGACATTACCGACTTTGTGAGGACTTTCACATTAACGCGTAATTCATCTCTTATAATCATTCTCAACCGTTTGCCGACGAAACCTTTCGAAGACAATATAGTTCAGTCCTCAAGATGGTGTGCATTCAAACTCAGGTCCTCGCAAGTATACCAAAACACCCTCACCCACCCACCCACATGCATGCATACATACATACATACATACTGATCTAAATATCAAATATTCTTTACAAACAGATATACTTCAAATAAGTAACGTGAGTCACGACGAATACACACCACACGAGTAAAGAACCAACTTAGCCAACACACAGACATGCATACATACATACATACATACATACATCCATCCATCCATCCATCCATCCATCCATCCATACATACATACATTACATACATGCATGCATGCATGCATGCATACATATATACATACATACATACATACATATCTAAATATCAAATATTCGTTGCAAACAGATATACTTCAAATAAGTAACATACACACACATACATATATACATACATACATACATACATACATACATACACACATGCATACATACATGCATGCATGCATGCATGCATACACACATACACACATACATACATACATACATACATGCATACATACATACATACATACATACATACATGCACATATACTGATATAAATATCAAATATTGTATTAAATAGACAAGAGCAGGACGCAAACCGCACCCTTTCCGTGAATGACATATTCGGTAGGGCTAGGGTCTTGATACGCCACTGACCGATGAGCCATGTGCGCAAGTCTCCACAAATCTTAAAACATCAGACTATTAGCCCTTCCGTTTTAGATTCAACAGACACTTTGAATGCTATGATAGCTTGAAACTGTTTTAATGGTGTGGTCTCTCGATTCCAGTTTTTGATCTGCGACAAATATCAACAAACGTGAATGTTTACTTTTAAAGAAGACAAATCACTGAGATAAACGTAGCCAAAACTGTTTTCCCCATCAGCAAGAAAGATCGTAAGTTTTTCATGGAAAATGAATTAAGGTTGAAATTCATATATTTACATCTTGAAATTCTGATGTAGGGCTAATGCTTCAGAAGAATAAGTACGGTCACCTTTATTTTCAGAGCAGGACGGATTACAAGACGTTTGATAAAATTTACTGATCCTTTGCTCTGCATAAGTATAACATATTTATACACATGTATGTATTCTGGTGAGTTGTGAGGTATATGTTGAGGTCATCATACATCTAAAACACGAAGGATTACGAATCACATATTGATTCAGTCTGTTAAGTGATGATGAGGCCAAGGTAACAGTACTGTTTTATATAAGGTGGCAACATCACCTTCGGAACTACCTCATCTACCCATTAGGAAATATATCTGTCCTTATGTATGCTATTCAAACTTGTATTTTCGTATTTAGTCCCATTTCATTTTTCTTAATCTTTTGCTGTCTCAGCCCCCCCCCCCCCCTTTCTCTCTCTCTCTCTCTCTCTCTCTCTCTCTCTCTTCATCATGATGAATAAATCTAAAATATATCCAGACTGTGGACACTCTAGTAAACATTTATCTAATCAGGGCACTAATATAAAATTATCTCATCAGTCCGGAGGTGCCATAAAATGCATGAAAACTAACTCGAAACAACAGAACGATGGCTTCAGTATTTGCGACCGCTCCAGTTACCCAGTGGTTAGAGCATCCGTCTCGGAAGCGGGAGGTCGTGAAGTCGAACCCCGGCCGAGGCATACCAAAGATTTACAAACATGGTACTAGCAGCTGCCTCGCTAGGCGCTCGGCATTTGGAGGTTAGTGTTAGGACTGGTCGGCCTGGTGTCAGGATAATGTGACTGGGTGGGACATCATGCTACATGTCTGCGACATGATGCCCCAGTGCTAGACATCACTAAAAACTGCCACACTGCAGATACATAACTGACAAAATGTTAAAGCTACGTTAAAATCCTAATCACACACACACACATAATCAGTATTAACGTTTTCAAAATCGTTTACAACACACCTACTCTCCAAATCGTATATGGCTCCAGACTTAAATATGCAAGATATTAGAATAAGTGTATACACATCAAATCAGGTGGGTGTTTGTTCACTAACCGAAGGTAACTCTTCCGATTGAGAATCATTCAAGCCGCAAAAATGGTCTTGTTCACTTGAAACAACGAATAGAGTACGAATAAAACTATAGAGATCTTCTGTCCATGTATCATGTTTTCGTACCTTAAATACGGCTAAAGATTCTCCCCTTGCCTCTGTTGAACCGAGTGCAAACATTGATTGCACTTCGGTCGGATCAGCGATGTCCCAACATCTTGTCATAGCGCCAACAAAATATTGCCCAGATAAGAAAAAGCGTAGATAGTTAGAATACAGCATATAATCGATGCACAATTTTTGGCAATATTTAGGGAACTAATATTTTCTTACCTTTAAGTTTCCAAATGAAAATATCAAGAAGCATACGTGAAGGGGTAACACGCAGGAGTCTTTGCAAGTGTCAGTCCCCCCCACCACCACCAAAGTTCTGTTGATCAATGTTTGTTAAGACCAACACAAAAGCTAATATTAAAGACAAAGCCGTAAATCAATGAATGCTCAGATGGCTAGCTATTTTATTTGCATTTGTATGCCATCGAATGTGATGCGGAGTCGTTGTATATGCGGAACCTTCGTTGTTGTATAACTAGAACGTCCGTCTAATCTGTTACCTGAAATTAAAAAAATATGCCTTATGAAAGAAAAATGCATTCACAGACATAATCAAACATAACCATGTGAAGTTCGATATATAAAATATTTCGGCGAAAAATAATCATTTTTTCTTTATATATGACATGGAGAACATACTAAATTAAAACATATCAGTTATGACAAAAAATCATTTTTCTTGGCTACCCTATACACTGATATCATTGTACTAAATTCGGTCGTAAGCTATGTTTTATATTGGCACGAAATCTGATTAACAAAGCATATCAACTGCATGAAATGATTGGGAATATGTATAATTACAAAAGTTTTAAAGAAAACTTGCCCATATGTAAAGTATTTCTAAAACAATAGCATTTTAATCACTCAATCCTTTGTTAATCATCTTTTCATTTTTTAGTTCCAGATCGAATTGAAACTTTGATGATAAAAATGGCGAGAAAAGTTCGCACAGATGCATTGCCGCCAAATAGGTTTAAATAGGCATCACGATTAATAACATCTTTAAGATATCACTACATTAACGAAGGCAATCAGACTGATTTCCAACATATATATTTAAACACGATTAGTGAAGTCATTACGAGATCATCAAAATAACTGAACCAGTCAGCCGCAATCGCTTCTTACTGTAGTCCATAAGAAAATATTTAAATATTTTATTTTCTGATTTTCCCTAGATGTTTGTTAACCACCGGAGAGTGTTATTTGTAATCTTCAATATATGTCATAAGCTGATCCAATAGAGAAAATTAAATGTTTCTTAAGTTCATTATCTTGACTTCACCAAAGATGATACTGAACACATGTGTGATTTCGCAGGATCTCGATCTGTCACTTGCACTTACACTTCCGGCTATTTGAGTCAACTTCAACTATTTCCGGAAAATTAACACGACTTATGCTGATTGTTTTTGGTATATGTTGTGTGGACATTAGGTCCTAACATCAGTAACTTAGTCTTGGTGCATCTGAACTTGTAAATAAAGCAACGGATTTCACTAAAACAATAACAATTAAGAAAATATTTAAAAAATACTTAAGCAGCCTAGTAATGACGTTTAAGATGCCACGGAGATTCTGCTTCGTGTAGCAATTTACAAGTTAAAGGTTGGTTTAGCAAATAGGTTGCGACACATACGTGTATGTATGTATGTATGTATGTGCGTGCGTGAGTGCGCGTGTGTATGTATGTATGTATATTATGTATGTGTGTATGTATGTATGTATGTATGTATGTATGTATGTATGTATGCATGTATGTATGTATGTATGTGTGTGTGTGTGTATGTATGTATGTATGTATGTATGTGTGTGTGTGTGTTTGTGTATGTATGTATGTATATATGTATGTATGTATGTATGTGTGTGTGTGTTTGTGTATGTATGTATGTATGTATGTATGTATGTATGTATGTATGTATGTATGTATGTATGGATGTATGTATGTATGTGTGTGTGTGTTTGTGTATGTATGTATGTATGTATGTATGTATGTATGTATGCATGGATACATAGATGTATTACCTCAATATTTGCCGCGGAATAAGTCTAAAATAATAGGCAGGATAACCACGAGAAGAATGACTGAAAAATTAAAAAGAAACAAATGCGGAACAGAGTTTATCATATTAACGTAAAAAAAGCGTTCGTGGTTTCTGCATTGATGTTAGTAGGTACAAGTGTAATATTAGCACTTAATGACACCTCAACACAATAATGGCTACACAGTGCAATTACAAAGAAGTTATAACATGTAAAAACAACGAACTGACATAGGTGTATCATTTTGTGCTTCCCTTTCCTACCGAAAGAGAGTTACTGAAACTTGGCGATTATTGTCGATATCATGGATTAAGGAATAAGTAAATACAAGTTTTAACACAATTCACACTATTTTCTGAACTTCTCTTTGCCTTGAAATTTAGCCAGCGAAAGAAAACAACACTATCTGGAACGGTTTAGGTTCCTTCATCAGTCTGAACAAGTACAAAGTAGATGACATGTTGAACAAATCTTAAAGCATTTCAGGACTGAAGACTCTATTATACACATGTTTAATTGCCGAGGAGGTGCCACAATAATGCCTAAAACGTTCACCAAACACGTTGGCTTCAAGTATTAACATTTTATAAAGGAGTTTTTCACATGAACCGAGATATTTTTTAGTGACTAAAATTAATGATCTGTTTCAGTGCCGCATAACATATAGTATGCATATTGCAATCAACGACATAAGGGAAAGTATTAGGAAAAACTCTAAATAAATCTAGTAATACAAGTATAACTATTTTAACTCTCATCATAATCATAATCATGTTTGAAAACAATATATAAATTGGGGATGACAGTCGCAATTTGGGAGCACCGATTGTTATCGTACTAGGGCACAAGCTTGCCAAGGCCACAAGAATCATTTTTGATGCAGAAATAAACGTAAGAAGGAACCTTATAAGAAAACTCATGATCACTAAAATATTTAAAGTGTTTAAAGATATTACGATCTTAAGTCTGTCCGATGCAACCGCTCTGTAACGTTAATAAAGGTCCCCACCAATCAATGTTTACTCTATCAATCCGCATGGTAAGGGAGCTGACAAAGCTAAAGAATTCTCTTCATTTTGGTAAACAAAATATAAATTCATTTGGCAAACCACAATCTAAAGTACCATGTACATAAAATAAATTTGTAAACAAGAGTTACTGTCCTAAACGTTATTGTACAATTTCGGAACTGTTTAATCGATGTTGTATTGCAGTGGTTAATCGCAATGGCACCGAATGGATACAAATTAAAAAAAAAGTTCCATATTGATGACTTTTACTTTAGAAATAGATAATGAAAAGAAATCCACATTTTGATTCGTCAAATATGGCGAGGCTTCGCCACTTGTGACAATACAATTATACCACTTCTCACTACTTCACTGTTGAAACATTTCCTTTACCTACTCTAACACCGTAGATATTGTATATATACTAAGGTTTTCCATCACATTGATGTACTATATTTTCTTATGTACAACAGCTCGGACTCATTTTGTTTTTACATAATGCATTCATTATCATGATCTATTTTGTTGCTACATAACGCTTCCATTATCATGATCTATTTTGTTGTTACATAATGCTTCCATTATCAGGATGATTTTGTTCATTCTTTTTTATGTTTCAGGGAATTGCGGAGAAACTGACCTGCCAGAGCATTATACGACGACACATATGGGTCGGCCATGTTAGCATTTCGATGTATATTGTTTAAAGCATGATCGTATTTACGGTTTCACGCTATAGTAGTATGCGTATAGGAAACACACACACACACACACACACACACACACACACACACACACCCCTATCTTGATACTCATTCGGATGAAGCTGGATATAATCCAATCACTTTTTGCAACTTCATTCATGCTCTTGTACTTGAAATAATGAAAGGGTGAAGTTCTCCATTTAATCGTTCAGAGCGATATAAACTACGATATTTGCATCATTTCCGAAACTTTCACTTTAACAATAATAAAATATCGTTTCAACATAACTTCAGAATTCATGCACATCAGATATTATGATCTGCTTCATAACTGATGGGAATTAGTGATGAATCACTTTTCCATTGAGAAACATGCTTTCTTAACCAACACTTCGATCTGAGGGTACCATCGAAATTAGCATAACTCCCATTAGAAAGCAACATCGAAATTGATTTATAGATTTGGTTTTTGATAGTTTTCAATCGCACGTGACACGATTGTAAGCCGTCTTGGTAGCATATATTAGTGAAATTAAATAAAAATAATAGAAACAAATTACACTTACTATTCATTTTTAATGTGACAATTTTTTTCAACTTGTTCATACAGAATTCATAATAATCAAGATAAGAAATTCACGTGGTTAATACATTATTTAAAAACATATTTTAGTTTCTACGGACAACACAATTGTTAAAGATTCAATTTTGAATGATTTTGATTGAGACAGATAAAATCGCAACGCAAAAGAAAGGAGCGAAAATAGAAAGACAAACTAAAATAATACAACGGAGAAAGAAAAACATTTTTTCTTACGCGGGAAGATGAAAGAAAGAATCCCACCAAATCCACCTCCATTGTATCCACCGCCAAACCCTATTCCTTTCGTCTTCACCGGGATAATTACACCTTTTCTACTCCCAAAGGAGTTACTGCTATATCCACCAAATCCACCACTGTAACCCCCATATGTTGCACATGCATAGCCTGCAAGGTTCACGAGTGCGAGGATGAAGACGGCTGTACGTACCTTCATTCTGTAGCGAGAAATTCAACTTATCTGATAACTTAATGTATTCTCCTGTACATAGCATGCATCCAACAGCCAAAGAGTCGGCTTATTAGAGTCTATGTAGTTTGTTCAATAAGTGTAACGAACATCACAGTCTTTGTTTTGCGAATGCATTATGCGACGCACATATGGGCCTAAGCATTTGACGATTCTGTTCGCATATCTCGTAAGCATTACGTGATCAAAATTAGAGTGCAGATTTTTAATGTGAAATGTAACAGCCAGGAGGTAAAATAGCATTTACTTTTTAAGAAATTCCTCTGAAAGAAATGTTTAAATTGGGTTAAACGACATATTGTGCTTTGAGACAGCTCCTCTTGTAATGTACCCAACTCACGACTATGCAAATGCGCTGGCTACATTGATGCAGTAAATTTTAGTCTTACTGGAAGCTGCCAAGCACGTTTAGAGTGATGGTAAGCTCTCGTGTAACCCAATACGTTTGTTGCAACGTAATATGACATCACATCAGGTTTGTTATAATGCAAGCATAATTAAAAGAGTACGTCATGTTATATAATGAGCAATTCAGTAATACAAATATTTAGATTACTATTTCTCTTCAAGCATATTTATATTAACTTTAATTCCTTGAAAAGGGTATTAAAATTCAATTATATTTTTAATACACTTGGGTACATATTTACATACATTATCGTGTTTGTAGTGTTCAACAGTGTGATCCCTACCCAAGTACTTGGCGAAAAGTACGATCCTTGAAACTATTTTCTTTTATGCTGATATTCATGCTCGTATACATTCCTACACTACAAGAATACATTATTCCAGTAAAGAAAACGCATATATATAGATGTATAAATTAAAACGTTTCAGAAGTTTCACAATTCGAAGCTGCAGCAGACTCGGTGTTTTAAGTGATAACACTGAACTTTGATTTTGGAATTTTGTGAAACTAGTGACATAAAGTCTACATAACGTTTTAAACTTTCAAGCTGTAACGCAATCAGAATTGTGATTCGGAGAAAAGAGAAAAACCTACCTTTATATCTTTCTAGATGAAGAAGCACTGTTATGTAAAGGTTAGAGAACCTACTACTGTCTTAGTGAATGAGGAATTCGCCAATTTATACACAACTACATAATGACATGACCCTGACAGGAAAAACTAAATTCGTAGAAAATCATCCTTTACTCGAAACAGGTCGATAGCAGTTGACTTCCGACTTCCAAGAAGACATTTCTTATCAATGACAGTTATTTGGTTTCTTTCGGCGTATGAGCAGACGAATGTCATAACACGCCCAAGCAAACCTTAAAAAATAAATTATTGCTATCAGTAGGTGCGAAATCGATTTTATAAACGTAATACATTACTTAAGATTTCTTCACTATATAATACGTCCTACTAAAAGATCTTTCTAACTGAAAGACACAAATTTCATTTTACAAAAGTGTTCTTGCACGAGTTTCCTGATGTTGCTTGTAAGAAATATTTGTTAAAGAAAATTTAAAACTATCTATCTGTATATATATATATATATATATATATATATATATATATATATATATATATATATATATATATATATATATATATATATATATGCGCCAGATTCCCAAGGATTTCGAAATAAAAGGTGGATGCAAAACATCAACACAAATATTATATAATGAAACAAATGTTGGGAAACAGAGAAAAAAAACAACAACAAAATTACCCTTATGTTTGAACACAATGCAAGGTCTTCCTCAGTGGACAATTAACCGCAGAGACAAAGTAGACTCTAAAAAGTGACATGTGTAGAACAATATATATTTACATAAAAATAGGGGTAGGATCAGCATATACGTAAATACTAGTAGGTGACAACATTGATTTGTAAAGCGATGACTCAATGTCTATTTCATTATTTGTAATTGGGCCATACTAATGTAAAATTAATAAATCCACGGAAGAAATAAGTCCCAACGGTATACGTCTAGATTAGTATAATCTGAGAAGCAGGTGAATGGCACATAATTTATGGATAAAATATTTTTTATACTGATTGTGGCGAAGGAGATAATGAACTACTAATTTTAAGTTTTCCCATTTCTCTTTGGTGAAATATTAAAACCAAATGCTAGAAGGCATATCTACACGTTATGGTTGTTATTAATGCATGATATGAGTTTTTTGGACAGCTCCGGTGGCCTAGTGGTTAAAACGTCCGCCTCGGATGCGGGAGGTCGTGGGTTTGATTTCCGTCTGAGTCATACCAAAGACAAAAATTTGGTACTAACAGCTGCCTCGCTTGGCGCTCAGCATTAAGAGGTTAGTATTAGGACTGGTCGGCCTGGTGTCCGGATAATGAGACTGGGAATGTTATAAAGTATCTGACAACATTCTGGACAACGTCACTGTTCTTTGAGGACCAGTACATTTCCGGTAATAAAAGTGTTAAGGATCTTTTGATTCATTGAGGACTTCGTATACATTTATAAGGATTAGACTGTATTCACTTCATAGTATTGTAAGTTCATTTCACCCTTTTTATTTATAACTTTGATAATGAATTTGTTGTTAAATTTAATAAAACGTTTTTTTCTTTCCTCTGTTGCTTAAGTTTTTACCATAAAATCGTACCATTTACCATACGTTTTATATCGAACGAATTGCATTTGCTTTGATGTTGTTTACACAACTGAAATATGAAAATAATTTAAGCAATATTCAATTTGCTCATGTTTATTGCATTAGTTATATATAGTATAATTTGAATGCATTTTATTGCAGATATAGATTTGCATCAATTCCTCCGTACTGTTTTCCCTAATTATGGAAACATGAGCTGAAGTATGATTTTTATCGAGTTCTTCATCTTTCTTCATGATTTCTACGAGAAATCTTGAAGCCTTGTAATACGGTTCCTGTACTAATTATTGATCCGATGAATCAGTATTTCGTAAAAGATCAATCATAGGTTATTGCCTATTATTATGTTTTTTTATGTAAAGCAGTGAATTACTTGATTTTCTAATTAAAATAATATTGATATTTCACTGTAGTGAAAAAATAACAATATGTTCTCACTACAGGAACTACTTTTTGTGTCAGAACATACTTTGCATTATACATTATACATTGATGAATTACGTGTGGTTGTTTGCTTAATAATAATCCCTGTATGTTATCCTTAAAACTTGTAGTTTGTTATTCTGGAAATATCATTTAAGTTTTACCAATCTGACGTGGAACTAATTTTGTGTGCAGGTACACATAGTACAGCAGAACATGTACGGTAAACAGCTGATAGTACCGTAAGAAATCTGCTAATTCAATGTGTCGCAAACGTTAGGTAGCCAACGTATGTGAGCATAAAACAAAAAGAATATTTGCTTGAAGCGAGTGAATAACGGATAAATTTCATCTCGTGGGTGAAAAACTCTTCGCCACTCGTGAAAATATGGAGTTTTTCATCCACTCGATGAAATATATCCGTTATTCGCTCATTTCAAGCAAATATCCTCTATGTATTTTAGACCAAGTAGTATATATACCAGTGGCAGGCGCAGCAAATGTTTTGTATAGGACTCTAGGGTATGAAAAACATTATTGATTTTAATTCCAGATGAAATAGTTATATTTAGTTTTTCCACATATTTCAGATGTTCAACAAGTAAAGATGATTTTATTTTTATTCATTTATCTGCAAGTTGTCCGAAGTAGCCTAATTACGTGCAATAAGGTGCCAGACACTTTCAAATTCGTTAACACAACCATGGATACATTTATATATTAAGTTTGCTCATTTATTGCCTTCAGAAAAGAGAGATGAGTACCAGGAATGGATAACTATCTAAAACTATAAATAAGTTATAAATTCTTGTCCTTTTCTCTCTTTATGCTAGGCCTTATCAACTAAAATTTGAAAACAATATGGCATGGTGTACAGCAAAAATTCGAACAACATTCACTTTTCAATTTTGTATTGTATAAAGAAGGAATGGATCGCTCATATTTGAAAAAACACAATTAACAATCATTCTCTAAACTCTTTTTGAACCAAGAAAAATATAAAGCTGCTTATAATTTTGTGTCTGGTAATCCGTACACGTTCTGTTTGATGGAATATCCGAGCTGCTGTTTGGTTCTTTAGTTTTCAGTTACCACATTATAATGTCTTCTTGATATTCTATTCATAATCGTATTCTATGTTGTATGGGGATAGAACATGGTGACCAGCAGTGCAAATAGTTAGGAAATTCTTTCTCAGATGTTGGTGATATTACTTAGTTGACAGTGTGATGTAGTGATTAACTGTCAGACAAATGTCTATGTGAACCATTTTGCTTTTAATATATGGTTTCATTGTCGCTATGGATCATGTGTCGTTTGTAAAATATGTGGATGAAAGAAATATGGAAGAGAGCTTTCTTTCTCATGTGTATACCTTCTGTCAGTTTCCACCTTGATATGACATCCACGCTAATCAAATTGCACACACTGTATTACTTACTCAAAAATGATAATGATGCCCTTGTATTCAGCTACGTTGAATTCTTAACATTTCCTGATTATTGAGCCAAAATGGGCAGTGCAAAGAAAACAAACTGTTCAGCCTTCTCTGAACACCAATTTCCAGAGTACTAGAAAGGAAATCAGCAAGACATTAACTAGGTCAGATACAGGCTCGCAGACTGATGGTTTGGGTAGTGTTGCTTTTATCCAAAGGGCCTTACTCGAGAAAAACTGCCATTATTGACATCTGATATAGTATCCCAAATGTTCGATAAACTTAAAGTCGATATAATGAACGAAATGGAAATACAGATTGTAAACAAAACAAAGGAGTTGGAAGAAAAGCATTGAGTCTGTGAACTTTGAAAATGACAGGTTGAGACAAGAATTAGAAAACTCAAGGAACGAAAGTGAAAAGTTAAAGGAAGAAATTACAAATACTGGAGATCGCTCCAAGGAATCCATGAAGACATCAAAATATAATATACAATACTGAAGAAAACATAACATCATGATTTTCAACTTCCCTTAATCTCAGAACTAAAATATTACGGCAACGTTTACAGAGATGGTGACAAATGTAACAGTCCATGACGTAGATGAGAGGGATATTCTTGCAATACATCGGATTCCCGGGAAAATTGGTGCCCCAGAACCAGTCATTGTGAAATTGTGGAATACAAATGTAAGAAAGTCACTCGGCAAAATATAGGAAAACTGAATCTTCCTGGTGTTATATTTTAGTGTGTACGCCGAAACAAAGGCTGGTAACATGTACAAATTTGAACTTTTTGGTGACTTCAATAAAACAATAAATCCCAATCCAGAAGTGAAATATTTGTACACAGTGATTCTGGATACAGTTGGAAATTTGTACCCAAATATACGAACAATTATTGTTCTCGACTATGTATATTCTGAGTTGGTAAAAGTGGCTTTAACTAAAGGATAAAGCTTATACTGGCTAAGAAATTTCATAGGATCAAGATGTTATATAATTTAATAACTATAGACAATTTTAAATCGTAACAAGCTGGAGAAGAAACGGTGTTTTATTTATTAAAAGTCTGTTTGACGCACGAGGATTTCTATCAACTTGAGATGAAATGAAATGAACAACGCAAATAAATAATTTATTCAGTACTTAGCTCTTGTCTTAAAGATATCAGTGAAGCGGAAATAGAACATTAAAAGTGTTTTAAAAGTGTCAATACTTTCCATCTAATACTGGACAAAAACTTCGCTCCTTAGGGTAAGAGCAAAGAATATATTTATTTATAAACATCTAATTCAAACCAAGATTCAATAACCAAAATGGAAAATATAAAACTTAGTCCAGGCGGCTAGGATGTTTTTTATGAGTAGTGAATGGGGATCTTATAGGGTCTATGGGACTTATCATTAAAAACACCCTTGGGAACATATAGGGTCTATGTAAATTTAACATGGAGAAAAATCGTGGGACAATATAGGGTCTATGGGAATTAACATGGCCAAAAACCCTGGGACAATATAGGGTCTATGGGAATTAACATGGCCAAAAACCCTGGGACAATATAGGGTCTATGTAAATTTAACATGGCCAAAAACCCCTGGGACTGTATAGGGTCTATGTAAAATTGAAACAGGGAGGGTCTCTATTTTTTTAAAAAAAAAAATAAAAAATAAAATAAAAAATAAAATAAAAAAAGGGGTAGGCAATTCAAAGGCTATCTCTTTTCGAGAAATATGGGGGCCCTGAAAAGGGCCTTTGGTTTATGTTAATATACCCTTAACATAAAGGGCATTTGCGACATCTTCTTGTCCTCAAACTTCGTCTTACAGCAGGGCCATACATCAGAGTCCTCTTGAGGCAACCTTGTCTCTCTATATAGACTCTTCTTATCCACAGGCTGCTGCTGGTCCTGTGGACAACGGTCCACTTGGATCGGACATACATGAGCATGTCCGTCCTGAACATCATTGTTGACACAAGGGTTGAAGATTCAACGTCGGTCCACATGTTGAGGCTCCGAGAATAGGTGAATCAATGCAGTGAACTGCGCTTATTTATAGGGACAGAAAGGATTGAAACGGATTGAGTTCATTCACCAATCCGAACACGCGTTACAGAATTCAGTCAGCCCGCATCCAATCCGAAGAGAGCAGTCTGTGACGTCACGTAGTCAATATAGATTCGCTAGCGCTTGTGTGCAGTCAATCTATGCGACAGTGATTCAACATGACGGAAACTCAGAAAACGATCCAATGGGGTGCACCAGCAGGGGAGACCGCCCAAGGGAACCCGGACTTACTTTCAGAAGAGGTGAATTGGGATTTTGTGGATTTTCTCTCCTCGCAAGAATTTGTTCCGGAGCCTGTGTTACCTTCTTCATTACCGCAAGTGGAGAATTTTAGACAGAGACAGAAAGAAGAATTGGAGAAATTTATGCAACGACAAAAGGAAGCCGAACAAGTTTTTCTCCTACAGCAACAGCAGCAAGAAGAAGAGGTAAGAAAAAAACAACAGCAGCAACAGCAAGAAGAAGTAGCAGCAAAGAAACAAGAGGGTGAAAATCAAACGGTCACGGTACTGTTGGACATTTTAACGGAGTTAAGAAGTCTGAAACAAATGTATCAGACTTCTTTATCACGACCAAAGAGAATACGACCTTCCCGAGCTAAACACGTCAACCCTGTGACTAAGCCTACCGTACCACCCTTAGTGATTTCAACCCAATCATCAACATTACGCAGTTCAGAAGTAGGCCTTGGCCGTGGCAAAGGCATAAGGCAGTTAAAGTTGATTGGTTAAACTCACCCCTACATCATAAAGAGAAAAAAGGCCCTTTTCAGGGCCACCCACATTTCTCGAAAAGAAATACAATTTCAATTTGCCAATAACTCAAAAAAAACCCCACCCATTTTACCCTTATAGTACGTGTCTGTGTATGAGTGCGTGAGTGTACGTTCTTATTTTAAAATCATAACTCAAAGACACTTACCTTATATCATTCATTTATTCTTTTATCCATTTTTTACAATCCAATTCACAATTCACAACACAACACTTTAATAAAAAGTTCATTGACTTCTTCTTTCTCCTTGTTTAGTCTCTCTGTTTTTTGAATTTCTTCACCGTCTTTTCCTCATTTTCTTCCCTTCTTCTTTTCTTCTTCTCCTGTTTCTTTGCCTCTTGTAAATAGAATTGTCTTTTTTCTTCCTCTTCTTCCTCTGAAGAATCCCTCTCTTCTTCCGAAGAATCCCTCTCTTCTTCTGAAGAATCCTTCTTTTCTTCTGACTCCTCTTGTTTCTTTTTTGGGCAATCTGGAGACCAATGTCCTTTTTCTTTACAATAATAACAGGTATCTTGACTTTTGTCTTTTTTAGTCCCTGTTTTTGTTCTTTTTTGACGGTCTGGACACTCCGAAGACCAATGCCCTTTCTTCTGACAGATATAGCAAGTATCTTGACTTTTATCTCGAAAGGAAGGAGAGTAGTCCGTAGGCTGGTCTGAAGAGAATTTTCTAATGACCCCTCGCAAAGCTCTGACGAAACGTTCCATCTGGGTAGTCTCTTCCATCGTTGTGCTCGGCTTGAGAGTGAAATGAATAGTGAAAGGATAAGACACACACCCTTTTATATACGCTGGTCTGCTATGACTATAAAAGAGCTCATGGTGTTTGAACTTGAGTCATTTGACTTTTTGCTTTCAAGATGAAACGATCCCATTCATTCGAGAAGAAAGAAGAAGAAGAAAGTAAGAGGCAGAAACGTGATCTATCGCCTCGTACCAGGGCTGAAATCTTGGCACAAATTCATGCCAGTGATTTTGAAGAGGACATGAGTGAACCAGAATCAGAAACCTCTAAACCAAGTTCACCACCCTTAGTCAACCCTGAAAAATACTATTCCATTCGAGAGACGGAAAAGCGCTCCTCTAGAAAATTTAGAACCACGGCTTACAAATACACGGTGAAGTTTAAAGATTTCAAGTCCGAAGTACCGTTAGAGAAAGCAGAAGGGTTCATCACCGGAGTGTGGGATTCTCTGCTCACTGCACTCAAGCAACAATGTCAACCCAAAGAAGACGATCGCTTGAGACTTTCCATACAACACGACGGTTTGAAATCCCCTGTTTGGATCGAGTTTAGCACCCCTGCAGAATTGACCGCTTCCAAAGTCATGGACAAGATTCAACACGTGCAACAATCTAATGACCAGTTTGACATCACCGATGGAAAAGCCACATTGGACATGACCCACGTCTCTCCTCCTCAAGGGACCGGACGCAAAAAGATGTTATTGGTGAACGACCTTCGCAGCATTAAGCGTAGCCTTGTCCAAATTCACAATCCTCATGACCAGATGTGTTTAGCCCGTGCCATCGTGGTGGGACGAACCTATGCCAACAAGAACGACACGGCAGAATGGAAAAGAGACTGGGAGAACATTCGACAATCGGACCGAGCCAAACAACGAAGTGAAGCAGAACTCCTGTTACGACAAGCTGGCATGTCCAAAGACAAACCCTGTGGCATTCCTGAGATGCAAAAATTGCAAGATGCCCTAGCTCCACGATACACTTTAAAAGTGCACCCTCAAGAAGTGCGCGGGTCTCTGTTGTTTCGAGGGCAAGATTTTAAGGACGGAAAATACATTCATGTTTATCATCACGATGACCATTTCGATACCATTACCAGTATCACCGGATTCCTGGGATACGGTTATTACTGTGAGAAATGTGACCATGGTTATAATAATCGAGAGCAACACAAGCATTGTGGATCGAAATGCTCAGGATGTTTGGCCTCTTCACCCTGTCTGAGCGAAGAACCAGTGCCTTGTTCAACTTGTCTGCGCACGTTTGTCAGCCCTATCTGTTACCAACAACATCTGAAAACGCAAGGTTCACAGAAGAAATGTGCTTGTCAACTCCTGAGATTGTGCCCTACGTGTGAACAAGTCATACGTACCAATAGTACCAAGGCACACGTATGTCGAGGAAAGAAAAAATGTCACATTTGTCACCACATCGTGGACTTGGAACACCAATGTTACGTGCAAAAATACCAACCCCCACCAGAGAAAGAGGATGGTCACAAGAAGAAAGGCAATTTCATCTTTTTCGATTTCGAATGCATGCAAGAGACCGGCATTCACATTCCTAATTTCTGCGTGGCTCATCGAGCGTGCGAGAAGTGCATTCAAGAACCTATCTTCAGTCATTGCCCTCACTGTAGCAAGATTCCTGGAGGGCGTGAAAAAATCTTTCGGGGACCGAACACGTTAGCCGATTTTGCCCAGTGGGTCTTAGACCCCATCGACAAGACGTGGAGCCAAGAGGACATCGAACTTTACGGAGATTGTCATCGTCATGCCACGGTGATGGCTCACAATTTCTCCGGATACGATGGATAGTTTCTTTTGAGGTACTATACGGAACAAGGCACCGAACGTCCTAAAGTGACTTTGAACGGAGCCAAAATCATTTTCATGCAAGTGGGACAAGTACAGTTTAAAGATTCGATGAGCTATTTGGCCATGCCTTTGAGTCGAATGCCTAAAACGTTTGGAATGACAGAAATGGCTAAAGGGTACTTTCCACACTTTTTCAATACGGAAGCCAATCAACACGCCGTTCTACCCCATTTGCCCGAGGCTCACTATTACGACCCCGACAACATGCGTACCGAACAACGAGAAGCTTTCTACGCTTGGTACCAGGCTCACGCCTCGAACCCTTTCGACTTTCAGGAAGAAATGCTAAAGTATTGTCGTTCCGACGTGGACATTTTACGACGTTGCTGTGGAAAATTTCGAGAACTGTTCATGGAACACGGAGGGGTCGATCCTTTGAAAGAAGCTTGCACCATTGCCAAAGCGTGTTCCTTAGTGTATCGACAACGATTCATGCCTGAAAACACCGTGGCTGTCATCAGTCCTCAAACGACCCACTTTGTCAAACGTCAATACTCGGTCAAAGCCCTACGTTGGTTACATTACTTGTGCGACAAGGAAGACAAGTGGATTCAGCATGCCCGCAACGGAGGGGGCGAAAAGACCATCGGAACGTATTCGGTCGATGGCTGGGACTTAGAAAACCCCAAGATCGTGTACGAGTTTAACGGTTGCTTATTTCACGGATGTCCCGTCTGTTACCCTGACCGTGGCACTAAAAATCAGTTTTTGCAACGAACCATGGAAGACTTGTACCAGGACACTTGTCAGCGGCGCCTAAAGTTAGAACAGCAAGGATACCAAGTGGTGGAAATGTGGGAACACGAGTACGATCACCGTATGAAAACCGATCCCGAGTTTAAACGCCTCGTGGAAAGTTACCAGTTCATGGACCCGCTGAACCCGAGGGATAGTTTGTACGGAGGAAGGACCAATGCCACCTGTTTGCTGTACCAAGCCGACGAAGAGAAAGGAGATGAAATCAAATACTTGGACGTGTGTTCGCTGTATCCCTACGTGTGCAAATATTGTCGCTTTCCTGTAGGGCACCCGCAATTGCTGACGGAACACATCGACCTGAAAAACATTCGACAATACGAAGGCTTGATCAAGTGTAAAGTTTTGCCTCCCACGAACCTATACCATCCCGTCTTGCCTCACCATTGTTAAGGCAAACTGATGTTTCCCTTGTGCCGTACTTGTGCCGAAACGTGCAACCAAGACCAACCTTGCCATCACAGCCAGGAAGAACGTGCCTTGACGGGAACCTGGGTCAGCGTAGAATTGTTCAAAGCTCTGGACATGGGATACCAACTGTTAGAAGTGTACGAAATTTGCCACTTTCCCAAGACACAACAATACCACAAGAGTGACCCCACGCAGAAAGGCATTTTCGCAGACTACGTGGATGCCTTTTTGAAACTGAAGCAAGAAGCCAGCGGCTATCCTTCCTGGTGTCACACTCCCGAAGACCAAATACAATTCAAAGAGAAATACTACGAACAAGAAGGCATCACTTTAGACCACATCGAGAAAAACGAAGGCAGGCGATCGTTTGCCAAAGTGATGTTAAATTGCTTGTGGGGTAAAATGGCACAACGACCGTGTTTACCCAAGACGGAATATTTGACAGAACCTTCCCGCTACTTCCAGATGATTCACGACAAAACCAAATACATGAAACACGTGGACGTCGTTCGAGAGAATTTGATCTTGGTCAATTACGAAGAAGATCTGGACTTTGTACAAGACGACCCTTTTGGAAATGTCATCATTGCGGCTTACGTGACAGCCCATGCTCGCTTAAAATTGTACGAAGCTTTAGAACTGTTAGGGGAACGCGTCCTGTACTTTGACACGGACAGTTGCATTTACATCCATCACCCGATTCAACATCACCCTAACATCGAAGGAGACCGTTTAGGAGCCTGGACAGACGAGCATCCCGACGACAAGATTCTAAGTTTCGTCAGTGGCGGTCCCAAAAATTACGGCTACGAATACCGTGACAAACAAGGAGAAGTGCACACGACGTGCAAAGTGAAAGGACTGACTCTGAATTATCGTACCAGTCGTGTGGTCAACTTTGGGGTATTGAAAGAAGCCTTGCAATCGGGAGAGGATGGAAACTTTAAAGTGACCACCTATCAACCGAACAAGATTGTACGTTTACCCACTCACCACATCGTCAGTCGACCCTTGGAAAAAGTCTATCAAATTGTATACCAGAAGCGAGTGCGACTTCCCAATCATTTCACCTTACCGTACGGTCACGTCGGTATTGGTCTGTATATAAAAAAGGAACCCTAGGCAAGATCGATAGTTCATTGGGACTACCAAGACCGAGCGAACAAGATGAATACTTTGAAAGAGGCATCGTTCCAGTTTGGGGATTGTAAAAAAGTTGTATCTTCCTCTAGTGTGACTAATATTGGATGGATAAGACCCATGCATTGCGACGGAAAATGTCCGGAAGGAAACTGCGATTGTCCATGTGGTTACCATTGTAATTGCGTAACGGAGTTTGCAGACGAGTGCGATTGTGAGCCTTGCGATGGATACGATGCTGTACCTTGTGACCTGAGCGATGCCGTAAAGCATCATGGGAACTTTAGTGCCCCTACCCCTATCATGGAAAGTGATGCTGTGCGTGTCAAACCTGTGGGATGCGAAAGCGATGCCGCTCGTCCTCTTGGACATTTTACTGGGTTTCGTTTTAAAGGGGAATGTTCACCTTCACGTCTACCCCCCTACGGATGTCATCCAGCCCTGAGCAAACTCCTACCCATGTCACTCAACCCTCATCGAAACAAACCTGTGAAAGACGAATATTCGTTTCCTGTGCGTTTGTCGGAATACTGCGACTTTGAAAATCGTCTTCAATCGTTCAAAGGAAAATGGCCTAAGTATCTGGGAGGACCGACCCCCGAAGAATTAGCCAGAGCCGGATTTTTCTACTTGGGCGAAGGAGATAAAGTCAAGTGCTTCAGTTGCGGTGTGTCACTTCACCACTGGGAACCGCAAGATTCGGCCTACGTAGAACATGCTCGATGGTCACCGAATTGTCATTACTTACCCTTAGTGGGACCGAGACATTGAAGTAACTTACCATGTCGTTGACGAAGAAGAAACCAGATTGGCTAGGAGTCAAATGTTGGACATCACCGAGACCAGTATTTAAACTTCATTTCAAAAACGATATTGAATCATTACCTAAAGAACTACAAGAGAAGATTTACAAGGAAGTTTGGCAGGGGTTTGCCAGAGTGAAATCTCAATGGGTCACTGTAGAACTTTTGTGTCGAGAAATTCATAAGAGGAAAGTGAAAAAAGTCAACCAGTGTGTTAGATTTCTTTGGGTCAAGGGTGCATTCCTCCTATTGTATCGCTTTAGACCGTTTACATCAAAAGAGTTCAGTGACATTCTTGGACGTTACCCTGAATGGCAGTGGTCAGAAATTACTCACTATGTGGATTACTTTTGTGAATTGTACGGACTGACCTATTCATGAATACTTTACAAGAGAACATTCGTGCTTTGCCTGTGGAGTTGAGAGAAAGGATTTACCGAGAGCTGGTCAAAATACAAGTGAAACGTAAAGAACAATTGCATCCGTTACGTCACCGGTGTTTGAACCACTGGTACCTGAAGGCTATACAAGGATTGATTCAATTGAAAGTGTTCCATCGGACAGACATTGATCAACGATCCTCTAGTTTTAAAAAGGATTGGTTTGGTATGGACGATTGTAGTTACATCATTGTAAACGTACTGCATCGAATTCCAGAGGAAGAGTTAACGAATTACCAACATCTTGAACGCAATGTCAACTTGGTGAAAGAGGAAACTTCTGAACGAATTGTAATGTGTAGATTAGTGACTCAACGATTTAAATTCGACACTGAAGTGAAACCATGTTTGTGCAAAGAGTACATTTCTTGTGTCAGACCAAAGAGGATTTAGTATGACCTATTCATGGATACTTTGCTAGAGAACATTCGTGCCTTGCCTGTGGAATTGAGAGAATGCATTTACCGAGAGCTGGTCAAAATACAAGTCAAACGTAAAGAACATTTGCATCCGTTACGTCACCAGATCTTTAACCACTGGTACCTGAATGGTATAAGAGAACTGATTCGTCAAAAATTGTTTCAGTGGTCAGACCTTGTTCAATACTTCCAGGCCCCCGATGATTCACGTGTTGATCATTTTGGTTACTTCGAGATTCACCTAGAGCAACCCATTGAGGAAGACGAGGTAAAGGATTACCAACATTTGTTACGTGGAATCTACTTAGCGGAAGAGGAAACTTCTAATCGAAATCTGAAGTTCAGGTTACAGTATGCAAGATTTACATTCCCAACTGGAAAACGAACATCACTGGCTAGAAAGTACGTGTATTCTTTTCGAAACAAAGAGACTATAAAAACAGGCTGTTATGCCACGACTTATGTCGTATGTAATCCAACAGATTCCGTGGAAGGAACTCAATGACCATATTCAAACCGTGGATCATTACCATCGATTATTACAAGAATTTTATCCATTCAATTTGGGACGACAAGTGGTGTGTGTCTTAGTGACTTGTTTTCTGGGATTTCGTTTACCAGCCGATTCTTTCTGGACTCTTTACGATCAGTACTTACCACCTCCATGGCCTTAAATGGTCACGAAAAACTCCTTTTGCTCAAAGTCTTGCGTTTTCATCTGGATACTTCTCGACCTCAACAGGAAAAAAAGATTCGTCAACTTTTAGCTACCCAAGACGTGTATGACGATGTGTGTGTAGCTTGTGACTTACATCCCCATTGGACAGATGTCCGTGCCTGGAAAGAATGGGGTTTTGAGGCTTGGACCCAAGAAGTGGCCCAGTATGCACGAGAGTTGTTCAAGGAAAAAAGTTACTTTTCAACCCGTGTTAGTGACGGTGCCAGAAGAACCCGTCACCCAGGACAGGACTGTCGTGGACAGACCTGAAAGACCCTTTCGGGAGGACACTTGTGTGACCTTACCCCCTACTATAGAACTGGTTAGAACTTTACCCAAAACATGTTGTACAGACACTTGTGTTTATTCCACGTTCATGGTTATCATGTGCCTTTTATTCTTGTACTTAAGCCTTTGGCTTTTATGCATTTTTGTCTTTCGTATTCATGTTTGAAAAAAAAACATTTAATAAACGTGTTCTGAAAAAGTATATAAACTCTTGTCTTGTTTGTTTTTCGTGTCACAAGTGACATTTCTCACACCATGGCTACCTCTGCTGTCTCTGCTCCCTCTTCCTCTACTGTCAAAGTCATCGACGAACACTTAGATCGTGCCAGTTGGGAGGCTTTGTATCTTCGCCATCCCTTTAACATGCTCATTGCTGGACCTAGCGGTTCAGGCAAAACCGAATTCGTCAAACGTTTGATCGAACATAAACATCATTTGATCGATCGACCCCCTCAACGAATCGTGTGGTGTTACAAAGAGTGGCAATCGGCGTACAGCCTCTTGCGAGAAAGTCAAGGCGATTCCATCGTGTTTGTGGAAGGCATTCCTAAAGAAGACGACGGCATCGTCTCTGACTCACGTCTAACCCATTTGGTCATTTTCGACGACATGTTAGGAGAAGACGAAGAAGAAATTAAACTGTGGTTCACGCGCAAAGGGCATCACCGTAATGCCAGTGTCGTTTACATCACCCAGAATTTGTTTCAACAAAGTAAAGCCCATCGCACCATCAGTCTCAATGCGCATTACGTGGTCTTGTTTAAAAGCCCTCGAGATAAATCGCAAGTGCAAGTCTTAGCCAAACAGTTAGGAACGCCTTGGCTGACTCAGGCGTACGACGATGCCACTCAAACTCCACACGCCTATTTACTCGTCGATTTGAAACCTACGACCCCCGAGGATTTGCGATTTCGTACCCACTTGTTTCACCACTGGTGCCAAGACGGAGGGCCTGTCCTGTACACGTCTCCGTCCTCGACTTCATTTCACTCCCCATAAAAAAATCTATAAAAACCTCAGACCCTTTTTCGTCTGTCTCACACAGTGTGAACATGACTTCCCTTCAGTCGCATCTTCCCGTCAAATTGATTCGTGCCTTGTATGGCATCAGTCGAGAAAAAAATCCACAAACACGAGCTCGTGTCTTAGAAGCTAGTCTCAAAGAAGTCTTACGATGGTTCACGGTGACGGCACGTCAATTACTCCAAGGAATCATTCAGATTCCTCATCAAACCAAACGCTTTTTCGATCGAAACAAAGTCGCTTTGGTCCAACTGGCCGATCCCCGCATCGACACTCAAACCAAAAAACAAATCATTTTGAAACCTGGAGGGAGCGGTACTCTAGGAGGGGTCATCATTCGCTCACTCTTAAGATGGGATCCTAATGCCCCCAAAGTTATCCACAAGACAAAAGTCCAACGAAGCCCCAAGAAGAAAAAGAAAAAGACCAGGTCCCCAAGAAGAATAACTTCTCCAGTGGCAGGACCCTTCTCTTACCAGACACCACCCCGGAAAAAGAAAAGAAGCCCCCAGAAAAAGAAACAGAGAAAAAGTCCACAGAAAAAGAAAAGTCCACAGAAGAAGAAAACTAGTCGCAAGAGAGGCACTTCGGCCAGGACGCAACCTTACACTCGCAAACCACGACCTGCCACAGCGGTGACTGCGTCTCCGGCAGCCTGACGTTTATCCACTTCTCCGTTGATGTCACCAGGAACTGAAGAGTACTTGGAGACGTTGATCACACCAAGAACTTCTCCGTTGATGACCCCCAAAAGAACTTCCCCAGTGGCAGGACCCTCCCATTTAGCGGCAGTGGCTGCTGCTCACAAAGTACCTTCTCCCAAAATCAAAGTCCATGAAAGATCGGGCATGTTACAAAGTTTACTGGATTTGTCCAAGCAAGAACTGGCTCGATTTAGTCCGTTGCGTACCCCTGCACGACGTGTCATGCCTGTCCTCAAACTGATACGACGTAAAGACAATCAGTGGCGACGCGTACCAGTATAAAAAGACCTGTGACCAAGTCGGGGTATCAGTGAACTTGTAAAAGATGTCACCTCCAAGAAGCCACAAAAGAAAGAGACAAAGGCAGACGCGTCATCCGACAAAGCACTTAGCCAAGCATCGACGTTACCCTAAAAAAAGACACAGTCGTTCCAAGAAAAAGAGGCGTCAACAAAGGGGAGGATTCCTTGGCGATTTTGGGAGAAACATTGTCACCTTTATGACAAAGCGATAGTCCCAAAAAAAAAGATAAAAGGGTGTGTGTTAAGTCATCGACGTTAGTGTCTGTTTGGTGAATGTCCCGGAACCCACAAGCAAAAATGTCACCCTCCAAAAAACCCCAAGGAAAGAAAAGGAAAGGACTACCACCACGTTTAGCCAAACATGGGGACATGTTATCTGTCCTGTCCAAAGCTTCTCCACCCCTACGAAAAAAACTCATTCAAACGGCCTCCAAAGAGGTCATCGATACCGTGTGCGAATGTTGTTTGAACGTTTTGAAAGGCACGATCCCTTTGTCCAAACACCAGAAACAATGCTTAGGCAAACATCGTCACGTTCTTCGGAAAATGGTTCAAAAGAAAATTCCCATTCGTCAAAAAAAGAAGATGTTTGTCCAACGTGGAGGTATTTTACCTCTCTTGTTAGGCCCCATACTGAAAGGAGTCTTGGGAACCATGTTGGGAGGACTGGTGGGAGCAAGATAAAAAGGCCCTCGGAAGTCCCAAGATCTCAGAATCCACCCCTGACAACCCCATGGAAGGACGAAAACTAGCTTTAGTGCCTTACAAACGATGGATGGAATACCATCGGTGGCAAGAACAACGCACCCCGCATTTACCTCCCAATCCCAATTTGAGCGAGATGTCCCAGTTACAACACGAATTGCAGTCCTTGATGGATCGCCAAGATTTGTCCGAAACAGAAAAATCGCAAAAGTACGGTCAACTCTTGCAACGACTGCAACTCTTTCACCAGAAAGCTTTAGACGAAACAGCTTTACCCACTCTGAAATATTTTAAGACCTTGATGAAAAGTCCAGCACCATCATCATCATCATTACCACCACCACCACTGTCATCCCCAACCGTCACCAGAGATGCTACCCCACAAAGACCTGAGGAAGAAGAGACGCGCGAAGTGTTTCAAACACCGTCAGCAGCTCCCATTTCGAGTAAGATTGCAGCATCCTTATTGACCCCGTCCACCACACCCCAACGAGAAGAAATGAAAGCTTGGGTTAAAAAGATGATGTCCACGCCTCCTTCGACAGAAGTGAAAAAGAAAGAAGGGAAACCAGAAGCGAAAAAAGAAAAGAAAACCAAAGCCATTCCATTGCCACCTCCAGCACCACCACCACTACCTTCGACTTCTACTCCCGTAGCCCATCGGACACGTAAATCAGTTTCCAAACCACCCTTTCGACCCACCCAAAGTAGCATCACCGAAGAGTGGGTGACTTATTAACACACCAACCAACACAAAATAAAAAATGGAAAAAGTCTTAGCCAGCATTTACTACGATCCCTCGCATCCTGCAGGTTACGCAGGAGTTCAAAAATTGTATCGTGCTGCCAAAACGCGACTGAAAAGTCTCCGTTTACCTCAAGTGCAACGATGGTTACAAGAACAAGCTACCTACACTTTACACAAACCCATTCGACGCAAGTTTGCCAGAAGTCGCACCCGAGTGGAAGGCATCGATCATGAATGGCAAGCCGATTTAGCCGATGTCTCTCATTTGGCCAGCTACAATCGTGGCTACAAATATTTGTTTTGTGTAATCGACGTCTTTTCCAAATTTGCCTGGTTCGTGCCCTTGACTTCCAAATCGAGCAACGAGTTAGTGCGAGCCCTGCAACGGGTGTTGAAACAAAGCGGTCGTCACCCTCTTCGATGGCAAACGGACAAAGGCACCGAATTTCTGAACCAAGCTTTCCAAAAAGAATTAAAGAAGCGTGACATTCATTTTTTTACCACCGAGAATCCCGAAACCAAAGCCAGCATCGTGGAACGTTTTCAACGCACTTTGAAAGAACGCATGTGGAAATATTTTACGCATCACCACACTCTGAAGTACATCGACATCTTACCGCACCTGGTGCAAGCGTACAACCAATCTTACCATCGAAGCATCGGACGTGCCCCGCAAGACGTGACTCCCGACAACGAAGTGCTGGTGTTTGAGCGCCTGTTCGGTACGTACCCGACGAGGGCTGTCCCCAAGAAAAGTGGAGAGTTGACCGTAGGAGATTGGGTGCGCATTGGCAAAACCAAACGCACTTTCGACAAAGGTTACTTACCTAACTGGACGACCGAATTGTTTCGCGTCACTGGACGAGTGCATGGCCGTCATCCTACCGTCTATAAATTGGAAGACATGAACGGAGAAGTACTCAAATGAACGTTTTATTTGCCTGAGTTACAACGTGTCACCAAAAAAGAAGACGTGTACGACATCGAAAGCATTATCGAACGCAGAACCCGTAAAGTGGGCAAACGACGTGTCAAAGAAGTCAAAGTACGTTGGAAAGGATATCCACCCAGTTTCGATTCTTGGATCGACGCTTCGCAAGTCATCGACTGTAAAAAGAAGAAGTGACCATCATGCCCTTTCACACATCAGACGCAGCTACGTCGACCAGTCCTTCTTCACCTAGTTCTTCTGTGCAAGATTTACAAAAACAACCCTTGTGGGTGTGGTGTGGAGAACGTGTGCCTAAAACGCAAATCGTCTTTTTCTGCCAAATCTTCGTGGTGTATTGTGTCATCGGGGCAGCCATCGCCAATTTGAGTTTGCAACAAGGAGACAAACAATTGTGGACCATTTTATTGAGCAGTTGCATCGGTTACCTGCTTCCCAATCCCTCCCTGAAATTCTCCTCGAACGGGAACCTTGTGTCCAGTGCCAGTGCCAGTCACCACTCCAACAACAACCACAACCAGAACCCCATTTTGGACGGAGACACGCCTCTGACATCCACTAACCCCTCGGACAGCCACAGAACTCTGGAATTATGAGTCACGAAAACCAATTTTACTTAACCTTACCCAGTGACAGTTCCATGGAGGTGTTTCCCAACAACACGTTGTGTTGTTACACGGCTAAATTACCTCAAGCCATCCCCTTAGATCACGAAGCCCATTGGGAAGTGGCTTTAGTAGAAATGATTCACCCGACCCAAGTCCTCAATGTCGTTGCCAATCAAAATACTTTTACGGTGGAAGTTTATGACGAACCATTGCAAAAGTGGATGAATGACAATAACAAATATCCCCATAAAAAAACTAACAAAGACAATCCAAAGTGGACCGACTATGAGTTGTTCATTCACCCAGGCTATTATTTTAGTGGTCAACATTTGGTCAACACCATAGCCACCAGGTTTAATGGTGTGTTTGGGGAAGCTTTTAAGAATGTCAAGAACAAAAGTGTCACCATGGAATACCACAAAACAGCTCGTCGCTTCCTGATGAAATTTCCTGAGGGGGATAAAATCATGGGTTTCAATTTTAAAGATGAATTGTTTGACATGTTGGGTGGTGACTTGAAGATGAGGAAGAAAACAGAACAAACACTAAAAGAAAAAGTCATCATTTACGACAACGATACTTTTGCCAAGTATTTTAATACCCCGGTAGAACTGAACCAAGGACTGAATTTGATGTTTGTGTATTCCGATGTGGTGGAATACAACGTGGTGGGACACACCTCCGTGCCGTTACTGAGTGTCATTCCTTTCAAAGTGGATTCTGCCACAAACGCTGACGAGGAAGGTGGAAACACTTACCACGTCCACCGCGAATTTGTCCATCCTCACTATTTGCCGGTCAGCAAGTCGTATTTGGACACGGTCAACATTACTATAAAAGGAGATTTGGGACAAAATATTCCATTCACCAAAGGAAAAAGTCACGGTGAAACTCCATTTTAGAAAACGGTTCTCTCACGACTCGTAAGCAAGTCATGTATCCAGTGTACCGAGGGGTTGCTCGACAGCGAGGACACGGTTTAGGAGACATGTTAAAATCGGCCTTTCGTTCGGTGGCTCCGGTGTTGAAACCGATGGTGACACGCGGATTGCACGCCTTGAAAGATGCGGCACTGACGCAAGGCAAAGAATTTCTCCAAAATGTCATCATCGACAAACAAAACCCTAAAGAAGCCTTCATGAGGGCAGGCAAAAATGTCTTGCTGCAAACGGGTAAAGACATTTTGGGCCGACGAGAGACACCTATAAATGCCCTGCACGCTACCGAGTCAGGCATTCAGCAAGGACAAGGTAGAAAGAGACGACGAAGAAAACACCCTTTCACCAGACTTCAAGCGAGAAAGGCCAAGAAAAGAAGAACCGTTCGAGACTTAGACGTTTTCGATTATTGAGAAAGAACAGAAAAAAATGATGCACCGAGAGTCTTGCGCCTGTTCCAAGACGGAACTGGATCTGTTTGCCATGCCCCCCACCATGATGACGATGCAAGAATCTCAGTGGGTGGAATTTCACCCCGTCTCCTCATTGACCGATTCTGCTCCCATCGAGTTCGAAATCAAAGGACAACCCGAAGATTACATCGATCTGAATAGCAGTTACCTGTACTTGAAAGTCAAAGTAACCGAAGCGAACAACGGTGCCATAGACAATGATGATGCAGTAGCTCCCGTCAACAATTTCATGCATTCCTTGTTTAGCGAAGTGGACTTGTACTTGAATAACAAACTGGTCAGCAGCAGCATGGATACTTACCCTTATCGAGCGTACCTGGAAAATCTCTTGACGTACGGAATAAATGCCAAGAACACTCATCTAGATGCTTGCGTGGTATGGAAACCTGACCAAGCGACTAGGTTCAACAAAGTTACAGTTGTTGCTGGGGACGAACCAGATACAACGGGATTTGTAGAACGACGAAAGAAAATTCATCTAAGTCGTAGTTTAGAACTGATGGATCGCTTGCATTTGGACATGTGGTTACAAGAAAAGTATTTGCTGAACGGGGTGGATGTCCGCCTGAGACTGAATCGTAGCAGTGCCGCTTTCCATTTGATGGCTACTGATAATTCCACTTACAAAACCATCATCGAAGAAGCCAGACTCTACGTGCGTCGTGTGGAAGTGTTACCTAAAGTAGGTAACGACATCAGTCAGACATTGAGCAGAACAACCGCCAAGTATCCCATACGACGCGTGGAAGTGAAAACGTTCACCATTGCCTCTGGACTCCGATCCAAGATCGAAGATCATCTGTTCCAAGGACAGTTACCCAAACGTTTGATTGTTGGTATCGTCAAGAATTCAGCTTTCAATGGTGCCTATAACGAAAATCCTTTTGAGTTTCAACATTACAAAGTGTCCAAGATCGAAGTCAGTCGCGACGGCAAGACCTTGTGTACCCGACCTTTCGAACCTGTCTTTAATACCGCCGATAGGACTAAGTCGAATTACTTGAGATCGTACTTGTCCCTGTACGAAACCACCGGACAGTTAGGAACCAACACCAGTCACGGCATTACGTACGACGATTATGACGGAGGCTATGCTTTGTGGGCTTTTGATTTCACTCCTGACCAGGGCAGCGACGAGGGACATTTCCACCCTATAAAATCCGGCCAGATTCGTGTGGAACTTCAGTTTGCGAGTGGTCTACCAGACACGGTGAACGTCATCCTGTATGCAGAATTCGATAATACCATAGAAATCAACAGTTTGAGAGAAGTCATTCTAGATTACTAGAAGCCATGGAAGACTGTTATCCCTCTTTACAAAGTGGAGAAACTTTGGACATGGAATGTGAGGAGACCGTGGAAGGAGAAGAATCTCAAGATAAAGACGAAGAAGATATCATGATGAAGTCGAGATGGCCAGAACAAGAAGCCCATTTAGTCTCCTGTTTTGCCAAACACTTGGTCGACAAAATGACGGAATTGATCAAGAAAAATTGCTATGGATGTCAAAACGATCATCCCAGTCAAATTCAACACGATAAATGCCTGATGCTGAGTCAAGAAGAAAAATTGGACGAGTTTCTGGACGAAGTTTGGAGCCTCATCTCGAACAAAGACGTGTTGCACAAGTGGTATAAAGACTTGCGTGAACATTCTTGTCCACCATTAACCACTCAAGAGATCCATCGTATCGAAGCTCTCCTGAATCAGAGTGAGGAAACAGAACGAATAACCGTTTATTCGTCAGACATTTTCAAGCAAAAAGTCAGGATCGAATTGACGACTTATTATTACCTGTGAAGAAGAAGAAAAAAACACACAAATCAATGGATACCTGGGAACTTTATTACCTTTTGAACCACAGTTCGTATAAGGCTTCTTGGAATCCTGTCGTCTGTGCTAAAGATGAACTCCCTCATCGCAAACCTAAAGACCATCAAGCTTACGTGATCAACACGGACGACAGTCATCTCCCAGGAACCCACTGGGTAGCCGTCTACTTTCCTCAAGAAGGATGTGTGGAATATTTCGATTCGTACGGATTGCCCCCTTTGGAAGACGATATCATCGACTTTATGAGAAGAAATGCTCAAACCACCCGATTCAATAATGTGAAATTACAAGGCACAGATTCCTTGGTGTGTGGACAGTACTGTGTGTATTTTCTGCATCATCGCAGCCTGGGCTATTCCTTAGAACATTTAGTGACTCATTTCGATCCTCGTTCTTCTGCTAGAAATGATGTGAAAGTAGATCGATGGTTTTGTGACCATTATGCTTATCTTTTGTCTCAAGCTAGGAAACGTAGTGTCCATCAATGGCCTAATGATTTTCAACAGTGGAAATCACAATTTCATTCACAACGTTGTCAGCCCTGTTCAAAGTAGATTGTGCATTGAGAAAAAATGTTAGTGATTTGAAAAAAAATTGTTTGATGTTATAGTGTTGGATTATTGTTAAAACTGTTAGAGTTGTTGTTTAGTGTTAAGTGATTTTTGAATAAAAAATGTTGTGTTTTGAAAAAATGCTTTTGTCTTTTGTTTAGCTATAAGAATGTTGGATTGATGCTCTTTCATTTCTTACTATCCCTCTCATGAACGTTGCGGCTCGAAAAACCGTGTGGGGGATGTTTTCCTTCACGTCCGCGCTTTGACTTTAAGAACCGGTTTGTTCCCACTCTAACCATCCATTGTCGACTCATCCTCCTACGAAGATGTGCTCCAAACTAGCTAAGCTCAACGAAGCCTACGTGAATTTGCATAGGGTCAGACACAGTCTGATACCGAAGCCAGAAGAAATAGAGAATGTGAGAATGTTAAAAATCACTGAAGACCTGATCGAAGAGCTCTTCAGAGAAGAAATGAACAGGGAAAAAGAAGAATGGACAGAGAAGTACAGACTTCAGAGACAGCAGCAACAGCAGCAACAGCAGCAACAACAACAGCAGCAGCAACCTGAAGCTGACAGAGGCTTTGTTGATTGCCGTATCGACACCAAAGAGTTCTTCTTCTCTTTCCGAAGAAGCAGACCTATCGCCAGAAAGTCTATCCTCAGAGGACATCGCATTCTTAGAAACTAAAAAAAAGAATGCCATAGCAAACAAAAAAAACAGCCCTTTTCAGGGCTACCCAATACTCTAGAAAAGAAATAACGATCAATTTGCCAATGTGTGTAGGTTGATTAGTGTGAAAATAAACACTAACTCTTTATGAATAGTGGAAGTGTATGTGTTTGTGTGTTTGTGTTAGTAAGTGGTTAAGTAAGTCGGTATGGATAGTAGATTAAAATGATGTTTGTTTTTTTGCTTGTTAGAGGTGTATATTTAGGGTTAGATTGGATTGCTTTGCGTATGTAGATAGTCTATTGAAGTGATTTATAACAAATTTTATAATAGTGATGGGTAGCATAAAAAGTGAGTGAGTGTTTCTTTTAGGTCCGCGCGTTGTTGTTGTTTTTTGGTCATGATCTAGGTAAGATGAATTTTATGTTTTTAGGGGGATGTTTTCCATCACGTCCGCGCTTTCAGTATAAATTGAAACTCGCTGGGCAGTCCAGCTACCCTTGTTGATTGATCAACACAAGAATGAATAGCAGAATAGTGAAACTGTTAGAACTCCAGATGCACCTGGAATATGCCAGGCGCATAGTAAACGAACTATCAGCGGAGGCTATCATAGAAGAAGCAAGAATGAAGAAAGAAGAGGAGGAGAGAAGAGAGAGGGAAGAAGAGGAAAAGAAAAGAGAAGAGAGGATGTCGTTCAATATTCCCGAGACAGAGGATTGGGGTGTTGAAGCGAATCATCCTCCCTCTGCGCTCCCCAGAAGAAAGGTGAAAGAAGACTGGGGAAGAAGATGCGTGTGTGGCGCCAGGCCAGGAAGGTGCAACCATTAGATAGGTGCATCAGGAGTTAAAAAAAAAACAGCCCTTTTAAGGGCTACCCAATACTCCAGAAAAGAAATAACTATCGATTTGCCAATGTGTGTAGGTAGAGTAGTGTGAATATAAACACTAACTCTTTATGAATAGTGGAAGTGTGTGTGTTTGTGTGTTTGTGTTTGTAAATGCTGAAGTAAGTTTGTGTGAATAGTAGATTAAGGGTTTATTTATTGATTCTTAGTGTATGTAGAGAGTATAGTTAGGGTTATATTATATGAAATGAGAAAGTAGGGGGATGTTTTCCTTCACGTCCGCGCGTTGTTGGGTCATGATCTAGGTAAGATCCATTTTATGTTTTAGGGGGATGTTTTCCTTCACGTACGCGCTTTCACTATAAGAACCCACAGTGTTCGTCGTTCAAACTATTCTGCAAAGAATAAAAAGAAGATGGCGTCAAACCAAATGGACAAAATACAAACCTTGCAAGACGTTTTAGACAACTTAGGAATAATGGAACAGATGCTAATAAGACTGGTTGAAGACCATTATTCCTATAGTCCCCATCGTGTAAAGATGGAAATTAATAACTTAAGAAAAGCAAAGGACAAGATTAGTTGCGTTATGAAAGAGATAAAGGAGGAGAAGGAGGATGAAGAGGAAAGAATAAGAATACGCAAATGGAACGAAAAAATTGAAAAAGAAGAAGAAAATGAAAAGAGGAAGAAAGAAGAGGAGGAAGAGAAGAAGAAAGAAGAGGAGGAGAAGAAAAAAAAGAAAGGGAAGAAGAGTGTAGGAGATAAAATAAGAACTTGGTGGAGAAAAAGAAGAAATTAGAAGAAGAAGAAGAAAACCCAAATGCCCTTTTCAGGGCCCCCATATTTCTCGAAAAGAGATAGCCTTTGAATTGCCTACCCCTTTTTTTATTTTATTTTTTATTTTATTTTTTATTTTTTTTTTAAAAAAATAGAGACCCTCCCTGTTTCAATTTTACATAGACCCTATACAGTCCCAGGGGTTTTTGGCCATGTTAAATTTACATAGACCCTATATTGTCCCAGGGCTTTTGGCCATGTTAATTCCCATAGACCCTATATTGTCCCAGGGTTTTTGGCCATGTTAATTCCCATAGACCCTATATTGTCCCACGATTTTTCTCCATGTTAAATTTACATAGACCCTATATGTTCCCAAGGGTGTTTTTAATGATAAGTCCCATAGACCCTATAAGATCCCCATTCACTACTTTTATGTATGTAAATGAATAGACCATCTCTTTGTTTTGGCTAAGCTTTGTAGAAAAGACACAAACTGATTACCTTTAATTTCAGATTGCTACAGAAAAATGTTGCCACAATCCAGTTTGAGAAAAGATTTGTTAAAGTGATAATGATAAATGCACCTTCTGTAAGGAAGGAACAGAAACAAGATGAGTACACGTTCTGTATCTCTTCAGTTATTGAACATATTTGGAAAATATTTCTTAAATGGATTCAAACCTACGACCCAAATTTTAAAATTACACGAAAATATATCTCGATAGAAAATACAAACTTTGACGAACTTATTAGCTTTCTATATTGTTTTTGAATCTAGGTTCTATGCAAATCACGCTGTGCATAACAAATCCAAAATATCGCCTATTATAAGCAAATTGCATTTTGTCATACAAAGACTGGAAAAATATGCTGCCAAAGTGAATAACAAAATGAAGAGTTTTAAAAAGTGGAGCCTTTTGTCAGAGCATTTTGTGTGTTGATTTCTTAGTTTTGTTACATTCACATGAAACAAACTAACAGACAATGTAAAACACCTTAGAGTTTGCAAATGAGTGGTTCTCTTTGTACAATATTTGTGAGTGTATGTATCTGTGTGTGTTTGTGTGTGTGTGTCTGTGTGTGTGTTTGTGTGTCTGTCTGTGTGTGTGTGTGTGTCTGTGTGTGTGTGTTTGTGTGTGTGTACTTCTAAAGAATAGAACAAACGTATAGATCAGGACGGAAAATATTTTTAAGGTTATGCCTCATACACCTGGTCAAATTGTGGTGTTGGTGAACAGTTAAACTCCTGACATGTTATTTTCAATTTAAAACACAAAATTGGAAACTGCAGACGAGAACACACACATAATGTTGATTAATTTGATAATTTCGCAAAAAGTGGAAGAAATTGATTTGGGGGTGACATATATTAGAGCCACACCTATATTTTATATTAATACCTACATTATAGGTTCTTCGTTGTTGATTTAAGGACTAGCTTGGCAAATAGGTGGAAGAGATGGATTTTAGTTTTTAAGATAACAAATGTAGCAGCACCTATATTTTCTATCAATACATAAACTATAGCTTTCCCGCTTGTTTTCTTGGAGATATCATTTTCAGGATATGGGTGGGAATTTCGAAGTGTTCCATATGAGACCTCTATTGCAGATGGCTATAACGTATGGGTATCGAAGTCTCAAAAAAGATGGGATTTACGGTATAGTACAATGGTCCATATTAACTGATTTACTTTGATCTGCTTATTTTGAAATATGAAAACTACACTTTTACATAACAGTGCAGACGTTCACACTAGTGGATCTCAAAATTATCTTTGGAAACCCTTTCTTTACCAATGGAGACTTTTTGTCTTTTTGTCTTTACGTATGTAGAACTTGTTAACAAAATGCTAGTTAGAAATACTTTTATTTTCATCTGAATCATCTGGAGATTTGTTAAACATTGGTCTCGCTTGTATATGACCTCCTAAACTAAAAGGCAAGCTTTTGTTCCGATTGTTCATGGTATATGCATTACATTGATGCCCCCCCCCCCCAGTATTTAACGATAATGCCGACTAATCTGTCCTGTTGCAGTGAGAGAAAAAAATTATTATGTTCCTAAGTTATTCAACCGATCCTTTTTATTCTTTCAATGATAATGATGTAAATACAATACACCTGTTCTTCGAGCACTTTGGACACATTTTATACAGATCGTGCACCAAGAACCCTGTCGCTTAATCTTTTTCAGTTAACTATATGTATAATACTTAGTTTGATTTGGTTCATTTTCTCTGCATTATTCAGGGTGACAGCATATGTTTTAGCAACGCAGTGCTTAATAATAACCAACATATCTTTAAAGTTAAAATGATAACAATATTTATTTACTTGATTTAAGTAGAAAGTGCTATTAAAACGGTAGACTGCATCATAGTGATATGGCAGTTTTCCATCTGTTAGACTATACTGTCTACCGTGACATGGTGCATTGGACATTGTGTGCATGGAGTTTGCACGCATTTGGTCAATACCAAAAAATCACGTCAATTGCAACACATGCAAAAATGATATCTCACAGTTATCGTTCTCTGTAGGCGAATGAGTGGAAAGATTTTATGATTAGGTTCTTTAGTCGGATCTGGGTGGGTGTGCTTGTGCTCCAACCAAAGGTATCTCTTCCTATCAACCAGAAGACAGCCAGAAAACATCTTGTTAATTTGAGACATTGGCTATAGTAGGAACAAATATAACGACCTATTGTCTATTGCACCATTCATCGTAGAAAAACTACGACTAACAATGACATCCACCATCTTTCATCTTTTATACTACGGTAACATTTCCGTCCTACCTACAATTTCACGCGGCCACAAATAAATTGGCAGACAAGAGATTAAAGAGAGAATGCTTCAATGTCCGAACTCTGACAAAACAAATAATAATAAAAAAACATGGTAAAGATGACTGCATATACTCAATACACCATTCCTGAACACTTATAATTAGGTCAATTATCTTATCTCACCTTTCTGAGGTTCAGTATAATAACATGATTGAGTACTATACAGGTGTTTCGATACTGTAATTGCCTCCAACGCTGTTTAATAATATACATATTTTATGGAAAGGTATTGTATAATTTTCTATAAATCTACCTGTATTAAAACAAACACCAACTATAATAATAAAGAAAATGTGAAGCAACAAAGACTGCACAAACTGATATTTATTTGCTATATTATGTTTTAAAATGTGTTGGAAGCTTGTCGATGATGTCCTTCTTTATTACAGAACTAAAATGTCAGTCTACTTAGTAATCTGCAAGTAGAGAAAGAACAATGCACACATTCACTCAAATAATGAATTATAATCTGAGGTACAAATATCATAAAATGGAACCTAACTCAAACATAACCATTAAGCAATATACTAATTATTTTTTCATGAGGCATACCTTAGGGAAGATATTATAACACATGCATATATATATATATATATATATATATATATATATATATATATATATATATATATATATATATATATATATATATATATATATAACATAGTTGGATTTTAGAAATTTGCTGATTGTGAGGAATCGCTGTTGAGAATATATGTTTTAAACAATGTAAAGCTCATATGATTTGATACAGGCGAATCTCATTACTATTCACGGGCGTTATCATAGCGTAAAAATAGCTTAGTACAACGGAGCACGTCAGAGTTATTAATATAATGAATTCGCGGATGATTTGTACGTTTTTTGTAATGTGCGATATATTTAGAGGTGTATTAAGCATTCAGATCATATTTATTAGGACGTGGCATGAAAAATTGATCTATTGGGTAGGAACGCGAACTGGTAAATCATAACATTGTGAAGTTAGAAGCACACACAACTGATCAATTTAAGTTTCGTTAAAGAGTGATTCTTATCATTATGAGATGAAAAACATTGTGGTATTGACGCCTCTAACAAGCCGCAACTTACATCGAGTGTTGTCTTGAGGTCACTGGAAATAGTGTCAACAACGCAGTATGTTCCTTATGTTTGTTTCTTCGATCGGTCTATTGCTTAAGCTTACATAAACTGATTTTACTTTAGGTGTAATATATATATATATATATATATATATATATATATATATATATATATATATATATATATATATATATATATATATATATATATATGTGTGTGTGTGTGTGTGTTGGGGTGGGTGGGTGGAGGCATATATGGGTGTATAGGTGGGTGGGTGCGTATTACCTTACTTCTACCCTGTCCTTGGGATGATATTCGTTATCAGGGGTAGGATAATAATGAGAATAATCACTGAAAACGTGAAAAAGCAAGTTTATGAAATCATCAAATATTTACGTTACTTATCTCAAAACTAGGGTCTTCATTGAATTTAAAATGCATGTGTGTACGTATTAGAGTTTAAAGTCGTATCAGCACAATATAGGCTATATGGTACTAATTAAATGCTGAGAAATAAAAATTGAAAAAGTGTGACAGAGTACAAATAAAATAATGCATTTACTTTCAAAATAATTGTTTTGTATGCCATCATTTTATGAGCCAATTGAAAAGTAACACAAGTTACACTTCCAATAGAAAACAAAAGTAAAGAAAGAAAACTAGTAAACCAAGTATCAGCCATACTAATATGTGTAGTCAAAGTATTGAAAGAAGCTATTTGAGGTGCCCATATTTTCATTCAAAGGAGGAGAAACATCACTTGTAGTAGTTTCAATGGTAGCAGGTTCTGTATAATACTTTTGGTATAAACTTTAAAAGAGAGCATAAATAAAGATGCTATTATTGAATGGAAAGAGACATAATCAAAGAGTCTAGATTTAATCAAATGCTGACAGCTAAATATATGTCACTATATAGATAAAATTGCAGATGAGAAAGAAGTTTGTTTTTAGTAAAAGACACGTAAGCAGTATTACAGCCAAATATATAGTCGGATATAAAATGAGATATCTAAATATAGAAATAGGCTATACTGATAGATAAGAAGGAATAGCTATTGAAAAAATAAAAGGATATATAAATAGAAACACGTATATAAAGAAAGAACGGAAAAGTAAAATATATACATGATAGATAAATTAATTATATGATTTTTGACAGATATAAGGATGGAGATCGAAAGAAAACTAAATAAATGGTTATGTAATTAGAAGAATTGCATCGCACATAATGAACTGAACAATACAACGATAAATTGATCTTGTACTTACGTGGAAAAAGGAAACTTAGAATGCCACCAAAACCACCACCACCTCCAAATCCACCGCCATCTCCACCAAAACCGCCAATTCCACCGATTCCCTTCCCAGACGCGACAGGAAGAAGCAGAACGCTGCTAGTGCCAGATCCGTATCCTTTTTGGCCAATGGAGTTGCCGCCATAACCACCACCACTAAATCCGCCTAAGCCTCCACCATAACCTCCGCCATAACCTCCGCCATAGCCTCCACCTCCAGTACTATGACCTGCGGCATACGCAAATGCTAATACTCCCAGGAGAGTGAGAGTTTTGACAGCAGATATTTTCATCATTTCTGAAACCAATATTAAACATAGTTCAAAAATTAATAAGTCAGTCATCACGTTATTCCCATTTTTGTTTTCTTTAGTTTTAATTTTTAAAATGATGGTCGTCAAATTTGTTTAGGCATCAATTGCTTTTAATCCACACCTACATTTGTAAGCGAAATCCTAAATTATTTCTTTAAATAACTAGCAACTCTTTGTAATATTGTTTTGTGTTATTTAAATAATTGGTTTGGTTAATTACGATATATAGTGAACTTCTTATATATCTGTGTTCAAAAAGGTTCCGAATAACTAGCATGATCAAATCAGCGCTATTAAGTTGCGAATTGACCATGCGCAATAAGTTAATGAGGGTATCTAAGTACTCGAATGTACTGGCCAAATGTTATTGATTAAATGAAGGAATACGGACCAGCTACAAAAGAGATAATCTGCTATTTGTCGTGCTTTCGTTTTGCAATCCTGTTTGCTAACAACTTGTGAGAGGTTTGCCACAATTAAAGAAAGGTAAAATGTAAAATCACGTGGATCTATTTAAAGAGCAATTTAAAGAGACAGCTTAACATCCGAAACTAACGTGCAATATCTTGAAGACATCATATCAATTTAGAATGTTGTATAGATAAATCGGCTAGCAACAACCACTTAAAAAACAATATATGAATGTATCAAAAGTACAAGTGCAAATATGAATTAAATTTGAAGGCACTCATATACCACAAGATCCACTAACACGAACGTAACTTACCAGAATTCGAAAATAGATTTAGGTCTTGAAAGAGAAAACTTTTTTCCCAATCTGTTATAACCTGAGCCATATACAATGGACTCCCTAGATTTCGCACTTCCGTACGACGCGTAGTTTCACTTTTCAAGATAGAAGCGATTGTTAACAGTGACGTGAAGTACCAATAGCAGTACTAAAAGTTGAACTATATATTACTCACATATTGTGGAAACTTATTTTCAACGTTAAAATTTACTTACTTCAATATAGTATGATTAATAAGTTTTGTCCTTTTCGAGTCGTCCTGTTTCCTTGCTGACAGTTTAGGCCTATTTTGATGTTTTGAGCAGATATGAAAAAGTCATCCATATATATATATATGTAAATGAAAAGGAATGCCAAAACAACATTTATTGAGGAATGTTGTTTTCGGTTCAGGCAGAAAATGCACCTTTGTTTTTACTTCCGAACATGAGACGGCATTCCTTATTCTGCCGTAAGGATTAAAATCAGTGTAGATGTCTAATATGGACATAAATCAAAATCCAAATGCTCCGACGTGTGTTAAATGTCTGGATCTACGTTTCCACCTGTCCTTTTTCAGTATTAATTACATATTTGACGTCTATTATGGCTCATAAAGTTCGGATTTAAGCCTATTAATGTGTTAACACACGATGTTGTTTAACTTAAATAAAATGAAGTTTACAAATATCAATTTGTTAGGTAATGCAATGGATATTTAACATTTGGATACAGTTAACATTTTGTATGAATACGATCGAAAATTCTTTAAAAACCTACACGTTGTTGTCCCTTTCTTTGGACTAAGCACAGTTGTATCGTTAAATGCATGTGAAGGACATTGCAGAGAACAGCATAGAAAAAACGTAAACCATCATGAATCGCCGTAAAATAATAGATTGAAAAGATTTGCACAAGGCAAAAATAAAAAATCTTTGTATTAAATAAACAAAGGAAGAACGGTATGTTGATGAATGAGTTTTTATGTGACGCATTTTTTGAGATCACGTTGGATTATGGCAGGCCGTAAATCATTAAGGAATTCACAACGGTATCGTGTACGTTTTGGTCACGTTGCTACGTTATTTCACATAATTATTATTCCAATTAAACTATCGAATATTTTGTCAAAGTCAAACACGTAACGACACCATGGAAGACAGTGACCAATATTTTCCTCCGAAATTGTATTATTCATTTGATTTTGCTGATGTAAATAACATCGGACGTAACATTTCTCATGCTCAATTTGGTAATTATTAGGTCATTATTAATACTATACTCAGACTTCGTTAATAATAGTAAACTGATGAAACATGGAAAAAAGAAAAAAAGGCGATGTGAAGAAAACGGCTCGGCAGGGTAATAGGGATCAGATCCGCCCACCCCGAGTGTATCTAGTCATGAGAAGGAAAAGATTAAATATTTTTCTCACTAATTCACCTGATGGTCAATAACCACTCTATTCACAATATAGCAGTATTCACTAATATCCAACCCAGTATTCATCCCACAGCTAAGATCGCACCGCATTACTATCATATTTGGTCTCCGCCACACACCCCTAGCCGCGCTTCTGGATTAAATTATACGTAGATTGTACACATACACCACCATCAAGACAAGGTGAGCAGATGATCAATAATCCACTTGAGTAGATTTTATAAATATTGTCTAGAATGAAGAAAGATGAAAGAAACTATATAACACTGAGCTAAAGGAGGACATAATCTATTGCACAGTTCCTGCAATTGACAACATAGATTGTGCCATTGAAGAAAGTCGTCAGTTCAGTTCTAACACTGTGGATGGCATGATACATTTGAGGCTACCATAGCTAGGACATGATCAATGATGATGATCCAGTAGTGAAATATGTGACACAATGTAGTGCTTTGTCCACAGCCCAGTCTCTGAATAAATGCCATTTAACCCATTACAATCATTTGACCTTGAATTAATCGTTGAATGTACGTCAGAATAAATATTATTTACGATTATTTTGACACAATGGAAAGTTCATTACTGGGAAACAAATACAGAGAATCTAGAGTAAAATTCATTGTGATTTGATTGCCGATAACGGTCAGTTCATATGTTTCACAACAAATATAGAAGTACAATTGGTTATGTCTTTGCTAATGAGAATAATTTCTCAGTCTTTAAAGCCTTCAGAGTACATAGATTTACAGAAGTTTCAAATCATAGTCCAGTGTCCTTCTCGTTAAAAACCGCAATTAATCGTCAGAAATATATGAAATCTACAATGTTACAACAGAAATGGAATCCAGAGTTTAAAATTGGTTTCCTTTTCTTTATACGACAAGACATGCATATTTTATAAGATGGAGTAGATCTGTAAATATTATTAGAACAAAAGTTATGATTTTTAACAAAACGGTAAGAAATATATGAGGTTCATTTAAAGGACGGTCATGTATTTCTGCACATTGTGTAAAATTTTAATTATTTATGTTTACCTGCAGAGGGCTTTTTTCGATGTGCTACAGAGAATATTACTGGACCACGGCCTAAAAGGAAATGTGAACTTAGTGTAAACAAATGCGATCGAATATGAATATCATTTTGGTTCAGTATGTCCTTTATAGTCTCATTCATAAATTTTAAATTGATTGGTACTATTGTTAAAAACCAATCTTGCACAAAATATTACAATTACTTAAACGTGCAGATTTATCAGTTTAAAATACTTAGGTGAATATATGTATAATGTATTCCACTCAAAGTATCTTGTTGCCTGGTCCTTACTTTCTGTCTGTCTCTCTGTCTGTCTGTCTCGGATACATGCGTGTACACAGATGTCTATCGCTATTATTCCTTTGTCTCTTCCTACATTATGCAACATCATATTGTATATGAATTATGTAATTTAATGACTAAACGATTTTTCCATGCTTCAAATTAAATCAAGAAAATGTCTGCTCTTGTTGCTTTCCCTCAAAATGGTAAATTTAACGGGCATTCTTGTCTAAAGTCCGTTCCTTAGCAAACTGACGGCATATATGATATACAAATCCAATTAGATATAACCATCATTTTGAACAAAAGGTTTTGAATTTAGAAGTATTACTTATGTTTCATATAATTTCGTATTGACATGAGTGCCAAATGAAATAAACAAAATAACAACCCCCCTCCAAAACCAAATCATTGGAATAAGTTGCATGATATTAAGGGTGCATTTTCTGATCTGTGGTAGACTGGTTATTACAAAAAACATAATACGTTTTTGTTTTAATCATAAAATAAAAGAAACATGTCGCAACCACGTCATTTGACGTCCAATACTGCGATATACTTCGTTAAATGTAACGTTTTATAGCTGTAGTTATCATGTAATTATCACAACGTTCGAGATGGGCAGTAATATTGATTTTACAAAAGCGGTCATCATTAACATTTATTTAAGTAAATATAAAAAGCACTGATAATTGATGTTGAATGTATATTCCTGTAATTGCTATTGAAATAACATTAATATAATGATAAAGTGGGGGAAGAGGCGATCACCTAATGTTTTGGAACGCTGTACTTCAACTGCTGTTAAAATTTGTTACGCCAAGAAATAAATGAGCATTCTTAATCATATATGGACACAAAGAGATATGATGTGATTAATCTGCAAATACATTACAATGGGAAAAGTAATACTGTTCCAAATATCTCGACATTTTATTAGGATATAAGTAAGCTACGGAGAGTTACATCAGAACAGTAAAACAGACTTAAACTAACAAATCACTCTGGCTAAATATTCTCAACTAATATATTGCATGACTTAAACAAAATATATGGATTGGTACCAATAAAAAGAAATCCAATATTTGGAGTCACATTATAGCCACTTGCTTACCAGAGCTAAAGGAAACAGATAATACAACCCTTTGACTGGGATTTCATTGTTGAGATGTCAACTCTTACACTAATATTCATCCACTTATCGCTACTCATAGCGCCAAATTTTGCATATTCCAGTACTGACAGATGTGGGTGATTTGCGAAGAAAGCCTTGTCAATGTGGAAAAATATTCAGACACTTCGAAAAGCAAGTATTTCATGGTAGGAAAAAAATCTTAGTATAATCTTAAGGAGAGACAAGCATGTACGAAAGGTCCTTGTATGAACAGTGTTTTCCCACGTGAAATAATAATATAAAATGTATGAGAATGGTTCTTGGTGATTAACTCATTTTAAGGAATTTGAGTGCCATAATATATCTAATATGTTTTGTGGGTATGTAATATGTGCGTGAAGAAGATCCACCCATTATAGACAGGTATAAAGAAACCCGCTCAAAAAAGGAAAGAGTAAGGTAGGCGGATGGAACGATTATATTGAGCCTTTATACAGACATATATGGTTATTAGCATACCAAAGGTTAGTAAAATTAAGGAGGAATGTCAAAATCATAACAGTGTCAGTGTTGTTTCTCATTGTAAGTAGTCATAACAAATAAAGTACACACACCCATATCTGCCGGCCCATTAAAATCGAGCACAGACGGTACGTTTGTCGTAAAGCGAAACAGAAACATAAGTTGATTGTTATTCGTACCTCTAAAACGCGGTTATAAGTATGTAATTAATCCATATTACATGTTACACATGCGGAAATGAATCTTGGTGTTACAGATGATCAGAAGATTAATATAATCAGGGAAAATATATCCCTTTGTGAAAATTATCGAAAACAATCCTACTTTATTATAAATATATATGTATATGGGTTCGGACTAACCTGACTTGATATAGAAGGAAAACAAGCATAAAGGAAAAATAAGTACATTCATTTTAAGTTCATTTTACTTCTGGAGGGTCTTACAGATTTCAATATTTGACATTATAAACCCTTTTGTATAGTCATCCATTATCAACAACAACAACAACAACTACAAAAAACTTTGTCATTATGAAAAAAATCTTTGTATAGTCACCCAATATGAAAAGATGATTTTGTATTATTTTCGTACATTTTATTATTTCATAAAGCATACTGAAGGTAAGGTAAAATACAAAAACTTCATGATAGCAGTAACTGTATCAATCCAAAGAATTCAAATATTATTTTTCCTGTGGATTTTCTTTTATATAAAATGAAACAGCCAAACGTAACAGAACTAGAAAAATCAGTTTGTCCCATACAATTTGAGGTTCCATAGTCCATCATAGTTTAACTGTGAAGATTTTGATATAGGCATAGTAATTTAGTTATGAACGATCCTGCACCACTGTAAGCGATCCACGGTCCACTTTGTAGAAACCTTACACAAAGCCCCCTTTTCTTGCAAGAGGTGTATGAGCTTGTCGGTTGTAACTTCTTTCAATGTGTCCGATAAATTTGGTTCTCGTTATCTAGATGTTGACCACCCTCGATGTTATTCGAGTAAATATAAATATAAGTGGTGAAACTTATATGTGGAATAGACAGAGATCTGAGCATAGATATGGAACAGACCGTACATGTAAACGACAATGTAATCATCTACGTAGTAAAACAACTGCGAGAATGTATTACATCAGGAATATACTTTGCTTCTAGAAATAAAACTTTCACCGAATTACAAAACACAAATATGTTTAAATAAAGTAGCCAATCTGTTTTACTGATAGATTTAGTTTATTATAGGATCGAGTGAACAATCGAAGTCAATGCCTTGCACACTGTATAGCCTGCTGCTCCAGTTCACTCCATTTACATTGTAGTTGTTCATTCCCTCTGTCTTGACTCTTTCGGTACGTAGTTTCACAGATACCTGGATCTCAGAATAATACATCTCACTATACGTCTCAGGATACGTCTCAGAATACGTCTGAGAGACAATGCATCACAGTATACGACTCAGAGATAATACGTCACAGGATACGTTGCAGAGATAATATGTCACAGGAGCTATTTTCTCCATTATAAAAAATATAAATAGAGACAATCTAAATTTTCTGTTGTTTATGATAAGAGGGGATTGCATTATCCCCCTCTCGTTATCAAATCTTACTGTTGGTGCTAAACAAATTCTAACGCTATCAGTCGGCTCCACATGTACTATAATGACCCTAGTTAGTTTAATGGTTAGTTCATCACGCATTAACACAACACATTAACACCACATGAGGTATAACGGTTCCGAACCAGCCTCAATTTATGCAAGTGAATGAATGAGATACATTATATGCCTCACTACGTCATTTCAGTCAATACACACTCAACCTTATTCATACGTAAAATTTTTTTAATTCGGTGAATTGACACAGATTCTCGTAACTCATATTAACTAATGTAGTGCATGAAATAGTTAGAACCTAATTCTTATGCAAACAAAACGACAATTCAAAAATTCGTCAAACTTATTTAAAGATTAAAGTACGACTTCCTATGCATAAACTCAACACAGTTATACTCCTTAAAGTAAATTGATATACGAATGTAGCAAATAGATTCATGAAAATACAGGTAAAAAAATTCAGCAAAGCATTATATATGGCATCAACAAATTACATGGAATTGTCACAAATATCTTTGAGCTTTCAGCGTTCCTCGCTTCTACCGCCAAATTTGTGCGTCGGTTTTCCTCGACATCAGTCATCTTGGACAACAGTTTTACGAGACAATTTCTCCCAAATTTGCTCTCTTCTTACACTTGTTTTCACTTGCAGAAAAGCTTCGACTGATTAAAAGTTTTCATGTGGCGATATTAAAACTAGGAAGTTTAGTGTGGGAAACACGTCTCTCTTATTTAGCGTAACCAATCAGAATCAAATATATCTGCCGCCTTATTCCAGTGGCGCCAAAAGTCGTGGTCAATTGAACTTGTAGTTTGTTCTACAATCTTTCAATTCTGACATGTACACTATGGAATTGAAGTTAGCTTTTGTCTCCACCATTCTTTTGTTGGCTAAATAAACTAATGCTTAATTAGGAATAAAATTATCCTCTCGAAAAGACATTGCCAGTCATGGCAGTAAGGCGATTTGATACGCGCCTGCTCCTATAAATCTAATTAATTGTTCTCTGGTTTCAAACTAATGTGTTCTGAATAGATCGCCAGAAATTTGCTAATTCGCTACCATATATTAGGGATATGATTTTCATAATACTATCAATCCTGCAGTATGCAATATTACTATTGTACAGCTTCAGTCAGTTTAATGACACATATTAGATGGAAGAGAAAAAATGCTTTACACTTTTGTTCTATTCTCGCTTTAATGCTAGACGTTTTCAACTAAACGTAAAAACATATGGCATTGTGTAAATCAAAGATTCGAATAATATTCTCCATTCAATTTATTCAGATAAAAAGAAGGAATTGATGATACCTATTTGAAGGAACAATATTAACAATAATTATCAAAGGTTCATTAATAATTCACCCAAAGAACACATGACTTTGTCCCGCTAAAGTGTGATTTGACAAATTAATTAAAGAAAACATGCTGATATGTAAATGACATGTCTTTATGCTCTGATTTAAACCAAGAAAATAGGAAGTTGACTTCGATTTTGTATCTGGTACTCCATACAGGTTCTGTTTGCTGAAATAACAAACTTCATGTTAAAGTTGTAATTTTAAATGTATAGACATTTACAGCTGGCAGCGTTGAATTTGATATCAATCAATTTAAGCACCGAGCTGCTGTTTGTTCTTTAGCGTTCAGTTACCAGATTCTAATTTATTCTTGATATTCTGGAAATTGCAGAAGTAGAGAGCAAGATGGCTATCAGGGCAAATATTTTGGAAATTCTTATGTTAGTGATATTTTAAAAATGATTGACCACTCATCCGAAAATTGAATCTGCCTGGTATTACAATTGCAGTGTGCAAGCCAAAACAAAGGCTGGTCAATCCCAATTTAAAAGTGAAATTAATTTACATAGTGATCACGAATACAGTTGGAAGTGTACACATTTGTACCAAAATAGATGCGAACAATGTCTTTTCTCACTCAGGTATATTCTGAGTGAGGAAAAGTGGCTTTGATATCAGGATAAAGTTTATAATGGGTAAAAAATTTCACATAATCAAGATGCTCCTAAATTAGTAAATAGACTATTTTAAATAATTCACAAGGTGGATAATACATAGCGTTGTACTTATTAGACAATTAAATACCACTGTGATGCACAAGGAACTCTCTTAAGTTGCTATGAAATAAATGGAAAATAAATAAATTAATTGTATGCAGCACTTTACTCTTATCTCAAAGATATCACTGAAGTGGAAAACGAAAACTAAACATCTTGTTCAAAGTGGAAATACGTTCCATTCAATACTCAACAAAACTTCTCTTCATAGGGTAAGAACAAAAATACATTTATTTGTGAAAATCTGATACGAACCAAGATGCAAAAGCCAAATGTTAAACAGAAAGCTTGGACCAGGAAACTAGGGTTTGCAGTCGATGTAAATGAATGGACCCGTTTAGCTTTAAGTTTAGATTTCTACATAATAATATTGCCATAATCTAATTTTTGAGAAAAAAATTGCATTAAGTGATACTGATAAATGCACCATCATTAAGGAAGAAACAAACAAACTGAGCGATTGTTACTGTTCAATTAGTGAGCGTCTTTGGAAATTATCAACTTTCTGATTGTGCTTGCAAGATTTTAATATACAGATCACGTTTTGAATGAATTATCCCAAGTCTCACATATTTTAAAAATTGTGTTTGACATACAAAAGACTAGACAAATATGTCACCAAAGTGAATAAAAGAAGGACTATGTTAAAGAAAAAGTGGACCCATTTGTCAACGTTCGGTTTGATTTCTTAGTTTTTCTTTATTTTAGCACGAAACAAAGAAACTGGCAAAGTAAAACACATTGTAATCTGTAAACGAGTTGTTCTTTTTGTATTTGTGAATGTCTGTATCTGTGTATGTGTGTGTGCGTGTGTGAGTGTGTGGTCAAAATAATGGAGCATACGTAAAGATCAGCTTGGAAAATAATGACGAGGTTATTGCTCATACTTGGTGAGTTGGTGCTGCTGAGGGACATGTAAAATCCTTGCAACGTTTTTCAATTAAAAACAATAAATTAGAGATTTCAGAAAGAACACAAACACACACACATATTATTACACCTATATTTTCTATCAAGATAATACTACACCTATATTTTCTATCAAGATAATAATACACCTATATTGTCTATCAAGATAATACTACACCTATATTTTCTATCAAAATAATATTACACCTATATTTTCTATCAATCCTTAAATTATATCTTCCCCTCTTGTTTTCTTGGAACTATCATTTTCTTGATATGGACAGATATTCGAAGTATTCGATGGAAGACATTTATTGCGTTTGCTATAAAATATGGGTATGACAGTTTCCACAAGGATGGGATTGCGGTATTGTACAAAGGTGAATATAAACGGATTTTCTATGATCTGCTTAGTTTCAAAGAAGAAGAAAACTCTTTTACGTAAGAGTGCAGACATTCACTCTATGATTGAATTCACAACGTCTGGGTAAATACTGCAGTGTGTAGAAAATAAATGTTAACTTATCTGTTATTTTCTCACTTCATATGGAAATACAACAATTTGCCAAAGTACTTTAGTTAGTCATTTACACGTCAAATTAGTGGGCAAGCATATTCGCCATATATCTATTGAGTCAATGTGGTTGTTTGTAAACCCTTTCTTTAATAATCGAGCCTTTGCTCGCGAAAACATTAACCGGGTGTCCTGATGCTGTTGCTGTTGCTGTTGTCGGGTTTAACGCCATTTTTCAGCACACGATAGGCTACGCATTGTGGCCAGTATTAATGGTGGAGGAAGAACCCGGGAAAACAATCGGAAGAACCACCGACCCACGAGAAGCTACTGGCAAGCTTTCTGACATACCCACATTGATCGAATCCTAGACTCGAACCCACGCAGACAGAGGTAAGATGGCAATGATCCGTGACGGAGAGCGCTTTAGGCCATTCGGCCACTCAGGGCCCCTTGGGTGACCTGAAAACTTGTCTTTATGTATGTAGACCATGTCATCATTACGCTATTTAGAAATTATTTTATTTTTTTATGAATCGTCTGGAGATTTGTTAAAGATTGGTCTGGCTTGTCTATGGCCTCCTCAACTAAAAATGTAAGCTTTTATTCCAATTGTTCATGGCATAAGCATTAAATTGAAGCACAACCTCCCCCCCCCGAAAAAAGTATTTAATGATAATGCCAACTAATATGTCCTGTTACAATGAGAAAAAATAAAATAATTATGTTCCTAAGTTATTCGACCGATTCTTTTTATTCTTTCAACATTAATATTCTAACCGCCATGCACATTTTCTTCGTGACCTAAGTGAACACATTTTAAGTATATGTTGCATCAAGAACCTTGTCATTTTTGTCAGCTATACGTACAGGAAGGCGGTGTATTCTATTTAGTTAATTAATTTTTATGGTTCATTTTCTCTAAAAGTAGAGAGGCAAGATGCAAGTTCATAATAACCTGATTACACCGTGTTAAATTACAATATTGATAATCACATCATCAGATGCTTTATATAAGGCATTATGTTTACCAATGTAAATGGGATGACTATTGCAGAACTTTATCTAGTGGTGTATGCACTGAACATGTACTCATGTAGATATTCATCGTAGATTAAGTCATAATTATTTACCACATACATTATTATGTGATGTTTAGAATCGAACCTTTTGGGTCAGGGAATAAGATTTATACATGACTTAAAACAACAAGGTATTTTGCTTTGTGTCACTACGTTGCGAAGTGATCCATGATTATAGTGTACCTTGTGTCCTAAACCTCATTTTGAAAATTAAACCTGATCGGCAAGAAATAATACTTGATCAATGAAAACTAAGGAAACTAAAATGAATTTTCTACATTGAGTCTTATGATTCCATGGGTTCGTTTCTGGTAGAAAAAGAACACCCACTTTCCCGCTACTCCACTCCAGAGAAACCAACAAACAATGAAAAACAGCAGCATCAGAAACAAAACAAAACAACGAATAAAAAGGATTAGCGTATGAAGAACACTGGTTATCACATTTTACAAAGAGCCCAGAGCAATTAGCATCATAGTGGAACAGTAGTACAACCAAATACTCATGTCAAGCATACTCGCCTATAATTGTCCTCCAAATTTAATGACCAGTTGATGACCATATTGGATCTAACAATATAGTTTCATAACATAGCACTCATAAAACGATTCATAGTGACAACATCTGCTTTAATGACGCAGTGCTAAGTAACAACCAAGATAACTTTAAAGTGAAAATATTATTGCATTATAACATTATTTATTTACTTTGTTTAAGTATGAATTGATATTAGCACGGTAGACGTGATCACAGTGATGTGGCAGTTTTTGATCTGTCAGACTAAACTGTATAGCACGGCACGGCTCATTGGATATGGTGTGCATGGAGATTGTACGCACTTTGTCACTGCGAAATGATCACGTCAATTGAAACACATGCGAAAATGCAATCACACAGTTGTAGCTCTCTGCAGATGAATGAGTTGAAATATTTTCTGTTTATGTTCTTTTCGTCCCATCAGGAGTTGGTGTGCTTGTGCTGCAGGCAAAGATATCTGTTCCTATCAATGAACAGTCAGCCAGAAAATATCTTGTTAATTTGAGACAACGGATAGAGTAGGAACAAATAATGCTACATATTGTCCCTGCACCATTCATCGTAGACAAATTACGCCTAATAATGACTGCCACCATTTCTCTTCTGTTGATCCGAATACATACCACGGTTGCATAGCCCAAATAATAAAAACCATCTATGATTTAGATGACTACATATACTCAATGTACCGTTTCTGAAAACGTATAATTAGGTCAATGATCACATCTCACCTTTCTGACGTTCAGGACAGTCACAAGATCGAGAACTATACGGGTGTTTTCGAAGTTTGAATTGCTTTCTGGTTGCTTAATAATAATAATAATAAGTATATATATATATATATATATATATATATATATATATATATATATATATATATATATATATATATATATATATATATTCTGGAACGGCATTGTATACGTTTCTTAACTCAGCCTGTATAAAAACAAACACTTGCAAAAAAAGAAAAAGCCAACAAATAAAGATGGGAAAAACTGATTTTTATTTGCTGTAGTCATTAGATGTGACGCGATGTCGTTGATGATGCATGTCCTTCGTTATTACAGAACTAAAATTTCTGTCTACTTAATAACCTGCAAGCAGAAAAAAGATTACCTTATGAAAGAAATATGCATTCATTATATATATATATATATATATATATATATATATATATATATATATATATATATATATATATATATATATATATATATATATATATATATATATGTCTGTGTGTGGGTATTAAGTAAGCCTTTCGTCGACCATTTCTACAATTTGCAACTCAAGATCGAAAATTTCTTGACTTAAATGACACTAATAAACATTTACTCAGATGTTTTTCCACTAGAAATCAAAGTTGTTTAAATAGCCCAAACAATTAGTGACTCACATATAAAGTATCATTTCATTAATTGAGCCAATCATCTGATATTGCTTCTGAGAAAAGAATGAATTATATATTATAGTTCGTTGTGATTAAGAAACCAGTCAAAAGTGCTACGTGTTGAAGCCTAAAGAGGAAATAAAACGTTTTTTTAGTTCAGCCCATCACATCACAAGCACGCGGTTCGACAATTCCTGTTATTTGATTCAAATGCGACAATATTAGAAAACGCGATATAATATATGCTGATTATACTTTTATATGTCGTACTCACCTTTTGCACTGCATTTCAACAAGACTGCACAAAGATGAAGGAAATTATACTATTAGTTACATGCCGCCTTTCAAGTTACCAGCGAAATTGAACATTTCACATAGCCGAGTTAATATTGCACAATATATATATATATATATATATATATATATATATATATATATATATATATATATATATATCTTTGTGTGTGTGTGTATGTGTGTTTGTGCGTGGGCGGGAGGATGATATGTATTACCTTACTTCTAGCCTGTGCTTGGGATTATATTCTTTATCACGGGTAGGATAATAATGAGAATAATCACTGAAAGAAACAAGTTTATGAAAGCATTGGATTTTTCACTACTAATTTCAAAGGGTCTGCATTGAGTTTAAAATGAAAATGTGTACGTAGTATCGTTGAAAGGCATATCAGCACAATAATGGCTATATGGTATTAATTAAATGCTGTGAAAAAAATGCATTTACCTTGAAAACAGTTGTATTGTATGTCTTCATTTTACGAGCCTATTGAAAGATAACACAACATGTTACACTTCCAATAGAAAACAAAAGATCACAAAGAAAACTAGTAAACAAAGCATCAACCATATTAAATTGTGTAGTCAAAGTAGTGAAAGAAGCTATGTGAAGGTGCCAATATTTTCATTCAAAGGAGGAGAAACATAACTTGTTGCAGTTTCAACAGTAGCAGGATGCGTATAATAATTTTGACATAACTCTAAACGAGAGCATAAATAAGGACGCTATTATAGAAATGGAAAAGGGACAGAATAAACAATGTCTAGATTCAATCAAATTCTGACAGCTAATTATATGTCACTATATATATATATATATATATATATATATATATATATATATATATAATAATAATAATAATAATAATGAGGACTTTGTATAGCGCCTAATCTTTAGATGCTCTAAGCGCTTTACAACATTAGACAACACCTATAAGATAAAAAACATATAATAATATTATTACAAAAAACAAACGCCATGAAATTAGAAAAACATTAAAAAAATAAAAAAAATGGTGAGAATATTTCAGGTGGGAAACATTATTAGGTCTTTAAGTTTGTTCTTGCAGTCGAAATAAGTGAGTTCTGAGAGCCCTCTTGAATGTGATCAATGTGTCTTTGTGTCTAAGTTCAGTGGGCAATTCATTCCAAGATTGCTTAACCTTGGTATGCAAAAGAACGCTGTCCAAATGACTGTTTTCATAGTGGGAATAATGAGTATATGATTGTGAGAAGAGGAGCGTAAGTATCTTGCTGTTGTGTACACATGGGTGAGGTCGGATATGTATGTTGGACTAGAGTCCGACAGTGAAAGTTAGCACAGAGAAAAAATTTTGTGTTTGATTCTGGATCGAATGGATAGCCAGTGTAGGGTACAGAGCAGCGGGGAGGTGTGCTCTGATCCATGTACTGTAAGTATGATCCGAGCAGCTGTGTTTTGAACTTTTTGAAGTTTCTGGAGTAGATATTGAGATGAACCAGACAGAATAGGGTTACAATAGTCCAGTCTTGAAAGTACTAATGATCACACAAGTGTTTTAGTGGCATCAAGTGAAGGAGATTTGCGAATTGAGATGATGCGTCTCAGCTCAAGATATGCAGCCTTGCATATGTTTATAACATGTTGGTGCAATGTGAGAGTACTGTCCAGAGTAACACCTAGGTTTCGTACTGATTGTGTGAATTTAATGTTGATGTTGCTGATAGTTATTATCTGAGGTAAAGGATGTGAATGAGAAAGTATTTTTGTTGTGATCAGAATGGCCTCAGTTTTATCATCATTCATCTGCAGCTTGTTACATGTCATCCATGATTTCATATCAGAAATGCACCTCTCTACACCTTGGATGGTAGCATCAACTTCAGTTGGGTGGCTAGATTTGTATATTTGGGTGTCATCAGCGTATAATTGGTGAGACACTGGATGATGATCTGTGACACTTGAGAGCGACTGAGTGTACAGAATGAAGAGAACAGGTCCAAGAACAGATCCCTGTGTAACACCACAACATAAATCAACTGGGCTGGAGTGTATTCCATTTGGCGATACAATTTGTGTCCTGTTGACCAAGTAGGACTTGAACCACAGTAAGGCCGTATGATGAATGCCAAATACATGCTGGAGACGGTGAAGTAATATATCATGGTCTATTGTGTCAAATGCTGCAGACAAATCAAGGAGGGTGAGGACTGTAATCTTTCCGCTATCCAACGCAGAGAGAATGTCATTAACTACTTTTAGAAGAGTAGTGTCAGTACTGTGGCAAGGGCGATATGCAAATTGTACATTTCTAAAAAGACTTTGAATTTAGATGAGATACAAGTTGGGATAGAACAACCTTTTCTAAGATTTTTGATATGAATGGGAGATTAGAAACTGGGCGGTAGTGCTTTAAATCGTTTTTGTGTATATATATATATATATATATATATATATATATATATATATATATATATATATATATATATATATATAAGGACAGATGAGAAAGAAGTGGCTTTTGGTACAAGACACGTAAGCAGTTGTAGAGCCAATTCTATAGTCGAATATAAAATTAATATATCTAAATATAGAAATATACTATACTGATAGATAAAAATGAATGGGCGTTTACAAACATAAATGGATATATAAATAGGTTCACGTATATAAAAGAGGTACGGAAAAGGAAAATATATATGTGATAGATAATTACTTCTATGTTTTTTTATATATACGTGGATGGAGATCGAAATAAAGCTAAATAGATGGCTATGCAATTTGAAGAATGGGATTACAGATATATAAAAGAGGTACGGAAAAGGAAAATATATATAATAGATAATTAATTCTATGTTTTTTATATATACATGGATAGAGATCGACATAAAGCTAAATAGATGGCTATGCAATTTGAAGAATGGGATTACAGATAATTAATTCATAAATGCAGCGATAAATAGATATTGTGCTTACGTGGAAAAATAAAACTTAGAATTCCACCAAATCCATCGTCACCCCCAAATCCACCGCCTCCTCCACCAAAACCGCCAAGTCCACCGATTCCCTTCCCAGACGCGACAGGAAGAAGCAAAACGCTGCTGGGGCCAGATCCGTATCCTTTTTGGCCAAAGGAGTTGCCGCCATAACCACCACCATTGAATCCGCCTAAGCCTACACCATAACCTCCGCCATAGCCTCCACCTCCAGTACTATAACCTGCGACACAAACAAATGCTAATATCCCCAGGAGAGTGAGTGTTTTGGTAGCAGATATTTTCATCATTTCTGAAACCAATATTAAAAATAGTTGAAAAATTGAAAACTCTGTCCTCACTTTATTCGTTTTATTGTTTTGTTTAGTTTTAATGTTCAAAATGCTGGTCGCCAAATTTGATTAGGCACCAACTGCCTTTGATACTCACCTACATTTGTAAGCGACATGCACAATTATTTCTTTAAATAACTATTAATTCTTTGTAATATTGTTTTGTTATTTAATTAATTGGTTTGGGTAATTACGATATACAGTGAACTTCTTATTTATCTGTATTCATAAAGTTACTGAATAACTAGCATGATCAAATCAGAGTTATCAATTTGAGAATTGATCATGCGCAGTAAGCTAATGAGGATATCTAAATACTCCAGTGCATATTACAACCCGTTAATTGACCAGAAGCAGTTGATTTCATAAAGGAATCCGGTCCATCTTCAGAAGAGATAATCTGCTATTAGTCGTGCCTTTGTTTTGCAATCTTGTTTGCTAACAACTTGTTACGGGTTTGCCACAATTAAAGAAACGTAAAATGTAGAATCATGTGAAGCTATTAAAACAACAATTTAAAGAGACAGCTTAACATCCGAAACTAACGTGCAATATCTTGAAGTCATCATATCAATTCAGAATGCTGTATATATTATTCGACAAGCACCAGTCACTTTAATCAAGTAATATTTCAATGTATCAAAAGCACAAGAGCATTCATGGATTAAATTTGAAGGCAGATAAATACTGCAGGACCCATTAACATGAACGGAACTTACCAGGAATCGAAATTAGTTTCAGGTCTAGTAAAGATAAAACTTCTCTACCAATCTGGTATAACCTGAAGCATATACAATGGACTCCTTAGATTTCGCACTACCGTACGATGCGTAGTTTCACTGTTCAAGATAGAAGCGATTGTTAACATTGGCGTGTGGCACCAATAGCAGCACTAATAGTTGAACATTACTCACATAGTGTGAAAACGTATTTTCAAGGCTAAAATTTACTTACTTCAATATTGTGTGATGAACAAGTTTTATCCCTTTCTAGTCGTCCTGTTTGCTTACTGACAGCAAAGGCCTAGTTTTGTGTTCTGAGCAGATACGAAAAAGTAATCCTTATATATACATATATAAAAAGGAATGTCAAAACAACAGTTCGGAAACAATGTTGTTTTCGGTTCAAAACAGTGAAACTGCACCTTCGATTTTACTTCCGATCACTTGACGGCATTCCTTATTCTGCCGTAAGGATTAAAATCAGTGCAAATGTCTAATATGGACATAAATCAAAGTCCAAATGCTACAGTGTGTGATATGTTTGGATCTACCTTTCCACCTGTCCTTTCTCGGTATTAATGACATATTTGACGTCTCTTATGGCGCATAAAGTTTGGATTTAAACTTATTAATGTGTTAACACACGATTTTGTTTAGCATAAATAAAAAGAACTATACTAATATTCATTTGTTAGTTTAGTTAACAGTTTATTATTGTAACTTGAAATCTGGGATCAATTTGAATTTAAAGTATATCACATTATTTGGTCTGTTCAGTAGTGAAATGAGTGTTTATTACTTGGACACAATCAATACGTATCTTTTAAAAACCTACACGTTGTTGCTCCTTTACTTGCACTACGTACAGCTGTATCGTTAAATGCATGTGAAGGAAATTGCAGAGAACAGCAAAGAAGAAACATGCTATATCATGAAGTGCCCGTAAAAATAATAGATTCATACGTATTTAAAAAAACAGTAATTTGCACAGGTTAAAATATCATATAGTCTGTGTGTCAAATACAGAATGAAAACGGTATGTATATGAAAGTGATTTTATGTGACGCATTTATTGAGATCACTTTGGATTATGGCAGGCCGTAAATCATAAAAGAATTCACAACGGTCTCGTGAACATTATTAATTTCTTTCACGGAAATATTATTGCATTTAACCTACCGAAAAGTATGAAAGAGTCAAACATGTAAGGGCACCATGGAAGGCAGTAATCAATATTTTCCTCCAAATATGTATTAGGCATTTGATTTTGCGAATTTAAATATTGTGTCCTTATCCAAATTTATGAATGAATTTACAGAGGAGGATCACGTAACACTTCTCTTGTTCAAGTAAGTAATTAATAGGTTGACTCAGTCTGTCCTTTATAGTCTCACATATACATCTTAAATTGATTCTTCTTATTGTTAAAAACCAATCTTGTACAAAATAATACAATTACTTAGACGTGAATATTTATCGGGTGTAAAATACTTAGGTAAATATATGTATAATGTATTCTACTTACAGTATCCTTGTGTCTGGTCCTCACTTTCTGTCTGTCTGTCTGTCTGTCTCTCTATCTCTCTCATGTTATCCATGCTTCAAATTAAAGCACAAAGTGGTAAATTTAACGGACATTCTTGTCTAACGTCCGTTCCTTAGCAAGCTGACGGCATATATGATATACAAATTCAATTAGATATAACCATCATTTTCAACAAAAGGTTTTGAAATTAGCAGTATCACTTATGTTTTATGCAATATCGTATTGATTTGAGTGGCAAATGAAATAAACAAAACACTCCCACCACAAAAAATAAATCATTTTTATAATATGCATTATCTGGTCTGGTGGTAGACCGGTTATTACAAGAACATAATACGTTTTTGTTTTCATCATAAAATAATAGAAACAAGTCGCAAACACGTCATTGGACGACAAAATATTGTGATATACTTCCTAAATGTAACGTTTTATAGATGTACTCATAAAAGTATCACAACGTTCGAGATGCTCAGTAAGCGTTGATTTTACAAAAGCGATCGTCAATAACATTTATTTAAGTAAATAAAAATTAAAAAAAACAATACTTGGAATTTTTTTTTGATTGTACTATTATCAAATTAGGAAAAGCTTTTTCTTCGGTAAAACTTATGAATGCATTTTTTTCTCCTAAGATGAAAAGGTTCGTGCACAAATTATTTTTGCATTAAAGTACCAAATTAATAAGACTGATATTTAATGCAATATCTTTAAAAGAGGTCTTGACCAATACTTTAAAATTTTGAGGCAACAAATATTTTAACTGTATCTGACAATGAACGGAAAACAGGTAGCATAGCTGGTAAAGGCGTCGAGACAGAAGGAGTGGGAGGGTCATTAAATATTTTGATGTGTCGATAATGACAAACCGTATGAGTTACTCTGAAATACCTCAGAGACTTGGTTTCCTGTTTATGTTTGTTTACACGAAAACATTAAACCCCATATATAGTCGATCTTAAACACAACATACTGTAACAAGATAACCGGGTGGGATATCTCGGATTAACAACAGAACACGTTTTGACGACACAGATATATGGTTTAATGTGGCGATTTATATGAGTAGTGGATGATGAAGATGTGTGCGTATTTATAATCCAAATATTGGATCTATTTAACAAAAAAACGCACAGTTTCAAAGATGAAAAAAATATACAAATAAATTTAGTTCAGTAACTCTAAAATACAGGATAAATGATTCACAAATGATTCAATAATGGAACGATGAATATAGTTCACTCAAATAGTAAACAATGTAAGTCTTTACACATAGTAAAAAAATGTATTCGCTCAGGTAGCGAAATTATGTCACTAAACAAGAACGGATATACAATCTATCCTTCCAGTCCTGAATAATACACTGGGTCTTACTAACCCAAAATTAGCATACAGCTAAAAATACATGTGTGGAGATGCACTCCGTCACCCGTGCACCATATCCGCTCCACAGCTCCTCCGAATCAATTTCACAACCAATATAGACTCCGGACCCTCGGAATACTATGATCACTTGAAATATTAGACCCTCCGGACCCCCTGGTCCTTTGACGGCTCTACAGCTGGGTCACCTTAGTCACTCTTGACATTCCGGACGCTAGACATTAGACGCTCCGGCACCTTAAACGCTCCGGACACACGGACGTTTCTACCCTCTGACAACACCGGACACCCCGGATATTCCTACCATCAAAACACTCAGCTGAAAATATACCCGATACAGTGTACTAAACTTGTTACAGACATAACGTAAGGACGTTATACATGGTAAGTTAAAAAGATTATATTATTATGGCAATTACAAAACAGAGGTTCAATAGTAAACCTAACCCTGCTTGATAAGACAATAGTAAACAATTCTTTTAAAAAATGTAGCTTTACATTACCAATATAAGTCCTGCACTACGTCGCAACAAGAATAAAAAAGAATAAAACAACAAGAATAAAAAATGCACGCAAGAAAACTGTAACAAACATGCAAAGGCAAATATGGTAATACACTAGTTATCACTTAAAACCCAAAACATTACCTACCCCTACAGCTGGAGTTGTGCGAATCCTTTTAGCAGGCCGCTTGCTGACAAAACCATTAGTATTGTAAAGGTCCTTTACATGTAGTAACGTATTTATACCTTTAGAATTTTCGTTATTCTTTATCAAAGGCACCTTGCACGTGTGGCACAGGACGAATCGTACTCACGATTTCGAAATACAATAGACCCTGATATAATCACCCTCGGGCATCGTTGTACAGCGAAAAGAAACGAAACCCGAGTACATGCATTTAATTAACAACCTTTACACCATTCCGTGACACATACCATGGTTTTATCATTATGTAGGGACATAGTATCGCCAGGCATTTGCCTAAATCGTTAATGTTGAATGTATTCGCCTTTTATTTTTATTGAAATAACATTAATATAATGAAAAAGAGGGGAAGAGGCAATCACTTATGTTTTTTTTTTTAATGCAGTACTTCAACTGCTGTTAAAATCTTTTGTTCCAAGAAATAAATGAACACTCTTAATCATATACGGATACAAAGAGATAACGTGATTAATCTGCAAATACATTACAATGGGAAAAGTAATACTGTTCCAAATATCTCGACATTTTAAAAGGACATAAAAGACACACAAAATAAATAAGAGTAAGCTACCCAAAGTTACATCAGAACAGTAAAACAGAATTAAAATAATAAATCACTCTGGCCAAATATTCTCAGCTAATAATTTGCATGACGTAAACAAAATATATGGATTGGTACCAATAAAAATAAATCCAATATTTTGAGTTACATTATAGCCACTTGCTTACCAGAGCTAAAGGAAACAGATAATGCAACCCTTTGAGATGTGAACCCTTACTCTATTATTCATCCACCGTTCGCTACTCATAGTGCCAAAATTTGCAGATTTGAGTACTGACAAATGTGGGTGATTTGTGGAGAAAGCCTTGTCAATGTGGAAAACAATTCTGATACTTTGAAAAGCACCCAATGCATGGTAGGAAAGAAACTGCAAAAGCATGTAGGAAAGGTTATTGTATGAACAGTGTTTACCCACTTGAAATAATAATGTAAAATATATGCGAATGGTTCTTGGTGATTAACGCATTTTAAGGAATTTGAGTGCCACAATACGTCTAATGCGTTTAGTGGGTATGTAACATGTGCGGGAAGAAAGATCAACCCATTATAGACAGGTATAAAGAAAGCCGCTCAAAAAAGTAAAGAGTAAGGTAGGCGGATGGAACAAGTACATTGAGCTTTTATACATACATATAATGTTTCTAGGATACGAAAGGTTAGTAAAGTTTAGGTGGAATGTAAAAGGCCTATCAGTGTCAGCGCTGTTTCTCATTCTAAGTAGTCATAACAAACAAAGTACACAAACCCATATCTGCCGGCCATTTAAAATCGAGTACACGAGGTACGTTTATTGTAAAGCGAAACAGAAACACAAATTGACTGTTATTCATATCTTTAAAACGCGGTTAAAAGTACGTAATTAATCCATATTAAGATTAATATGGTCTTGCAAGATATATTCGTCTGTGAAAATTATCGAAAACAATCCTACATTTTATGAATATATATGTATATAGATTCGGACTAATCTGACCTTATATAGAAGGAAACCAAACACAAATTGAAAATACAGTACATTCATTTTAGGTGGTTGTTTATATCTGAAGGATCTTACATATTTCAATATTTGACTTTATAAACCACTTTGTATAGTCATCCATTATGAAAAAAAATCTTTGTATAGTCATCCAATATGAAAAGATGATTTTGTGTTAGTTTCGTTCATTCTATTATTTCATAAGGCATACTGAAGGGAAGGTAAAATGCAAAAACGTAATGATAGCATTTACTGTATGAATCCAAAGAAATAAAATAGTCTTTTTCCTGTGGATTTTCATTTATATAAAAGAAAACAACTAAACGTAACAGAACTAGGAAAATCAATTTGTACCATAAAATTTGAGGATGCATAGTCAATCATAGTTTAACAGTGAAGATTTGGACATAGACGTAGTAATTTAGTTATGAACGATACTGCACCATTGTCAGCGACCCACGGTCCACTTTGTAGAAACCTTAAACAAAGTCCCTTTTTCTTACAAGAGGTTTGTGGGTTGGTGGTTTGTACCTTCTTTCACGGTGTCCGCTTAATTTGGTTCTCGTTATCTAGAGGTTGACCAGTCTCGATGTTATTGCCCGGTTCGAGTAAATATATATATAAGTGGTGAAACTTATATGTGGAATATATATAGAACACGAGCCCCTGTACATGTAAACGACAATTTAATCATTTACATAATAAAACAACTGTGAGAACTTATTACATCAGGAATATAATCTGCTTCTAGAAATAAAACTTTCACCGAATTACAAAACATAAACATATTTAAATAAAGTCGCCGATCTTAGGTAAATATATGTATAATGTATTCCACTCAGAGTATCTTGTTGCCTGGTCCTCACTTTATGTCTGTCTGTCTCTCTATCTCTCTATCTCTGTCGGATACATGTGTGTACACAGGTGTCTATCGTTATTATTCCTGAATCCCTTCCTACACTATGGAACATCCTATTGTATAAGAATTATGTAATTTAATTACTAAACGATTTTTCCCATGCTTCAAAATAAATAAAGAAAAATTCAGCTCTGGTTGCTACACACAAAATGTTAAATTTGACTGACATTTTTGTCTAACGTCCGTTCCTCAGCAAACTGACGTATATATGATATACTAATTCAATTAGATATAACCATCATTTGCTGGAAAAGGTTGTGAAATTAGCAGTATATAATTATGTTTCATGCAATATCGTATTGACATAAAATATATAAAATAAAATAAGCAAAACAATAACACCCCCAATGAAAAATGATTTGTATAATTTGCATAATAATAAGGGTGCATTATCTGGTCTGGTGATAGTCTGGTTATTATAAGACCATAATACGTTTTCGTTTTCATCATAAAATAAAATAAACAAGTCTCAACCACGTCATTTGACGTCTAAATATTGTGATATACTTCGCTAAATGTAAAGTTTTATAGCTGTAGTTATCATACAATTATCACAACTTTCGAGCTGCGCAATAAGCGTTGATTTTACAAAAGCGGTTATCATTAACATTTATTTAAGCAAATAAAAAATTAAAAAAACGATACTTGAATTTTTTGTTTGTGTACTATTATCAAATTTGGAAAAGCTTATTCTTCGGTAAAACTTATGAATGTATTTTATTTTCCTAAGATGAAATGGTTCGTGCACAAACTATTTTTGCATTAAAGTACCCAATTAATGAGATTGATATTTAATGCATTATCTTTAGAAGAGGGCCTGACTAATCTGAAATTTTGAGGCAAGAATTATTTATCAAAATTTTAAGTGTATCTGACAATGAAAGGAAAACAGGTAGATTATTTGATTAAAGTGTCGAGAAAGAAGCAGTGGGAAGGTCATTACTTATTTTCAAGTGCCCATAATGACAAAATGTATGAGTTGCCCTGAAATATATAAGAAACTTGCTTTCCTGTTTATATTTGTTTCCACGAAAACATTCAACCCATATTCAGTCAATCTTAAACACAATATACCATGGCTTTATTATTATGTAGGGACATAGCATCGCCAGGCATTTGCCATAATCGTTAGTGAAGAATGTATATACCTGTAATTTCTTTTGAAATAACATTAATATAATGAAAAAGCGGGGAAGAGGCGATCACCTAAGTTTTTTTTAGTAAAATCTTAAGGAGCGACACCAGAACAGAAACGGAGACAAAAGCATGCACAAAAGGTTATTGTATGAACAGCATTTACCCACGTGAAATAATAATGTAAAATGTATGCGAATGGTTCTTGGTGATTAACGCATTTTTAGGAATTTGAGTGCCACAATATATATAATACGTTTAGTGGCTATGTAATATGTGCGTGAAGAATGATCATCCTATTATAGACAGATATAAAGAAACCCGCTCAAAAAAGGAAAGAGTAAGGTAGGCAGAAGGAACGAGTATATTGAGCTTTTATACAGACATATAATGTTATTAGGATACCAAAGGTTAGTAAAGTTAAGGTGGGCTGTAAAAAGCACAACAGTGTCAGTGTTGTTTCTCATTCTAAGTAGTCATAACAAACAAAGTACACACACTCATATTTGCCGGCCCATTAAAATCGAGTACAGACGGTACTTTTAATGTAAAGCGAAACAGAAACACAAGTTGACTGTTATTCATATCTTTAAAACGCGGTTAAAAGTACGTAATTAATCCATATTACATGTTACATATGCGTAAATGAATCTTGGTGTTACAGATGATCAGAAGATTAATATGGTCAAGCAAGATATATCCGTTTGTGAAAATTGTCGAAAACAAACCTATATTTTATGAACATATATGTATATGGAATCGGACTAGCCTGACCTTAGATAGAAGGAAAAACAAACAAAAATTAGAAATAGAGTACATTCATTTTAGGTAGTCGTTTATGTTTGAAAGATCTTACAGATTTCAATATTTGACATTATAAACCTCGCTGTATAGACATCCAATATGAAAAGATGATTTTGTGTTATTTTCGTTCACTGAATAATTTCATAAGGGATACTGAAGTTAATGTAAAATGCAAAAACTTCATGATAGCAGTAACTGCATGAATCCAAAGAATTAATATAGTCTTTTTCTTGTAGATTTTCATGTATATTTGTTGTTGTGGTAGGGTTTAACGTCATTTTTCAGCACACCATAGGCTGTACATGACGGCCAGTATTAATGGTGGAGGAAGAACCCGGGAAAATCCCAGAAAGAACCACCGACCCACGAGAAGCTAATGGCAAGCTTTCTCACATACCCACATTGGCTGAATCCGAGACTCCAACCCACCCAGACAAAGGTGAGATGGCAGTGATCCGTAACGGAGAGCGCTTTAGACCACTCGGCCACTCGGGGCCCCTTTTCATTTATATAAAAGAAAACAGCCAAACGTAACAGAACTGGAAAAATCAGTTTGTTCCATACAATCTGAAGTTGCATAGTCCATTATAGTTTAACTAGGAAGATTTGGATGTAGACGTAATAATTTAGCTATGTACGATACTACACCATTTTTAGCGACCCACGGTCCACTTTGTAGAAACCTTACACAAAGTCAGCTTTTCTTGCAAGAGGTTTGTGGATTGGCGGGTTTTACCTTCTTTCAAGGTGTCCGCTTAATTTGGTTCTCGTTATCTAGAGGTCAACCGCCATCGATGTTATTCCCCGGTTAGAGTAAATAAGTGGTGAAACTTATAGGTGGAATAGATAGAGATCTGAGCTGAGATATAGTACAGACCAACTCGAGCACCCCCCCCCCGTACATGTAAAATACAATTTAATCAATTACATAAAACAACTGTGAGAATTCATTACATCAGGAATATACTTTGCTTCTAGAAATAAAACTTCCACCGAATTACAAAACACAAATATATTCAAATAAAGTAGCCGATCTGTTTAACATATAGATTTAGTTTATCATAGGATCGAGTGAACAATCGAAGTCAATGCCTTGTAGAAATGCATAACCCGCTTCTCCTGCTCACTGCAATTCCACTGTAGCTGTTTCTTCGACTTCCCACGGTCTTGTCTCTTTCGGTCCTCAACTCTGTGCGTAGAACGTAGTTTCACATATACCTGGATCTCAGGATAATACATCTCACTATACATCTCAGGATACGTCTCAGAATACGACTCAGAGATAATACGGCAGTGGATTCGTCAAGAGATAATACGTCACTGGATACGTCTCATAGTAATACGTTAATTGATACGTCGCAGAGATAATATGTCACAGAAGCTATTTTCTCCATTATAAAAAGATATAAATACAGACAACCTAAATTTTCTGTTGTTCATGATAATAGGGGCTTGCATTATCAACCTCTCGATATCAGATCTTACAATCAGTGCTAAACATATGCGAAGGCTATCAGGCGGCTCCACATGTCAAATAATGACCCTAGTTAGATTAATGGCTAATTAATCACGCATTAACAAAACACATTAACAGCACATGAGGCGTAACGCTTCCGAGTGAGCCTCAATTTACACTAGTGAATGAATGAGATACATTATAAGATTTACTACGTCATTTCAGTCAATAAAATCTCAACCTTAATCATACGTGAAGTCTTTTAAATTCGATGAATTCACACATATTCTCGTAACTCATATTAACTAATGTAGTGCATGAAATTCTCAGAACCTAATTTTTATGCAAACAAGATGATAATTCAAACAATTCATCAAACTTATATAAAGATTAATGTACGACTTCCCATGCATAAACTCAACACAGTTATACTGAATAAAGCAAATTGATATACGAATGTGACAAATAGATTCATACAAATATAAGTAAATAAATTCAGCAAAGCATTATATATGGCATCAACAAATTACATGGAATTGTCACAAATGTCTTTCAGCTTTCAGTTTTCCTCGTTTCTTCCGCCAAATTTTGTTCTTCGCTTTTCCTCGACAACAGTCATCTTGGACAACAGTTTTACAAGAGAACTTCTCCAAAATTTAGTCTCTTCTTACACTTATTTGCTCTTGCAGAAAAGCTTAGACTAATTAAATGTTTCGATGTGGCGATATTAAAACTAAGAAATTTAGTTTGGGATAAACACACGTTATTATTAACAAATCAGAATCAAATATATCTGCAGCCTTTTTCCAGAGCCGCCAAAGTCGTGGTCAGCTTGAACTTGCATTTTGAGAAACAGTGTTCTGCAATGTTTAAATTCTGACATTTACACTATGTAATCGGAGATAGATTTTGTCTCCAACAGTCTTCTGTTGGCTAAATAAACGAATGCTTAATTAAAAATAAAATCCTCCCCTCGAATAAACATTACCGATCATGGCAGTATGGCGATTTGATACGCGCCTGTCCCCATAAATCTAATTAATTCTTCTCTGGTCCCAAACGAATCTTTTCTGAATAGACCGCCATACATTTACCCCTTCACAACCATATATTACGGATATGATGTTCTTAATACTATATATCATGCAGTATACAATATTACTATTGCACAACTTCACTTAGTGGGATCAGATATATTAGATCGAATAGAAAAAAGCTATACAATTTTGTTCTTTTCTCGCTTTAATGCTAGGCGTTTTAAACTAAACATGAAAACATATGGCTTTGTGTAAATCAAAATTTCGAATAACATTCATCTTTCAATTTATTCAGGTAAAAAGAAGGAATTGACGAAGGTACACTATTAACGATTGTTCTCAAAGGTTCATTAATAAATCAGCCAAGGAACCAATGACTTTGTCCCCATAGATAATAATTTGACACAAAAGTAAAGTAAACATGTTGAGATGTAAGGGACCTATCTTTAATCTCTGAATTAAACCAAGAAAATACGAAGTTGATTTTGATTTTGTGTTATGTACTCAGTACACGTTCTGTTTGCTGAAATAACACATTTCAAGTTAACGTGGTAATTTTAAATGGCAGCGTTGAATTTGATATCAATCGATTTAAGCACCGAGCTGTTGTTTGTTCTTTAGAGTTCAGTTACCAGATTCTAATTAATTATTGCTATTCTGGAGATTGCGGCTGGAGGGAGTAAGGTGGCCATCAGGGTAAACATTTTGAGACTTCCTTCTCCGATGTTAGTGATATTACACATTTACTAGTGTAATGTAGTGATTCACTTTCAGACTAATTTCTATTTGATCAATTTTGCTTTTAGTATGTGATTTCAGTGTCCATATGGAGCACGTGTCTTTTGTGAAATGTTGGAGTTTTGACATTTTAAAGTGATCTTTCATTTTCTTGTGTAAACTGCCTCTTTCGGCATTATTTCTAACACCGGAGAAGGTGGACAATTACAATTTAAATTGCTCCTTGTCCCCAGTTAGCTGAGCCGACGGTCTATGTGTATAAATAACTCAAAGGTTAAAGATGAAACAATTTAATAAAATAAACCAAATTTATTGAACAACTTTATCGACAAATTTCTCAACTTTATTGTTCTCGAACAAACACAGTCACTTACTATTCACAGTTGCCTATTCTCATGAAATGAATTTCAGGTCTTAAATGAGAGTGTCTCTTGTTTCTCTTTTGGTATATGCGGTACCCTTGACTACGTGAGCTCATGTTACTTCCGGATCCGTCCTTCTGACACTTATTCTCTTTCACGCTTCCTCCAGTACTGCGCGTCCACACAAACTGCTTACCTCAAAAAAGACCTCCTACGAGCTCTCAACGTTTCTTCTCTCTCTCCGATCCTAGAGTGTCGCCTCTCACACTCACCCGGAAAACGTTCTCAAGAAGTCTTCGTTACAAATCCAAGCTTAGAATGTCACTAGAGGTTCTTCCCGTCATCACTGATTGCAATAGAGACAGAACAGTCCCTACCTGGCCTTATAATCCCCATTGAATTTAGCTGCGAATTAGTAGTTATGTAAGTTTATTTTCATCTAAATCGTTTGGAGATTTGTTAAATATTAGTCTCACTTGCATTTGGCCTCCTGAACTAACAATGTAAGGTTTTATTCCAATTGTTCACGGCATCAGCATTAAATTGATGCAACCACCCCACCCACGAATAAACGTATTTAATGATAATGCCGACTAATATGTCCTGTTACAATGGGGAAAAAAGTAATTGAGTTCCTAAGATATTCGACCGATCCTGTTTATTCTTTTACGTTAATAGTATAAACACCATGCACATTTTTCTTGGTGCGCTTAGTGAACACTTTTAAAGTAGATGGTGCATCAAGAACCCTGTCACATGATCTTTTTCAAAAAATGTACTGCATTCATTTTTAGTCAGGTAGATGTACCGGAAGGCGATGTATTCTAAATAATTAATTTATTTGTATGGTTAATTTTCTCTAAAAGTAGAGAGCACGATGCTAATTCATAATAACCTGATTCCACCGTGTTACATTAGGTACATGGATGACTATTGCAGAACGTTTTCTAGTGGTCGATGCTCTGAACATGTGCTCATGTAGGTACTCATCGTAGATTATATTATAAATATTTACCACACATTATTATGCGATATTTAGAATCGAACAATTTGATTCAGGGATGCCAAATAACAAATTTACATGATTTAAACAACAAGGTATGTTGTTTTGTGCCACTATGTTGGGGAGTGATCCATAATTATAGTGTACCTTGTGTACAAAACCACATTTTCAAAATTTAACATAATCGAAAGAAACAATTCCTGATCAATGGAAACTAAGGAACCTAAAATGAATTTTCTACATTGTCTTATGATTCCATATCTTCGTGTCTGGTAGGAAAAAGAACACCCACTTTCCCGCGACTACTTCCCAGACAAACAGACAAACAAATAAAAACAGCAGCATCAGAAACAAAACAAAGGAACGAAAAACAAAGATTAGCGTATGGAGAACAATGGTTATCACATTTTTCAAAGATCCCAGAACAACTAGCACCATCGTGGAACAGTAGTACAACCAAACAACCATGTCAAGTATAGGCGCCTATAATTTTCACCCCGATTCAGAGTGACAACATCCGCTTTAGTGACGCAGTGCTAAGTATCAACCAAGACAACTTTAAAGTTAAATATTATTGTATTATACCATTATTTATTTACTTGGTTTAAGTAGGAATTGATATTAACGCGGTAGACTTGACTACAGTCATGTGGCAGACTAAACTGTACACACGGCATGGTACATTGGATATTGTGTGTATGTAGCTGTACGCATCCTGTCACTGCCAAATACTCAATTGAAACACATGCGAAAATGTAATCACACAGTTGTAGCTCTCTGCAGATAAATGAGTTGAAATATTTTATGATTATGTTCTTTTCGTTGCATCAGGAGCGTGTTTGCTTTTGCTACAAACAAAGGTATTTGTTCCTATCAAGGAGCTGTCAACCAGAAAACATCGTGTTAATTTGAGACAATGGATATAGTAGGAACAAATATGGCGACCTATTGTCCCTGCACCTTTTATCGTAGAAAAATTACGGCTAATAATGACAGCCATAATTTTTTTCTTCTTCTGTTGAACCGAATACATACCACGGTTGCATGTCCATATGACCTGGGACTCACGCAATCACAACCAAAATGGCAGACAAGAGATTAAAGAGAAAATTGTTCCATTCCAGAACTCTGACAAAACATAGCCCAAATAATAAAAACCATCTATGGTTTAGAGAACTGTAGAGTTTCTGAAAAGGAATAATTAGGTCAATGGTCCTATCTCAACTTCATGAGGTTCAGGACAGTAACAAGATGGAGAACTGTACAGGTGTTTTCGATGTTTTTATTGCCTTCAGGGTTGCTTAATAATATATATATATATATATATTGTATGGAACCGGATTGTAAACTTTTCTATAAATCAGCGTTTATTAAAACAAACATGGACACTAATATTAAAGAAAAAGCCAGCAGATAAAGAATGCACAAACTAATTTTTTTTATTTGCGATAGTATGTCATAAAATGTGACGCGATGTTGTTGATGATGCAGGTCCTTCGTTATCACAGAACTAAAATTTCTGTCTACTTAAAAGTCTGCAAGCAGAAAAAAGAGTACCTTATGAAATAATTATGCATTCATTATATATATATATATATATATGTATATATATATATATGTATATATATGTATATATATATATATATATATATATATATATATATATATATATATATATATATATATATATATATATATATATATATATATATATATATATAAAGTCAAACTTTTGTCAACGATTCCAACAATTTTCAATTGCTGATAGAAAAAAATTGGATGACTCAAATAGCACTAATCAGCCTTTACTCAGATGTTTATCCAAAAGATATTAAAATTGTTTAAATAGCCAAAACAATTAGTGACACACATGTAAAGTATCATTACATTGATTGAACCAATCATCTGATCTTGCTTCTGAGAATAGAATGAATTATATATTACATTCAGTGGAGAATAAGAAACAAGTCAAAAGCGCTAGATGTCATCAATAGAAGGCAGAGTTGAAGCCTAAAGAGGAAATAAATTGTTTATTGAGTTCAGCCCATCATGACACTACAAGCATACGCGGTTCGACAGGTCCGGAATGGCCTCTCTTACTAAGAATTCCTGCTATTTGATTCAAATGCGAGAATATTCGGAAACGCGATATAATATATGCTGATTATACTTTTATATGTCGTACTGCCTTTAGTGCTTCATATATCACCTTTTAAACATTGCACTGCATTTCAACAGGATATATATATATATATATATATATATATATATATATATATATATATATATATATATATATATATATATATTTGTGTGTGTGATTTTGCGTGGGCTGGAAGGTGATATGAATTACCTTATTTCTAGCCTGTGCCTGGTTTTATATTCGTTATTAGGGGTAGGATAATAATGAGAATAATCACTGAAAGAAACAAATTTATGAAAGCATTGGATATTTCATTACTAATTTCAAAACTAGGTTCTGCATTGAGTTTTAAATGCATGTTGGTACGTCCATTTCAAGTTATATCAGCACAATAACGGCTACCTGGTACTAATTAAATGCTGAGAAATACAACTTGAAAAGTGTGACAGGGTACAAATTTATAAAAAAAATTGCATTTACTTTAAAAATAGTTCTTCTATGTACCTTTATTTTATTAGCCTTTTGAAAGGTAATACAACATGTTACACTTCCAATAGAAAACAAAATGAAACAATGAAAACTAGTAAACGAAGGATCAACTATAATAACGTGCCTTATGAAGGTCTTGAAAGAAGCTATGTGAAGGTGCCCATATTTTCAATCAAAGGAGGAGAAATATAATTTGTAGAAGTTTAAACGGTAGCAGATATGTATAATACTTTTGACATAAACTCTAACAGACAGTAGAAGAAGACGCTGCTATGGAAATGGATAGAGACAGAATTAAAGATGTCTAGATTGAATCTAATGCTGACAGATAATGATATGTCAATATATATATATAAATACAGATGAGAAAGAATCTTTTTTTGGTACAAGACTCGTAAGCAGAAGTACAGTCGAATATATAGTCGGATATAAAAAAATACACTTAAATATTCAAATAAACTATACAGAAAGGTAAAAATAAATGGACTTTGAACAAATAAATGGATACATAAAAAGGAACGCGTATATAAAGAATGAACGGAACGGGAAAATATATACATGCTAGATAATTAATTCTATGTTTTTTGACAGATACAGGGACGGAGATCGAAATAAAGCTAAATAGATGGTTATGAAATTTGAATAATGGGATTGCAGATAATTAATTGATAAATACAACGATAAAAAGATCTTGTGCTTACGTGGAAAAATCAAACTTAGAATTCCGCCAAATCCACCGCCACCCCCAAATCCACCGCCTCCTCCACCTATTCCACCGATTCCCTTCCCCGATGTGACAGGAAGAAGAAGAACGCTGCTGGTTCCAGGTCCGTATCCTTTCTGGCCAAATAAGTTGCCGCCATAACCACCACCACTGAATCCGCCTAAACCTCCGCCAAAGCCTCCTCCATAGCCTCCGCCATAACCTACGCCAAAGCCTCCTCCCAAGCCTCCACCTCTAGTACTATAACCTGCGGCACAAGCAAATGCCAATGCCCACATGAAAGTGAGAGTTTTGATAACAGATATTTTCATCATTTCTGAAACCAATGTTAAGCATAGTTTAAAAATTGAAAACTCAGTCATGTGGTTATTCCCTTTATTATTTTTCTAAGTTATTATGTTTAAAATGATGGTTGTCAATTTTTAGGCATCAACTGCCTTTAATACTCACCTACATTTGTAAGGGACATCCTAAATCATTTCTTTATATAATTATCAACTGTCTGCAATATTGTGTTGTGTTATTTAATTAATTGGTTTAGGTAATTACGATATATAGTGAACTTCTTATGTATCTGTATTCATAAAGTTACTGAATAACTAGTATGATCAAATCAGCGTTATTAGTTTGTGAATTGGTTAAGCGTAGTAAGCTAATGAGGGTATCTAAGTACTCCAATGCATATTCCAACCGTTAATTGACCATAAGTTGTTGATTAAATGAAGGAATACGGTCCATACACAAAGGGGAAAATCTGCTACTTGACATGCTTTTGTTTTCTATCCTGTTTGCTAATTTGGGACGGGTTTGCCACAATTAAATAAAAGTAAAATGTAGAATCATGTGGAGCTATTGAAAGAAAAATTTAAAGAGACAGCTTGACATCCGAAACTAACGTGCAATATCTTGAAGTCATCATATCAATTTAGAATGTTGTATATATTATTCGACAAACACCACCCATTTAAATCAAACAATATTTGAATGTATCAAAAGCACAAGAGTATCTATGGATTAAGTTTAAGGCAGTCAAATAACTCAGGACCCACTATCAAGAACGAATTCGAAATTAGTTTCAGGTCTTGCAAAAAGAAAACTTCTCTATCAATCTGTTATACACCCTGAGGCATATATAATGGACTCCCTAGATTTCGCACTTCCGAACGATGCGTAGTTTCACTGTTCAAGAGAGAGGCTATTGTTACCAGTGGAGTGTGGCACCAATAGCGGCACTAATAGTGTGGACAATTATTTTCAACGTTAATATTTACTTACTTCAATACTGTGAGATGAACAAGTTTTTGTACTTTCTATTCGTCCTGTTTCCTTACTGATAGCAATGGCCTAGTTGGATGTTCTGAGCAGATATGAAAAAGTCATGCCTATATATACATAAATAAAAAGGAATGTCAAAACAACAGTTAGGAACAAATATTGTTTTCGGTTTAGGCAGTGAAACTGCACCTTCGTTTTTACTTCCGATCATGAGACGGAACTCATTATTCTGCCATAAGGATTGACATCAGTGCAGCTGTCTAATAGGAACATAAATCAAAATCCAAATGCTACAGTGTGTCATATAGTTGGATCTACGTTTACACCTGTCCCATTTCAGTATTAATTACATATCTGACATCTCTCATGGTTCATAAAGTTTGGATGTAAAATTATTAATGTGTTAACACTCGATTTTGTTTAAGATAAATAAAAGAACTATACTAATATTCATTTGTTAGTTAATGTAACAGTTGATTATTGTGACTCGAAATGTGGGATCAGTTTGAATTAAAGTATATCACATTATTAATTATGTTCTGTAGTGAAATGAATGTTTACTACTTGCATACAATCAATATTTGTATACATACGTGTCTGTACGATCGAAAATAGTTTAGGAACCTACATGTTGTTGTTCCTTTGCTTGCAATACGCACAGCTGGATCTTTAAATGCATGTGAAGGACATTACAGAGAACGGCAAAGAAAAAACATACACTATCATACATTGCCCGTAATATAATAGATGCATACGTATTTTTGAAAAATCATAATTTGCACGGTTTAAAAATCATAGACTCTTTGTATCAAATACACAAAGATAACGGCATGTAGATGAAAGAGATTTTATGTGAGTCATCTTTTTTTAGATCACGTTGTGTTATGGTATGCCGTGAATCATTCACAATAGCTTCCATTACTTTAGTAATTTCTTTCACATAAGTATTATTGCAATTAACCTATCAAGAATTTCGTAAAGAAACATGTAAGGACACCATGGAAGACAGTAACCAAGATTTTCCTCTGATAATGTATTATGTATTTGATTTTGCGGATTTAAATATCTTTTCCTTGTCCAAATTTATGAATAAATTTACAGAGGAGAATCACGTAATATTTCAAGTAAATAATTATTAAGTCGTTATTAATAACACATTAAGAGTTCATTAATAAATGTAAACATGAAACTGAGAAAAAAAAATGAAAAAAGTGGATATTGATAAAACCGCTCAGGAGGGTAACAAGGGTCATATCACCCTCTGTGTGTTGCCAGTCAGGAGAATAAAAAAAAATAATTATGCTTCTCAGTCAGTCACCTGGTGGTCAATAACCACAATATTAACAATGTCTCATTATTCGGCAATATCCAACCCAGTATATAACACACAGGTAAGACCCATCGCAAAACTATCATCTTCGGTCTCCGCCACACACCCCACATCGTGATTATGGTTTAAATTATACGGGATTGTACACATACACCACCTGCAAGACAAGGTGAGCAGTTGATCAATTATCTATTTGAGCAGATTTTTTAGTAGCTGTCTAGAATGAAGAAAGATCAAAGAAACAATATAACATTAATCTGAAGGTGGACACAATCTATTGTACAGTATCTGCTATTGACAACAGTAATTATAACACAGCGGAAGGCATGATAAATTTGAAGCTACCATAGTAAGGACATGACGCAGATCAATGATGATCCAACAGTGAAATATGTGACACAATCCAATGCTTTGTCTATAGTCCAGTCTCTGAATAAATGACATGTAACCCATTACAATCATTTCACCGTGAAGTAATCTTTGACACAATGGAAAATTGATTACTGAGAAACAAATGCAGAGAGACAAGAATAAAATTTATTGTCACTTGATTGCACACAAAGATCAGTTCATGTGTTTCACTACAAAAAGAGAAGTACAAATGTTTAGGTCTCGGCTACTGAGAATAATTTGTCAATCTCTAAAACTTTCAGAGTACATAAGTTTCAAAACATAGTACATTGTCCTTCTTGTTAAAAACCTCAATTAATCGTCAGAAATATATGAAATCTACAATGCTACAACATAAACGGAATCCAGAGTTTAAAGTAGGTTTCCTTTTCTTTACACGACAAGACATTGGGAACTTGAAAGAACACTGTAATAGTAGTACAATTAGACTTATAGACCAAAACTCAACGGATAAAAGTATGCGACTCTATTAACAAAAACGCATAAAGATATTTTGAAGGGAAAGAAACGTAACTATTATTGGATGGTACATTTAATGTTTAAGATAACGCCCGTTAGTTTCATTGGGAATGCAGAAAAAAGGAAACTATATGAGTGTGCTTTTAATAATCATAATTCTTCCAAATCATATGCAAATAGAGGGGAAAATAGAAAACAATAGGTTCTGCAGAATGACTTATGAAAAAGAGAGCCACACGAGTTTGGGAATATTTTTGAACATTATGATTTTTATGAACATTTTAAGAAACTGGCATCAGCATTACCAGACCATAATACTGGTCATTTGAGTTGATTATGCAAATGCAAGTCGAAGGTATGACTGAGAATTTAAGCGAACCGATATTTGCAGAGTTAGATGCTTCAATTGAAATTGAAGGATTTAGCTCAGCAGTAAAAGTTGTTAATAATAAATGTACAGAAATACACAAGGTCCAGACACAATTTTGAATGAATACATTGAGTCATACGAAAGTTTATCAAACTGTTTAAAATAACATTTAGCACCAGCGGTATTTTTCATCAAGTTTGTTCAAGGGTCTTATTATACCAATGTTTGAAGTAGGTGGTCCATCCGTAGCAAATAATTACAGAGCGAAATATTTCACCGCTGCACAGAAAACGTTTTTACTAGTATATTCAATCACAAACTGCCTTCTTGGCAATTAAATACAATATTACTGCTGCATATTTTGGTTTTAAGAAGAATAGTACTGTAGATGCCATCTTTATATTAAATTATTTTATATAAAATCTAATCGACGAAAAAAAACTTATTCTGCGGCTTTATCAATTTTCAGAATCATTTGATTATGCAGAAAGTACAAGTCTATGAAATAAACTGGTAATATGCGGTGTGAGGTTGAAGATTGCAACGATAATAAGATTTACTTACAGTTCAGTGGAGTGATATGTAGTGCATTAAATCTCAGAATGAGATTATTTCGAGTGTTCACTTGGACTTCTGCAAGGAGGGAGCATAGTACCACTTATAATTGTTCTTCATTACAATGATAGGAAAACTGCATTAAAATCAAATATAGAGTAGGGTATCATTTCAGAAGATATTAGTTTATTTCTTTGATTGTTTTTTGATGATACAGTGATATCTTCAGACACATCACACGGTACACAATGATTCTTAAATAATTTACATGCATATTGTATAATATGGAATATATTTTTAAATATTAATAAAACCCAAAAGTTATGATTTGTAACAAAAGAGTAAGAAGCATAATCGTTTAAATTAAAGGAAGGTCGTGTATTTTTAGACAATGTGAATAATTGTAACTATTTAGTACTTATGTTTAACTATAGAGGGTTCTTCTCGATGTGCTACAGAGAATATTACTGGAATACGGCATAAAAGGAAACGTGAACTTAAACAGATGGGATCGAATATGAATATCATTTTGACTCAATCTGTCCTTTATAGTCTCATTCATAAATCTTAAATTGATTGGTATTATTGTTATAAACCAATCTTGCACAAAATAATACATTTTACTTAAAAATGCATATTTATCAGTTTACAATACGTACGTAAATATATGTACAATGTATTCCACCCAGAGTATCTTGTTGTATTGTCCTCACGTTCTGGCTGTCTGTTTCTCTATCTCTCTCGGATACATGTGTGTACACAGGTTTCTATCGTTATTATTCCTGTATCTCTTCCTACATGCATGCAACATCATATTCTATAAGAATTATGTGATGTAATGACTAAACGATTTTTTCCATGCTTCAAATTAAATGAAGTAACATTCTAATCTGTTTGCTACACAGAAAATGATAAATTTAACGGGCATTCTTGTCTAAAGTCCGTTCCTTAGCAAACTGACGGCATATATGATATACAAATTAAATTAGATATAACCATTATTTTGAACAAAAGGGTTTCAAATTAGCAGTATTACTTATCTTAATGCAATATCGTATTGACATCAAATATATAAAATGAAATAAGCAAAACAATAACAACCCCCAATGAAAAATGATTTGTATAATTTACATGAAAATAAGGGTTCATTATCTATTCTGGTGGTAGTCTGGTTATTATAAGAACGTAAGACGTGTTCGTTTTCATCTTAAAATAGAAGAAACAAGTCGTAACCACGTCATTTGAGGTCATGCTATTGTGATATACTTCGCTAAATGTAACGTTTTATAGCTGTAGTTATCATACAATTATCACAACTTTCGAGCTCCACAATAAGCGTTGATTTTACAAAAGTGGTTATCATTAACATTTATTTAAGCAAATAAAAAATTCAAAAAACGATACTTGAATTTTTTGTTTGTGTACTATTATCAAATTTGGAAAAGCTTATTTCTCGGTAAAACTTATGAATGTTTTTTATTTTCCTAAGATGAAATGGTTCGTGCACAAACTATTTTTGCATTAAAGTACCCAATTAATGAGATTGATATTTAATGCATTATCTTTAGAAGAGGGCCTGACTAATCTGAAATTTTGAGGCAAGAATTATTTATCAATATTTTAACTGCATCTGACAATGAAAGGAAAACAGGTAGATGAGCTGATTAAAGCGTCGAGAAAGAAGCAGTGGGAAGGTCATTATTTATTTTCAAGTGCCCATAATGACAAAATGTTTGATTTACTCTGAAATATATAAGAAAGTTGCTTTCCTGTTTATGTTTGTTTCCACGAAAACATTAAACCTCATATACAGGCTATCTTAAAAACAATATACCATGGTTTTATTATTATGTAGGGACATAGCATCGCCAGGTATTTGCCTAAATAGTTAATGTTGAATGTATATACCTATAATTTGTATTGAAATAACATTAATATAATGAAAAAGTGGGGAAGAAACGATCACCAAATTTTTGGAACGATGTTTTTTCAACTGCTGTTCCAAGAAGTAAATGAGTACTCTTGTTAATATATGGACACAAAGAGATATAATGTGATTAATCTTCAAATACATTACTGTTCCAAATATCTCGATATTTTAAGAAGACATAAAAAGACACACAAGCTAACTATGGATTGGAACCAAGAAAAAGAAATGGAATGTTTGGAGTTACTTTATAGCCACTTGCTTACTGGACCGAAAGGAAACAAATAATGCAACCCTTTGATTGTGATGTCATTGTTAAGAGGTCAACTCGTAGACTATTAATCATCCACCGTTCGCCACTCATAGTGCCAAAGTTTGCAGATTACAGTCTGACAGATGTGGGTGATTTGCGAAGAAAGCCTTGTCAATATGGAAAACAATTCAGATACTTCGAATTGCAACCAAGGCATGTTAGGAAAGAAAATTTTAGTATAATCTTAAGGAGTGGCATCAGAACAGAAACGGAGACAAAAGCATGTACGAAAGGTTATTGTATGAACATCATTTATCCACGTAAAATTATAATGTAAGATGTATGCGAATGTTTTTGGTGATTAACGCATTTTAAGGAATTTGAGTGTCACAATACATCTAATACGTTTAGTGGGTATGTAATATGTGTGTGAAGAATGATCAACCCATTATAGACAGGTATAAAGAAAGCCGCTCAGAAACGTAAAGAGTAAGATAGGCGGATGGAACGAGTATATTGATCCTTTTGGGATAAAAAAAGTTAGTAAAGTTAAGGTGGAATGTCAAAATCATAACAGTGTCAGTGTTGTTTCTCATTCTGAGCAGTCATAAGAAACAAAGTACACAAACCCATATATGCCGTCCCATTAAAATCGAATACAGACGGTACTTTTAACGTAAAGCGAAACAAAAACATACGTTGATTGTTATTCATATCTTTAAAACGCGGTTAAAAGTAGGTAATTAATCCAGATTACATGTTACACATGCGTAAATGAGTCTTGCTGTTACAGATGATCAGAAGATTGATAAGGTCAAGCAAGAATTATCCGTCTGTGAAAATTATCGAAAAGAATCCTATATTTTATGAACATATATGTATCTTGGTTCGGACAAACCTGACCTTAGATAGAAGGAAAACAAACAAAAATTAGAAATACAGTAAATTCATTTTAGGTAGTTGCTTATGTTTAAAAGATCTTACAGATTTCAATATTTGACATATAAACCTCGTTGTATAGTCATCCATTATGAAAGAAATCCTTTGTATAGACATCCATTATGAAAATATGATTTTGTGTTATTTTCATTCATTGTATTTTTTCAAAAGGCATACTGAAGGTAATGTAAAATGCAAATCTTCATTACAGCAGTAACTGTATGAATCCAAAGAATTAAAATATTGTTTTTTCCTGTGGATTTTCATTTAGATAAAAGAAAACAGCCAAACGTAACATAACTAGAAAAATCAATTTGTCCCATACAATTTGAGATTGCATAAAGCATTATATTTTAACTGGGAAGATTTAGATATAGACGTAGTAATTTAGTTATGAAAGATACTGCACCATTGTAAGCGACCCACGGTCCACTGTATAGAAACCGTACTTAAATTCCCCTCTTCTTGCAAGAGGTTTGTGGGTTGGCGGGTTTTACCTTTATTCAAGGTGTCCGCTTAATTTGGAGGTTAACCACCATCGATGTTATTCCCCGGTTAGAGTAAATAAGTGGTGAAACTCATAGTTGGAATAGATAGAGATCTAAGCAGAGATATAGAACAGACCAGCACGAGTGCCCCCAATACATGTAAAAGACAATTTGATCAATTACATAAAACAACGTTGATAATTCATTACATCAGGAACATACTCTGCTTCTAGAAATAAAACTTCCTCCAAATTACAAATTCAAATATATTTAAATAAAGTAGCCGATCTGTTTTACAAATAGATTTAGTTTATCATAAGATCGAGTGAACAATCGAAGTCAATGCCTGTAGAAATGCATAACCTGCTTCCCCTGCTCACTGCACTTCCGCTGTAGCTGTTCCTTCGACTTTCATCTGTCTTGTCTTTTTCGGTCCTCAACTCTGTGCGTAGAACTTAGTTTCACATATATATGGATCTCAGGATAATACATCTCACTATACATCTGAGGATACGTCTCAGAATACGTCTCAGAGATAATACGTCACATGATACGTCTCAGAATAATACGTCAATGTATACATCGAAGAGATAATATGTCACAGGAGCTATTTTCTCCCTTTTAAAATATATAAATACAGACAACCTAAATTTTCTGTTGTTTATGATAACAGTGGATTGCATTATCAACCTCTCGATATCAGATCTTACTATCGGTGCTAATTATATGCTAAGGCTATTAGTCGGCTCCACATGTCAAATAATGACCCTCGTTAGATTATTGGCTACTTAATCACGCATTAACACAACGCATTAACACCACATGAGGCAACATACTGAGAGAAGATGGCCGCTATCGCTTAACCGACTTTAAGCAGCTGTTTCGTTTTTTAGTGCCGTTTTCATGATATTTTTGCTTATTGCATGTTTTCGTCTTCGTTATTGTGTTCATTATGTTTTAGCTGTTAAATTCGTATGTGTTTCTTCATCTCCTTGTTCTGGAAACGAGAACAATTATACTTTTTCTCAGCTGTCTTGCTCCACTGTTTTTGAACAAACCGCCATCACGTGATACTCGCCAGTCAAACCGTTTTTGCTACGATGGACCCTCATTAATTGCTTTAAATGATCACTCCTTGGCTCTCCTCACTACATTGTGCTCTAGACAAAACGAACTGGGACTACATTCATCATTACCTAAATGTAAACAGAAGCGATGAAAGAAACGTTGTTTCAGAGCTGGCCGGCGTAGAAGAGGAAGAAGAATCATAGTTATCTCCCTTATTTAGGCACAACCATTTAAAAATAATTCGACCGTTACTTTAGATAACCCAATTCAAATCCCTATTAATTCGTGAACCTTTGTGTCAACTATCCAAGAAATACCTCTGCGCATTGCATTATTCAATGCCCAGTCAGTAGGACCACAGGAAAAGCGCACAGAAATAGTTATATTTATCAACGACCAAAATGTTGACATATTTTTCCTGACAGAAACATGGCTAAAAACATCAGGCGATGAGCCCAAGTGTTCGGATCTAACACCCATTGGTTACTCCATCAAGTCGTTTCCCCGTAATTCTAGCGGAGGTGGAATTGCTGTAATCACAAAGAACTCCATGATAAAACGTCTTAACTACACCACAACATTAAATTTCGACCACACATCGTTTGAACTAGTCCAAACCACACTCACATGGGAGGAAAGGTCAGTCCATTTGTTCTGTCTATACTGCTCTCCTTCTAGTAGAAAAAAAACAAGCAGGCTGACTATCTCTTTTTGGAGCAGTTTCCGAATCTCCTGGACTATGGAAATTCGATAGGTGGCAACCTGATTATTCTTGGAGATTTCAGCTTTTACTTTGACTGTCCCGGAAACTCAAATACATCAAAACTCATAGATTTCATTAATGTTTTCCACCTCAAACTGTCAGTTAACCAACCCACCCATAATCATGGTCATATTTTAGACTGGATTCTTCATAGACCTGATGATAACATTCTATGGTCCTCCCTGGTATCCCATGACCATGCATCAGATCACCTTTGCATTATATGCCATCTTGACGTATCAGTCCCTAACCCTCCACCGTTATCTGCCACTAAGAGAAACCTCCGTATGATAAATAGAACCAAACTAATGCACGACATCCAAGCTAACCTAACAACATGCTTTCCTCCTACCGCAGAACAACTCGATAACTGTCTGCGTTCATTGCTTGACAAACATGCCCCAGCTACCAAGTGCAGAGTATCAATTCAAAAATGTTTTCCATGGTATAGCAGTGTTAGGGACCAGCTTCGCACTGCTAAAAGAGTCCGCCGTAAAGCAGAGAGGCTCTGGCTTTCCACCAGACTCACTATTTATAAGCAAATCTATGAAGTCGCTAAGAAGAATGTCACAAATATAGTCCATGCAGCAAAATCAGCCCACTACACTACTAAGATCATGCAAAGTTCCAGCTCAAAAAAGCTATACGAAGGAACAAATCAACACCACTTCCAACTACTTTCTCTCCAGTCGACCTTCCAGACATGTTTGCAGATTTCTTCCGTGACAAAGTACAAACCATTAGAGATAAGCTTGACACCACAATTTCAATTGACTTGTCGTCACCATACAGTTGGGATACATAATTTGAGCGGCAACCATTAGCAGCATTTGAACCTGTCTCTATGGATTTTGCACGTACAATCGTGATGAAGAGTGCACAAAAGTCATGTGAACTTGATCCAATTCCAACATCACTGCTGCTTGAGTGCTTAGATCCAGTATTGCCTTCACTAACTGATGTTATTAATACCTCTCTCTCATCCGGGGAATTCCCATCATTTTTCAAAACTGCCATTGTAAAGCCTCTGCTGAAGAAATAAACACAAGACCATAACGATTTAAAGAACTACCGCCCAGTTTCTAATCTCCCATTCATATAAAAAAAATCTTAGAAAAGATTGTTCTATCCCAGCTTGTATCTCATCTGAATTCAAACAGTCTTTTTAGCAATGTACAATCTGCATATCGCCCTTGCCACACTACTGAAACTACTCGTCTAAAAGTAGTTAATGACATTCTCTCTGCGTTGGATAGCGGAAAGAGTACATTCCTCACCCTCCTTGAATTGTCTGCAGCATTTGACACAATAGACCATGATACATTACTTCACCGTCTCCAGCATGTATTTGGCATTCATCATACAGCCATACTGTGGTTCAAGTACCAAATTAGTCAACAGGACACAAATTGTATCTGCAAATTGAATACCCTCCAGCCCAGTTGATCTCTTTTGTGGTGTTCAAGGGGGGTCTGTTCTTGGACCTGTTCACTTAGTTCTGTACACTCAGTCGCTCTCAAGTGTCATATATCATCGTCCATTGTTTCACCAGCTGTACGCTGATGACACCCAACTATACAAATCTAGCCACCGAACTGAAGTTCATGCTAACATCCAAGGTGTAGAGAGGTGCATTTCTGATGTGAAATCATGGATGACATGTAACAAGCTGCAGAAGAATGATGATAAAACTGAGGCCATTCTGATCACAACATAACAAGGTCAAGCAATCTTGGAATGAATTGCCCACTGAACTCAGACACAAAAACACAGTTATCACGTTCAATAGGGCTCTCAAACCTCACTTATTTCGACAGCAAGAACAAATATAAAGACCTAATAATGTTTCCTACCTGAAATATACTCACCATGTTTTCTATTTTTTAATGTTTTTCTAATTTCATGGTGTTTGTTCTTGTAATAATATTATTATATGTTTTTAATCTTATAGGTTTTGTCTAATGTTGTAAGGCGCTTAGAGCTTCTAATGATTAGGCGCTATACAAAGTCCTTATTATTATTATTATTATTATTATTATTATTATTATTACTATTATAACGTTTCCGTGCGATCCTCAATTTATACTAGAGAGTGGATGAGATAGATTAGATATCCTACTACGTCATTTCAGTCAAGACACACTCAACCTTGATCATACGTGAAATCTTTTAAATTCGGTGAATTCTCAGATTCTCGTAACTCATATCAACAAATGTAGTGCATGAAATTCTTAGAACCTGTTAAAACTGAGGCCATTCTGATCACAACACAAATAGTTTCTCATTCACATCCTTTACCTCAAACAATAAATATCAGCAACGCCAACATCAAATTCACACAATCAGTACGAAACCTAGGTGTTACTCTGGACAGTAATCTCACATTGCACCAACATGTCATGAACATATGCAAGGCTGCATATGTTGAGCTGAGACGGATCAGTTCAATTCGCAAATATCTTTGAGTTGATGCCACTAAAACACTTGTGTGTTCATTAGTACTTTCAAGACTGGACTACTGTAATTCAATTCTGTCTGGTTCATCTCAATATCTACTCCAGAAACTTCAAAAAGTTCAACACACAGCTCCTCGGATCATACTTAGAGTACCACGATCAGAGCACACCTCCCCGGTGCTCTGTACCCTACACTGGCTATCCATTCTACCCAGAATCAAACACAAAATTTGTTCTCTGTGCTATGTTTCACTGTCGGACTCTAGCCCTACATACCTATCCAATCTCACCCATGTGTACACACCAGCAAGATACTTACGCTCCTCTTCTGACAATCGTATACTCATTATTCCCACTATGAAAACAAAGTCATTTGGACAGCGTTCTTTTGCATACCAAGGTTAAGCAATCTTGGAATGAATTGCCCACTGAACTTAGACACAAAAACACAGTGATCACATTCAAGAGGGCTCTCAAAACTCACTTATTTCGAGTGCAAGAACAAACATAAAGACCTAATACCTGAAATATTCTCAGCATGTTTTCTATTTTTTAATGTTTTTCTAATTTCATGATGTTTGTTTTTGTAATAATATTATTATATGTTTTTATTTTATAGGTTTTGTCTAATGTTGTAAGGCGCTTAGTGCTTCTAATGATTAGGCGCTATACAAAGTCCTTATTATTATTATTATTATTATTATTATTATTATTATTATTATAACGGTTCCGTGCGAGCCTCAATTTATACTAAAGAATGGATGAGATACATTAGATATCTTACTACGTCATTTCAGTCAATACACACTCAACCTTGATCATACGTGAAATCTTTTAAATTCGGTGAATTCACAGATTCTCGTAACTCATATTAATAAATGTAGTGCATGAAATTCTTTGAACATAATTTTTATGCCTTTTTCCTCAGCCAACAAAGTCGTCGTCAACTTGAACTTGCAATATGATTAACAGTGTTCTGCAATCTGTCAATTCTGACATTTACACTCTGCAATCGAAGATTTTGACTCCACCAGTCTTCTGTTGGCTAAATAAACGAATGCTTAATTAAAAATAACATTCTCCCCTCGATAAAACATTACCAATCATGGCAGTATGGCGATTTGTTACGCACCTGTCCCATAAATCTAATTAATTGTTCTCTGGTCTCAAACGAATATTTTCTGAATAGACCGACATAAATTTGCCCCTTCACAACTATATATTACGGATATGATTTTCATAATACAATATATTATGGAGTGTACAATATTACTTTTTTACAGCTTCAGTCAGTGGGATCATATATATTAGATCGAATAGAGAAAAGCTATACACTTTTGTTCTTTTCTCGCTTTAATGCACGCGTTTTAAACTAAACATGACAACATAAGGCATTGTGTAAATCAAAATTTCGAATAACAGTTACCTTTGAATTTATTCATTGAAAAAGAAGGAATTGATGATACGTATTTGAAGGAAAAATATTAACAATTATTCTCAAAGGTTCATTAAAAAATCAGCCAAAGAACCCATGACTTTGTCACCCTAAAGTATGATTTTTAAAGAAAACATGCTTAGATGTAAAGGACCTATCTTTAAGCTCTGCTTTAAACCAAGAAAATACGAAGTTGATTTTGGTTTTGTATCTGGTACACGTTCTGTTTGCTGAAATAACAAAATTCAAGTTAACGTTGTAATTTTAAATGTATACACTATTGCAACTGGCAGCGTTGAATTTAATATCAATCGATATAAGCACCTAGCTGCTGTTTGTTCTTTAGCGTTCAGTTTCCAGATTCTAATTTATTATTGGTATTCCGGAGGTTTCAGCTGGAGGGAGTAAGATGGCCATCAGGGCAAACATTTTGAAAATTCTTTCTCCGATATTAGTGATATTAAACATTTACTATTGTAATGTAGTGATTCACTTTGAGCCTAAGTTCTATTTGACCAATTTCGCTTTTAGTATATGATTTCAGTGTCCATATGGAGCATGTTTCTTTTGTGAAATTTTGGAGTTTTGACAGTTTAGAAGTGAGCTTTCTTTTTCGTGTGTAAACTGCCTCTTTCGGCGTTATTTCTAACACCGGAGAAGGTGGACAATTACAATTTAAATAGCTCTGTGACCCCAGTTATCCACGCCGACGGTGTAGGTGTATAAATAACTCAAGGGTAAAGATGAAACAATTGAATTAAATAAATGGAATTTATTGAACAATTTTACCGACAAATTTCTCAACTTCATTGTTCTCGAACAATCACAATCACTTACTATTCACAGTTGCTTATTCTCATGATATGAATTCAAGGTCTAAAATGAGAGTGTTTCCTTCAGTGTTGTCTCTGTTACTCATCTGTCTACCTCTTGTTTCTCTTTTGGTATATGCGGTACCCTTGACTACGTGAGCTCATGTTACTTCCGGATCCGTCCTTCTGACACTTATTCTCTTCCACGCTTCCTCCAGTACTTCGCGTCCACATAAATTGCTTACGACAAAAACGACCTCCTAAGCGCTCTCAACGCTTCATCTCTGTCTTCGATCGTATAGTGCCGCCTCTTATACTCACCCGGAAAACCTTTTCAGGAAGTCTTTATTACAAATCCAAGCTTAGAATGTCACTGGAGGTTCTTCCCGTCATCACTGATTGCAATAAAGACAGAAGAGTCCCTACCTGGCCTTAGAATCCCCATTTAATTAAGCTGCGAATTAGTAGTTGTGTAATTTTATTTTAATCTAAATCGTCTGGAGATTTGTTAAATATTGGTTTCACTTGTATATGGCCTCCTGAACTTACAATGTAAGGTTTTATTCTAATTGTTCACGGCATAAGCATGAAATTGATGCAACCACGCCACCCACGAAGAAAGTATTTAATGATAATGCCGACTAATATATCCTGTTACAATGAGAAAAATTATTAATTGGGTTCCTAAGATATTCTACCGATTCTTGTTTATTCTTATACGTTAATAGTATAAACACCATGCACCTTTTTCTTCGTGCGCTTAGTGAACACCTTATAAGTAGATGGTACATCAAGAAACCTGTCACATGATCTTTTTCCAAAAAATGTACTGCATTCATTTTCAGTCAGGTAGACGTACAGGAAGGCGGTGTGTTCTAAATAGTTAATTTATTTGTATGGTTCATTTTCTCTAAAAGTAGAGAGGCAAGATGCTAGTTCATAATAACCTGATTCCACCGTGTTAAAGTACGCAAATGGGATGAGTATTGCAGAACGTTTTCTAGTGGTCGATGCTCTGAACATGTGCTCATGTAGGTATTCATCGTAGATTATATTATAAATAATTACCACATACATTATTATGTGATGTTTAGAATCGAACAATTTGATTCAGGGATGATAAATAATAAATATACATGATTTAAAACCAACAAGGTATGTTGCTTTGTGCCACTACGTTGCGGAGTGATCCTTAATTTTAGTGTACCTTGTGTACAAAACCTCATTTTCAAAATTTAACCTCATTGGAAAGAAACAATTCCTGATCAATGGAAACTAAGGAACCTACAATGGATTTTCTACATTGTCTTATTATTCCATATATTCGTGTCTGATAGGAAACAAACACCCACCCTACCTCTACTCCATCCCAGACAAACAAAGAAACAAATAAAAACAGCAGCATCAGAAACAAAACAAAACAATACATAAAAAGCATTAGCGTATGAAGAACACTGTTTATCACATTTTACAAAGAGCCCAGAGCAATTAGCATCATAGTGGAACAGTAATACAACCAAACAACCATGTCAAATATAGGCACTTATAATTTTCATCCCGATTCAGAGTGACAACATCCGCTGTAGTGACGCAGTGCTAAGTAACAACCAAGATAGCGTTAAAGTTAAAATATTACTGTATTATAACATTATTTATTTACTTGGTTTAAGTAGGAATTGATATTAACATGGTATACTTGACTACAGTGATGTGGCAGTTTTCGCTCCGTCAGACTAAACTGTACACCACGGAATGGCACATTGGATATTGCGTGCATGGTGTTTGTATGAATTCTGTCACTGCCAAATAATCACGTAAATTGAAACACATGCGAAAATGGAATCACACAGTTGTAGCACTCTGCTGATGAATGAGTTGAAATATTTTATGATTATGTTCTTTTCGTCGCAACAGGAGCGTGTTTGCTTTTGCTACGGCCAAAGGTATCTAAAGGTTCCTATCAAGGAGAAGTCAGCCAGAAAACATCTTGATAATTTGAGACAATGGATAAAGTAGGAACAAATATGGCGACCTATTGACCCTGCACATTTCATCGTAGAAACATTACGGGTGATAATGACAGGCACCATCTTTTTCTCTCTTGAACCAAATAGAGAAAATTGTTCCATGCCTGAACTCTGACATAAAATAGCCCAAATAATAAAAACCATCTATGGTTTAGATGACTGTATATACTCAATGTACAGTTTCTGAAAACGAATAATTAGGTCAATCATCCGATCTCAACTTCATGAGGTTCAGGATAGTAACAAGATGAAGAACTATAGAGGTGTTTTCGATGTTATTATTGCCTTCAGGGTTTGTTGATTATATATATATATATATATATATATATATATATATATATATATATATATATATATATATATATATATATATATATATATATATTATGGAACGGTACTGTACACTATTCTATAAATCAGCCTGTATTAAAACAAACATGAACACTAATATTAAAGAAAAAGCCAGCAAATAAAGAATGCACAAAATGATTTTTTAATTTCCGATAGTATGACACGAAATGTGACGCGATGTCCTTGATGCTCCAGGATCTTCGTTACTACATAATTAAAATTTCAGTGTGCTTAATAACCTGCAAGGATAAAAAAGAGTGCCTTATGCAATAATTATGCATTCATATATATATATATATATATATATATATATATATATATATATATATATATATATATATATATATATATATATATATATATATATATATATAACTTTACATTTTATCAACCATTCCTACAATTTTCAAATCAAGATCGAAACTTGGATCACTCAATTAGCACTAATGAACTATTACTCAGATGTTTATCCACTAAATGTCATCAATAGAAGGCAGAGTGGAAGCCTGAAGAGGAAATAAATTATTTATTGAGTTCAGCCCATCATGACACTACAAGCATGCGCGGCTCGAAAGGTCCGGAAAGGCCTCTCTTAATAACAATTCCTGCTATTTCATTCAAATGCGAGAATATTGGGAAACGCTATATAATATATGCTGACTATACTTTTGTATATCGTACTGCTTTTAGTGCTTCATATATCTCCTTTTAAATATTGCACTGCATTTCAACAAGATTGATATCAGTTTCATGCCGCCTTTCAAGTTACCGGTGAGAATCAACATTTCACATCCCCGAGTTAATATATATATATGTATATATATGAAATAATTATGCATTCATTATATATATATATATATATATATATATATATATATATATATATATATATATATATATATATATATATATATATATATATATATACATATATATAAAGTTAAACATTTGTCAACCATTGCTACAATTTTCAATTGAATATAGAAGAATTTGGATGACTCAAATAGCACTAATGAACCTTTACTCAGATGTTTATCGAAAAGATATTAAAATTGTTTAAATAGCCAAAACAATTAGTGACACACATGTAAAGTATCATTACATTAATTGAACCAATCATCTGATCTTGCTTCTGAGAATAGAATGAATTATATATTATATTCTGTGGAGAATAAGAAACAAGTGAAAAGCGCTACATTTCATCAATAGAAGGCAGAGTTGAAGCCTAAAGAAGAAATAAATTGTTTATTGAGTTCAGCCCATCATGACACTACAAGCATGCGCGGTTCGACACGTCCGGTATGGCCTACCTTGCTTACAATTCCTGCTATTTGATTCAAATGCGAGAATATGTCGTACTTCTGTTAGTGATTCATATATCATCTTTTAAATATTGCACTGCATTTCTACAAGATATATATATATACATATATATATATATATATATATATATATATATATATATATATATATATATATATATATATATATTTGTGTGTGTGTGATTTTGCTTGGGTGGGAGAGATGTATGTATTACCTTATTTCTAGCCTGTGCCTGGGATTATATTCGTTATTAGGGGTAGGATAATAATGAGAATAATCACTGAAAGAAACAAGTTGATGAAAGCATTTAATATATCGTTACTAATTTGAAAAATATGGTCTACATTGAGTTTAATATGCATGTTTGTACGTAGTTATATTTAAAGTTATATCAGCACATTAACGGCTATCTGGTACTAATTAAATGCTGAGAAATAAAACTTGAAAAGGTGTGACAGGGTACAAATTTTAAAATGATTGCATTTACTTTAAAAACAGTTCTTCTATGTACCTTTGTTATGAGCCTATTGAAACGTAACATAAATTGTTACACTTCAGTTAGAAAACAAAATAAAAAAAGAAAACTAGTAAACGAAGGATCAGCCATATTAATGTGCGTTATGAAAGTATTGAAATAAGCTATGTGAAGATGCCCATATTGTCAATCAAAGGAGGAGAAACATAATTTGAAGAAGTTTCAACTGTAGGAGGATGTGTATAATACTTTTGACATAAACTCTAAAAGACAGCACAAGAAGACGCTACTATAGAAATGGAAAGAGAAAGAATCAAAGATGTCTAGATTGAATCAGATGCTGACAGATAATTATGTCACTATATACATAAAAAGACATGAGAAAGAATCTATTTTGGTACAAGACTCGTAAGCACAAGTACAGCCGAATACATAGTCAGATATAAAATAATATAGCCAGATATTCAAATAAACTATGCAGATATATAAAAATGAATGGACATTGAACAAATAAATGGATATATAAATAGGCAAACATATATAAAGAAACAACGGAACGGGAAAATAAATACATGCTAGAGAATTAATTCTATTATATTTGACAGATACAGGGATGGAGATCGAATAAAGCTAAATAGATGGTTATGCAATTTGAATAATCGGATTCCAGATAATTAACTGATAAATACAACGATAAAAAGATCTTGTGCTTACGTGGAAAAATTAAACTTAGAATTCCGCCAAATCCACCGCCATCTCCAAATCCACCGCCACCCCCAAATCCACCGCCTTCTCCACCAAAACCGCCTATTCCACCGATTCCCTTCCCGGACGCAATAGGAAGAAGAAGAACGCTGCTGGTTCCAGATCCGTATCCTTTTTGGCCAAATGAGTTGCCGCCATAACCACCACCATTGAATCCGCCTAAACCTCCGCCAAAGCCTCCTCCATAGCCTCCGCCATAACCTACGCCAAAGCCTCCGCCATAGCCTCCACCTCCAGTACTATAACCTGCAGCATAAGCAAATGCTAACACCCCTAGGAGAGTGAGAGTTTTGATTGCACGTATTTTCATCATTTCTGAAACCAATATTAAACATAGTTTAAAAATTGAAACCTCAGTCATCTCGTTATTTTGCTACTTGTCATGATTTTGTTTTTCTATCCTGTTTGCTAACAGCTTGGGACGGGTTTGCCACAATTAAAGAAAAGTAAAATGAAGAATCATGTGGAGCTATTGAAAGAACAATTTAAAGAGACAGCTTAACATCCGAAACTAACGTGCAATATCTTGAAGTCATCATATCAATATAGAAGTTTGTATAGATTATTCGACAGGCACCAAGCACTTAAATCAAAACAATATTTGAATGTATGAAAAGCACAAGAGCATATATGGATTAAATGTGAAGGCAGTCAAATACCTCACGACCCATTAACATGAACGTAACTTACACTGAATCGAAATTAGTTTCAGGTCTTGTGATGAGAAAAAGTCTCTACCAATCTGGTATAACCTGAGGCATATACAATGGACTCTCTAGTTTTCACACTTCCGTACGATGCGTAGTTTCACTGATCAAGACAGAAGCGATTGTTAGCAGTAACTTGTGGCACGAATAGCAGTACTAATATTTAAACTATGTATTACTCACATAGTGTGGACACTTAATTTCAACGTTGAAATTTACTTACTTCAATAGTGTGTAGTGAACAAGGTTTTGTCCTTTCTATTCGTCCTGTTTCCTTACTGACAGCAAAGGCCTAGTTGGATGTTCTGAGCAGATATGAAAAAGTCATCCCTATATATACATAAATAAAAAGGAATGTCAAAACAACAGTTAGGAAATAATGTTGTTTTCGGTTCAGGCAGTGAAACTGCACCTTCGTTTTTACTTCCGATCATGTGACGGAACTCCTTATTCTGCCATAAGGATTAACATCAGTGCAGCTGTCTAATATGAACATAAATCCAAATCCAAATGCTACAGTGTGTCATATGTTTGCATCTACGTTTCCAACTGTCCCATTTCAGTATTAATTACATATCTGACGTCTCTTATAGCTCATAAAGTTTGGATTTAAAACTGTTAATGTGTTAACACACGATTTTATTTATCATAAATAAAAAGAACTCTACTAACATTCATTTGTTATTTAATGTCACAGTTGATTATTATGACTTGAAATGTGGGATCAGTTTGAATTAAAGTATATCACATTATTAATGATGTTCGGTAGTGAAATGAATGTTTACTACTTGCATACAATCAATATTTTGTATACATACGTGTCTGTACGATCGACAATAGTTTACAAACCTAGACGTTGTTGTTCTGTTCCTTGCAAAACGCACAGTTGGACCTTTAAAAGCATATGAAGGACATTATAGAGAACGGCAAAGAAAAAACGTGCTCTATCATAAATTGCCCGTAAACTAATGGATGCATACGTATTTTTAAAAGATCATAATTTGTACGGGTTACAAATCATAGACTATGTGTATCAAATGCACAAAGAAAACGTTGTGTAGATGAAAGAGATTTTATGTGACGCATTTATTAAGGTATACGTTGGGTTATGGCATGCCATAAATCATTAAAGAATTCACAACGGTCTCGTGTACTTTATTAATTTCTTTCACAGAAGTATTATTGCAATTAACCTCTCGAAAATTTTGTAAAGAAACATGTACGGACACCATGGAAGACGATAACCAATATCTACCTCTCATAATGTATTATGCATTTGATTTTTCGGGTTTAAATGTATTTTCCTTGTGCAAATCTATGAATAAATTTTCAGAGGAGGAGCACGTAACATTTCAAGTAAGCAATTATTCGGTCGTTATTAATAACACATTCAAAAGTTGATTAATAAAAGTAAACAGATGAACCTGAAGAAAAAAAATGAAAAAAGTGGATATGGATAAAATCGCTCAAGAGGGTAACAGTGGTCATATCACCCTCCGAGTGTTGTCAGTCAGGAGAAGGAAAATAATAATTATGCTTCTCAATCAGTCACATGGTGGTCAATAACCACACTATTAACAGTATTTCAGTATTCGCCAATATACAACCCAGTATATAACCCACAGATAAGACGCACCGCATGACTATCATCTTCGGTCTCCGCCACACACCCCACCTCGTGATTATGGATTAAATTATACGGGGATTGTACATATACACCACCAGCAAGACAAGGTGAGCAGTTGATCAATAGTATACGTGAGCAGATGTTATAGAAGTTGTCTACAATGAAGAAAGATCAACAAAAAACAATATAACATTGATCCTAAGGTGGACACAGTCTATTGTACAGTATATGCAATTGACAACAGCGTTAGTGACATTGAAAAAAGTCGTCAGTTCAATTCTAACATTGCGGAGGACGGGATAAAGGACATGACGCAAATCAATGATGATAATCCACTAGTGAAATATGTGACACAATCCTGTGCTTTGTCTATAGTCCAGTCTCTGAATAAATGACATTTAACTCATTACAATGATTTCACCGTGAATTAATTTTTGAATGTAATTCGGAAAAAATATGATTTATGATTATTTGACACAATGGAAAGTTCATTACTGAGAAACAAATGCAGAGAGTCTGAACTAAAATTAATTGTCACTTGATTGCACATAAAACTCAATTCATATGTTTCACAAGAAAAAGAGAAGTAATATTGTCTAGGTCTCGGCTACTGAGAATAATTTTTCAATCTCTTAAACCTTCAGAGTACATAGCTTTACAGAAGTTTCAAATCTTAGTCCATTGTCCTTCTCGTTAAAAACCGCAATTAATGGTCAGAAATATATGAAATGTACAATGCTACAACATAAACGGAATCCGGAGTTTAAAATAGATGTTCTTTACTGTATACGACAAGACATTGGAAACTTGAAAGAACACTGTAATAGTAGTACAATTAGACTTATAGACCAAAATTGAACGGATGAAAGAATTCGACTTTTACGCTCTTTATTAACAAAAACGCAAAAAGATATTTTGAAGGGAAAGAAACGGAACTTTTATTGAATGGTAAATTTAATGTTTAAGATAACGCCCGTTGGTTTCATTGCGAATGAAGAAAAAGGAAACTATATGAATGTGCTTTTAATAATTATAATTCTTTCAAATCCTATGTAAATAGAGGGGAAAATAGAAAACAATATGTTCTGCAGAATGCTTTATGAAAAGGAGAGTCACATGAGTTTGGGAATATTTCTGAGCATTGTGATTTTTATGAACATTTTAAGAAACTGGCACCAGCATTACCAGACCATAATACTAGTCATTTGAGTTGATTATGCAAATGCAAGTCGAAGGTATAACTGAGAATTTAAGCGAACCGATATTTGCAGAGTTAGATGCTTCAATTGAAATTGAAGAATTTAGCTCAGCAGTAAAAGTTGTTAATAATAAATGTACAAAAATGCACAAGGTCCAGACACAATTTTGAATGAATACATTGAGTCATACCAAAGTTTATCAAACTGTTTAAAATGACATTTAGCACCAGCGGTATTTTTCCATCAAGTTTGTTCAAAGGTCTTGTTATACCAATGTTTGAAGTAGGTGGTCCATCCGTAGCAAGTAATTACAGAGCGAAATATTCCATCGCTGCACAGAAAACGTTTTTACTAGTATATTCAATCAAAAACTGCCTTCTTGGCAATTAAATACAATATTACTGCTGCATATTTTGGTTTTAAGAAGAATAGTACTGTAGATGCCATCTTTATATTAAATTATTTTACATAAAATCTAATCGACAAACAAAAAATCTTATTCTGCGGCTTCATCAATTTTCAGAATCATTTGATTATGCAGAAAGTACAAGTCTATGAAATAAACTGGTAATATGCGGTGTGACGTTGAAGATTGCAACGATAATAAGATTTACTTATAGTTCAGTGCAGTGATATGTAGTGCATTGCAGCTCACATTGAGATTATTTAGAGTGTTCACTTGGGCTTCTGCAAGGAGACAGCATAGTACCACTTATATTTGTTCTTCATTACAATGATAGAAAAATTGTATTAAAATCAAATATAGAGGAGGGTATCATTTTAGAAGATATTAGTTTATTTCTTTGATTGTTTGTTGATGATACAGTGATATCTTCAGATGCATGACACGGTATACAATGATTCTTAAATAATGTACATGCATATTGTATAATATGGAATATATTTTTAAATATTAATAAAACCCAAAAGTTATGATTTATAAGAAAAGAGTAAGAAGGATGGGCGTTTAAATTAAAGGAAGGTCGTGTATGTTTAGACAATGTGAATAATTGTAACTATTTAGTACTTATGTTTAACTATAGAGGGTTCTTCTCGATGTGCTACGGAGAATATTACTGGAATACGGCCTAAAAGGAAACGTGAACTTAGTGTAAACAAATGGGATCGAATATGAATATCATTTTGACTCAATCTGTCCTTTATAGTCTCATTCATAAATCTTAAATTGATTGGTATTATTGTTAAAAACCAATCTTGCACAAAATAATACATTTTACTTAAACGTGCAGATTTATCAGTTTAAAATACGTAGGTAAATATATGTATAATGTATTCCACTCAGAATATCTTGTTGTATTGTCCTCACGTTCTGGCTGTCTGTTTCTCTATCTCTCTCGGATACATGTGTGTACACAGGTTTCTATCGTTATTATTCCTGTATCTCTTCCTACATGCATGCAACATCATATTGTATAAGAATTATGTGATGTAATGACTAAACGATTTTTTCCATGCTTCAAATTAAATGAAGTAACATTCTAATCTGTTTGCTACACAGAAAATGATAAATTTAACGGGCATTCTTGTCTAAAGTCCGTTCCTTAGCAAACTGACGGCATATATGATATACAAATTCAATTAGATATAACCATCATTTTCAACAAAAGGGTTTCAAATTAGCAGTATTACTTATCTTAATGCAATATCGTATTGACATAAAATATATAAAATGAAATAAGCAAAACAATATCAACCCCCAATGAAAAATGATTTGTATAATTTACATGAAAATAAGGGTTCATTATTTATTCTGGTGGTAGTCTGGATTTTATAAGAACGTAAGACGTGTTCGTTTTCATCTTAAAATAGAAGAAACAAGTCGTAACCACGTCATTTGAGGTCATGCTATTGTGATATACTTCGCTAAATGTAACGTTTTATAGCTGTAGTTATCATACAATTATCACAACTTTCGAACTCCACAATAAGCGTTGATTTTACAAAAGCGGTCATCATTAACATTTATTTATGTAAAAAGAATAAAAAAAAAAAAAAAAAAAAAAAAAAAAAAACGATTGTTGAATTCTTTTGTGTGCGTACTATTATCAAATTAGGAAAAGCTGATTCTTCGGTAAAACTTTTGAATGCATTTTATTTTCCTAAGATGAAATGGTTCGTGCACAAACTAGTTTTGCATTAAAGTACCAAATTAATTAGACTGTTATTTAATGCATTATCTTTACAAGAGTTCATGACTAATCTGAAATTTTGAGGCAACAAATATTCATCAATATTTTAACTGTATCTGACAATGAATGGGAACAGGTAGCTTAGCTGATTAAAGTGTCGAGAAAGAAGCAGTGGGAATGTTACTGATTATTTTCAAGTGCCCATGATAACAAATTGTATGAGTTACTCTGAAATATATAAGAAAGGAAAATTATAACGTTCCTAACATGGAACTATCAACAATTAACTAACGAGAAAAAAAACTCAAACATGAATTTAACAAATGGAATTTCAAAACAAACGTGAATTCCTTTCACCGATCAACAAAATAAAAGTGGCCTACACCCCAATATAAAGAGTCTTGAATGTATCGTTCAAATAACGATTTAGAAAAGAATGTAATTATGAATGTATTGTCCAAATAACGATTTAGAAAAGCAGGTAAATTTGAACGTATCTTTCATAAAACGATATTGAAAAGTAGTGTAAATTACGAACCTATCGATCGTTCATATAACGATAGGAATGAATGAAATTATGAACGATAGGTTCATAATTTCATTCATTCCTATCGTTATATGAACGCTCGATAGGTTATTGCAATGCCGTTGTGTGAACGATCGATAGGATCGTTCACACAACGGCATTGCAATAGGAATGAACAACATTATAAACCTATCGATCGTTCACATAACGATATAGCAAAATGAATTAATTAAATTATTAGCCTATCGATAGTTCACATGACGATATAGCAATACGTGTAATTATGAACCTATCGATCGTAAACCGATATTGAAATAGGAATGAATGAAATGATGAACCTTTCGATCGTTCATATAACGACATAACAATAGGAATGAATGACATTATGAACTTATCGATCGTTCATATAACGACACAACAGGAATGAATGAAATGAACTTATCGATCGTTCATATAACGACATAACAATAGGAATCAATAACATTATAATCCTATCGATCGTTCATATAACGACATAACAATAGGAATGAATGACATGAACCTATCGATCGTTCATATAACAACATAACAATAGGAATGAATGACATTAACCTATCGATCGTTCATATAACGACATAACAGTAGGAATGAATGACATTATGAACCTATCGATCGTTCATATAACGACATAACAATAGGAATGAATGAAATGATGAAATGAAATTGTGGAAATAACATTGAACACTATAACTATCGTGGCGCCCATTTGACAACCAAAATGTTAACTCCGTTTCCACGCGCTCTAGTAAATGGCCAGAGAAGCACCCACGCATTGTCCGCTCCTCTCAGTCTGCTGAAGGATCCCTCACATCACAGACCCGTTGGTCGCGAAGCCCTGGTCCCTCGCAGCGAGAAAACCAGTCCACTCTTCCGATCCAACGTCACCAAAACACAGCGTATACGTCACAGGAAACCCCACAGAGTTATGTGACTCCACATCAAACGATGTATAAGGCTTGGCAGGCATGTATAAAGCAGCTCTACAGCTGGTGACTCCACATCAAACCATATACAAGGCATGGCATTTAGGCAGCTCTAAAGCTGGAGATTTGCTTCTGTAAAGGGGTAAGCTTCCTGACAAGACTTGGCGTAATGTGATTTCGTTATAGAGAATTTGCTCTATATGTACACTAGCTGTGACAGATATGCGCAGCTAGGTACTTAGGTTTCCTGCTTTAGGCAATTTGCACGTGCAGGGGTCTGAGTTTCGCACAGGATTTCGAAATAACTAAGCCGAAAAAATATACCACCCTCGGGTGACGCTGTACGCGGCAACGAAACCCGAGTACATTTTTGACAACACATACCTATTGATATCACTCCTACACAATTTCGTGACAATGTCGTTGTTGAGATGTCAACTCGTACATTATTATTCATCCACCATTCGCCAGTCATAGTGCCAAAGTTTGCAGATTACAGTACTGACAGATGTGGGTGATTTGCGAAGAAAGCCTTGTCAATGTGGAAAAAAATTCAGATACTTCGAATAGCAACCAAGGCATGTTAGGAAAGAAAATTTTAGTATAATCTTAAGGAGAGACATGAGAACAGAAACGGAGACAAAAGCATGTACGAAAGGTCATTGTGTGAACAGCATTTACCCACGTAAAATAATAATGTAAAGTGTATGCGAATGGTTCTTGGTGATTAACGCATTTTAAGGAATTTGAGTGCCACAATACATCTAATACGTTTAGTGGGTATGTAATATGTGCGTGAAGAATGATCAACCCATTATAGACAGGTATAAAGAAACCCCCTTAAAAAGTAAAGAGTAAGATAGGCGGATGGAACGAGTATATTGAGCCTTTATACAGACATATATGGTTATTAGGATACAAAATGTTAGTAAAGTTAAGGTGGAATGTCAATATCATAACAGTGTCAGTGTTGTTTCTCATTCTAAGTAGTCATAACAAACAATGTACACAAACCCATATCTTCCGGCCCATTAAAATCGAGCACAGACGGTATGTTTAACGTAAAGCGAAACAGAAACATACGTTGATTGTTATTCATATCTTTAAAACGCGGTTAAAAGTACGTAATGAATCCAGATTAAATGTTACACATGCGTACATGAATCTTGGTGTTACAGATGATCAGAAGATTAATAAGGTCAAGCAAGATATATCCGTCTGTGAAAATTATCGAAAAGAATCCTATATTTTATGAACATATATGTATATGGAGTCGGACTAGCCTGACCTTAGATAGAAGGAAAACAACAAAAATTAGAAATACAGTACATTCATTTTAGGTATTCGTTTATGTTTGAAAGATCTTACAGATTTCAATATTTGACATTATAAACCCCTTTGCATAGGCATCCATTGTGACAAAAATCCTTTGTATAGACATCCAATATGAAAAGATGATTTTGTGTTATTTTCGTTCGTTGTATTATTTAATAATGCATACTGAAGGTAATGTAAAATGCAAAAACTTCATGATAGCAGTAACTGTATGAATCCAAAGAATTAAAATAATATTTTTTCCTGTGGATTTTCATTTAGATAAAAGAAAACAGTCAAAAGTAACATAACTAGAAAAATCAGTTTGTCCGTTACAATTTGAGATTGCATAGTGCATTATATTTTAACTGGGAAGATTTAGATATAGACGTAGTAATTTAGTTATGAACGATACTACACCATTGTAAGCGACCCAAGGTCCACTTTATACAAACCGTACACAAATTCCCCTCTTCTTGCAAGAGGTTTGTGGGTTGGCTCGTTTTACCTTCGTTCAAGGTATCCGCTTAATTTGGAGGTTAACTAACATCGATGTTATTCCCCGGTTAGAGTAAATAAATGGTGACACTTATAGGTGGAATAGATAGAGATCTAAGCAGAGATATAGAACAGACCAGCACGAGCGGCCCCCGTACATGTAAAAGACAATTTAATCAATTACATAAAACAACGTTGATAATTCATTACATCAGGAATATACTCTGCTTCTAGAAATAAAACTTCCTCCAAATTACAAATTCAAATATATTTAAATAAAGTAGCCGATCTGTTTTACAAATAGATTTAGTTTATCATAAGATCGAGTGAACAATCGAAGTCAATGCCTTGTAGAAATGCATAACCTGCCTCCTCTGCTCACTGCACTTCCACTGTAGCTGTTCCTTCGACTTCCATCTGTCTTGTCTCTTTCGGTCCTCAACTCTGTGCGTAGAACTTAGTTTCACATATACATGGATCTCAGGATAATACATCTCATTATACATCTCAGGATACGTCTCAGAATACTTCTCAGAGATAATACGTCACATGATACGTCTCAGAATAATACGTCAATGTATACATCGTAGAGATAATATGTCACAGGAGCTATTTTCTCCCTTTAAAAAATATAAATACAGACAACCTAAATTTTCTGTTGTTTATGATAACAGGGGCTTGCATTATCAACTTCTCGATGTCAGATGTTACTATCGGTGCTAAACATATGTTAAGGCTATTAGTCGGCTCCACATGTCAAATAATGACTATAGTTAGATTACTGGCTACTTAATCACGCATTAACACAACACATTAACACCACATGAGGCAACATACTGAGAGAAGATGGCCGCTATCGCTAAACCGACTTTAAGCAGCTGTTCCGTTTCTTAGTGCCGTTTTCATGATATTTTTGCTTATTGCATGTTTTCGTCTTCGTTATTGTGTTCATTATGTTTTAGCTGTTAAATTCGTATGTGTTTCTTCATCTTGTTTTGGAAACGAGAACAATTATACTTTTTCTCAGCTTTCGTGCTCCACTGATTTTGAAAAAAAAAACGTCATCACGTGATACTGGCCAGTCAAACCGTTTTTGCTACGATGGACCCTCAATAATTGCTTTAAATGATCACTCCTTGGCTCTCCACACTACATTGTGCTCTAGACTAAACGAACTGGGACTACATTCATCATTACCTAAATGTAAACAGAATCGAAGAAAGAAACGTTGTTTCAAAGCTGGCCGGCGTAGAAAAGGAAGAAGAATCATAGTTATCTCCCTTATTTAGGCACAACCATTTATTTAGATAACCTAAGTCAAATCCCTATTAATTCGTCAACCTTTGTGTCAACTATCCAAGAAATACCTCTGCGCATTGCATTATTCAATGCCCAGTCAGTAGGACCACCGGAAAAGCGCACAGAAATAGTTAATTTTATCAACGGCCAAAATGTTGACATATTTTTCCTGACAGAAACATGGCTAAAAACATCAGGCGATGAGCCCAAGTGTGCCGATCTAACACCCATTGGTTATTCCATCAAGTCGTTCCCCCGTAATTCTAGCGGAGGTGGAATTGCTGTAATCACAAAGAACTCCATGATAAAACGTCTTAACTACACTACAATCTTCAATTTCGACCACACATCGTTTGAACTAGTCCAAACCACACTCACATTGGAGGAAAGGTCAGTCCATTTGTTCTGCCTATTCCGCCCTTCTCCTAGTAAAAAAAAAAACAAGCTGGTTGACTATCTCTTTTTGGAGCAGTTTCCGAATCTCCTGGACTATGGAAATTCGATAGGTGGCAACCTGATTATTCTTGGAGATTTCAGCTTTTGCTTTGACTATCCAGGAAACTCAAATACATCAAAACTCATAGATTCCATTAATGTTTTCCACATCAAACAGTCAATTAACCAACCCACCCATAAACATGGTCATAGTTTAGACTGGATTCTTCACAGACCTGATGATAACATTCTACGGTCCTCCCTGGTATCCCATGACCATGTATCAGATCACCTCTGCATTATATGCCATCTTGACGTATCAGTCCCTAACCCTCCATCTTTATCTGCCACTAAGAGAAACCACCGTATGATAAATAGAACCAAACTAATACACGACATCCAAGCTAACCAAACAACTTGTTTACCTCCTACCGCAGAACAACTCGATAACTGTCTGCGTTCATTGCTTGACAAACATGCCCCAGCTACCAAGTGCAGAGTATCAATTCAAAAGTGTTCTCCATGGTATAGCAGTGTTAGGGACCAGCCTCGCACTGCTAAAAGAGACCGCCGTAAAGCAGAGAGGCTCTGGCTTTCCACCAGACTCACTATTCATAAGCAAATATATGAAGTCGCTAAGAAGAATGTCACAAATATAGTCCATGCAGCAAAATCAGCCCACTACACTACTAAGATCATGGAAAGTTTCAGCTAAAAAGATCTGTACGAGATTACTAACAAGCTAATGTCAAGGAACAAATCAACACCACTTCCAACTACCTTCTCTCCAGTCGACCTTCCAGACATGTTTTCAAATTTCTTCCGTGACAAAGTACAAACCATTAGACATAAGCATGACACCACAATTTCAATTGACTCGTCGTCACCATACAGTTGGGATACAGAATTTGAGCGGCAACCATTATCAGCATTTAATCTGTCTCTATGGATGTCGTACGTACAATCGTGATGAAGAGTGCACCAAAGTCATGTGAACTTGATCCAATTTCAACATCACTGCTGCTTGAGTGCTTAGATCCAGTATTGCCTTCACTAACTGATGTTATTAATACCTCTCTCTCATCCGTGGAATTTCCGTCATTTTTCAGAACTGCCATTATAAAGCCTCTGCTGAAGAAACCAACGCAAGACCATAACAATTTAAAGAACTATCGCCCAGTTTCTAATCTCCCATTCATATAAAAATCTTAGAAAAGATTGTTCTATCCCAGCTTGTATCTCATCTAAATTCAAACAGTCTTTTTAGCAATGTACAATCTGCATATCGTCCTTGCCACAATACTGAAGCTACTTTTCTAAAAGTAGTTAATGACATTATCTCTGCGTTGGATAGCGGAAAGATTACAGTCCTCACCCTCCTTGATTTGTCTGCAGCATTTGAAACAATATACCATGATATATTACTTCACCATCTCCAGCATGTATTTGGCATTCATCATACAGCCATAATGTGGTTCAATTACCAAATTGGTCAACAGGACACAAATTGTATCTGCAAATTGAATACACTCCAGCCCAGTTGATCTAGGTTGTGGTGTTCCAGGGGAGTCTGTTCTTGGACCTGTTCTCTTAATTCTGTACACTCAGTCGCTCTCAAGTGTCATATAGCATCATCCAGTGTCTCACCAATTGTACGCTGATGACACCCAAATATACAAATCTAGCCACCCAATTGAAGTTGATGCTACCATCCAAGGTGTAGAGAGGTGCATTTCTGATGTGAAATCATGGATGCCATGCAACAAGCTGCAGATGAATGATAATAAAACTGAGGCCATTCTGATCACAACACAAATACTTTCTCATTCACATCCTTTACCTCAAACAAGAACTATCAGCAACATCAACATTAAATTCACACAATCAGTACGAAACCTAGGTGTTACTCTGGAGAGTAATCTCACATTGCACCAACATGTCATGAACATATGCAAGGCTGCATATCTTGAGCTGAGACGCATCAGTTCAATTAGCAAATATCTTTCAGTTGATGCCACTAAAACACTTGTGTGTTCATTTGTACTTTCAAGACTGGACTACTGTATTCAATTCTGTCTGGTTCATCTCAATATCTACTCCAGAAACTTCAAAAAGCTCAAAACGCAGCTGCTCGGATCATACTTAGAGTACCACGATCAGAGCACTCCTCCCCGCTGCTCTGTACCCTACACTGGCTATCAATTCGATCCAGAATCAAACACAAAATTTGTTCTCTGTGCTATGTTTCACTGTCGGACTCTAGTCCAACATACCTATCCGATCTCACCCATGTGTACACACCAGCAATATACTTACGCTACTCTTCTTACAATCGTATACTGATTATTCCCACTATGAAAACAAAGTCATACGGACAGTGTTCTTTTGCATACCAAGGTCAAGCAATCTTGGAATGAATTGCCCACTGAACTTAGACACAAACACACAGTGATCTCATTCAATAGGGCTCTCAAAACTCACTTATTTCGACTATAAGAACAAACATAAAGAACTAATAATGTTTCCTACCTGAAATATTCTCAGCATGTTTTCTATTTTTTAATGTTTTCCTAATTTCATGGTGTTTGTTTTTGTAATAATATTATCATACGTTTTTTATCTTATAAGTTTTCTTTAATGTTGTAAGGCGCTTAGAGCTTCTAAAGATTAGGCGCTATACAAAGTCCTTATTATTATTGTTATTATTATTATTATTATTATTATTATTATTACGGTTCCGAGCGAGCCTCAATTTACACTAGAGAATGGATGAGATAAATTAGGTATCTTACTACGTCATTTCAGTCAATACACACTCAACCTTAATAATGCGTGAAATCTTTTAAATTCGGTGAATTCACAGATTCTCGTAATTCATATAAAAAAATGTAGCGCATGAAATTCTTAGAACCTAATTATTATGCAAACAGGATGATAATTCAACCAATTCGTCAAAATTATCTAAAGATTAATGTACAACTTCCTATGGATAAACTCAACACAGTTATGCTTCTTAAAGCAAATTGATATACGAATGTTACAAATAGATTCATGCAAATATAAGTAAATAAATTCGTCAAAGCATATGGTATCAACAAATTGTAAGGAATTGTCACAAATATATTTGAGCTTTCAGTGTCCCTGGTTTTTATCCGCCAAATTTTGTTTGTCTGTTTTCCTCGACAACAGTCATCTTGGCGAACAGTTTTACGAGAGAATTTCTCCCAAATTTACTCTCTTATTATACTTGTTTTCTCTTGCAGAAAAGCTTGGACTGATTAAATGTTTCGATGTGGCGATATTAAATCTAGGAAACTTAGTTTGGGATACACGCACATTATTATTAACTAATCAGACTCAAATATATCTGCTGCCTTTTTCCTGAGCCGCCAAAGTCGTCGTCAACTTAAACTTGCAATATGAGGAACAGTGTTCTGCAATCTTTCATTTCTGACATTTACACTCTGCAATCGAAGATTTTGTCTCCACCAGTCTTATGCTGGCTAAATAAACGATTGCTTAATTAAAAATAACATTCTCCCCTCGATAAAACATTACCAATCATGGCAGTATGGCGATCTGTGACGCACCTGTCCCATTAATCTAATTAATTGTTCTCTGGTCTCAAACGAATATTTTCTGAATAGCCCGCCATAAATTTACCCCTTCACAACTATATATTACGGATATGATTTTAATAATACAATATATTATGGAGTGTACAATATTACTATTTTACAACTTCAGTCTGTGGGATCACATATATTAGATGGAATAGAAAAAAGCTATACACTTTTCTTCTTTTCTCGCTTTAATGCTAGGCGTTTTAAACTAAACATGACAACATAAGGCATTGTGTAAATCAACATTTCGAATAACAGTCACCTTTGAATTTATTCATTGAAAAAGAAGGAATTGATGATACATATTTGAAGGAAAAATGTTAACAATTATTCTCAAAGGTTCATTAATAAATCAGCCAAAGAACCCATGACTTTGTCACCCTAAAGTGTGATTTTTAAAGAAAACATGATGAGATGTAAAGGACCTATCTTTAAGCTCTGCTTTAAACCAAGAAAATACGAAGTTGATTTTTTGTTTTGTATCTGGTACACGTTCTGTTTGCTGAAATAACAAAATTCAAGTTAACGTTGTAATTTTAAATGTATACGCTATTGCATCTGGCAGCGTTGAATTTAATATCAATCGATTTAAGCACCTAGCTGCTGTTTGTTCTTTAGCGTTCAGTTTCCAGATTGTAATTTATTATTGATATTCCGGAGGTTTCAGCTGGAGGGAGTAAGATGGCCATCAGGGCAAACATTTTGAAAATTCTTTCTCCGATGTTAGTGATATTACACATTTACTATTGTAATGTAGTGATTCACTTTGAGCCTAATTTCTATTTGACCAATTTCGCTTTCATTATATGATTTCAGTGTCCATATGGAGCATGTCTCTTCTGTGCAATTTTGGAGTTTTGACAGTTTAGAAGTGAGCTTTCTTTTTCGTGTGTAAAATGCCTCTTTCGGCATTATTTCTAACACCGGAGAAGGTGGACAATTACAATTTAAATAGCTCTGTGACCCCAGTTATCCAAGCTGACGGTCTAGGTGTATAAACAACTCAAGGGTAAAGATGAAACAATTGAATTAAATAAATGGAATTTATTGAACAATTTTATCGACAAATTTCTCAACTTCATTGTTCTCGAACAAACACAATCACTTACTATTCACAGTTGCCTATTCTCATGATATGAATTTAAGGTCTAAAATGAGAGTGTTTCCTTCAGTGTTGTCTCTGTTACTCATCTGTCTACCTCTTGTTTCTCTTTTGGTATATGCGGTACCCTTGACTACGTGAGCTCATGTTACTTCCGGATCCGTCCTTCTGACACTTATTCTCTTCCACGCTTCCTCCAGTACTGCGCGTCCACATAAATTGCTTACGACAAAAACGACCTCCTACGAGCTCTCAACGCTTCATCTCTGTCTTCGATCGTATAGTGTCGCCTCTCACACTCACCCGGAAAACCTTTTCAGGAAGTCTTCGTTACAAATCCAAACTTAGAATGTCACTAGAGGTTCATCCCGTCATCACTGATTGCAATAGAGACAGAAGAGTCCCTACCTGGCCTTAGAATCCCCATTTAATTAAGCTGCTAATTAGTAGTTGTGTAATTTTATTTTCATCTAAATCGTCTGGAGATTTGTTAAATATTGTTTTCACTTGTATATGGCCTCCTGAACTTACAATGTAAGGTTTTGTTCTAATTTTTCACGGTATAAGAATGAAATTGATGCAACCACCCCACCCATGAAAAAAAGTATTTAATGATAATGCCGACTAATATATCCTGTTACAATGAGAAAAATATTAATTGGGTTCCTACCATATTCTACCGATTCTTGTTTATTCTTTTACGTTAATAGTATAAACACCATGCACCTTTTTATTCGTGCGCTTAGTGAATACCTTATAAGTAGATGGTGCATCAAGAACCCTGTCACATGATCTTTTTCCAAAAAATGTACTGCATTCATTTTCAGTCAGGTAGACGTACAGGAAGGCGGTGTGTTCTAAATAGTTAATTTATTTGTATGGTTCATTTTCTCTAAAAGTAGAGAGGCAAGATGCTAGTCCATAATAACCTGATTCCACCGTGTTAAATTAGGCATATGGGATGAGTATTGCAGAACGTTTTCTAGTGGTCGATGCTCTGAACACGTGCTCATGTAGGTATTCATCGTAGATTATATTATAAATAATTACCACATACATTATTATGTGATGTTTAGAATCGAACAATTTGATTCAGGGATGCTAAATAACAAATATACATGATTTAAAACTAGCAAGGTATGTTGCTTTGTGCCACTACGTTGCGGAGTGATCCTTAATTATAGTGTACCTTGTGTACAAAACCTCATTTTCAAAATTTAACCTCATCGGAAAGAAACAATTCCTGATCAATGGAAACTAAGGAACCTAAAATGAATTTTAGACATTAAGTCTTATAATTCCATATATTTTGTGTCTGGTAGGAAACAAACACCCACCCTACCTCTACTCCATCCCAGACAAACAAAGAAACAAATAAAAACAGCAGCATCAGAAACAAAACAAAACAATACATAAAAAACATTAGCGTATGAAGAACACTGTTTATCACATTTTACAAAGAGCCCAGAGCAATTAGCATCATAGTGGAACAGTAATACAACCAAACAACCATGTCAAGTATAGGCGCCTATAATTTTCATCCGCTGTAGTGACGCAGTGGTAAGAAACAACCAAGATAACGTTAAAGTTAAAATATTACTGTATTATAACATTATTTATTTACTTGGTTTAAGTAGGAATTGATATTAACATGGTATACTTGACTACAGTGATGTGGTAGTTTTCGCTCCGTCAGACTAAACTGTATACCGCGGCATGGCACATTGGATATTGTGTGCATGGAGTTTGTATGAATTCTGTCACTGCCAAATAATAACGTAAATTGAAACATATGCGAAAATGGAATCACACAGTTGTAGCACTCTGCTGATGAATGAGTTGAAATATTTTATGATTATGTTCTTTTCGTCGCAACAGGAGCGTGTTTGCTTTTGCTACGGCCAAAGGTATCTAAAGGTTCCTATCAAGGAGAAGTCAGCCAGAAAACATCTTGATAATTTGAGACAATGGATAAAGTAGGAACAAATATGGCGACCTATTGTCCCTGCACCTTTCATCGTAGAAACCTTACGGCTAATAGTGACAGCCACCATCTCTTTTTCTGTTGAACCCAATAGAGAAAATTGTTCCATGCCTGAACTCTGACAAAAAATAGCCCAAATAATAAAAACCATCTATGGTTTAGATGACTGTATATACTCAATGTACAGTTTCTGAAAACGAATAATTAGGCCAATGATCCTATCTCAACTTCATGAGGTTCAGGAGAGTAACAAGATGAAGAACTATAGAGGTGTTTTCGATGTTTTTATTGCCTTCAGGGTTTCTTAATAATACATATATTCATATGTATATATATATATATATATATATATATATATATATATATATATATATATATATATATATATATATATATATATATATATATATATATATATATATATATGTATATATTTATATATATATATATATATATATATATATATATATATATATATATATATATATATATATATATATATATATATATATATATATATATATATATATATAGATATAATGAAACGGTATTATACACTATTCTATAAATCAGCCTGTATTAAAACAAACATGAACACTAATATTAAAGAAAAAGCCAGCAAATAAAGAATGCACAAAATGATTTTTTTAATTTCCGATATTATGACACGAAATGAGACGCGATGTCGTTGATGTTCCAGGTTCTTCGTTACTATATAATTAAAATTTCAGTGTACTTAATAACCTGCAAGCATAAAAAAGAGTGCCTTATGCAATAATTATGCATTGATTATATATATATATATATATATATATATATATATATATATATATATATATATATATATATATATATATATATATATATATATATATATATATATATAGATAGATAGATAGATAGATAGATAGATAGATAGATATAACTTAACATTTTATCAACCATTCCCACAATTTTTAATTCCAGATCGAAACTTGGATCACTGAAATAGCACTAATGAACTTTTACTCGTATGTTCATCCACTAAATGTCATCAATGGAAGGCAGAGTTGAAGCTTGAAGAGGAAATAAATTATTTATTGAGTTCAGCCCATCATGACACTACAAGCATGCGCGGCTCGAGAGGTCCGGAAAATCCTCTCTTACTAACAATTCCTGCTATTTCATTCAAATGCGAGAATGTTGGGAAACGCTATATAATATATGCTGATTTTACTTTTGTATATCGTACTGCTTTTAGTGCTTCATATATCTCCTTTTAAATAGTGCACTGCATTTCAACAAGATTGATATTAGTTTCATGCCACCTTTCAAGTTACCGGTGAGAATCAACATTTCACATCCCCGAGTTAATATATATATATATATGTATATATATGAAATAATTATGCATTCATTATATATATATATATATATATATATATATATATATATATATATATATATATATATATATATATATATATATATATATATATAAAGTTAAACATTTGTCAACCATTGCTACAATTTTCAATTGAAGATAGAAGAATTTGGATGACTCAAATAGCACTAATGAACCTTTACTCAGATGTTTATCGAAAAGATATTAAAATTGTTTAAATAGCCAAAACAATTAGTGACACACATGTAAAGTATCATTACATTAATTGAACCAACCATCTGATCCTGCTTCTGAGAAAGAATGAATTATATATTACATTCCGTGGAGAATACTAAACAAGTGAAAAGCGCTACATCAATAGAAGGCAGAGTTGAAGCCTAAAGAAGAAATAAATTGTTTATTGAGTTCAGCCCATCATGACACTACAAGCATGCGCGCTTCGACAGGTCCGGAATGGCCTCTCTTACTAACAATTCCTGCTATTTGATTCAAATGCGAGGAGATGTCGTACTGCTTTTAGTGCTTCATATATCACCTTTTAAATATTGCACTGCATTTCAAAAAGATATATATATTGTGTGTGTGTGATTTTGCGTGGGTGGGAGAGATGTATGTATTACCTTATTTCTAGCCTGTGCCTGGGATTATATTCGTTATTAGGGGTAGGATAATAATGAGAATAATCACTGAAAGAAACAAGTTGATGAAAGCATTTAATATATCGTTACTAATTTGAAAACTATGGTCTACATTGAGTCTAAAATGCATGTTTGTACGTAGTTCCATTTAAAGTTATATCAACACATTAACGGCTATCTGGTACTAATGAAATGCTGAGAAATAAAACTTGAAAAGATGTGACAGGGTACAAATTTTAAAAAGATTGCATTTACTTCAAAAACAGTTCTTATGTGTAGCTTTTTTATGAGCCTATTGAAACGTAACATAAAATGTTACGCTTAAGTTAGAAAACAAAATAAAAAAAGAAAAGTAGTAATTGAAGGATCAGCCATATTAATGTGCGTTATGAAAGTATTGAAATAAGCTATGTGAAGATGCCCATATTGTCAATCAAAAGAGGAGAAACATAATTTGAAGAAGTTTCAACTGTAGGAGGATGTGTATAATACTTTTGACATAAACTCTAAAAGACAGCACAAGAAGACGCTACTATAGAAATGGAAAGAGAAAGAATCAAAGATGTCAAGATTGAATCAGATGCTGACAGATAATTATATGTCACTATATACATAAAAAGACATGAGAAAGAATCTTTATTGGTACAGAAGTACAGCCGAATATATAGTCGGATATAAAATAATATAGCCAGATATTCAAACAAACTATGCAGATATAAAAAAATGAATGGACATTGAACAAAAAAATGGATATATAAATAGGCAAACGTATATAAAGAAAGAACGGAACGGGAAAATAAATACATGCTAGATAGTTAATTCTATGATTTTTGACAGATACAGGGATCGAGATCGAATAAAGCTAAATAGATGGTTATCCAATTTGAATAATCGGATTGCAGATAATTAACTGATAAATACAACGACAAAAAGATCTTGTGCTTACGTGGAAAAATTAAACTTAGAATTCCGCCAAATCCACCGCCACCTCCAAATCCACCGCCACCCCCAAATCCACCGCCTCCTCCACCATAACCGCCTATTCCACCGATTCCCTTTCCGGACGCGACAGGAAGAAGAAGAACGCTGCTGGTTCCAGATCCGTATCCTTTTTGGCCAAATGAGTTGTCGCCATAACCACCACCATTGAATCCGCCTAAATCTCCGCCAAAGCCTCCTCCATAGCCTCCGCCATAACCTACGCCAAAGCCTCCGCCATAGCCTCCACCTCCAGTACTATAACCTGCAGCATACGCAAATGCTAACACCCCCAGAAGAGTGAGAGTTTTGATAGCACGTATTTTCATCATTTCTGAAACCAATATTAAACATAGTTTAAAAATTGAAACCTCAGTCATCTCGTTATTTTGCTACTTGTCATGCGTTTGTTTTTCTATCCTGTTTGCTAACAGCTTGGGACGGGTTTGCCACAATTAAAGAAAAGTAAAATGAAGAATCATGTGGAACTATTGAAAGAACAATTTAAAGAGACAGCTTAAGATCCGAAACTAACGTGCAATATCTTGAAGTCATCATATCAATTTAGAATGTTGTATAGATTATTCGACAGGCACCAACCACTTAAATCAAAACAATATTTGAATGTATGAAAAGCACAAGAGCATATATGGATTAAATGTGAAGGCAGTCAAATACCTCAGGACCCACTAACATGAACGTAACTTAGACTGAATCGAAATTAGTTTCAGGTCTTGTGATGAGAAAAAGTCTCTACCAATCTGGTATAACCTGAGGCATATACAATGGACTCCCTAGATTTCGCACTTCCGTACGATGCGTAGTTTCACTGATCAAGACAGAAGCGATTGTTAGCAGTGGCTTGTGGCACGAATAGCAGTACTAATATTTAAACTATGTATTACTCACATAGTGTGGACACTTAATTTCAACGTTAAAATTTACTTACTTCAATAGTGTGGAATGAACAAGGTTTTGTCCTTTCTATTCGTCCTGTTTCCTTACTGACAGCAAAGGCCTAGTTGGATGTTCTGAGCAGATATGAAAAAGTCATCCCTATATATACATAAATAAAAAGGAATGTCAAAACAACCATTAGGAAATAATGTTGTTTTCGGTTCAGGCAGTGAAACTGCACCTTCGTTTTTACTTCCGATCCTGTGACGGAACTCCTTATTCTGCCATAAGGATTAACATCAGTGCAGCTCTCTAATATGAACATAAATCCAAATCCAAATGCTACAGTGTGTCATATGTTTGGATCTACGTTTCCACCTGTCCCATTTCAGTATTAATTACATATCTGACGTCTCTTATTGCTCATAAAGTTTGTATTTAAAACTGTTAATGTGTTAACACACGATTTTGTTGATCATCAATAAGAAGAAGTATGCTAACATTCATTTGTTATTTAATGTCACAGTTGATTATTGTGACTTGAAATGTGGGATCAGTTTGAATTAAAGTATATCACATTATTAATGATGATCGGTAGTGAAATGAATGTTTACTACTTGCATACAGTCAATATTTTGTATACATGCGTGTCTGTACGATCTACAATAGTTTACAAACCTAGACGTTGTTGTTCTGTTCCTTGCAAAACGCACAGTTGGACCTTTAAAAGCATATGAAGGACATTATAGAGAACGGCAAAGAAAAGACGTGCTCTATCATAAATTGCCCGTAAACTAATGGATGCATACGTATTTTTAAAAAAATCATAATTTGTACGGGTTACAAATCATAGACTATGTGTATCAAATACACAAAGAAAACGGTGTGTAGATGAAAGAGATTTTATGTGACGCATTTATTAAGATATACGTTGGGTTATGGCATGCCATAAATCATTAAAGAATTCACAACGGTCTCGTGTACTTTATTAATTTCTTTCACAGAAGTATTATTGCAATTAACCTCTCGAAAATTTTGTAAAGAAACATGTACGGACACCATGGAAGACGGTAACCAATATCTACCTCTCATAATGTATTATGCATTTGATTTTTCGGGTTTAAATGTATTTTCCTTGTGTAAATCTATGAATAAATGTTCAGAGGAGGAGCACGTAACATTTCAAGTAAGCAATTATTCGGTCGTTATTAATAACACATTCAAAGTTGATTAATAAAAGTAAACAGATGAACCTGAAGAAAAAAAATGAAAAAAGTGGATATGGATAAAATCGCTCAAGAGGGTAACAGTGGTCATATCACCCTCCGAGTGTTGTCAGTCAGGAGAAGGAAAATAATAATTATGCTTCTCAATCAGTCACATGGTGGTCAATGACCACACTATTAACAGTATTTCAGTATTCGCCAATATACAACCCAGTATATAACCCACAGATAAGACGCACCGCATGACTATCATCTTCGGTCTCCGCCACACACTCCACCTCGTGATTATGTATTAAATTATACGGGGATTGTACATATACACCACCAGCAAGACAAGGTGAGCAGTTGATCAATAGTATACATGAGTAGATGTTATAGAAGTTGTCTACAATGAAGAAAGATCAACAAAAAACAATATAACAATGATCCTAAGGTGGACACAGTCTATTGTACAGTATATGCAATTGACAACAGCGTTAGTGACATTGAAAAAAGTCGTCAGTTCAATTCTAACATTGCGGAGGACGGGATAAAGGACATGACGCAAATCAATGATGATAATCCACTAGTGAAATATGTGACACAATCCTGTGCTTTGTCTATAGTCCAGTCTCTGAATAAATGACACTTAACTCATTACAATCATTTCACCGTGAATTAATTTTTGAATGTAATTCAGAAAAAAATATGATTTATGATTATTTGACACAATGGAAAGTTCATTACTGAGAAACAAATGCAGAGAGTCTGGACTAAAATTAATTGTCACTTGATTGCACATAAAACTCAATTCATATGTTTCACAAGAAAAAGAGAAGTAATATTGTCTAGGTCTCGGCTACTGAGAATAATTTTTCAATCTCTTAAACCTTCAGAGTGCATAGCTTTACAGAAGTTTCAAATCTTAGTCCATTGTCCTTCTCGTTAAAAACCGCAATTAATCGTCAGAAATATATGAAATGTACAATGCTACAACATAAACGGAATCCGGAGTTTAAAATAGATGTTCTTTACTGTATACGACAAGACATTGGAAACTTGAAAGAACACTGTAATAGTAGTACAATTAGACTTATAGACCAAAATTGAACGGATGAAAGAATTCGACTTTTACGCTCTTTATTAACAAAAACGCAAAAAGATATTTTGAAGGGAAAGAAACGGAACTTTTATTGGATGGTAAATTTAATGTTTAAGATAACGCCCATTGGTTTCATTGCGAATGAAGAAAAAGGAAACTATATGAATGTGCTTTTAATAATTATAATTCTTTCAAATCCTATGTAAATAGAGGGGAAAATAGAAAACAATATGTTCTGCAGAATGCTTTATGAAAAGGAGAGTCACATGAGTTTGGGAATATTTCTGAGCATTGTGATTTTTATGAACATTTTAAGAAACTGGCACCAGCATTACCAGACCATAATACTAGTCATTTGAGTTGATTATGCAAATGCAAGTCGAAGGTATAACTGAGAATTTAAGCGAACCGATATTTGCAGAGTTAGATGCTTCAATTGAAATTGAAGAATTTAGCTCAGCAGTAAAGGTTGTTAATAATAAATGTACAAAAATGCACAAGGTCCAGACACAATGTTGAATGAATACATTGAGTCATACCAAAGTTTATCAAACTGTTTAAAATGACATTTAGCACCCGCGGTATTTTTCCATCAAGTTTGTTCAAAGGTCTTGTTATATCAATGTTTGAAGTAGGTGGTCCATCCGTAGCAAGTAATTACAGAGCGAAATATTCCATCGCTGCACAGAAAACGTTTTTACTAGTATATTCAATCAAAAACTGCCTTCTTGGCAATTAAATACAATATTACTGCTGCATATTTTGGTTTTAAGAAGAATAGTACTGTAGATGCCATCTTTATATTAAATTATTTTATATAAAATCTAATCGACAAACAAAAAATCTTATTCTGCGGCTTTATCAATTTTCAGAATCATTTGATTATGCAGAAAGTACAAGTCTATGAAATAAACTGGTAATATGCGGTGTGACGTTGAAGATTGCAACGATAATAAGATTTACTTATAGTTCAGTGCAGTGATATGTAGTACACTGAAGCTCACATTGAGATTATTTCAAGTGTTCACTTGAGCTTCTGCAAGGAGACTGCATAGTACCACTTATATTTGTTCTTCATTACAATGATAGGAAAACAAGCTGCATTCGAATCAAATATAGAGGAGGGTATCATTTTAGAAGATATTAGTTTATTTCTTTGATTGTTTGTTGATGATACAGTGATATCTTCAGATGCATGACACGGTATACAATGATTCTTAAATAATGTACATGCATATTGTATAATATGGAATATATTTTTAAATATTAATAAAACCCAAAAGTTATGATTTGTAAGAAAAGAGTAAGAAGGAGGGGCGTTTAAATTAAAGGAAGGTCGTGTATGTTTAGACAATGTGAATAATTGTAACTATTTAGTACTTATGTTTAACTATAGAGGGTTCTTCTCGATGTGCTACAGAGAATATTACTGGAATACGGCCTAAAAGGAAACGTGAACTTAGTGTAAACAAATGGGATCGAATATGAATATCATTTTGACTCAATCTGTCCTTATAGTCTCATTTATAAATCTTAAATTGATTGGTATTATTGTTAAAAACCAATCTTGCACAAAATAATACATTTTACTTAAACGTGCAGATTTATCAGTTTAAAATACGTAGGTAAATATATGTATAATGTATTCCACTCAGAATATCTTGTTGTATTGTCCTCACGTTCTGGCTGTCTGTTTCTCTATCTCTCTCGGATACATATGTGTACACAGGTTTCTATCGTTATTATTCCTGTATCTCTTCCTACATGCATGCAACATCATATTGTATAAGAATTATGTGATGTAATGACTAAACGATTTTTTCCATGCTTCAGATTAAATGAAGTAACATTCTAATCTGTTTGCTACACAGAAAATGATAAATTTAACGGGCATTCTTGTCTAAAGTCCGTTCCTTAGCAAACTGACGGCATATATGATATACAAATTCAATTAGATATAACCATCATTTTCAACAAAAGGGTTTCAAATGAGCAGTATTACTTATCTTAATGCAATATCGTATTGACATAAAATATATAAAATGAAATAAGCAAAACAATATCAACCCCCAATGAAAAATGATTTGTATAATTTGCATGAAAATAAGGGTTCATTATCTATTCTGGTGGTAGTCTGGATTTTATAAGAACGTAAGACGTGTTCGTTTTCATCTTAAAATAGAAGAAACAAGTCGTAACCACGTCATTTGAGGTCATACTATTGTGATATACTTCGCTAAATGTAACGTTTTATAGCTGTAGTTATCATACAATTATCACAACTTTCGAGTTCCACAATAAGCGTTGATTTTACAAAAGCGGTCATCATTAACATTTATTTATGTAAAAAAAATATAAAAAAAAACAAAAAAAAAAACGATTGTTGAATTCTTTTGTGTGCGTACTATTATCAAATTAGGAAAAGCTGATTCTTCGGTAAAACTTTTGAATGCATTTTATTTTCCTAAGATGAAATGGTTCGTGCACAAACTAGTTTTGCATTAAAGTACCAAATTAATTAGACTGTTATTTAATGCATTATCTTTACAAGAGTTCATGACTAATCTGAAATTTTGAGGCAACAAATATTCATCAATATTTTAACTGTATCTGACAATGAATGGGAACAGGTAGCTTAGCTGATTAAAGTGTCGAGAAAGAAGCAGTGGGAAGGTAATACTTATTTTCAAGTGCCCATAATGATAAATTGTATGAGTTATTCTGAAATATATAAGAAAGTTGCTTTCCTGTGTATGTTTGATTCCACGAAAACATTAAACCACATATACAGTCAATCTTAAAAACTACATGCCATGGTTTTATTATTATGTAGAGACATAGCATCGCCAGGTAATTGCCTAAATCGTTAATGTTGAATGTATATACCTATAATTTCTATTGAAATAACATTAATATAATGAAAAAGCGGGGAAGAATCGATCACCTAAGTTTTTTTAGTATAATCTTAAGGAGCGAGATCAGAACAGAAACGGGGACAAAAGCATGTAAACAAGGACTTTTACAAAGCAGGGAAGAGGCAATCACCTAAGTGTTTGGAACTCTGTACTTCAACTGCCGTTAAACTCTTTTATTCCAAGAAATAAATGAGCACTCTTAATAAGATATGGACACAGAGATTTATGATGTGATTAATCTTCAAATACATTAAAATGTGAAAAGTAATACTGTTCCAAATATATCGCCCTTTTAAGAGGACATAAAAAGACACACAAGCTGACTATGGATTGGTACCAATAAAAAGAAATCCAATATTTGGAATAACAGTATTGCTACTTGCTTACCAGAGCTAAAGGAAACAAATAATGCAACCCTTTGACTGGCATGTCGTTGTTGAGAAGTCAACTCGTACAATATTATTCATCCACCGTTAGCCACTCATAGTGCCAAGGTTTGCAGATTACAGTACTGACAGATGTGGGTGATTTGCGAAGAAAGCCTTGTCAATGTGGAAAAAAATTCAGATACTTCAAATTGCAACCAAGGCATGTTAGGAAAGAAAATTTTAGTATAATCTTAAGGAGAGACATGAGAACAGAAACGGAGACAAAAGCATGTTCGAAAGGACATTGTGTGAACAGCATTTACCCACGTAAAATAATAATGTAAAATGTATGCGAATGGTTCTTGGTGATTAACGCATTTTAAGGAATTTGAGTGCCACAATACATCTAATACGTTTAGTGGGTATGTAATATGTGCGTGAAGAATGATCATCCCATTATAGACAGGTATAAAGAAACCCCCTTAAAAAGTAAAGAGTAAGATAGGCGGATGGAACGAGTATATTGAGCCTTTATATAGACATATATGGTTATTAGGATACAAAATGTTAGTAAAGTGAAGGTGAAATGTCAATATCATAACAGTGTCAGTGTTGTTTCTCATTCTAAGTAGTCATAACAAACAATGTACACAAACCCATATCTGCCGGCCCATTAAAATCGAGCACAGACGGTATGTTTAACGTAAAGCGAAACAGAAACATACGTTGATTGTTATTCATATCTTTAAAACGCGGTTAAAAGTACGTAATGAATCCAGATTAAATGTTACACATGCGTACATGAATCTTGGTGTTACAGATGATCAGAAGATTAATAAGGTCAAGCAAGATATATCCGTCTGTGAAAATTATCGAAAAGAATCCTATATTGTATGAACATATATGTATGTGGAGTCGGACTAGCCTGACCTTAGATAGAAGGAAAACAAACAAAAATTGGAAATACAGTACATTCATTTTAGGTATTCGTTTATGTTTGAAAAATCTTACAGATTTCAATATTTGACATTATAAACCCCGTTTGTATGGGCATCCATTGTGACAAAAACCCTTTGTATAGACAATATGAAAAGATGATTTTGTGTTATTTTCGTTCATTGTATTTTTTCATAAGGCATACTGAAGGTAATGTAAAATGCAAAAACTTCATGATAGCAGTAACTGTATAAATCCAAAGAATTAAAATATTGTTTTTTCCTGTGGATTTTCATTTAGATAAAAGAAAACAGTCAAACGTAACATAACTAGAAAAATCAGTTTGTCCGATACAATTTTAGATTGCATAGTGCATTATATTTTAACTGGGAAGATTTAGATATAGACGTAGTAATTTAGTTATGAACGATACTGCACCATTGTAAGCGACCCACGGTCCACTTTTTAGAAACCGTATACAAATTCCCCTCTTCTTGCAAGAGGTTTGTGGGTTGGCGGGTTTTATCTTCTTTCAAGGTGTTCGCTTAATTTGGAGGTTAACCACCATCGATGTTATTCCCCGGTTAGAGTAAATAAATGGTGAAACTCATTGTTGGAATAGATAGAGATCTAAGCAGAGATATAGAACAGACCAGCACGAGCGCCCCCATACATGTAAAAGACAATTTAATCAATTACATAAAACAACGTTGATAATTCATTACATCAGGAATATACTCTGCTTCTAGAAATAAAACTTCCTCCAAATTACAAATTCAAATATATTTAAATAAAGTAGCCGATCTGTTTTACAAATAGATTTAGTTTATGATAAGATCGAGTGAACGATCGAAGTCAATGCCTTGTAGAAATGCATAGTATACTTCCCCTGCTCACTGCACTTCCACTGTAGCTGTTCCTTCGACTTCATTCTGTCCTGTCTTTTTCGGTCCCCAACTCTGTACGTAGAACTTAGTTTCACATATACCTGGATCTCAGGATAATACATCGCACTATACATCTCAGGATACGTCTCAGATTACGTCTCAGAGATAATACGTCACATGATACGTCTCAGAATAATACGTCAATGTATACATCGTAGAGATAATATGTCACAGGAGCTATTTTCTCCCTTTTAAAAAATATAAATACAGACAACCTAAATTTTCTGTTGTTTATGATAACAGTGGATTGCATTATCAACCTCTCGATATCAGATCTTACTATCGGTGGTAAACATATTCTAAGGCTATTAGTCGTATCCACATGTCAAATAATGACCCTCGTTAGATTATTGGCTACTTAATCACGCATTAACACAACACATTAACACCACATGAGGCAACATGCTGAGAGAAGATAGCTGCTATCGCTAAACCGACTTTAAGCAGCTGTTTCGTTTTTTAGTGCCGTTTTCATGATATTTTTGCTTATTGCATGTTTTCGTCTTCGTTATTGTGTTCATTATGTTTTAGCTGCTAAATTCGTATGTCTTGCTCCACTGTCTTTGGACAAACCGCCATCACGTGATACTCGCCAGTCAAACCGTTTGCTACGATGGACCCTCATTAATTGCTTTAAATGATCACTCCTTGGCTCTCCTCACTACACTGTGCTCTAGACAAAACGAACTGGGACTACATTCATCATTACCTAAATGTAAACAGAAGCGAAAAAAGAAACTTTGTTTCAAAGCTGGCCGGCGTAGAACAGGAAGAAGAATCATAGTTATCTCCCTTATTTAGGCACAACCATTTAAAAATAATTCGACCGTTACTTTAGATAGCCTAATTCAAATCCCTATTAATTCGTCAACCTTTGTGTCAACTATCCAAGAAATGCCTCTGCGCATTGCATTATTCAATGCCCAGTCAGTAGGACCACCCGATAAGCGCACAGAAATAGTTAATTTTATCAACGACCAAAATGTTGACATATTTTTCCTGACAGAAACATGGCTAAAAACATCAGGCGATGAGCCCAAGTGTGCCGATCTAACACCCATTGGTTACTCCATCAAGTCATTCCCCCGTAATTCTAGCGGAGGTGGAATTGCTGTAATCACAAAGAACTCCATGATAAAACGTCTTAACCACACCACAACATTCAATTTCGACCACACATCGTTTGAACTAGTCCAAACCACACTCACATTGGAGGAAAGGTCAGTCCATTTGTTCTGCATATACCGCCCTCCTCCTAGTAGAAGAAAACAAGCTGGCTGACTATCTCTTTTTGGAGCAGTTTCCGAATCTCCTGGACTATGGAAATTCGATAGGTGACAACCTGATTATTCTTGGAGATTTCAGCTTTAACTTAGACTGTCCCGGAAACTCAAATACATAAAAACTCATAGATTCCATTAATGTTTACCACCTCAAGTAGTCAGTTAACCAACCCACCCATGGTCATATTTTAGACTGGATTCTTCATAGACCTGATAATTACATTCTACGGTCCTCCCTGGTATCCCATGACCATGCATCAGATCACCTCTGCATTATATGCCATCTTGACGTATCAGTCCCTAACCCTCCATCTTTATCTGCCACTAAGAGAAACCACCGTATGATAAATAGAACCAAACTAATACACGACATCCAAGCTAACCTAACAACTTGCTTACCTCCTACCGCAGAACAACTCGATAACTGTCTGCGTTCATTGCTTGACAAACATGCCCCAGCTACCAAGTGCAGAGTATCAATTCAAAAGTGTTCTCCATGGTATAGCAGTGTTAGGGACCAGCCTCGCACTGCTAAAAGAGACCGCCGTAAAGCAGAGAGGCTCTGGCTTTCCACCAGACTCACTATTCATAAGCAAATATATGAAGTCGCTAAGAAGAATGTCGCAAATATAGCCCATGCAGCAAAATGAGCCCACTACACTACTAAGATCATGGAAAGTTCTAGCTGAAAAGAGCTCTACGAGATTAATAACAAGCTAATGTTAAGGAACAAATCAACACCACTTCCAACTACCTTCTCTCCAGTCGACCCTACAGATAAGTTTGCAAATTTCGTCCGTGACAAAGTGCAATCCATTAGAGATAAGCATGACACCACAATTTCAATTGACTCGTCGTCACCATACAGTTGGGATACAGAATTTGAGCGGCAACCATTAGTAGCATTTGAACCTGTCTCTATGGATGTCGTACGTACAATCGTGATGAAGAGTGCACCAAAGTCATGTGAACTTGATCCAATTCAAATCGTCACTGCTACTTGAGTGCTTAGATCCAGTATTGCCTTCACTAAATAATGTTATTAATACCTCTCTCTCATCCGTGGAATTCCCATCATTTTTCAAAACTGCCTTTGTAAAGCCTCTGCTGAAGAAACCAACACTAGTCCATAACGATTTAAAGAACTACCGCCCAGTTTCTAATCTCTCATTCATATAAAAAATCTTAGAAAAGATTGTTCTATCCCAGCTTGTATCTCATCTAAATTCAAACAGTCTTTTTAGCAATGTACAATCTGCATATCGCCCTTGCCACAAGACTGAAACTACTCGTCTAAAAGTAGTTAATGACATTCTCTCTGCGTTGGGAGCGGAAAGATTACAGTCCTCACCCTCCTTGATTTGTCTGCAGCATTTGACACAATATACCATGATATATTACTTCACCGTCTCCAGCACGTATTTGGCATTCATCATACAGCCATACCGTGGTTTAAGTACCAAATTGGTCAACAGGACACAAATTCTGTCTGCAAATTGAATACATTCCAGCCCAGTTGATCTAGGTTGTGGTGTTCCAGGGGGAGTCTGTTCTTGGACCTGTTCTCTTAATTCTGTACACTCAGTCGCTCTCAAGTGTCATATATCATCATCCAGTGTCTCACCAATTGTACGCTGATGACACCCAAATATACAAATCTAGCCACCCAACCGAAGTTGATGCTGCCATCCAAGGTGTAGAGAGGTGCATTTCTGATGTGAAATTATGGATGCCATATAACAAGCTGCAGATGAATGATGATAAAACTGAGGCCATTCTGATCACAACACAAATACTTTCTCATTCACATCCTTTACCTCAAACAATAAATATCAGCAACGCCAACATCAAATTCACACAATCAGTACGAAACCTAGGTGTTACTCTGGACAGTAATCTCACATTGCACCAACATGTCATGAACATATGCAAGGCTGCATATCTTGAGCTGAGACGCATCAGCTCAATTCGCAAATATCTTTCAGTTGATGCCACTAAAACACTTGTGTGCTCATTAGTACTTTCAAGACTGGACTACTGTAATTGAATTATGTCTGGTTCATCTCAATATCTACTCCAGAAACTTCAAAAAGTTCAAAACACAGCTGCTCGGATCATACTTAGAGTACCACAATCAGAGCACACCTCCCCGCTGCTCTGTACCCTATACTGGCTATCAATTCGATCCAGAATCAAACACAAAATTTTTTCTCTGTGCTAGGTTTCACTGTCGGACTCTAGCCCTACATACCTATCCAATCTCACCCATGTGTATAGACCAGCAAGATACTTACGCTCCTCTTCTGACAATCGTATACTGATTATTCCCACTATGAAAACAAAGTCATTTGGACAGCGTTCTTTTGCATACCAAGGTCAAGCAATCTTGGAATGAATTGCCCACTGAACTTAGACACAAAACCACAGTGATCACATTCAAGAGTGCTCTCAAAACTCACTTATTTCGAGTGCAAGAACAAACATAAAGACCTAATACCTGAAATATTCTCAGCATGTTTTCTATTTTTTAATGTTTTTCTAATTTCATGATGTTTGTTTTTGTAATAATATTATTATATGTTTGTATCTTATAGGTTTTGTCTAATGTTGTAAGGCGCTTAGAGCTTCTAATGATTAGGCGCTATAAAAAGTCCTTATTATTATTATTATTATTATTATTATTATTATAACGGTTCTGTGCGAGCCTCAATTTATACTAGAGAATGGATGAGTTACATTAGATATCTTACTACGTCATTTCAGTCAATACACGCTCAACCTTGATCATACGTGAAATCTTTTAAATTCGGTGAATTCACAGATTCTCGTAACTCATATTAATAAATGTAGTGCATGAAATTCTTTGAACGTAATTTTTATGTCTTTTTCCAGAGCCGCCAAAGTCGTCGTCAACTTGAACTTGCAATATGAGGAACAGTGTTCTGAAATCTTTCAATTCTGACATTTACACTCTGCAATGAAAGATTGTGTCTCCACCAGTCTTCTGTTAGCTAAATAAACGAATGCTTAATTAAAAATAACATTCTCCCCTCGATAAAACATTACCAATCATGGCAGTATGGCGATTTGTTACGCACCTGTCCCATAAATCTAATTAATTGTGAATAGACCGCCATAAATTTGCCCCTTCACAACTATATATTACGGATATGATTTTCATAATACAATATATTATGGAGTGTACAATATTACTATTTTACAGCTTCAGTCAGTGGGATCACATATTTTAGATCGAATAGAGAAAAGCTATACACTTTTGTTCTTTCTCGCTTTAATTCTAGGCGTTTTAAACTAAACATGAAAACATAAATCATTGTCTAAATCAAAATTTCGAATAACAGTCACCTTTCAATTTATTCAGGAAAAAGAAGGAATTGATGATACATATTTGAAGGAAAAATATTAACAATTATTCTCAAAGGTTCATTAATAAATCAGCCAAAGAACCCATGACTTTGTCACCCTAAAGTATGATTTTTAAAGAAAACATGCTTAGATGTAAAGGACCTATCTTTAAGCTCTGCTTTAAACCAAGAAAATACGAAGTTGATTTTGGTTTTGTATCTGGTACACATTCTGTTTTCTGAAATAACAAAATTCAAGTTAACGTTGTAATTTTAAATGTATACACTATTGCATCTGGCAGCGTTGAATGTAATATCAATCGATTTAAACACCTTGCTGCTGTTTGTTCTTTAGCGTTCAGTTTCCAGATTGTAATTTATTATTGATATTCCGGAGGTTTCAGCTGGAGGGAGTAAGATGGCCATCAGGGCAAACATTTTGAAAATTCTTTCTCCGATGTTAGTGATATTACACATTTACTATTGTAATGTAGTGATTCACTTTGAGCCTAATTTCTATTTGACCAATTTCGCTTTCAGTATATGATTTCAGTGTCCATATGGAGCATGTCTCTTCTGTGCAATTTTGGAGTTTTGACAGTTTAGAAGTGAGCTTTCTTTTTCGTGTGTAAAATGCCTCTTTCGGCATTATTTCTAACACCGGAGAAGGTGGACAATTACAATTTAAATAGCTCTGTGACCCCAGTTATCCAAGCTGACGGTCTAGGTGTATAAACAACTCAAGGGTAAAGATGAAACAATTGAATTAAATAAATGGAATTTATTGAACAATTTTATCGACAAATTTCTCAACTGCATTGTTCTCGAACAAACACAATCACTTACTATTCACAGTTGCCTATTCTCATGATATGAATTCAAGGTCTAAAATGAGAGTGTTTCCTTCAGTGTTGTCTCTGTTACTCATCTGTCTACCTCTTGTTTCTCTTTTGGTATATGCGGTACCCTTGACTACGTGAGCTCATGTTACTTCCGGATCCGTCCTTCTGACACTTATTCTCTTCCACGCTTCCTCCAGTACTGCGCGTCCACATAAATTGCTTACGACAAAAACGACCTCCTAAACGCTCTCAACGCTTCATCTCTGTCTTCGATCGTATAGTGTCGCCTCTCACACTCACCCGGAAAACCTTTTCAGGAAGTCTTCGTTACAAATCCAAACTTAGAATGTCACTAGAGGTTCTTCCCGTCATCACTGATTGCAATAAAGACAGAAGAGTCCCTACCTGGCCTTAGAATCCCCATTTAATTAAGCTGCGAATTAGTAGTTGTGTAATTTTATTTTCATCTAAATCGTCTGGAGATTTGTTAAATATTGGTTTCACTTGTATATGGCCTCCTGAACTTACAATGTAAGGTGGGTTCCTAAGATATTCTACCGATTCTTGTTTATTCTTTTACGTTAATAGTATAAACACCATGCACCTTTTTCTTCGTGCGCTTAGTGAACACCTTATAAGTAGATGGTGCATCAAGAACCCTGTCACATGATCTTTTTCCGAAAAAAGTACTGCATTCATTTTCAGTCAGGTAGACGTACAGGAAGGCGGTGTGTTCTAAATAGTTAATTTATTTGTATGGTTCATTTTCTCTAAAAGTAGAGAGGCAAGATGCTAGTTCATACAAACCTGATTCCACCGTGTTAAATTAGGCAAATGGGATGAGTATTGCAGAACGTTTTCTAGTGGTCGATGCTCTGAACATGTGCTCATTTAGGTATTCATCGTAGATTATATTATAAATAATTACCACATACATTATTATGTGATGTTTAGAATCGAACAATTTGATTCAGGGATGCTAAATAACAAATATACATGATTTAAAACCAACAAGGTATGTTGCTTTGTGCCACTACGTTGCGGAGTGATCCTTAATTATAGTGTACCTTGTGTACAAAACCTCATTTTCAAAATTTAACCTCATCGGAAATAAACAATTCCTGATCAATGGAAACTAATGAAGTCTTATAATTCCATATATTCGTGTCTGGTAGGAAACAAACACCCACCCTACCTCTACTCCATCCCAGACAAACAAACAAACAAATAAAAACAGAGGCATCAGAAACAATACAATACAATACATAAAAATCATTAGCGTATGAAGAACACTGTTTATCACATTTTACAAAGAGCCCAGAGCAATTGGCATCATAGTGGAACAGTAGTACATCCAAAGAACCATGTCAAGTATAGGAACCTATAATTTTCATCCCGATTCAAAGTGACAACATCCGCTGTAGTGACGCAGTGCTAAGTAACAACCAAGATAACGTTAAAGTTAAAATATTACTGTATTATAACATTATTTATTTACTTGGTTTAAGTAGGAATTGATATTAACAAGGTATACTTGACTACAGTGATGTGGCAGTTTTCGCTCCGTCAGATTAAACTGTATACACGGCATGGCACATTGGATGTTGTGTGCATGGAGTTTGTACGAATTCTGTCACTGCCAAATAATCACGTAAATTGGAACACATGCGAAAATGCAGTTACACAGTTGTAGCACTCTGCAGATGAATGAGTTGAAATATTTTATGATTATGTTCTTCTCGTCGCATCAGGAGCGTGTTTGGTTTTGCTACGGCCAAAGGTATCTAAAGGTTCCTATCAAGGAGAAGTCAGCCACAAAACATCTTGATAATTTGAGACAATGGATAGAGTAGAAACAAATATCGCGACCTATTGTCCCTGCACCTTTCATCGTATAAAATTACGGCTAATAATGACAGCCACCATCTTTTTTCTGTTGAACCCAATATATACCACGGTTGCATGTCCAAATGGCCTGAAACTCACGAGACCACAACCAAAATGGCAGAGAAGAGATTAAAAAGAAAATTGTTCCATTCCAGAACTCTGACAAAACATAGTTCAAATAATAAAAACCATCTGTGGTTTAGATGACTGTATATACTCAATGTACAGTTTCTATATATATATTATGGAACTGTATTGTACACTATTCTATTAATCAGCCTGTATTAAAACAAACATGAACACTAATATTAAGGAAAAAGGCAGCAAATAAGGAATGCACAAACTGATTTGTTTTATTTCCGACAGTATGACACGAAATGTGACGCGATGTCGTTGATGATGCAGGTTCTTCGTTATTACATAATTAAAATTTCAGTCTAATTAATAACCTGCAAGCATAAAAAAGAGTACTTTATGCAATAATTATGCATTTATTATATATATGTATATATATATATATATATATATATATATATATATATATATATATATATAACTTAACATTTTATCAACCATTCCCACAATTTTCAATTCAAGATGGAAAATTGGATCACTCAAATAGCACTAATGAACCTTTACTCACATGTTTATCCACTAAATGTCATCAATAGAAGGCAGAGTTGAAGCCAGAAGAGGAAATAAATTGTTTATTCAGTTCAGCCCATCATGACACTACAAGCATGCTCGGTTCGAGAGGACCGGAAACGCCTCTCTTACTAACAATTCCTGCTATTTCATTCAAATGCAAGAATATTCGGAAACGAGATATAATATATGCTGATTATACTTTTATATATCGTACTGCTTTTAGTGCTTCATATATCTCCTTTTAAATATTGAACTGCATATTAACAATATTGATATTAGTTTCATGCCGCCTTTCATGTTACCGGTGAGAATCAACATTTCACATCCCCGAGTGTATATATATATATATATATATATATATATATATATATATATATATATATATATATATATATATATGAAATAATCATGCATTTATTATCTATATATTCATATAAAGTTAAAAGTTTGTCAACCATTCCTACAATTTTCAATTGAAGATATAAAAAATTGGATGACTCTAATAGCACTAATGAACCTTTACTCAGATGTTTATCCAAAAGATATTAAATTTGTTTAAATAGCCAAAACAATTAGTGACACACATGTAAAATATCATTACATTAATTGAACCAATCATCTGATCCTGCTTCTGAGACTCAAATCAATTATATATTACATTCCGTGGAGAATAAGAAACAAGTCAAAAGCGCTACATTTCATCAATAGAAGGCAGAGTTGAAGCCTAAAGAGGAAATAAATTGTTTATTGAGTTCAGCCCATCATGACACTACAAGCATGTGCGCTTGGACAGGTCCGGAATGGCCTCTCTTACTAACAATTCCTGCTATTTGGTTCAGTGCGAGAATATTCGGAAAGGCGATATAATATATGTTGATTATACTTTTATATATCGTACTGCTTTTAATGCTTCATATATCACATTTTAAATATTGCACCGCATTTCAACAAGATATATATATATATATATATATATATATATATATATATATATATATATATATATATAGCTGTGTATGTGTGATTTTGCGTGGTTGGGAGAGAGGTGTGTATTACCTTATTTCTAGCCTGTGCCTGGGATTATATTCGTTATTAGGGGTAGAATAATAATAAGAATAATCACTGAAAGAAACAAGTTTATGAAAGCATTGAATATATCGTTAATAATTTGAAAACTAAGGCCTACATTGAGTTTAAAATGCATGTTTATACGTAGTTCCATTTAAAGTTATATCAGCAAATAGCAGCTATCTGGTACTAATTAAATGCTGAGAAACAAAAGTTGAAAAGGTGTGACAGGGCACAAATTTAAAAAAAATGCATTACTTCAAAAACAGTTCTTCTGTGTACCTTTTTATGAGCCGTTTGAAACGTAACATAAAATGTTTCACTTAAGCTAGAAAACAAAATAAAAAACAGAAAACTAGTAAACGAAGGATCAACCGTATTAACGTCCGTTATGAAAGTATTGAAATAAGCTATGTGAAGATGCCCATATTGTCAATCAAAGGAGGAGAAACATAATTTGAAGAAGTATCTACTGTAGGAGGATGTGTATAATACTTTTGACATAAACTCTCAAAGGCAGCACAAGAAGACGCTACAATAGAAATGGAAAGAGAAAGAATCAAAGATGTCTGGATTGAATCAGATGCTGACAGATAATTATATGTCACTATATTGATAAAAAGACAGATGAGAAAGAATCTTTTTTGGTACAAAACTCGTAAGCAGAAGTACAGCCGAATATATAGTCGGATATAAAATAATATACCTAAATATTTAAATAAACTATGCAGATATATAAAAATGAAAGGACATTGAACAAATAAATGGATATATAAATAGGCAAACATATATAAAGAAAGAACGGAACGGGAAAATAAATACATGCTAGATAATTAATTCTATGATTTTTGACAGATACAGGGTTGGAGGTCGAATAAAGCTAAATAGATGGTTATGCAATTTGAATAATCGGATTGCAGATAATTAATTGATAAATACAACGACAAAAAGATCTTGTGCTTACGTGGAAAAATTAAACTTAGAATTCCGCCAAATCCAGCACCACCTCCAAATCCACCGCCACCCCCAAATCCACCGCCTCCTCCACCAAAACCGCCTATTCCACCGATTCCCTTGCCCGACGCGACAGGAAGAAGAAGAACGCTGCTGGTTCCAGATCCGTATCCTTTCTGGCCAAATGAGTTGCCGCCATAACCACCACCACTGAATCCGCCATAACCTACGCCAAAGCCTCCGCCATAGCCTCCACCTCCAGTACTATAACCTGCAGCATAAGCAAATGCTAACACCCCCAGAAGAGTGAGAGTTTTGATAGCAGATATTTTCATCATTTCTGAAACCAATATTAAACATAGTTTAAAAATTGAAACCTCAGTCATCTCGTTATTCTGCTACTTGTCATGCGTTTGTTTTTCTATCCTGTTTGCTGACAACTTTGGACATGTTTGCCACAATTAAAGAAAAGTAAAATGAAGGATCATGTGGAGCTATTGAAAGAAAAATTTAAAAAGACAGCTTAAGATCCGAAACTAACGTGCAATATCTTGAAGTCATCATATCAATTTAGAATGTTGTATAGATTATTCGACAGGCACCAACCACTTAAATCAAAACAATATTTGAATGTATGAAAAGCACAAGAGCATATATGGATTAAATGTGAAGGCAGTCAAATACCTCAGGACCCACTAACATGAACGTAACTTAGACTGAATCGAAATTAGTTTCAGGTCTTGTAATGAGAAAAAGTCTCTACCAATCTGGTATAACCTGAGGCATATACAATGGACTCCCTAGATTTCGCACTTCCGTACGATGCGTAGTTTCACTGATCAAGACAGGAGTGATTGTTAACAGTGGCTTGTGGCACGAATAGCAGTACTAATATTTAAGCTATGTATTACTCACATAGTGTGGACACTTAATTTCAGCGTTAAAATTTACTTACTTCACTATTGTGTAATGAACAAGGTTTTTTCCTTTCTATTCGTCCTGTTTCCTTACTGACGGCACAGGTCTATTTGGATGTTCTGAGCAGATATGAAAAAGTCATCCCTATATATGCATAAATAAAAAGGAATGTGCAAACAACAGTTAGGAAAAAATGTTGTTTTCGGTTCAGGTAGTGAAACTGCACCTTCCTGTTTACTTCCGATCATGTGACGGAACTCTTGATTCTGCCATAAGGATTGACATTAGTGCAGCTGTCTAATATAAACATAAATCATATTCCAATTTCAACAGTGTGTCATATGTTTGGATGTACGTTTCCACCTGTCCCATTTCAGTATTAATTACATATCTGACGTCTCTTATTGCTCATAAAGTTTGTATTTAAGACTGTTAATGTGTTGACACACGATTTTGTTTAACAAGTGTTTAAATTAAAGGAACTATACTAACATTCATTTGTTAGTTAATGTAACAGTTCATTATTGTGACTTGAAATGTGGGATCAGTTTGAATTAAAGTATATCACATTATTAATGATATTCGGTAGTGAAATGAATGTTTACTACTTGCATACAATCAATATTTTGTATACATACGTGTCTGTACGATAGAAAATAGTTTACAAACCTACACGTTGTTGTTCTTTTCCTTGCAATACGGACAGTTGGATATTTAAATGCATGTGAAGGACATTAAAGAAAACGGCAAAGAAAAAACGTACTCTATCATAAATTGCCGGTAAACCAATGGATGCATATGTATTTTTAAAAAAATTGTAATTTGCACGGGCTAAAAATCATAGACATTGTGTATCATATACACAAAGAAAACGGTATGTAGATGAAAGAGATTTTATGTGACACATTTATTAAGATATACTTTGGGTTATGCCATACCGTAAATCATTAAAGAATTCACAATGGTGTTGTGGACTTTATTAATTTCTTTCACAGAAGTATTATTGCAATCAACCTATCGAAAATTTTGTGAAGAAACATGGAAGGACACCATGGAAGACGGTAACCAATATTTACCTCCGATAATGTAGTATGCATTTGATTTTGCGGATTTAAATATCTTTTCCTTGTCCAAATTTATGAATAAATTTATAGAGGATGATCAGGTAACATATCAAGTAAGTAATTATTAGGTCGTTATCAAAAACACATTCAGAGTTCATTAATAAAAGTAAACAGATGATCCTGAAAAAAAAATTGGAAAAAGTGGATATCGATAAAACCGCTCATTTGGGTAACAGTGGTCATATCACCCTCCGAGTGTTGCCAGTCAGGAGAAGGAAAATAATAATTATGCTTCTCAATCAGTCACATGGTGGTCAATAACCACACTATTAACAGTATTTCAGTATTCACCAATATCCAACCCAGTATATAACACACAGATAAAACCCAGTGCATGACTATCATCTTCGGTCTCCGCCACACACCCCACCTCGTGATTATGGATTAAATTATACGGGATTGTACACATTCGCCACCAGCAAGACAAGGTGATCAGTTGATCAATACTATACTTGAGTAGATTTTTTAGAAGTTGTCTACAATGAAGAAAGATCAAAGAAAAAATATAACATTGATCCTAAGGTGGACACAGTCTATTGTACAGTATATGCAATTGACAACAGCGTTAGTGACATTGAAAAAAGTCGTCAGTTCAATTCTAACACAGCAGAGGGAGGGATCATTTTGAGGCTACCATAGTAAGGACATGACGCAAATCAAATCAATGATGATGATCCACCAGTGAAATATGTGACACAATCCAGTGCATTGTCTATAGTCCTGTCTCTGAATAAATGCTATGTAACATATTACAATCATTTCACCGTGAAGAAATCTTTGAATGTACTTCAGAAAAAATATGATTTACGATTATTTGACACAATGGAAAGTTCATTACTGAGAAACAAATGCAGAGAGTCTAGAGTAAAATTAATTGTCACTTGATTGCATATAAAGATCAGTTCATATGTTTCACAACAAAAAGAGAAGTAAAACTGGCTACGTCTCGGCTATTGAGAATAACTTTTCAATCTCTAAAATCTTCAGAGTACATAGCTTTACAGAAGTTTCAAATCATGGTGCATTTTATTTCTCGTTAAAAACCGCAATTAATCGTCAGAAATATATGAAATCTACAATGCTACAACTGAAATGGAATCCAGAGTTTATAATAGGTTTTCTTTTCTTTATACGACAAGACATTGAGAAATTGAAATAACACTGTAATAGGAGCACGATTAGACTTATAGACCAAAACTGAACGGATGAAAGAATTCGACTTTTACGCTCTTTATTAACAAAAACGCAAAAGATATTTTGAAGGGAAAGAGACGGAACTTTTATTGGATGGTAAATTTAATGTGTAATGCCCGTTGATTTCATTGCGAATGAAGAAAAAGGAAACTATATGAATGTGCTTTTAATAATTATAATTCTTTCAAATCCTATGTAAATAGAGGGGAAAATAGAAAACAATAGGATCTGCAGAATAATTTATGAAAAGGAGAGTCACATGAGTTTGGGAATATTTCTGAGCATTGTGATTTTTATGAACATTTTAAGAAACTGGCACCAGCATTACCAGACCATAATACTGGTCATTTGAGTTGATTATGCAAATGCAAGTCGAAGGTATAACTGAGAATTTAAGCGAACCGATATTTGCAGAGTTAGATGCTTCATTTAAAATTGAAGAATTTAGCTCAGTTGTAAAAGTTGTTAACAATAAATGTACAAAAATGCACAAGGTCCAGACACAATGTTGAATGAATACATTGAGTCATACCAAAGTTTATCAAACTGTTTAAAATGACATTTAGCACCAGCGGTATTTTTCCATCAAGCTTGTTCAAAGGTCTTGTTATACCAATGTTTGAAGTAGGTGGTCCATCCGTAGCAAATAATTACAGAGCGAAATATTTCACCGCTGCACAGAAAACGTTTTTACTAGTATATTCAATCAAAAACTGCCTTCTTGGCAATTAAATACAATATTACTGCTGCATACTTTGGTTTTAAGAAGAATAGTACTGTAGATGCCATCTTTATATTAAATTATTTTGTATAAAATCTAATCGATGAAAAGAAAACTTATTCTGCGGCTTTATCAATTTTCAGAATCATTTGATTATGCAGAAAGTACAAGTCTATGAAATAAACTGGTAATATGCGGTGTGACGTTGAAGATTGCAACGATAATAAGATTTACTTATAGTTCAGTGCAGTGATATGTAGTACACTGAAGCTCACATTGAGATTATTTCGAGTGTTCACTTGAGCTTCTGCAAGGAGACTGCATAGTACCACTTATATTTGTTCTTCATTACAATGATAGGAAAACAAGCTGCATTCGAATCAAATATAGAGGAGGGTATCATTTTAGAAGATATTAGTTTATTTCTTTGATTGTTTGTTGATGATACAGTGATATCTTCAGATACATCATACGGTATACAATGATTCTTAAATAATTTACATGCATATTGTATAATATGGAATATATTTTTAAATATTAATAAAACCCAAAAGTTATGATTTGTACCAAAATTGTAAGAAGGATAGGCACTATGAATAATTGTAACTATTTAGTACTTATGTTTAACTATAGAGGGCTCTTCCCGATGTGCTACAGAGAATATTACTGGAATACGGCCTAAAAGGAAACGTGAACTTAGTGTAAACAAATGGGATCGAATATGAATATCATTTTGACTCAATCTGTCCTTTATAGTCTCATTCATAAATCTTAAATTGATTCTTATTATTGTTAGAAACCAATCTTGTACAAAATAATACAATTTATTAAACGTGAATATTTATACGCTGTAAAATACTTAGGTAAATATATGTATAATATTTTCCGCTCAGACTATCTTGTTGTATGATCCTCACTTTCTGTCTGTCTCTCTCTATTTCTCTCGGATACACGTGTGTACAGAGATTTCTATCGCTATTATTCCTTTATCTCTTCCTATTGTATACGAATTGTGTAATTTAAGAACTTAACGATTTTTTATGCTTCAAATTAAGTCCAAAAAATTGAGCTCTGGTTGCAACACACAAAGTGGTAAATTTGACGGTCATTCTTGTCCAACGTCCGTTCCTTAGCAAACTGACGGCATATATGATGTACAAATGAAATTAGATATAAGCATCATTTTCAACAAATTGTTTTGAAATTAGCTGTATTACTTATGTTTCATACAATATCGCATTGACATGAGTGGCAAATGAAATAAACAAAACACCCCCCTCCAAAAACAAATTATTTTGTATAATTTGCATGATAATAAGAGCACATTATCTAGTCTGGTGGTATACTGGTTATTACAAGAGCATAATACGTTTCCGTTTCCATCATAAAATACTATAAGCAATATACTTCGCTAAATGTTACGTTGTACTGACGTAGTTATCATAAAATTATCACAGCGTTCGAGCTGCGCAGTAAACGTTCATTTTAAAAAAGCAATCATCATTAACATATATTTAGGTAAACATAAAAACGATACTTAAAATTTTATTTGTGTGTACTGTTATGAAATTAGGAAAAGCTGGTTCTTCGGCAAAACTTTTGAATGTATTTTATTTTCTTAAGATGAAAAGGTTCGTGCAAAAAACTATTTTTGCATTAAAATACCATATTAATAAGAATGGTATTTAATACCATATCTTTAAACGAGGTCCTGCTCAATCTTTGAAATTGTGAGGGAACCAATGTTTATCAATATTTTAACTGTACCTGACAATGAATGGAAAGCAGGCTGATAAAAGGGTCGAGAAGGAATAAGTGGGTAGGTCATTAAATATTTTGAAGTGTCCATAATGACAAACTGTATTAGTTGCTCTGAAATATCTCAGAAACTGGCATTCCTGTTTATATTTCTTTACACGAAAATATTAACCCCATATACAGTCTCTGATTGAAACAAAAAAAGAAAAATACGAAGTTGATTTTGATTTTGTATCTGGTACTCCGTTCTGTTTGCTGAAATAACAAAATTCAAGCGAACGTTGTAATTTAAATTTATACACTCTTGCAACTGGCAGCGTTAAATTTGATATTTGTCGATTTAAGCACCGTGACGAATTTAGTTCTTTAGCGTTCGGTTACCAGATCCTAATTTATTCTTCATATTCTGGAGATTGCAGCGGGATAGAGCAAGATGACCATCAGGGCAAATATTTTTAAATACTTTCTCCGATGTCAGTGATATTACACGTTTACAAGTTTGATGTAGTGATTCAGTTTCAGACTATTTTGTATTTGACCCATTTCGCTTTAATATATGATTTTAGTGTCCATATGGAGCTTGTGTCTTTTGTGAAATTTTGGAGTTTGACATTTTAAAGTGAGGTTTCTTTTTTGTGTTAACTGCCTCTTGCAGTATTATTTCTAACACCGGAGAAGACGGACAATGAAAATTTTATTAGCTCCATGTCCCCAGTTAGCCGAGTCGACGGCCTAGGTCTATAAATAACTCAAGGTTAAAGATGAAACAATTTAATAAAATAAATTTATTGAACAATTTTATCGACAAATTTCTCAGTTGCATTGTTCCCGAAGAGACACAAAAAATTACAATTCACAGTTGTTTATTCTCATGATATAAATGTAAGATCTTTAATGAGAGTGTTTCCTTTTACTGTTGTCTCTGTTGCTCTGTTGCTCATCTGTCTGGCTCTTGTTTCTCTTTTGCTACTTGCGGTACCCTTGACTACGTGGGCTCATCGCGCTTCCCGATCCGTCCTTCTGACACTTAATCTCTTTCACCCTTACTTCCGGCACTGCTCCTCCACACAAATTGCTTGCGACTAAATAGACCTGCTACGTGCTGTCAACGCTTCTTCCCTCTCTCTGATTCTCGAGTGTCACCTATCACACTCACCCAGAAAAAGTTCTCAAGAAGTATTCTTTCACAATCCAAAATTAGAATGTCACTAGAGGTTCTTCCCTCTTTTAACGAGCGCACAAGTTGGAGTACAGTCTAATGTCTCTCAACGTCTCAACGATCCCCATATGGCGACGTTCGCAAATGTACTGACGGGAATATGGATATAGTGCGAACAAATGGCTTATTGAGAATCCACACTAGATTTGAATATCTCATTTTCGGTTGGATACGGTCTTGTGTCTTTGAAAACTGCCATGTGGTAATTGAGCACGTACCTGTTTCGCTGGGGTTTCCGTTCCCCAGAAGCCCAAGATTGCTTCCAAGCTGGTCGCGACATCATAACTGACTGAAAAACAGACAGGAGAGTCTCTACCGGGCCGTAGAATCCTCGTTGAATTTAACTGCGAATTGGTAGTTGAGTAATGGTTAAACAAAAGACATGGATTTTATTGTGTTCAGAATCGGTCCAAAGTCGTAATCATGCGTACTACGTATTGACATTATTCCATGTACCTTAACTACGAATTAAGTATAAGAAAATATGTGTATACATGAAGTATGAAGCATGCGCTTCGTTTTCCACACAATGCGGCATCTTGTATATATACCTAGTTTGAGTTTGAACCTTCTTTAGATGACCCCACGCTAAACAAATTTCACAAACGATATTATTTAACTCCACATTGACACTGAAGTCCCTGCATTATGCTGTGTTTAACTTTCTTAACATGTACAGATTATTGTGCGAAAATGGGCAGTTCAAAGACAACTGTTCAGAATACGCTAAATACTGGTTTCCCGTGTACTAGACAGGAAATCAGCAAGCTCATAACTAAGTCAGATACATGTTCGTAGTCTGTTAATTTGGATAGTAAAGATGTGAGTAGTGTTGCTTTAATCACGAGGGACATACTGCAAATGAAAACTGCCTTTATTTCATTATTGACATATCACAGCTGTTCAATAATCTTAAAGTCGATCTAATGAAATAAATGGAAATGCAAATAATGTACACAGGAGTTGGACGAAAAAATTAGTCAGTAAAATTTGAAAATAACTGGTTGAGACAAGAATTAGGGTGCTCAAGTGAAGAAAGTGAGAAGTTAACTTAAAAAAAATACAAATAATTGAGATCAATCTAAGGAGGCAATGAAGACTGCTAAACATAATAAACAATGCTCAAGAAAAAATGACATCAACAAATGTTCAACTTCCCTGAGTATCAGAACGAAAATGTCGCGGGAACGTTCGCAGAGATGGTGAAAACTATCACCGGCCCTGTATCAAATGACAGGGATATTCTTGCAATATATCGGATACCCGGGAAATGTGGTGGCCCAAAAGCAGTATTTGTAAAAGTTAGGAATGCAGAATCTAGAGTCAATATCCTCATATACAAAATGGAATGTCGCCCTTCAAAATATGTGATTTTGAAAACGATTGACCACTCATCGGAAAATTGAATCGACCTGGTATTACACCTACAGTGTGCACTCAAAAACAAAGGCTGGTTAAAGATACAAATGTGATCAATAAAACAATCAATCCCAATTCAAAAGTGAAATTAAATTATTTTAGATAGTGATACTGGATACAGCTGGAAGTGTAAAAGTTTGTACCAAAAGAGGTGCGAACAATGTTTATTCTCACTCAGGTATAATCTGAATTAGGAAAAGTGGCTTTGATAACTGGAGGTGTAAAAGTTTGTACCAAAAGAGATGCGAACAATGTTTATTCTCACTCAGGTATAATCTGAATTAGGAAAAGTGGCTTTGATAGCAGCATAAAGTTTGTAATGGGAAGAAATTTCACATGATCAAAATGGTATTTAATTAGTAAGTAGAGACAATTTTAAATCATTCACAAGGTGGAGAATATATAGCGTTGTACTTATTAGACAATTAAAAACCTGTTTGATACACAAGGAGCTCTATTAAGGAATGATTAAATAAATGGAACAACACAAATGAATCATTTTAGACAGTACTTAACTCTTATCTCAAAGATATCAGTGAAGTGGAAAATGAAAACTAATCATCTTTGTCAAAAGTGGAAATACTTATCATTGAATACTCAACAAAACGTATGTCCATAGGACAAGAACAAAACATACATTTATTGATAAGATCTGATACGAAACAATATGCAAAAGCCAAGTGGTAAATGTGAAGCTTTGACCAGGGAACTAGGTTTGCAATCGTTGTAAATGAATGGACGCGATTAGCTTTAATTTTAGTTTTCTACATAATTATATTGCCATAATCTAATTTTTGAAAAACAATTACTTTAAATGATAATGATAAATGCACATTCATTAAGGAATAAACAAACAGATTGAGCAATTGTTACTTTTCAAGTAAAGCACGTTTTTGGAAATTATCAACTTTCTGATTTTGCATGCACGATATGTTACATATCGATATATACATATCACGTTTTGTATGAAATATCCCAACTCTCACATAATTTAAAAATTGTGCTGAACATATAAAAGACTGGACAAATATGTCACCAAAGTGAATGAGAGAAAGAATAAGTTAAAGAAAAAGTGGACCAATTTGCCAACTTTCGGTTTGATTTCTTAGTTTTTCTTTGCTTTTGCACGAAACAAAGAAACACGCGATGTAAAACACATTATAGTCTGTAAAAGGGTTGTTGTTTTTGTATTTGTGAATGTATGTATATGTGTATGTGTGTGTGCGTGTGTGAGTGTGTGGTCAGAATTATAGAACATTATATAAAGATCAGGTTGGAAAATAATGGCGAGGTTATTACTCATACTTGGTGAGTTGTTGCTGCTGAGGGACATGTAAAATCCTTGCAACTTTTTTCAATTAAAAGCAAGAAATTGGAGATTTCAGAAGAGAACACACACTCATACACACATACACACACACACCCACACACACCCACACATGATTAACTAGCTATCTTGGCAAAAAAGTGGAAGATATGGATTTGGGGGCGGAAAATAGTACAGCAAGATCTATATATTCTGTTATATTTAAATTATTGTTTCGTTGTTATTGATTTAACAGATAACTTGGCAAAGATGTTGAAGAGATGGATTTTGGTTTGCAAGATAATACTACATTTGTATTTTCTTTCAAGATAATTTGACACCTATATTTTCTATCAAGATAATGCTACACCTATATTTTCTATCAAGATAATACTACACCTATATTTTCTATCAAGATAATACTACATTTGTATTTTCTACCAAGATAATAATAGACCTATATTTTCTATCATGATAATACTACATTTGTATTTTCTATCATGATAATACTACATTTGTATTTTCTATCATGATAATACTACATTTGTATTTTCTATCAAGATAATACTACACCTATATTTTCTATCAAGATAATAATACACCTGTATTGTCTATCAAGATAATACTACACCTATACTTTCTATCAAGATAATAATACATCTGTAGTTTCTATTAAGATAATAATACACCTATGTTTTCTATCAACATATTACTACATCTATAATAAATAGACATGACTTAAAAACAGCAAGGTATGTTGCTTTGTGTGACTACGTTGCGGAGTGATCCATAAGTATAGTGTACAATGTGTACAAAACCACATTTTCAAAATTAAACCTCATCGGCAAGAAACAATATTTGATCAACAGAAACTAAGGAACCGTGATTCCGTGGCTTCGTTTCTGGTAGAAAAACAAACATCCACTCTCCCGCTACTCCACCCGAGAGAAACCAACAAACAAAGAAAAACAGCAGCATAAAAACAAAACAAAACAAAACAACTAATAAAAAGGATAAGCGTATGGAGAACACTGGTTATCAGGTTTTACAAAGGGCCCAGAGCAATTAGCATCATAGTTGATTATTAGTACAACCAAACACTCATGTCAAGTATAGGCGCCTATACTGTTCCTCCAAATTTAATGACCATTTAATGACCATTTGATGACCATTTGATGACCGTATTGGATCAATCAATATGGTTTCTTAACATAGCACTCCTAAAACGATTCAGAGAGACAACATATGCTTTAGTAACGGAGTGCTAAGTAACAACCAAGATAACTTTAAAGGTAAAATATTATTATATTATAATATTATTTATTTACTTGGTTTACTTAGTAATTGATATTAACACGGTAGATTTGACTAAAGTGGTGTGGCAGTTTTCGATCTGTCACGGAATGGCTCAATGGATTTTGTATTCATGGATTTTGTACGTACTTTGACACTGCGAAATATTCATGTCGATTGAGACACAGGCGAAAATGCAATCACACAAGTGTAGCTCTCCGCAGATGAATGAGTTGAAATATTTTATGTTTGTATTCTTTTCGTCCTGTCAGGAGTGGGTGTGCTTTTCCTACAGCCAAAGATATATTTTCCTATTAAGGAGCACTCAGCCAGAAAATATCTTGCTATTTTGAAACAATGGATAGAGTAGGATTAAATATGGCTACCTATTGTCCCTGCATCTTTGATAGAAGAAACAATACGGCTAATAATGACAGCCACCGTCTTTCTTCTATTGATCCGAATACACCCCAGGGTTGCATGTCCGTATGACCTGTGAACTCACGCGACCATAACCAGAATGGCAGACTCGAGATTAAAGAGAGAATTGTTCCATGCCAGAACTCTGACAAATATAGCCCAAATAATAAAAACCATCTATGGTTTCAATGACTATATATACTCAATATACCGTTTCTGAATACGTATAATTAGGTAATTGATCATATCACAACTTCATTACGTACAAGATGGAGTACTATACAGGTGTTTTCGATGTTTAAATTGCATTCAGGGTTCCTTAATAATAATAATAATAATAATAATAATAATAACAATAATAATAATAATTATTATTATTATTATTATTATTATTATTATATATATATATATATATATATATATATATATATATATATATATATATATATATATATATATATATATATATATATATATATATTTATTAGGGAACGGTATTGTACACTTTTATATAAACCAGCCTGTTTTAACACAAACATGAACACTAATATCAAAGAAAAAGCCAACAAATAAAGAATGCAAAAACTGATTTTTATTTGCGGTAGTATGTCATGAAATGTGACTCGATGTCGTTGATGATGCATGACCTTCGTTATTACAGAACTGAAATTTCAGTCCACTTAATAACCTGCAAGGAGAAAAAAAGAGTCTCTTATGAAAGAATTATGCATCATATATATATATATATATATATATATATATATATATATATATATATATATATATATATATATATATATATATATATATATATATGTATATATATATATATATATATAAAGAGAGAGAGAGAGAGAGAGAGAGAGAGAGATTACTCAAATGATTCAAATTAGCTTTTACTCAGATGTTTTTCCACTAGAAATTAAAATTGTTTAAATTGTCAAAACAATTAGTAACACACATGTAAAGAATCATTACATTAATTGAGCCAATAATCTGATACTGCTTCTGGCAAAATAATGAATTATATATTATAGTTCGTGGAGATTAAGAAACCAGTAAAAAGTGCTACATGTTGAAGCCTAATGAGGAAATAAAATGTTTATTGAGATCAGCCTATCACACTATAAGCATGCGCGGTTCGACAGGTGCGGAATTGCCTCTTTCACTAACAATTCCTGCGATTTGATTCAAATGCGAGAATATTCGGAAACGCAACATAATATATGCTGATTATTCTTCTATATGTCGTACTGCTTTTACTGCTTCATAAATCAACTTTTACATATTGCACTGAATTTCAACAAGATTGCAGAAAGATGAAGGAAATGTATAATATTAATTTTCATGCCGCCTTTCATTTAACCGGCGAGATTAAACATTTCACTTCGCCGACTTAATATTACACAGTATATATATATATATATATATATATATATATATATATATATATAGTTGTGTGTGTTTGTGCGTGGGTGGGAGGGTGATATGTATTACCTGACTTCTAGCCTGTGCTTGGGATTATATTCTTTATCAGGGGTAGGATAATAATGAGAATAATCACTGAAAGAAACAAGTTTATGAAAGCATTGGATATTTCATTACTAATTTCAAAACCAGGGTCTGCATTGAGTTTAAAATGTACGTGTGTGCGTACTATCGTTGAAAGGCATATCAGCACAATAATGGCTAATTTGTACTAATTAAATGCTGAGAAAAAAACTTGAAAAAGTGTGACAGGGTACAAATTTAAAAAAGTATTTACCTTGAAAAACAGTTGTTTTGTATGCCTTCATTTTATGAGCATATTGAAAGGTAACACAACATGTTACACTTCCAATAGAAAACAAAGGAAAATAAAGAAAAATAGTAAACAAAGTATCAGTCATATTAATGTGTGAGGTCAAAGTATGGAAAGAAGTTATGTGAAGGTGCCCATATTTTCATTCAAGGGAGGAGAAGCATAACTTGTAGTAGTTTCAACGGTATCAGGATGTATATAATACTTTTGACGTAAACTCTAAAAGAGAGCATAAATAAAGACCTTAAAATAGAAATGAAAAGAGGCAGAATAAAAAAAGTCTAGATTTAATCAAATGCTGATAGCTAATTATCTGTCACTATTTATATATGTAAAAAGACAGATGAGAAAGGATTTTCTTTTGGGTACAAGACACGGAAGCGGTAGTACTGCCGAATATATAGTCGGATATAAAATAAGATATCTAAATATAGAAATAGACTATACTGATGGATAAAATGAACGGACGTTGAAAAAATAATGGATACATAAATAGGCACACGTATATAAAGAAAGAACGGAAAAGGAAAATGTATACATGATAGATAATTATTTCTATGATTTTCGACATACAGAGATGGAGATCGAAATAAAGCTAAATTGATGGTGATACAATTTGAAGAATGGGATTGCAGATAATTAATTCATAAATACAACGATAAATAGATCTTGTGCTTACGTGGAAAAATTAAACTTAGAATTCCACCAAATCCACCGCCACCTCCAAATCCACTGCCACCCCCAAAGCCACCGCCTCCTCCACCAAAACCGCCAATTCCACCGATTCCCTTCCCCGACGCGACAGGAAGAAGCAGAACGCTGCTGGTGCCAGATCCGTATCCTTTTTGCCCAAAGGAGTTGTCGCCATAACCACCACCATTGAATCCGCCTAAGCCTCCGCCAAAGCCTCCTCCATAGCCTCCGCCATAACCTCCGCCAAAGCCTCCTCCCAAGCCTACACCTCCAGTACTATAACCTGCAGCATAAGCAAATGCTAACACCCCCAGGAGAGTGAGAGTTTTGATAGCAGATATTTTCATCATTTCTGAAACCAATATTAAACATAGTTTAATAATTGAAAACTCAGTCATCTCGTTATTCCCTTTATTATTTTTCTAAGTTATTATGTTTAAAATGATGGTTGTCAATTTTTTTAGGCATCAAATGCTTTTTATACTCACCTACATTTGTAAGGGACATCCTAAATAATTTCTTTAAATAACTATCAACAGTCTGTAATATTGTTTTGAGTTATTTAATTAATTGATTTGGGTAATTACGATAGATAGTGAACTTCTTATGTATCTGTAATCATAAAGTTACTGAATAACTAGCATGATCAAATCAGCGTTATCAGTTTGCGAATTGACTATGAGCAGTAAGCTAATGAGGGTATCTAAGTACTCCGATGCACATTCCAACCCGTTAATTGACCAGAAGTTGTTGATTAAATGAAGGACTACGGTCCATATACAAAAGAGACAATCTGCTACTTGTCATGCTTTTGTTTTGGTCTCCTGTTTGCTAACAACTTTGGACGGGTTTGCCACAATTAAAGAAAAGTAAAATGTAGAACCATGTGGAGCTATTAAAACAACAATTTAAAGAGACGGCTTAACATCCGAAACAAACGTACGATATCATCAAGTCATCATATCAAATTAGAATGTTGTATAGATTATTCGACTAGCACCAGTCACTTTAATCAAACAGTATTTCAATGTATGAAAAGCACAAGAGCAATCATGGATTAAATTTTGAAGGCAGAAAAATACCGCAGGACCCAATAACATGAACGAAACTTACCAGGAATCGAAATTAGTTTCAGGTCTTGTAAAGATAAAACTTATCTACCAATCTGGTATAACCTGAGGCATATATAATGGACTCCCTAGATTTCGTACTTCCGTACGATGCGTAGTTTCACTGTTCAAGAGAGAAGCTATTGTTACCAGTGGAGTGTGGCACCAATAGCGGCACTAATAGTGTGGACAATTATTTTCAACGTTAATATTTACTTACTTCAATACTGTGAGATGAACAAGTTTTTGTCCTTTTCTAGTCGTCCTGTTTCCTTACCGACAGCTAGTGCCTAGTTGGATGTTCTGAGCAGATATGAAAATGTCTTCCCTATATATATACATGAATAAAAGGGAATGTCAAAACAACAGTTACGAAACAATGTTGTTTTCGGTTCAGGCAGTGAAACTGCACCTTCATTTTTACTTCCGATCGTGTTTCGGCAATCCTTATTCTGCCGTAAGGATTAAAATCAGTGAAAATGTCTGTTATGGACATAAATCAAAGTGCAAATGCTACAGTGTATCATATGTTTGGATCTACGTTTCCACCTGTCATTTCTCAATATTAATTACATATTTGTAATTATGGCTCATAAAGTTTGGATTCAAAATTATTAATGTGTTAACACACGATTTTATTTAACATAAATAAAAATAATTATATTAATATTCGTTTGGTAGTTAACTTATCAGTTCATTATTGTGACTTTAAATCCGGGATCGAATTGAATTTAAAGTATATCACATTATGTAGGATGTTCAGTAGTATAATGAGTGTTTACTACTTGGATACAATCAATACTTTGTATAGATACGTGTCTGTACGATCGAAAATCTTTTCATAACCTACACTTTGTTTTTCATTTCCTTGCACTACGCACAGTTGTAACGTTAATTGCATGTGAAGGACATTGCAGACAACAGCAAAGAAAAAAACGTACTCAATCATGAAGTGCCAGTAAAATAATAGATTCATTCGTATTTTAAAAAATCGTAATTTGCACAGGTTAAAATTCACAGAGTCTATGTATCAAATACAGAAAGAAGACGGTATGTATATGAAAGAGATTTTATGTGACGCATTTATTGAGATCACTTTGGGTTATGGAAGGGCCTAAATCATAAAAGAATTCGCTACGGTCTCGTGTACGTTATTAAGTCACAGAAATAGTATTGCAGTTAACCTATCAAAAAGTTTGTAAAAGTCAAACATGTAAGGACATCACAGAAGACAGTAACCAATTTTGTTCCTCCGATAATGTATTATCCATTTGATTTTGCGAATTTAAATATCGTTTCCTTGTCCAAATTTATGAATAAATTTACAGAGGAGGATCACGTAACATTTCTGTTGTTCAAGTAAGTAATTAATAGGTCCTTATTAATAGTACACTCACAGTTCATTAATACAAGTAAGCTAACGAAATCTGCAAAAATTAGAAAAAAGGTTGATGTGGACAAAACCGCTCAGTTGTGTAGCTGGAATCTGATCCCCCTCCGAGTGTTGCCGGTGAGGAGAAGGAAAATAATAATTATGCCTCTCAATCAGTCACCTGGTGGTCAATAACCACACTATTAACAGTATCTCAGTATTCGCCAATATCCGACCCAGTATTCATCCCACAGCTAAGATCACACCGCATTACTATCATCTCCGGTATCCTCAACGCACCCCACCCTGTGCTTATGGATTAAATTATACAGGGATTGTACACATACACCACCAGCAAGACAAGACGAACAGGTGATCAATAATCCACTTGAGCAGATTTTAAAGAAGTTGTCTAGAATGAAGAAATATCAAAGAAACTATATAACATTGCTCTAAAGGTGGACATAATCAATTGTACAATTCTGCAATTGACAACAGAGTTAGTACCATTGAAGAAAGGCGTCAGTTCAATTATAAAACAGTGGAGAGCATGATAAATTTGAGGCTAACATAGTTAGGACATGACGCAGATTAATCATGATGATCCATTAGTGAAATATGTGACACAATGAAGTGCTTTGTTTATAGTCCAGTGTCTGAATGAATGCCATTTAACCCATTGCAATCGTTTCGCCATTAATTAATCTTTGAATGTACTTCAGAATAAAAGATGAATTACGATAATTTCAGTACCGAGAAAAAATTCGGATAATCTAGAGTAAAATTACTTGCAGATAAAGGCAACTTGATATGTTTCAGAACAAATGGAGAGGTACAATTGATTATGTCTTTGCTACTGAGAATAATGTCTCAATCTTTAAAACCTTAAGAATGAAATAGCTTTACAGAAGTTTCAAATCATATTCCATTGTCCTTTTCGTGCTGCATAATTTGGTTGTAAGAAGATACGTACTGTAGATGCCATCTTTATATTAAATTGTTTTATATAAAAGCTAATCGACGAAACGAAAACTTTTTCTGTTATTTTATCGATTTTCAGAAGCATTTAATTATGTGGAAAGGACAAGTCTATGAAAGAAACTGGTTATGCGGAATAACGTTGACGATTTCAACGATAACAAAATCTAGCAACAGTTCAGTGCAGTCATATGTGTAGCATTTAAATTCACACTGAGACTATTTTAAAGGACACAGCCTAGTACCATTCATAATTGTTCTTCATTACTATGATGGGAAAACTGCATTAAAATCCAATGTAGAGGCGGGTATCATTTTAAAAGAAATTACTTTATATCTTTGATTGTTTGTTGATGATACCGTGCTATTTTCAGATACATCGTACGATATACAATGATTATTAAATAATTTGCATGCATCTTGTATAATATGGAATATATTTTTTAATATTAATAAAACCCACAAGTTATGATTTTAACAAAAGATTATGAAGGAAGCGCGTTTATTTTAAAGAACGGTCATGCATTTGTAGACACTGTGTATAATTTTAATTATTTAGTACTTATGTTTACTTACAGAGGGCTCTTTTCGATGTGCTACAGAGAATATTACTCGCTCACGGCCTAAATGGAAATGTGAACTTAGTGTAAACAAATACGATCGAACATGAATATCATTTTGACTCAGTCTGTCCTTTATTGTCTCACACATACATCTTAAATTGTTTCTTATTATTGTTAGAAAACCAATCTTGTACAAAATTATGCAATTATTTAAATGTGAAGATTTATCAGGTTAAAATACTTAGGTGAATCTAGGTATAATATATTCCACTTAGAATATCGAGTATCTTGTCTGGTTATCACTTTATGTCTGTCTGTCTCTCTATCTCTCTCGGATACAGGTGTGTATTTATCGCTTCCTACATTCATGCAACATCATATTGCATATGAATTATGTAACTTAATGACTAAACGCTTTTTTCCATGGTTCAATTTGAATGAAAAATTATGCTTTGGTTGCTACACACAAAATGGTAAATATGACGGACACTCTTGTCTAAAGTCCGTTCCTTAGCAAACTGACGGCATATATGTTATACAAATTAAATTAGATATAACCATCATTTTCAACAAAAGGTTTTGAAATTAGCAGTATATAATTATGTTTCATACAATTTGCTTTTGACATGAGTGACAAATGAAATAAACAACCCCCCCCCCCCAAATAAAATGATTTTTATAATTTGCACGATAATAATGGCGCATTATCTAGTCTGGTGGTAGACTGGCTAATACAGGAAAATAATACGTTTTCGGTTTAATTATATAATAAAAGAAGCAAGTCGCAACCACGTTTATTGACGTTCAATACAGCGATATACTTATCTAAATGTAACGTTATATAGATGTAGTTATCAAAATGCGCAGTAAGCGTTGATTTTACAAAAGATGTCATCATTGACATTTATTTAAGTAAATATAAAACAAACGATAATTGAAAGTTTATTTGTGTGTACTATTATCAAATTACGAAAATCTGTTTTTTTGGTTAAACTTATGAATGCATTTTATTTTTCTAAGATGGAAAGGTTCATGCAGAAACTATTTTTGCATTAAAGTAGCAAATTAATAAGTATGATATGTAATGCATTATCTTTAAAAGAGGTCCTGATCAATCTTTTAAAATTTTGAGGCAACAAATATTTATCAATATTTTAACTGTATCTGACAATGAAAGGACAATAGGTAGCTGAGCTGATTAAAGCGCCGAGGAAGAAGCAGTGGTAAAGTCATTAAATATTTTGATGTGTCCATAATGAAAAACTGTATGAGGTACTCTGAAATATCTCAGAAACTTGCTTTCCTGTTTATATTTGTTTACACGAAAACATTAAACCCCATACACAGTCAAGCTTTAACACAACATACCATGGTTTAATCAGTATGTATAGACATAGTGTCGCCAGGCATTTGCCTAAATCGTTAATGTTGAATGTATATACCTGTAATTTATGTTGAAATAACATTTATATAATGCAAAAGCAGGGAAGATGCGATCAACTAAGTTCTTGGAATGCTGTACTTCAACTGCTGCTCAAATCGTGTATTCCAAGAAATAAATGAGCACTCTTATTCATATATGGACACAAAGAGATAACATGTGATTAATCTGCAAATGCATTACTATGGGAAAAAGTAACAATGTTCCAACTATCTCGACATTTTAAGAGGACATTAAAAAGACACACAACCTAACTTATAGTAAGCTTCGCAAAGTTATATCAAAACAGTAAAACATAATTAAACTAATAAATCACTCTGGCTGAATATTCTCTCCTAATAGATTGCATGACGTAAACAAAATATATGGGTAGGTACCAATAAAAAGAAATCCAATATTTGGAGTTGCATTATTGCCACTTGCTTACAAGAGCGAAAGAAAATAGATAATACATCCCTTTGACTGAGATTTTATTGTTGAGATGTCAACCCATAGACTATTATTCATCCTCCGTTCGCTACATAGTGCCAGAATTGGCAGATTCCAGTATTGACATATGTGTGTGATTTGCGAAGAAAGCCTTGTCAATCTGTAATTCTTTTTAGATACTTCATAAAGCAACCAAGGCATGGTAGGAAAGAAAATGTTAGGGTAATCTTAAGGAGGGACATCAGAACAGAAAAGGAGACGAAAGCATGTACGAAAAGTCTTTATACGAACAGTGTTTACCCACAGTAGACTAATAATAATGTAAATTGTATGTGAATGGCTCTTGGTGATTAACGCGTTTAGTGGGTATGTAATATGTGCGGGAAGAAAGATCAACCAATTATAGATAGGTATAAAGAAAGCCGCTCAAAAAAGTAAAGTGCAAGGTAGGCGGATAGAACAAGTATATTGAGCCTTTACACGGACATATATGGTTATTAGGATACAAAAGGTTAGTAAAGTCAAGGCGCAAAGTCAAAATCATAACAGTGTCAGTGTTTTTTCTCATTCTAAGTAGTCCGCAGAAACAAGGTAGACACACCCATATATGCCGGCCCATTAAAATCGTGTGCAGACGGTACGTTTATTGTAAAGCGGAACAGACACATAAGTTGATTGTTATTCAAATATCTAAAACGCGGTCAAAATTACGTAATTAATCCAGATTACATGTTACATATGCGTAAATGTATTTTGGTGTCACAGATTATAAGAAGACTAATTTGGTCAGGCAAGATATATCCGTCTGTGAATATTTTCGAAAATAATTATACATTTTATATATATATATATATATATATATATATATATATATATATATATATATATATATATATATATATATGGGTTCGTACTCGTCTGCACTTATATAGAAGGAAAACAAACAAAAATTAAAAATACTCGTCTGCGCTTATATAGAAGGAAAACAAGCAAAAATTAAAAATACAGCACATTCAGTTTAGGTAGTTGTTTATGTCTGAAGGATCTTACAGATTTTAATATTTAACATTACAAACCTCTTTGTATAGTCATCCATTAGGGGAAAAAAACTTTGTACAGGCATCCAATATGAAAAGATAATTTTGTGTTATTTTCGTTCATTGTATTATTTCATAAGGCATACTGAAGGCAAGGTGAAATGCAAAAACTTCATGATAGTAGTAACTGTATGAATCCAAAGAATTAAAATATTCTTTTTCCTGTGGATTTTCATTTATATATTTATATAAAAGAACACAGCCAAACGCAACAGAACTAGGGATATCAGTCTGTCCCATACAATTTGAGGATGCATAATCCATCATATCATAACGGTGAAGATTTGGACATAGACGTAGTAATTTAGTTATGAACGATACTGCACCATATATTACGGATATGATTTTCATAAAACTATCTATCATGGAGTATACAATATGGCTATAGTACAACTTCAGTCAGTGGGATCACATATATCAGATCGAAGAGAAAGAAAGCTCTACACTTTTGTCCTTTTTTCGCTGTAATGCTAGGCGTTTTCAGTTAAACATAAAAACATATGGTATTGTGAAAATCATAATTTCCAATACCAGTCACCTTTCAATTTATTCAGGTAAAAAAAGAAAATGATGATACATATTTGAAGGAACACTATTAACAAAGGTTCATTAGTAAATCAGCCAAAGAACCCATGACTTTGTCCCGTTAAAGTATGATTTGACAAACTAATTATAGAAAACATGCTGAGATGTAAATGACCTATCTTTAAGCTCTGATGTAAATCAAGAAAATACGAAGTTGATTTTGATTTTGTATCTGGTACTTCGTACACGTTCTGTTTGCTGAAATAAAAAAATTCAAGTTACCGTTGTAATTTTAAATGTATACACTCGTGCAACTGCCAGCGTTGAATTTGATATCAATCAATTTAAGCACCGACCTGCTGTTTGTTCTTTAGCGTTCAGTTACCAGAGTCTAATTTATTCTTGATATTCTGGAAATTGCAGAGGTAGAGAGCAAGATGGCCATCAGGGCAAATATGTTGGAAATTCTATCTCTGATGTCAGTGATATTACACATTAACAAGTTTAATGCAGTGATTCAGTTTCAGACTAATTTCTATTTGACCCATTTCGCTTTTAATATATGATTTCAGTGTCCATATGGAGCATGTGTCTTTTGTGAAATTTTGGAGTTTTGACAATTTAAAGAGAGCTTTCTTTCTCATGTGTCACCTGCCTCTTTCGGTATTATTTCTAACAGAGGAGAAGGTGGACAATTCAAATTTAAACAGCTCCGTGTCCCCAGTTAGCCGAGCCGACGGTCTATGTGTATAAAGAACTCAAGGTTAAAGATGAAACAATTTCTCAATCACATTGTTCTCGAACAAACACAGACAATTACTATTCACAGTTGGTTATTCTCATGATATGAATTTAAGGTCTTTAATGATAGTGTTTCCTTTCAGTGTTGTATAATCTGTCTGACTCTTGTTTCTCATTTGGTACTTGCGGTACCCTTGACTACGTTACTTCCGGCTGCGTCCTTCTGACGCTTATTCTCTTCCACGCTTCCTTCCGGCACTGCGCCTTCACAGGAACTGCTTACGACTCAATAGACCTCCTACGACCTCTCAACGTTTCTTCCCTCTCTCCAAAGCACTTGTTATTTTTCAATTAGTATCCCCTCTCACACTCACCCGTCTTTCAATGAGAACACAACTAGGAGTACAGTCTAATGTCTCCCAACGTATCAACAATCCACATATGGCGACGTTCGCAAATATACTGACGGGAATATGGATGTAATGCGAACAAATTGCTTATTGAGAATCCACACTAGATTTGAAGATCTCATCTTCGATTGGATACGGTATTTTTTATGTGAAGACTGCCATGTGGTAATTTAGCACTTAACAGTTTCTTTCGGGTTTCCGTTCCCCAGAAGCCTATTATTGCTTACAACCTGGTTGCGACATCATGACTGACTCAAAACAGACAGAAGAGTCTCTACCTGGCCGCATAATCCTCTTTGAATTTAACTGCTAATTGGCAGTTGAGTAATGCTTAAACAAAAGACATGGAATTTATCGTGTTCAGAATCGGTCTAAAGTCGTAATCATATATAATACCTATTGACATTATTCCAGTTGCTCTTAACTAAGAATTAATTATAAGAAAATATGTGTAAACATGAAGCATGAAGCATCAGCGACTTTTTCCCAGAACGCGGCATCTTGTATGTATACCTTGTGTGACTTGGCACCTTCTTGAGAGGACCCCACGCTAATCAAGTAGCACAAACGACAGTATTTACTCCACATTGACACTGAGGTCCCTGCATTAAGTTGTGTTGAACATTCTTCATCTGTCCAGATTACTGTGCGAAAATGGAAAGTTGAAAGAAAACTGTTCAGTATACACTAAATACTGGTTTCCAGTGTAGTAGAAAGGAAAGCTTCAAGCCCATAACAAGGCCAGATACATGTTCGTAGTCTGTTAATTGTGATAGTGAAAATGTGAGTAGTGTTGCCTTAATCACGAGGGACCTACTGCAAATGAAAACTGCCATTATTTCATTAGTGACATATTATCACGGTTGTTCAATAAACTTAATGCCGATCTAATGAAATAAATGGAAATACAGATTATGTCCACAGGTGTTGGAAGAAAAGAATAGTTAATGAAATTGGAAAATAACTGGTTGAGACAAGTATTACGGGGCTCAAGTCAAGAATGTGAAAAGTTAAAGGAAAAGAATACGAACGCTTGAGATCAATCTAAGGAGGCGATGAAGGCTGCTAAACATAATAAACAGAACTCAAAAAAAAAATTATATCAACAAATGTTCAACTTTCCTGAACCTCAGAACGAAAATGTCACGGCAACGTACGCAGAGATGGTGAAAACTATAACAGGCCCTGTATTATATGAGACGGATATTCTTGCAATGCATCGGATATCCGGGTAATGTGGCGCCCCAAAGGCAGTATTTGTGAAAGTTTGGAATGCAGAATCTAGAGTTAATATCATCAGCAAGAAAATGGAATGTCACCCTGCAAAATATGAGATTTTAAAAACGAATGACCACTCATCTGAAAATTAAATCAGCCTGGTATTACAATTGCAGTGTGCACGACCAAAACAAAGGCTGATAAAAGGTATGAATTAGACCATTTTGATGACATCAATACATGTATCAGTCCCAATTCAGAAGTGAAATTAGTTTACTTAGTGATTCTGGATACAGCTGGAAGTTTAAAAGTTTGTACCAAAATATGCGAACATAGTTTATTCTCGCTTATGTATATTCTGAGTTAGGAAAAGTGGTTTTGATAGAAGGATAAAGCTTATAGTGGGTAAGAAATTTTACACGATGAAGATGTTGCTAAAGTTGTAAGTAGAGACTATTTTAAATCACTCACAATGTGAAATTTAAACAGCCTTGTACTTATTAAACAGGTAAACAAGTTATTGATGCATACCTAAGGTGTGACGAAATAAATGGAACAACACAAATTAATAATATTGTACAATACTTTACTCTTATCTCAAATTTATCAGTGACGTGGAAAACGAAAACTACACATCTTTTTCAAAGTGGAAATAATTTACCTTTACTACTTTAGAAAACTTCTCTCCATAGGTAAGAACAAAAAATACATTTATTTATAATGTTGTGATACGAACCGAGATGCAAAAGCCAAATGGTAAGTGTGATGCTTAGACCAGGAAACTAGGGTGTGTAGTTGACGTAAATGAATGGACCCGATTAGCTTCAATTTTAGATTTCTACATAATTATATTGCCATAATATAATTTTTGAAAAACAATTACTTTAAGTGATAATGATAAATGCACATTCATTATGGAAGAAACAAACAAATTGAGCACTTGTTACTGTTTAATTAGTGAACAGATTTGGACATTATCAACTTTCTAATTTTGCTTGCAAAATATATTATATACAGATCACGTTTTGCATGAAATATCCCAAATCTCACCTATTGTAAAAATTGTGTTTTAGCATATAAACGACTGGACAAATACGTCACCAAAGTGAATAAAAGAATTATTATGTGAAAGAAAACGTTGACCCATTTGTCAACTTTCGGTTTGATTTCTTAGTTTTTCTTTACTTTTTCAGGAACACATTGGAGTATGTAGACGAGGTGTTCTTTTTGTATTTGAATATATGTATCTCTGTAAGCGTGTGTGTGTGTGTGTGTGTGTGTGTGTGTGTGTGTGTGTGTGTGTGGTCAAAATAATGGAACATACGTAAAGATCAGCACGGAAAATAATGATAAGGTTATGGCTCTTAATTGGTGAGGTGGTGCTGCTGAGGGACATGTAAAATGCTGGCAACTTTTATTCAACTAAAATCAATAAATTGGAGATTGCAGAGAGAAGAGAGCACACACACACAAGCACATACACAAACACACACACACACACACACACACACAGAGACAGACACACACACATGAACTAGATAGTGGCAAATAAGTGGATGCGATGGATTTGGGAGTGAAAAATAATACAGCAAGATCTATATTTTCTATTATATTTAGATTATAGGTTTGTTGTTATTGATTTAACGGCTAGCTTGGCAAAAATGTGGAAGAGATTGATTTTGGTTCGCAAGATAAGACTACACTTATATTTTCTATCAAGATAATAATACACCTATATTTTCTATCAACATAATAATACACCTATATTTTCTATCAAGATAATACTATACCTATATTTTCTAACAATGTAATATTACACCTATATTTTATATCAAAATTATACTACACCAATACTTTCTATCAATATAATACTACACCTATATTTTCTATCAAAATAATACTACACCTATATTGTATGTCAAGATAATACTACATCTATTATTTCTATCAATACTTATAGCTTCCCCAAATATTTTCTTTGAGCTATTATTTTGATGATATGGATAGAAATTCGAAAGTTTTCGATGGAAGACATTTATAGCGGTTGTCTATAAAATATGGGTATGAAAGTTTCCACAAAGATGGGATTGCGGTATTGTACAAAGGTGAATATAAACTGATTTTCCTTTGATCTGCTTATTTTCAAACAAGACGAATGATCTTTTACATAACAGTGCAGATGTTCGCGCTATGGTGGACTTCACTATGTTTGTCTTGAATATGGTTAAATACTGCAGTGTGTATAAAATAAATGTTAACTTATCTGTTATGTTTTGACTTCATATGGAATTGAAACCATCTCAGCAACAGTACTTTAGTTAGTTATGTAATGTCAAATTAGTGGGCAAGCATATTCACCATATATCTATTGAGTCCATGTGGCTGTTTGGATAACTTTTCTTTAATAAACGAGCCTTTGGTCGCGAAAAAATTGACCGGGTGTTTTGAAAACCTGTCTTTATGTATGTAGACGTTGTCATCACATCGCTATTTATAAATAGTTTTATTTTCATCTGAAGCGTCTGGATATTTGTTAAACATTGGTGTCACTTTGTCTGTGGCCTCCAGAACTAAAAGTGTAAGCTTTTATTCCAATTGTTCATGACATAAACATTAAATTGATGCATCCCCCCAAAAAGTATTTAAGGATGATGCCGACTAATATGTCATCTTACAATGAGGCAAAATAAAATAATTATGTTCGTAAGATATTCGACTGATTCTTTATAGTCTTTCTACGTTAATAGTATAAACACCATGTACCCTTCCTTCGTGCACTTAGTGAACACATTCTGAGAACCCTGCCGCTTGATCTTTTTCAAAGACAAGGTACTGTTACAATAAATAAGACCCCTTCTCCTGCTTCTCCACCCAAGACAAACGAACAAACAAATAAAAACAGCAGCATCACAAACAAAAGAAAACAACGAATGCAAAGCATTAGCGTATGGGGAACACTGGTTATCACATTTTAGAAAGAGCCAAGAACAATTAGCATCATAGTGGATTAGTAGTACCACCAAACACTCATGTCAAGTATACGCGCCTATAATTTCCTCCATATTTAACGACCATTTGATGACTCTATTGGCTCTATCAATGTGGTTTCTTTAACATAGCACTCCTAAAACGATTCAGAGAGACAACATCTGCTTTAGCGACGTAGTGGTAAGTAACAACCAAGATAACTTTAAAGTTAAAATATTATTATATTACAACATTATTTTTGTATTTGGTTTAGGTAGGAATTGATATTAACACTGTAAACATTGATGTGGCAGTTTTCGATTTGTCAGAATAAACTGTATATCACGGCATGGCTCTTTGGATAATGTGTGCGTGGAGTTTGTACGCATTTTGTCACTGCCCAATAATAAAGTCAATTGAATCACGTGCGAAAATACAATCACACAGTTGTAGCTCTCTGCAGATGAATGAGTTGAAATATTTGATGATTATGTTCTTTTCGTCCCATGAGGAGTGTGTTTGCCTTTGCTACAGCCGAAGGTATCTGTGAGAAGTCAGCCAGAAAATATCTTGGTAATTTGAGACAATTGATAGAGTAGGAAAAAATATAGCGAACTATTGTCCCTGCAACTTTCATAGTATTAAATTACGGCTAATAATGACAGCCACCATCTTTTTTTCTGTTGAACCAAACACACACCACGGTTGCATGTCCGTATGACCGGTGAACTCACGCGACCACAACCAAAATGGCAGACATTAAAGAGAGAATTATTCCATGCCAGAACTCTGACAAAACATAGCCCAAATAATAAAAAACATCTATGGTTTAGATGACTGTATATACTCAATGTACCGTTTCTGAACACGTATATATAAATCAATGATCCTATCTCACCTTCATGAGGTTCAAGAGAGTAACAAAACAGAGTACTATAGAGGTCTTTTCGATGTTTTATTTGCCTCCAGGGTTGCTCAATACAATGCATATTTTATGGAACGGTATTTTAATTTTCTATAAATCAGCCTGTATTAAAACAAACATGAACACTAATATTAAAGAAATAGACAACAAATAAAGAATGCACAAACTGAATTTTATTTGCGGTAGTATGTCATGAAATATGACGCGATGTCGTTGCTGATGCTGACATTTCAGTCTCCGTAATAACCTGCAAGCAGAAAAATTCATTATATATATATATATATATATATATATATATATATATATATATATATATATATATATATATATATATATATAAATTTAACCTTTTGCCTACCATTTCTATTTTTCAAATCATGATCGAAAATTGGATGACTCAGATGGCACTAATGAACCTTTGCACAGAGGTATTTCCACTACAAATCAAAATTGTTTAAATAGCCAAACAAATTAGTGACACACTTGTTTTGTATCATTACATTACTTGAGCCAATCATCACCACATCCCCGTGTTAATATATATATATATATATATATATATATATATATATATATATATATCTTTGTGTGTGTGTGTGTATGTGTGTTTGTACTTGTGTGGAAGGTGATATGTATTACCTTATTTCTAGCCTGTGCTTGGGATTATATTCTTTATCAAGGGTAGGATAATAATGAGAATAATCACTGAAACAAATAAGTTGATGCAAGCATTGAATATTTCATTACTAATTTCAATACTAGGATCTGCATTGAGTTTAATATGCATGTGTGTACGTATTAGCGTTTAAATGCATATCAGCGCATAAATGGCTGTATCGTACCATATAAATGCTGATAGCAAAATATATGTCACTATATATATACAATTACAGATGAGAAAGAAGTTTGTTTTTGATACAAGACACGTAAGCAGTAGTACAGCCGAATATATAGTCTGTTATCAAATGAGATATCTAAATATAGAAATAGACTATACTGATAGATAAGAATGAATGAACTTTGACAAAATAAATGGATATATAAATAGGTACACGTATATAAAGAAAGAACGGAAAAGAATAGGTACATACATGATAGATAATTAATTCTATAATTTTGTTACATGTACAGGGATCGACATAAAGCTAAATAGATGATTATGTAATTAAAATAATGTGGTTGCAGATAATGAAATGATAAATACAACGATAAATAGATAATGTGCTTACGTGGAAAAATTAAACTTAAAACTCCACCAAATCCACCTCCAGCTCCAAATCCACCGCCAGCTCCAATTCCACCGCCTCCTCCACCCAAACCGCCTATTCCACCGATTCCCTTCCCCGACGCGACAGGAAGAAGCAGAACGCTGCTGGTTCCAGATCCGTATCCTTTTGGGCCAAAGGGCTTGCCGCCATAACCACCACCATTGAATCCGCCTAAGATTCCGCCAAAGCCACCGCCATATCCTCCACCATAACCTCCGCCATAGCCTCCTCCGAAACCTGCACTTCCCGTACTATAACCTGCGGCATAAGCAAATGCTAATACCCCCAGGAGAGTGAGAGTTTTGAAAGATATTTTCATCATTTCTGAAAGCAATATTAAACATAGTTTAGAAATTGAAAACTCTAACATCACGTTTGTGTCTTATTTTCTTTATTTTTGATTGTTTAAATGCTGGTATTCAAATTTGTTTATGCATCTAATGTTTTAATCCTCACCAATATTTGTAAGCGACGTCCTAATTTGTTTCTTTAAATAACTAGCACCTCTTTGTAATATTGTTTTGTGTTATTTAATTAATAGCTTTGTGCAATTTGTAATGATAGTGAACTTCTTATGTCTCTTTATTCATAAAGGTATTGAATAACTAGCATGATCAAATCAGCGCTATCACGGTTCGAATTTGCCATGCGCAGTAAGTTAATGAGGGTGTCTAAACACTGGAATGCATATCAGAACCTGTTGATTGACCAAACATTGTTGATTAAATGAAAATAATACGGTCCATCTACAAAAGAGATGATCTGCTCTTTGTCTTGCTTTTGTTTTGCAATCTTGTTTGCTAATAATTTTGGACGGATTTGTCACAAATAAAGAAAGGTAAAATGTAAAATCTTGTGGAACTATTAGAAATAACAATTTAAAATGACAAGGGAAAATCCGAAAAGAACGTTCAATACTTGAAGTTTTCAGATCAAATTAAAATGTTTTATAGGTTTTTCGAGGAGCACCAACCACATAAATCAATCAATAGATGAATGTACCAAAAGCACAAGAGCAATTATGGAGTAAATTTGAAGGCAGTAAAATACCACAGGACCCATTAACGTGATAGTAATGTTCCACGAATCGAAACTAGTTTGAGGTCTTGTAAAGAGAAAACATTACCAGTCTGTTAAAACCTGATGCATATACAATGGACGCCATAACCTCCGCCAAGGCCTCCACCTCCATTACTATAACCTGCGGCATAGGCAAATGATAATACCCCTAGGAGAGAGAGACTTTTGATAGCAGATATTTTCATCATTTCTGAAACCAATATTAAATATAGTTTAAAAATTAATAAGCCAGTCATCACTTTATTCTTTTATTTGTTTTCTTTAGTTTTAATAGCTTAAATACTGGTCGTCAAATTTGTTTAGGTATCAAATACCTTTAATCCACCCATACATTTGTAAGCGACATCCTAAATTTAACCTTTAAATAACTAGAAACTCTTTGTAATATTGTTTTGTGTTATTTAATTAATTGGTTTGGGTGATTTTCATAAATAGTGAACTTCTTATGTATCTGTTTTCAAAACGGTACTGAATACCTAGAATGATGAAATCAGCGCTATCAAGGTGCGAATTGGCCATGCGCAGTAAGTTAATCAGGGTATCTAGTCACTCGAATGCATATTCTAACCACTTGATTGACCAAACGCTGTTGATTAAATGAAGGAATAAGGTCCATCTATAAAACAGGTAATCTGCTATGTGTCGTGCTTTCGTTTTGTAATCGTGTTTGCTAACATCTTGGGACGGGTTTGCCACAAATAAAGAAAGGTAAAATGTAGAATCACGTGGATTTATTAAAAAGAACAATTTAAAGAGAAAACTGGACATCCGAAACTAACGTGCAATATCTTGAAGACATCATATCAATTTAGAGTGTTGTATAGATAATTCGACCAACAACAACCACTTAAATCAAACAATATTTGAATGTATCAAAGCACAAGAGCAATTATGGATAAAATTTGAAGGCAGAATAATACCGCAGGACCCATTAACATGAACGTAACTTATCACGAATCGAAATTAGTTTCAGGTCTTGTAAAGACAAAACTTCTCTACCAAACTGGTATAACCTGAGGCATATACAATGGACTCCCTAGATTTCGCACTTCCGTACGATGCGTAGTTTCACTATTCAAGATAGATGCGATTGTTAAAGTGGCGTGTGGCACCAATATCAGCACTAATAGTTGAACTCTGTATTACTCACATCGTGTGGACACTTATTTTCAATGTTACAATTTATTTACTTCAGTATTGTGTGATGTATATGTTTTTGTCCTTTTCGACTCGTCCTGTTTCCTTGCTGACAGCAATGGCTTAGTTTGATATTCTGAGCAGATATGGAAAAGTCATCCATATATATGGATGTCAAGTTGATTTAGGCATCTAATGTAAGCGACATTCTAAATGATTTATTTAAGTAACTCGCAACTCGTTGTAATATCGTTCCGTTTTATTTAACTAATAGCTTTTGACAACTTTAATATATTGTAAACTTCTTATGTGTCCAAACAAATAAAGTTACTGAATAACTAGCATGATCGAATCAGCGATATCAAGGAACGAATTGTTCCTGCGTAGTAGGATGATTATAGTACCTAAGTACTTGAATGCAATTTCTAAACAGTTAATTGACCAAACGTTGCTGATTAAATGAAGGCATACTATACCATCTGCGATCATGTTTGCTAACAACTTGGAATAGGTTTGTCACAGTTAAAGAAAGGTAAAATGAAGAATGTTGTAGAGCTTTTAAAATAACAATTAAAAGAGGCAACGGAACATCCGAGATTAATGTGCAATATCTTAAAGTCATTATATCAATTAGGGATATTGTATATATTATTCGACAAACATCAACCTCTTATATTAGAGAAAATTTGAATGTGACAAAAGCACAAGAGCATTAAAGGTGTAAATTTGAAGGCGGATAAATACCACATGATCCACTAACATGAAGGTAATTTGTCACGAATCGAAACTAGCTACACGTCTTGTAAAGAAAAAACTTCTCTACCAATCTGGTAAAAACATGATGTATATACAATGGACCCCATACATTTCGCTCTTCAGTAATGTACGTAGTTTCACTGTTCAAGAGATAATCAATTGTTAACAGTGACTTGAGGTACCAATAGCAGCACTAATTGGTGAACTATGTATTACTCACATAGTGTGGACACTTAATTTCACCATTAAAATTTACTTACTTCAATATTGTTTGATGAATTAGGTTTTGTCCTTTTCGATTCGTCTTGTTTCCTTCCTGACAGCAAGTGCCTAGTTGGATGTTCTGAGCAGATATGAAAAAGTCATCCATATATATACATAAATAAAAAGGCATGACAAAACAACATATATGAAGGAATGTTGCTTTTGGTTCATGCAGTGAAAATGCACCTATGTCTACTTCCGAACATGAGACCGCATTCCTTATTTTACCGTAAGTATTAAAATCAGTGCAGATGTCTAATATGGACATAAATCAAAATCCAAATGCTACGGTATGTGTCATATGTTTGGATCTACGTTTCCACCTGTCCTTTTTCAGTATTAATGACATATTTTGACGTCTATTATGGCTCATAAAGTTTGGATTTAAACTTATTAATGTGTTAACACACGATTTTGTTTAACATAAATAAAATGAAGTATACAAATATTAATGTTTGTTAATGTAACGGCTCATTACTGTGACCTTAAATCTGGGATCAATTTGAATTTAAAGTATTTAACAGCATTAATGATGATCGGTAGTGAAATGGATTTTTAACATTTGGAAACAAGATTTTGTATAGATACGTGTCTGTACGATCGAAAACCTTTTAAAAACCTACACGTTTTTGTCCCTGTCTTTGGACTACGCACAGTTGTATCGTTAAATGCATGTGAAGGACATTGCCAAAAATATCATAGAAAAAACGTAAACCATCATGAATGGACCGTAAAATAATATATTCAAAAGTATTGTAAAAAATCTTAATTTGCACAGGATAAAAATTAAAAAAAGCTTGTATCAAGTAAACAATGAAAAAAACGGTATGTAGACGAATTATGTTTTATGTGACGCAATTATTGAGATCACGTCGGGTTATGTCACACCGTAAATCACTGAGGAATTTACAACAGTCTCGTGTACGTTTTATTGACGTTATTACGTTATTTCACCAAAGTATTACTCAAATTACCTTATAGAACATTTTGTCAAAGTCAAACATGTAAGGAGACCATGGAATACAGTGACCAATATTGTCCTCCGAAAATGCATTTATTCGTTTGACTTAGCGGATTGAAATATCTTGTCTTTGTCCAAATTAATGAATAAATTCACGGATTAGGAACACATAACATTTCGTCTCTTCAATTAAGTAATTGTTATGTCATTTATAATACTATTCTCTCAGTACTTTAATAATAGTAAACTGATGAAACCTGGAAGAAAAAAAGAAAAAAGCGACGTGGAGAAAACCGCTTAGGAGGGTAATATGATTCAGATCCCACCCCTCCGAATGTTGCAAGTGAGAAGAAGGAAAACAATAATTATGATTCTCAATCAGTCACCTGGTGGTCAGTAACCACACTATTAACAGTATCCAACCCATTATTCATCCCGCAGCTAAGACCACACCGCATTATTATCAGCTTCGGTCTCCGCTACCCACCCCTAACAGTGCTTATGGATTAAATTATAGGGGAATGTACACATACACCACCAGCAAGACAAGACGAGCAGGTGATCAAAAATCCACTTGAGTAGATTCTATAGAAGTTGTCTACAATGAAAAAAGATCAAAGAAATTATATAACATTGAGCTGAAGGTGGACATAAAGTATTGCACAGTTTCTGTAATTGACAATAGAGTTAGTGTCATTGAAGAAATCCGTCAGTTCAATTCTAACACAGTGGAGGACATAATAAAGTTTAGGCTACCTTAGTTAGGACATTACGCAAATTAATGAGAATGATCCGGTAGTGAAATATGTGACTCAGTGCAGTGCTTTGTATATAGTCCAGTCTCTGAATAAATGCCAGTTAACCCATTACAATATTTTCACCGTTAATTAATCTTTGAATGTACTTCAGAATAAAATATGATTTACGTTTATTTTGACACAATGGAAAGTTCATTACTGTGAAACAAGTGCAGATAATCTAGAGTAAGATTACTTGTGACATGGTTGCAGATAAAGGTCAGTTCAAATGTTTCACAACAAATGGAGAAGCACAATTGGTTATGTCTTTGCTACTGAGAATAATGTCTCAGTCTTTACAACCTTCAGAGTACATAACTTTACAGAAGTTTCAAATCATATTCATTTGTCCTTCTCGTTAAAAACCGCAATTAGGCGTCAGAAATGTATGACATCTACAGTGCATGAACATATATTGAATCCAGAGTTTAAAATAGGTACCCTTGTCTTTATACAATACATTGGGAAATTGGAAGAACACTGTAATAGTAGTACAAATAGACCAAAATTCAGTGGATGAAAGGATGAGACTTTTACGCTCTTTATTAACAAAAATGCAAATAGATATTTTGAAGGGAAAGAAACGGTACATTTATAGTATGGTAAATGTAATGTTATAGACAACGCCTGTTGGGTTCATTGTGAATGCGGATAAAAAGGTAACTATATGAACGTGCTTTAAATAATTATAATTCTTTCAAATCCGATGTAAATAGAGGAAAATAACGAATATAATAGGTTCAACCGAATGCACATATTACAATAGATTAAGAGTGAATGATTTATGAAAAGGAGAGCCACACTATGTTTTGAATATTTCTGAACAGTTATTTTTATGAACATTTTAAGAAACCGGGACCAGCATTACCAGACCATAATACTAGTCAGTTAGAGCAGAGTATAGAAATGCAAGACGATGGTATAACTGATATTTTAAGTGAACCGATATTTGCAGAATTTAGCTCAGATGTACACATTTAAACAATAAAAATATAAAAATGCACAAGGTCTAGACACAATTTTGAATGAATGCATTGAGTCATGTCCACGTTTATCTATCTTTTTAAAATGACATTTAGGACCGGCGGTATTTTTCCATCAAATTTGTTCAAGGGTCTTATCATACCAATGTTCGAAGCAATTGGTCCGTACGTATCAAATAATTACGGAGATATAATCTTTCACATCTGCACAGAAAACGTTTTTAATAGAATATTAACTCAAAGACTGCCTTCTTGGCAATTAAATAATATATTAATACTGCATAATTTGGTTTAAGAATAGTAGTACTGTAAATGCCATCTTTATAATAATTTATTTTTAAATAAAAGCTAATCCACGAAAATATTTTCTGCGACTTTATCAAATTTCAGAAACGTTTGATCATGTGGAAAGGAAAAGTATATGAAAGAAACTGGTACTATGCGGAGTGATTTTGAATTACTTCACGACATTAAGATCTACTTCAAGTTCACTGCAGTAATATGTATATCATGTCAATTCATACTAAGACTACTTTGAGTGTTCACTTGGGCTTCTTCAGGGAGGCAGCCTGGTACCATTCTACATTACAATGATAGGAAAACTGCATTAAAATCAAATATAGAGGCCGGTATCATTTTAGAAGAAATAATTTTATACCTTTTATTGTTGATGATAGGGTGATATTTTCAGATACATCATGCGGTATACAATGATTCTTAAATAATTTACATGCATATTGCATAAGATGGAATATATTTGTTAATATTAATAGAACAAAAGTAACTATTTTTAACAAAAGAGTAAGAAGTATAGGCGTTTCATTTAAAGGAAGGTCGTGTATTTTTAGACAATGTGAATAATTGTAACTATTTAGTACTTATGTTTAACTATAGAGGGCTCTTTTCGGTGTGCTACAGAGAATATTACTGGAATACGGCATAAAAGGAAATGTGAACTTAGTGGAAACAATTGCGATCGAAGATGAATATCACTTTGACTTAGTATGTCCTTTATACGTCTCACTCATACATACTAAATTGATTCTTATTATTATTAGACTCCAATCCTGTACAAAATAATACAATTACTTAAATGTGATGATTTATCGGCTGTAAAATCCTTCGTTAAATATATGTCTAATGTATTCCACTAAGAGTATATTGTTGTGTGGTCATCACTTTCTGTCTCTCTGTATGTCTGTATATCTCTCTCGTATAGATGTGTGTACGCATGTTTCTATCGCTATTATTCGCTCATCTGTTCATACATGTATGCAACAGCATATTGTAGATGAATTATGTACTTTAATGACTATACGCTTTTTTCGATGCTTCAAATGAATTCAAGAAATATTCTGTCCTGGTTGAAACACACAAAAGGGTACATTTGACGGGCATTCTTGTCTAATGTCCGTTCCTTAAGTATCTTGCTGGTGTTTACACATGGGTGAGGTCGGATAGGTATGCTGGACTAGAGTCCGACAGTGAAATGTAACAATGAGAACAATTTTTGTGTTTGATTCTGGATCGAACGGATAGCCAGTATAGGGTACAGAGCAATGGGGAGGTGTGCTCTGATCGTGGTACTCTAAGTATGATCCGAGCAGCTGTGTTTTGAACATTTTGAAGTTTCTGGAGCAGATATTGAGATGAACTAGACATAATTGAGTTACAATAGTCCAGTCTTGAAAGTACTAATGAACACACAAGTCTTTTAGTGGCTACAACTGAAATATATTTGCGGATTGAGCTGATGCGTCTCAGCTCAAGATATGCAGCCTTGCATGTGTTCATGACATGTTGGTGCAATGTGAGAGTACTGTCCAGAGTAACACTTAGGTTTCGTACTGATTGTGTGAATTTAACGTTGGTGTTGCTGATATTTATTGTTTGAGGTAAAGGATGTGAATGAGAAAGTCTTTGTGTTGTGATCAGAATGGCCTCAGTTTTATCATCATTCATTGGCAGCTTGTTACATGTCATCCATGATTTCACATCAGTAATGCACCTTTCTACACCTTGGATGGTAGCATCAACTTTAGTTGGGTGGCTAGATTTGTATATTTGGGTGTCATCAGCGTACAATTGGTGAGACACTGGATGATGATCTATGACACTTGAGAGCGACTGAGTGTACAGAATGAAGTGAACAAGTCCAACAACAGACCCCTGTGGAACACCACAACATAGATCAACTGGGATGGAGTGTATTATATTTGCAGATACAATTTGTGTCCTGTTGACCAAGTAGGACTTGAACCACAGTAAGGCTGTATCATGAATGCCAAATATATGCTGGATACAGTGAAGTAATATATCATGGTTATTGTGTCTTATGCTGCAGGCAAATCAACGAGGGTGAGAACTGTAATCGTTCCGCTATCCAACGCAGAGAGAATGTCATTAACTACTTTTAAAAGAGTAGTTTCAGTATTGTGGCAATGGCGATATGCAGATTGTACATTGCTAAAAAGACTTTTCGAATGTAGATGAGATACAAGCTGGGATAGAAGAACCTTTTCTAAGATTTTGTATCTGAATGGGAAATTAGAAACTGGGCGGTAGTTCTTTAAATCGTTATAGTCTAGTGTTGGTTTCTTCAGCAGAGGCTTTACAATGGCAGTTTTGAAAAATGATGGGAATTCCCCGGATGAGAGAGAGGTATTAATAACATCAGTTAGTGAAGGCAATACTGGATCTAAGCACTCAAGCAGCAGTGTTGTTGGAATATACCTGTAATGTCTATTAAAGTAACATTAATATCATGAAAATGCGGGGAAGAGGGGATCACCTACGTTTTTGGAACGCTTTACTTCAACCGCTTTTAAAATATTTTATTTAAAGAAATAATTGAGTTCTCTTAATCATATACGGATACAAAGAGATACAATGTGATTAATCTGCAAATACATTACAATGGGAAAAGTAATACTGTTCCAAATATCTCGATATTTTAAGAGATAAAAACACACACAACCTAATTACGAGTACGCTACGCAAGGCTACATTAAAACAGGAATAAAGTAATATATATGTGGCTAAATAATGTCAGCTGCTAGATGGCATGATGTAAACAATCTATATGGGGTGGTGCCAATAAAAAGAAATCCATTATTTGTAGTTACATTATTGCCACTTGCTTACCAGAGCTAAAGGAAACAGATAATGCAAGCCTTTGACTGGGATTTCATTGTTGAGATGTCAACACCGATTATTCATCCAGCGTTCGTTCATCCAGCGTTCGCTACTCATAGGACGCAGATTGGCAGATTCCGGTACTGGAGTATGTGGGGTGATTTGCGAAGAAAGCCTTGTCAATGTGGAAAAAAAAAATCAGATACTTCGAAAAGAAACCGAGGCATGGTAGGAACGAAAAATTTAGGGTAATCATAAGGAGGGTCATCAGGACAGAAAAGGAGACAAAAGGATACATGAAAGGCCTTGATATGAACAGTGTTTACGCGCAGTAGACCATAAATACGGTACAATGTATGCATATGGCCCTTGGTGAATAACGCATTGTATGGAATTCGAATTGCACAATAAATATAATGCGTTTAGTGGGTATGTAATATGTGCGGGAAGAAAGATCAACCCATTAATGATTATTTATAAAGAAAGCCGCTGACAAAAGTAAAGAGTAAAGTACGCGGATTGAACAAATACATTGATTTTTTATACAGACATGCAGTTTGATTAGAATACGACAGGTTAGTAAAGTCAAGGCGGAATATCAAAATCATAATAGTGTCAGTGTTTCTTCTCATACTAAGTAGTCCTAACAAAGTGCTCACACTCATTTTTGCAGGCCCATTAAAATCAGGTATATACGGTACGTTGATTGTAAAGCGAATCAGAAACATGAGTTGATTGAGTTCATATCTGTAAAATGTGGTTAAAATTATTTTTTTTAAATCAAGATTGCATGTTACATCTGAGTAAATGAATATTGGTGTTACAGATGATAAGAAGACTAATATAGTTAGGAAAGATATACCCGTCTTTGAAAATTATCGACAACAATCCTACATTTTATGAATATATATGTATATGGGTTCGGACTAATCTGACCTTAGATAGCAGGAAAACAAGCGAAAATTAAAAATACAGTACATTCATTTTAAGTAGTTGTTTATATCTGAAGGATCTTACATATTTCAACTTTCGGTGTGATTTCTTAGATTGTCTTTACTTTCGCACGAAACAAAGAAACAGGCAATGAAAACACATTGGTGTATGTAAATGAGATGTTCTTGTTTTATTTGTGAGTGTGTGTATCTGTGTATGAGTGTGTGCGTGTGTGGGTGTGCGGTCAAAGCATGGATCATACGTAAGGATCAGCACGAGAAAAATGTTACGGTTATGGCTCATGCTTGGTCAGGTGGTGATGCTGAGGGACATTTAAATGCTGGCCATTTTGTTTCAATTAAAAACAATAAACTGGAGATTGCAAAAGAGAACACACATACACACACATAATTAACTAGTTATCTTGGCACATAAGTATAAGCGATGAATGTGGGGTGAAACATAATACTGCCATTACTATATTCTCTATTATATTTCAATTATAGCTTTGCTGTTCATGATTTAACGGCTAGCTTGACACAAATGTTGAAGAGATTGATTTTGGTTTGCAAGATAATACCACACCTATATTTTCTATCAAGGTAATAATACACCTATATTTTATATCAAGATAATACTACACCTATATTTTATATCAAGATAATATTGCACCTATATTTTCCATCAAGATAATACTACACCTGTATTTTCTATCAAGATAATATGACACCTACATTTTCTATCAAGATAATATTACACCTGTATTTTCTTTCAAGATAATATTACACCTATGTTTTCTATCAAGATAATATTACACCTATGTTGTCTATCAAGGTAATAATACACCTATATTTTATATCAAGATAATATTACACCTATATTGTCTATCAAGATAATACTACACCTATATTTTCTATCAAGATAATATTACACCTATGTTTTCTATCAAGGTAATAATACACCTATATTTTATATCAAGATAATACTACACCTATATTTTCTATAAATACTTAATTATAGCTTCCTTGCTTGTTTTCTTTGAGTTATCATTTTCATGATATGGATAGAAATTCGAAGCGTTCGATGGAAGACCTCTATTGCTGCTGGCTATAAAGTATGGGTATCGAAGTCCCTATAAAGATGGGCTTGCAGTATAGTACAAAGGTGAATATGAACTGCTGTTTCTTTGATCTGCTTATTTTCAAACAAGACGAATGCCCTTTTGCATAAAAGTGCAGATGTTCACACTATGATGAACTTCACTACGTCTGTCTTAAATATGGTTAAATACAGCAGGAGGTATAAATGAAATGTTATCTGTTATTTTCTCACTTCATATGGAAATGAAACCATCTCTGCAAAAGTACTTTATTTAGTCGGTTACATTTTATATCAATGGCAATCATATTCACCATATATATATATATATATATATATATATATATATATATATATATATATATATATATATATATATATATATATATATATATATATACGTACATACAATATATATATTGAGTTAATCTGGTTGTTTGGAAACCCTTTTTGTAATAAGCGATCCTTTGCTCGTGAAAACATTAACCGGTTGTCTTGAAAACCTGTCTTTATGTATGTAGACGTTGTTATCAAAACGCTATTTAGACATAATTCTATTTTCATCTAAATCATCTGGAGATTTGTTAAACATTGGTCTCACTTGCCTATAGCCTCCTAAACTAAAAAAGGTAAGCTTTTATTCCACTAAAAAGTGACATAAGCCTTAAATTGATGCATCCCCCAAATAAAAGTATTCATTGATAATGTTGACTATTATCCCTGTTACAATGAGCAAAAATGTAATTGTGTTCCTAAGTTATTCGAACGAACCCGATTCCACCTTGTTAAATTATAATATTGATAACCTAATCATCAGATGCTTTGCAGAAGGCATTGTGTTTACCCAGATAAATGGGATGACTATTGCAGAACGTTTTCTAGTGGTCTACTCACTGAACATGTGCCATTGTAGGTATTCGTCATAGTATGCATTTTATCATTTACCGCATGCATCATTATTTGATGTTTAGAATCGAACGTTTTGAATCAGGGATGCTATGTAACAAATATACATGACTTAAAAACAGCAAAGTAGGTATATTTGTGCCACTACGTTGTAGAGTGATCCATAGTTCTAGCGTACCTCCTGTACAAAACCTCAGTTTCAAAATTAAACCTCATCAACAAGAAACAATAATTGATCAATGAAAAATAAAGATGCTAAAATGAATTTTCAACGTGAAGTTTTATGATTCCTTGGTTTCTTTTCTGGTAGAAATAAATAACACCCACTCTTCCGCTACCCCATCCCAGACAAAAAAGACAACCAACTAATACCAACAGCATCAGAAACTAAACAAAGCAATGAAAAACAAACATTAGCGTATGGAGAACACTGGTTATCACATTTAACAAAGAGCCCAGATCAATGAGCATCATAGTGGATTAGTAGTACAACCAACGATCATGTCAAATGCAGGCGGCTAATATTTTCCTCCAGATTGAATGACAATTTGATGACCGTATTGGCTCTATCACTGTGGTTTTTTAACGTAGCACTCCTAAACCGAGTCAGAGTGACAACACCTGCTTTAGTGACGCAGTGCTAAGTAACAACCAACATACCTTTAAAGTTAAAATATTATTGTATTAAATAATTTATATTTACTTGGCTTACGTTGGAATTGATAGTAACACGGTAGACTTGACCACAGTGATGTGGCAGTTTTCGATATGTCAGTCTAAACTGTATATTACGGCATGGCTCATTGGATATTGTGTGCATGGAGTTTGTATGCACGTTATCACTGCTAAATTATCACGTCAGTTGAAACACATCCAAAAAAAAAAAAATAAAAAAATTCAATCACACATTTATAGCTCTCTGCAGAAGAATACGTTGCGAGATTGTATGATTATGTTTTATTCGTCCCGGGTGTGTGTGCTACAGCTAAAGGTATCTGTTTATATCAAGGAACAGTCAGCTAGAAAACATCTTGTTAATGTGAGACAATGGATATAGTAGGAACAAATATGGATATTATTGTCCCTAAACCTTTCATCGTAGAAATATTACGGTTAATAATGATAGCCACCATCTTTCGTTTGTTGAACAGAATATTTACCATGATGCATTTCCCTATGACCTGTGAACCCACGCGAACACAACCAAAATTTCAGACAAGACATTAAAGTGAGAATTATTCAATGTCAGAACTCTGACAAAATATAGCCCAAATAATATAAACAAAAATGGTTTACATGACTGAATATACTCAATTCACCGTTACTGAACACGTATATTATGGTCAATCATCCTATCTTACCTTCATGAGGTTCAATGAAAACAACAGTCCGGTAACAGGATGGAGTTCTATACGGGTGTTTTCGATTCTTGAATTGCTTCCAACGTTGTTTAATACTATACATATTTTACGGAACGGTATTGTACAATTTTCTATAAATCAGCATGTAATAAAACAAACATGAACACTAATATTTAAAAAGCCAACAAATAAAGAATGCACAAACTGATTTTTATTTGCAGTAGTATGACATGAAATGTGAGGCGAGGTCGTTGATGATGCGGGTCCTTCGACATTACAGAACTACAATGTCAGTCTACTTAATAACCTGCAAGCATAAAAAGAGAGTACCTGATGAAATAACTATGCATTCATTCACTCAAATAATGAAATATAATTAAAGGCGTAAATATCATTAAGAAAAACCTGACTAAAAAACCATATTTTCGCAGTATTTTCGTTTTTTCATTTAGGGAAGATATTATAATACATGTCGGATTTGCGTTGTACACACACACAGGATTTGCGTTGTACACACACACACACACACACACACACACAACTATATATATATATATATATATATATATATATATATATATATATATATATATATATATATATATATATATATATATATATGCGTTCATAGCGTTCTTCAAATTTAGAAATTATCTGGTAATGGAAAATCGGTGCTGAGAATATATTTTTCAAACCAAATAATGCGCGATTTATTTGGTACATGGGAATCTGATTTGTATTCACGGGTCTTATTGTTAGTGTGAAATAGTTTTGTAGCATGGACCCTATCACGTTTATTAATACAAGGAATTCTCAGATCACGTGTACGTGTCTTGGAATTTTAGATTGGAATCAGTCAGTGTGTTGGGCATTCGGATGATATTTGGATCATACTTCGTATGAATAATCGATATATTGGGTGGAAATGCGAACTGATAAAGCATACGATTGTAAAGTAAGAAGCACACCCAAGCTGTAAAATTAAAGTCTCGTGAAAGAGTCGTTTTTATCGTTATTCCACGAAAAGCATTGTGCTAGCGACGCCTTTGACAACTTGTAATTGACATCGAGTGCTGTCTTATGTCATTGGAAATATTGTAAACTACCAGGTATGTTCAACAATTTTCATTCTTCGCTCGGTTTTTTGCTTACGCTTACATAACCTGCTGATTCAAAGTGTATTATAGTAATCCAGTAAACATTTTGCCACTGTATTATATTGATAAAGAATCATTTTAGCTGGTTACGTTCCATATGAAAATTACTATACAAAGTTCATCGTAGTCTAAATTTTATTTTCATGTGACATTAGGTTACCTAAGTATATGAAATTCAAGTATAGATGGCAAATTTATTTTAAGGTATGTATTTTGAAAGAACACGTATTCATATAAAGTATTTCGTCAGATAGCAACACTTCAAGATCGAAAAATGGATGATTGAAATGGCAGGGATCAAACTTCAATCAGACGTATTTCCACTAGAAATCATTTTTTTAAAGAAAATAGCCACAACAATTATGGACACATTTACGGTATCATTACATTAATTGAGCCAATCATCTGAGACTGTTTCTGAAAAAATAATGAATTAAATATTATATTTCGTGGAGATTTGCAAAACAGTCAAAAGTGCTACATGTAATCAATAGAAGGCAGAGTTGAAGCCGAAAGAGGAAATAAAATGTTTACTGAGTTCAGCCCATCATGACATAACAAGAATGCGAGGTTCGACATGTCCATAAAAGCCTTTTTCACTAATTCCTTCCGTTTCATTCAAATGATACAATATTCGGAAATGTGATATAATATATGCTGATTATGTTTGTATATGTCGAACTACTTTTAGTGCACATATACATAGGATAATCATGGTGAATATCACCTTTAAAATATTACACTGCATTTGAACAGAATTGCAGAAAGACGAAGGAAATGAATAATATTAGTTGCATGCCGCCTTTCAAATTACCTGCGAGATTCAACAGTTATATCCCCAAGATATTAATGCACAAATTATATATATAAAAATGTGTGTATGTGTGTGTGCGTGGGTGGGTGATATGTATTACCTTACTTCTAGCCTCCGTTTGGGATTATATTCGTTATCAGGGGTAGGATAATAATGAGAATAATCACTGAAAGAAACAAATTTATGAAAGCATTGAATATTTACCTTACTAATTTAAAACCTAAGGTCTACACTGAGTTTAATATGCATGTATGCACGTATTAGCGTTTAAATGCATCTTATTACAATAATGGCTCTATGGTGCCAATTAAATGCTGAGAAATAAAACTTGAGAAAACAAAATTACATTTACCTTCAAAACAGTTGGTTTTTATGCCTTTATTTTAGAGCCATTTGAAAGGTAACACAACATAATACACTTTCAACAGAAAAGAAAAGAGAAAAAAAGAAAACTAGCAAATAAAGTATCAGCCATGTCAACCTCTGTAGTCAAACTATTAAAATAAGCTATGTTAATGTGCCCATAATTTAATTTAAGGAGTTGAAACATAACATGCAGCAGTTTCAAAGGTAGCAGGATGTATATAATGCTTCTGACAAAATCTCTGCAAGAATCTATAAATAAAGATCCTATTATAGAAATGGAAGGAGACAGACTCAAAGATGCTAGACTGAATCCAATGCTGACTGCTAAATATATGTCACTATATAGATACAAATTCAGATGAGAAAGAAGTTTTTCTTTGGTATAAGACACGTAAGCAGTAGTACAGTCAAATATATAGTCGGATTTGAAAAGAAATATCTAACTATAGAGATTCACTATACTGATATATAAGAATGAACGGAAAAGGAAAATATAACATGATAGATAATAAATTTTATAAATTTTGATGGATACAAGGATGGGGATATAACGAAAGCTAAATAGATTGTATGGTAATTTAAAGAATAGGAATGCACATAATGAAATTACAAATACAATGATAAATATATATTGTGCTTACGTGGAAAAATTAAACTTAGAATGCCACCAAATCCACCGCCACCCCCAAATCCACCGCCACCTCCAAATCCACCGCCACCCCCAAATCCTGCGCCTCCTCCACCAAAACCGCCAATTCCACCGATTCCCTTCCCAGACGCGACAGGAAGAAGCAGAACGCTGCTGGCGCCAGATCCGTATCCTTTTTGGCCAAAGGAGTTGCCGCCATAACCACCACCACTGAATCCGCCTAAGCCTCCACCATAGCCTCCGCCATAGCCTCCACCATAACCTCCGCCATAGCCTCCTCCAAAACCTCCACTTCCCGAACTATAACCTGCGGCATAAGCAAATGCTAATACCCCCAGGAGAGCGAGAGTTTTTAAAGATATTTTCATCATTTCTGAAAGCAATATTAAAAGTAATTTAGAAATTGAAAACTATGTCGTCACGTTTTTGTCTTATTTTCTTTATTTTTAATTGTTTAAATGCTGGTATTCAAATTTATTTATGCATCTAATGTTTTAATCCTCACCAATATTTGTAAGCGACATCCTAATTTGTTTCTTTAAATAACTAGCACCTCTTTGTAATATTGTTTTGTGTTATTTAATTAATAGCTTTGTGCAATTTGTAATGATAGTGAACTTCTTATGTCTCTTTATTCATAAAGGTATTGAATAACTAGCATGATCAAATCAGCGCTATCACGGTTCGAATTTGCCATGCGCAGTAAGTTAATGAGGGTGTCTAAACACTGGAATGCATATCAGAACCCGTTGATTGACCAAACATTGTTGAAAAAATGAAAGTAATACGGTCCATCTACAAAAGAGATAATCTGCTGTTTGTCATGCTTTAGTTTTGCAGTCCTGTTTGCTAACAATTTTGGACGGATTTGTCACAAATAAAGAAAGGTAAAATCTAAAATCTTGTGGAATAATTAGAAAGAACAATTTAAAGACATAAGGGAATATCCGAAAAGAACGTTCAATACTTGAAGTTATCAGATCAAATTGGAATGTTTTATAGATTTTTCGAGAAGCATCAACCACATAAATCAATCAATATTTGAATGTATCAAAAGCACAAGAGCAATTATGGAGTAAATTTGAAGGCAGTAAAATACCACAGGACCCATTACGTGAAAGTAATTTACCACGAATCGAAATTAGGTTGAGGTCTTGTAAAGAGAAAACTTTACCAGTCTGTTAAAACCTGATGCATATACAATGGACGCAATAGATTTCGCACTTTCGTAATATGCGTTGTTTCACTTTTCAAAAGAGGAGCGACAGTGAAGTGAGATACCAATAGCAGACTATAGTGTGGATACTTAATTTTAAACGTTAACACTTACTTGAGTGACGAATAAGTTTTTGTTCTTTTTGAGTCGTCCTGTTTCTATGCTGACAACAAAGGCCTAGTTTGATGTTCTGAGCAGATATGAGAAAATCATCCATATATATATATATATATATATATATATATATATATATATATATATATATATATATATATATATATATATATATATATATATATATATATCACATGTATATGAATGTCATGTTTGTGTAGGCATCTAATTTAAGTGTGTAAGTGACATTCTAAATTATTTCTTTAAATAACTAGTAATATTGATTTGTTTTATTTAATTAATATCTTTTGGCAATTTTAATAGATAGTAAACTTCTTATGTCTCCATATTAATACATTTACTTAATAACTAGCATGATCGAATCAGCGATAGCAAGGAACGAATTGACCGTGCGCAGAAGGCTAATGAGATTATGTAAGTACTTGAATGCATATTCGAACCGATCAATTGATCAAATTTTGTTGATTAAATGAAAGAATACAATACCATCTACAATAAAGACAATCTGCTCTTTGTCGTGCCTTTGCTTTGCCATCCTGTTTGTCAACAACTTGGGACAGGTTTGGCACAATTAAAGAAAAATGAAATGAAGAATGTTGTGCAGCTACAAAAGGAACCATTTAGAGAGACATCTGAGCATCCGAAAATGATGTGCAATATCTTTCAGTCATCATATCACTTTAGAATGTTGCATAGATTATTCGACAAACACCAAACTCTTAAATTATACAAAATGTGAATGTGACACAAGCGCAAGAGCAATTATGGGCGAAATGTGAATGCATTTAAATACCAGATGGCCCACGAACATGAACGTAATTTACCACGAATCGAAATTAGTTAGACCTCTTGTAAAGATAAAATGTCTCTACCAATCTGGTTATACCTGAGGCGTATACAAAGGACGCGATATATTTCGCACTTCAGTACTAGGCGTAGTTTTACTGATCAAGAGTGAAGCGATTGTTAACAGTTACGTAAGGTACCAGTTGCAGCAATAATAGTTGAACTATGTATTACTCACATAGTGTGGACACCTATTTTCAACGATAAAATTAACTTACTTCAGTATTGTGTGATGAACCAGTTTTTGTCCTTTTCGAGTCGTCCTGTTTCTTTGCTGACAGCTAAGACCTATTTGGATGTCCTGAGCAGATATCAATAAGGCATCCCTATATATACATAAATAAAAAGGAATGTCAAAACGACATTTAGGAAAGAATGTTGTTTTCGGTTCAGGCAGTTAAACTGCACCTTTGTTTTTACTTCCGAACATGAGACGGCATTCCTTATTATGCCGTAAGGATTAAAATCAGTGTAGATGTCTAATTTGGACATAAATCAAAATCCAAATGCTCCGACGTGTGTCAGATGTCTCGATTTACGTTTCCACCTGTTCTTTTTCAGTATTAATTATATATTTGATGTCTCTTATGGCTCGTAAAAGTTGGATTTAAACTTAATAAAGTGTTAGCACACGATTTTGTTTAACATGTATGAAATGAAGGATACAAATATAACATTTTAGTTAATGTAACATTTCATTTTTGTGACTTTAAATCTTCGTTCCATCTGAATTTAGAGTATTTAACATTATTAAGGTTGATCGGTATTGATATGAGTGTTTAACATTTGGATATAAATAATATTTTGTATATATAAGTGTTTGTTCGATCGAAAATTATTTAAAAAGCTTTCACTGTACTACACACAGCTGAATAGTTGTATGCATGTGAAGGACATTACATAGAACAGTATGGAAAATCATACACTATCATGAATTGCGCGTAAAATAATAGATTCATAAGTATTTAAAAATGTCATAATTTGCAAAGATTAAAAAGTATAGGCTCTTTGATCAAATACATTAAGAAAACATTGTGTAGATGAATGAGTTTTTATGTGACGCCTTCATTGAGATCAGGTATGTTATGGCATTCCGTAAATCATTGAAGAAGTCACAACGGTCTCGTGTATGTTTTGTTGACTTTATTACATTCTTTCACAGAAGTATTATTGCAAGTAACCTGTCGAAAAGTTTGTCAAATTCAAACATGTAAGGACTCCAAGAAGCCAGCGACCAATATTATCTCCTGAAGAGGTATTAGGTAATTGATTTGTCGGTAAAAAAATACCTTTGTGTTGTCCAACTTTATGCATAAACTCACAGGGGAGCATCATATCACATTTCCCCTGTACAGGTAAGTAAGTAATAGTACATTGTTAGCTATTATCATCGCACGAATCCTGAAGAAAAACTCAAGGCCATCTGGAGAAAACCGCTCTGAATGGCAACACGTGTCAGATTGCACCATCACTACCTAGAGTTTTGCCAGTGAGGTACAGGAGAGGACTGTAGTTATGCTTCACAGTCAGTCACCTAATGGTTATTAATCACACGATTCACAGTTTTCTCAGTATTCACAAATATCCCAGCCAGTGTATATCCCACACCTGGAATATCCACACATTACCATCACCCACCCCATCTCGTATTTATTTATTAAACTATAAGTGGATTGTGCACATACACTACTGCAAAAACTAAGGTGAGTAGGGAAGTGGTAATATACCTGAGCAGATGTTATAGAAATTGTATAGAATGGAAGAAATATCAAAGGAACTATATAATACTGAGCTAAATAAAGGTGGACATAACCCAATGTACAGTTTCTGCAATCGGCAACATAGTTAGAATGTCGTCAGTTCGATCCTAATACACTGAAGGACATGCGAAATATCAGGCTACCATAGTTAGGACATGAAGCAGAAGATCAAAGCCCCCAATAGCCAATTATGCCATCAGGTCATGCGGGAGAATTTGCTGTTTTTAATATGCCTGAAGAAAAATAGACAAACTTCGTGGACAAGGTTCTGTTATTATGCGAAACAAATATGAAGGTCCAAAACGCACAAGCAGCAATAAATTACAGCTGGCGCAATGACTTGGAAATTTCACATTGAGAAAGTTTCTTCCTATGGTTTTAAAGTTTGCATACTTTCAGGATGGAGAAATGTTGGGTAAAATATGCTGATCATCCGTTTCAGTACCCACGAATGTAGTTCTAGTATATCTTTAGATCATTTTTTATACTCTCTCCTTTTGACGGCGATACAAGTGTTAAATTTAGGCATTATTAGTATTCTTTTGATGTTAATTGTTGATTCTATAGAATTTGGGCATTATGATATTGTTGTCTGTGTGTATGTCGGCGACAATGCACATTTAGTAATGTCATTGATGATGTTTCGGGAATTAAATATGTAACCCAATGCACGGTGCTTTGTCTATAGTCCAGTCTCGGAAAACACACCGGATACCCCATGGCAGGAATTTCATCGTGAATTCATCTTTGAATGTATTTTAGAGTAAGACATAATGCAAAGTTCATTACTGAGAAACAGATGTAGAGAATATATTGTAAAATTAATTGTGACCTGATTCAAATAAAACAAGTACAATTGATTATGTCTTGGCTAATGATAATAATTTCTCCTTCTTTAAGAACCTTAGGTAAATAGCTTTACAGAAGTTTAGCTTTACAGAAGTTTCAAATCAGTTTCAGTAAATTGCCCGTCTCGTTAAAAACCGCGAATTAATCGTGCAAAGCAAATGAAAAATGTCATGCTTCAAACTAAATGCTACAAAATGAATGGAATCCAAGTTTTAAAATCGCTTTCTTTGTCTTTATATAATAAGAAATTGGGAAATTGGAAGAACACTTTAATGGTAGTACTATTGAACTCAAATACTTGTACTCAATCGATGAAAAGCTAGGCATTTTCGTACGTTATTACCAAACACAAAATAGATATAGTGAAGGAAACAAAAACCTGTACATTTTAATGATATGAATTTCAATGTCTCAGATATTACCCGTTTGTTTAATTGCGAATGCAGAGAAAAAGTAAAAGAATGAAAGGGCTTTTAATAATTATAATTATTTCAAATCCGATATACATATAAGGAAAATGAATACAAAAATGTCTGCCGAACGCGCAAGTTACAATAGATCAATAGCGCCAAAAGTACATGTTTTATGAAAAGGAAAGCCAGAAGAGTTTTAGAATATTTCCAACCGTTGTGATTTTATGAACATTTTAAAAAACTGGCACCAACATTACCAGACCATAATACTGGTCAATTAGAGCAGAGTCTACAAATGCAAGACGAAAGTATAACTGTGAATTTAAGTGAACTGATAATTGCAGAATTTAATGCTCCAACAACAATTGAAGAACTTAGCTGTGAAAATGTTAACCAATAAAAAAAAACAATAGGTCTTGACACAGTTTCGACTGAATACATTGAGTCATGTACACTGTTATCAAATTGCAAGCTGACACTTTTTAAAATTATATTTAGCAGCGGTATTTTTCCATCAAACTTCAGCAAGGGTTTCATGATACCAATTTGCAAAACAGGTGATCCATCCGATGCAAATAATGAAAGCAGGATAATATTGCATAGCTGGATAGGAAACGTTTCTACTAGCATATTAAATCAAAGACTGTCCTCTTGACAATATTACTGATGCATAATTTTCTTGTAAGAAGAATAGAACAGCATACGACATTTTTATATTAAATTGTTTGATTAAAAACCTAATCTAAGAAAAGAAAAGTTTTGTCTGTGCCTTTATTGATTTTCAAAAGCATTGGATTATATAGAAAGGAAACGTTTATGGCAGAAACCGGTAAAATGCGGAGTGACGGAGAATATTTTAACGACAACAAGATCTGTTTACAGTTCAGTGCAGTCATGTGTAAAAACTTAAACTAGTACAAGGACTATTTCGATTGTTCACGTGGGCTTCAAGGAGAAAGCGTCTCACCTAGGTAAATGTTTGTACAATGCATTCCAACTTAGATTATCTTCTCTTGCTTTCTGGTTCTTACTCTCTGTTTGTCTGTCTCTGCCTCTCTCTCCAGGATGCATGTGTGTACACCGGTTTATAAAGCCATTATTGATTCATCTATTCCTACATCTGGGTAGCAGTGTATAGTATATGAAGTATGTAATCCCATGACAACACAAATGTTGCATACTTTAAATCAAATCAATAACATTCTGTTCTGGTTGCTACAAACAAAATGGTAAAGATGACGGACACGCTTGTCTAACGTCTGTTCCTCAGCACATATGATATACAAATTCAATTAGACATAACCATCATTTTCAAGAAAGGTCTTTGAAATTAGCAGTATATAATTACTTTGACTACAATTTTGTATTGGTATGAGTGGGAAATGAAATACAGAATGTTATAATTGGCTTGGTAATGAGGAGGAATTACCTGGTCTAGTCGTATATCCGTTATTACTATAACATAATAAGTTTTCGTTTTAACCATTGCATAGAAGACGGAAGTCGCAACAACGTCATATTACGTTCAATACAGCGATATACTCGACTAAAAGTGACGTTATGCAGATGTTATAATGCAATTAATACAATATTAGAGCTGCGCATTTCACCTTGATTTTACGGAAGCGGACAGTTAACATATACTTAAGTAAATGTAAAAAATGACAATTAAAAATTTCTAAATAGTTCTTTCGAACAACTCCCTTTTTTGAGAAAACAAATGATTTTAGACTGAGCAATAGTCTTCTAAAAAACAATAAGGCAAGTACATATATTAGTCATTGCTTTGAATGTTGCTTTTTGTAAGGCCAATATTTAGTTTTTACGGATTCATTATGGGGGATTTTTAAATATTTATTGAACTCCTGATTATCGCATTCAGGTTATATTATTGAAAGGGGTCATCGCATGGTTACTCTTTATCTTCCAATAAACGAAATGTTGACCCAAACAATTTTTTTAAACCTGTATGAAAAATGTTATTCAAATGTATTATCATAAAATTATTAAAAAGGTTTTTCGGTCATAATAATAATAATAATAATAATAATAATAACAATAATGAGGACTTTGTATAGCGCCTAATCTTTAGAAGCTCTAAGCACTTTACAACATTAGACAACACCTATAAGATAAAAAACATATAATGATCTAATTATAAAAACAAACACCATGAAATTAGAAAACATTGAAAAACATGCTGATAATATTTAAAGTACGAAAAATTATTAGGTCTTTAAGTTTGTTCTTGCAGTTGAAATAAGTGAGTTTTGAGAGCCCTCTTGAACGTGATCACTTTGTCTTTGTGTCTACGTTCAGTGGGCAATTCATTCCACGTTGGGTGGCCCTGGTATGCAAAAGAACGCTGTCCATATATGACTTTGTTTTCATGGTGGGAATAATGAGTATACGATTATTAGAAGAGGAGCGTAAGTATATTGCTGGTGTGTTCACATGGGTGAGGTCGGATAGGTATGTTAGACTAGAGTCCGACAGTGAAACGTAGCACAGAGAAAATAATTTGTGTTTGATTCTGGATCGAATGGATAGCCATTGTAGGGTACAGAGCAGCGAGGTGTTGTGCTCTGATCGTGGTACTCTAAGTATGATCCGAGCAGCTGTGTTTTGAACTTTTTGAAGTTTCTGGAGCAGATATTGAGATGAACCAGACATAACTGAGTTACAATAGTCCAGTCTTGAAAGTACTAATGAACACACAAGTGTTTTAGTGGCATCAACTGAAAGATATTTGCGAATTGAGCTGACGCGTCTCAGCTCAAGATATGCAGCCTTGCATATGTTCATGACATGTTGGTGCAGTGTGAGAGTACTGTCCAGAGTAACACCTAGGTTTCGTACTGATTGTGTGATTGTAATGTTGGTGTTGCTGATATTTATTGTTTGAGGTAAAGGATGTGAATGAGAAAGTCTTTGTGTTGTGATCAGAATGGTCTCAGTATTATCATCATTCATCTGCAGCTTGTTACATGTCATCCACGATTTCACATCAGAGATGCACCTCTCTACACCTTAGATTGTAGCATTAACTTCAGCTAGGTGGCTAGATTTGTATATTTGGGTGTCATCAGCGTACAATTGGTGAGACAGTGCATGATGATCTATGACACTTGAGAGCGACTGAGTGTACAGACTGAAGAGAACTGTTGCAAGAACAGATCCCTGTGGAACACCACAACATAGATCAACTGGGCTGGAGTGTATTCCATTTGCAGACACAATTTGTGTCCTGTTGACCAAGTAGGACTTGAACCACAGTAAGGTTGTATCATAAATGTCAAATACATGCTGGAGACGGTGAAGTACTATATCATGATCTATTGTGTGAAATGCAGCAGACAAATCAAGGAGGGTGAGGACTGTAATTTTTCATCTATCCAACGCAGAAAGAATGTCGTTAACTACTTTTAGAAGAGTAGTTTCAGTACTGTGGCAAGGGCGATATGCAGAATGTACACTGGCAAAGAGACAGTTTGAATTTTGATGCGATACAAGCTGGGATAGAACAACCTTTTCTAAGATTTTTTATATGAATGGGAGATTAGAAACTGGGCGGTAGTTCTTTAAATCGTTATGGTCTAGTGTTGGTTTCTTCAGCAGGGCTTTACAATGGCAGTTTTGAAAAATGCTTGGAATTCTCCGGATGAGAGAGAGGTATTAATAACATCAGTTAGTGAAGGCAATAGTGGATCTAAGCACTCAAACAGCAGTGATGTTAGAATTGGATCAAGTTCACATAACTTTGGTGCGTTCTTCATCACGATTGTACGTACAAAATCCATAGAGACAGGTTCAAATGTGCTAATGGTTGCCGCTCAAATTCTGTATCCCAAAAGTAGTCATTACGTTGTAAGCGTTGCTTAACAAAATTTGATTTGAAATAACAGGCTGCCATTTGGTATCATGAAAGTATATTTAGTTGCTTGGAACATTTTCTAAAGGGTTCTTGTGACCAAATGCGTGGCTCGTCGGTATACATTGCCACAGCGGATTTTTTCCTCTAAAACTATGAAACAAGTAAATATTATATCAAACTAAAGGGCACGGTAGTAAATACAACAAATAATCGGTTAGAACTGTCGTTGTTAAATTGGCTTGGTAGCACATGTCCAGGGCATCTCCCATATCTAGTCCTCGTGCAAGATAGAAAGTGCATTTTCTTAAAGTCTGTTAACCAATCATAGTTTAGCATTCCAATGATCTTCGTATTATATGGTTAGTTGCATGTTATATAGGTTGTTGAATACTACCAACTATATAGTTTTTCTCTATGAAACGTTTACTTAGGACAGTTATTCCTGCCAAAATTTGAGGCCTTTTGACACTAGGCAGATACTATAGTGGTGTATTGGCTTTTGCGTCAATTGATTTCTTTCTCTAAAAGGAAATAATTGTATCTTCTTCGTGGTATGTTATGTAAGAATTGTTATTTCTCTTATAAAGACCTTAGAAAAGAATGAGTATCGTGTGACATCACACAGTTTTATACTATACAGTTTTGAGGACAGAAGATGCTCCCACACGCGTGTATGTATATATATATATATATATATATATATATATATATATATATATATATATATATATATATATATATATATGTGTGTGTGTGTGTGTGTGTGCAGAAAGAGAGAGAGAGAGAGAGAGAGAAACATCACCTAAACTGTTTGCATTCATACACTCAATTTAGCTGCTCAAGTCAGTTCTGCGTTGATGGATTGATCAACTCATTAACAATCGAAAAATAATCAAAATATTTCATTTTAATTTATCAAGCAATGCTAATACTGCTAAATGCTGTACTGTGATGGATTTGTGCCACGTGTGTCTTTTATTTGATTTCTATATTAGGATAATCGTGAAAGTTTGCAGAAACTTTCTTCTTCAAAAATAATTTCTGAGTTGTACGAGCTTCAGAATGGATATTGTCTAGATAATATTGTCAAGGCAGAGTTTGATCTAATCAGAGGAGATATACCTTCTATAATCGCTTATAAATCGGGTTCAATTGCAAAATAATAACACTTTCAGTGTTTTTCTCATTTTCATTAGTCCTATTGTAAAGTAAAACAGAAACACAAGGTTTTTGTTATTCATATTTTTAAAAGTACGTCATTAATCAAGATTGTGTTACCATGCGTAAATGAATCTTTGTGTTCCCGATAGCCAGGAGAGTAATATGGTCTGGGAACAGATACCAAATTTTGAATAGTTTGAAAAACTTCTCCTGCATTTTATAATTATATATGTATATGGGTTTTGGTCTAATCTGAATTAGATAGAAGGAACAATAACAACACTTGAAAATACAGTTCATTCATTGCAGTGAGCTGTTTATGTCTGAAGGATCATGCTGATTTCAAAATAGCGTATACCTTTGTTTTTCAATAGTTCACATAACAAACCCCATTTTTAGTCATCCAGTATGAAAAGATGACAACCCCTTTGTATAGTCATCCAATATGAAGAGATTCAGTTTTGTTATTTAACAATAGAAACCCCTTTGTATAGTCATCTAATACAAAAAGATGACGTTTTGTTATTTAACATTAGAAACTCGTCTGTATATTCATCCAATATGAAATGATGAATTTTGGTTACTTTTGTAACATTCTATTTTTTCAAAACGCATATGGAAGGTAAGGTAAAATGCATAAACTTTATAATATCCGCAACAATATGAATCCAAAGAATTAAAATATTTTTCCTGTGGATTACCTTTTCTATATAGAAACAACCAAACGTAACATAACTAAACTAGAAAAATCAGTTGTCACATAATTTGAGACTGCATAGTCCATCATAGCATAATTGTTAAAATTTAGAAATACATGTAGTCAATTTAATTATGCACGATACCGCACCCTATGACGGATGTGATTTTCATAATAATATCTATCCTCAAATATACAATATTACCATTTTAAATTTTCAGTCTGTGCGAACAAATATGCAATACTAAATTAGATCCAAACGTTCAGCTACAATACCATTTCAAAGTACACTGAAACTTAAAATTTGTTTTGCTGGAAGATTTTTGATCTAGCGAACTTCACTTAAATTTTCAAATTTTCTTAACTTGTAAGATTTACAACTTATCTCTCGTTTGGCTGCGAAAAGCTGACACTAATTGTAAAGTAAATGACATATTTTGACATCGAGAAATCTATAGGAGATTCATTGGAGAAAAGCACAAAAGCACATCACCCCCAGTGTCCACCATCTCTCTCTCTCTCTCTCTCTCTCTCTCTCTCTCTCTCTCTCTCTCTCTCTCTCTATATATATATATATATATATATATATATATATATATATATATATATATATATGTGTGTGTGTGTGTGTGTGTGTGTGTGTGTGTGTGTGTGACCTCTTCCCCGAGACTGCTAAATCGCTAAAATGTATCCACCGCTAAAAATACAAGCTTTACAACATATGTTTTATCTTTACTGCACATATTTCATCTCATCATAAAATTAAAACAATATTTATCAGTTAATTTGCATTTGCATTTTGCTTCGGTTTCTCTTTAAACAATAAAATAAAATATTTCTTATTAGACCTCGAGTATGTATGGTCTTTCGATCCATGTTTAAAAATCAATGCACTATTTGTACGAAAGTGAACATAAATATATAGGGTTATTGATAGCTCATGTTCCAATAAAGGAATAATTATTTTGAGATTTCAAAAATATATCTTATGTTTAATACAAACTTTGGAAACATTATCATAGTTTTGCACTATCGAGACTGTGTCTGCCTTTCACAGGTTAAACTAGATTTATTGTCCAGCACGCCTAATTTTGTTTTTTAAATGGGGTTTAGAAGTCGCACCTACAATGCTATAATAAAGTAGTTTGATATCTGAGATTGATATTTTATGATTGACATGTATTTGAACTGCATGGTGGCGTCAAATTGTGTGGGTCTGGCTGTGTTATCGATAATATATTTATCTATATCACTTCCTCTATCAAGAACATTTTCATTGGTCAGTTAAGTTTGATTCTTTGAGGAAATAGTCGCTGAGCTTTTTTATATTCAGTTGCACGAACTACCCTATTTCCGTGTCAGGTAGTACATGTTTAAATTTTTACCAGTTGTAATCTGTGCATTGCCATACTGAGTGTGGGGAGTATTTAGATAAATAATGTGTCATCTGTCAACGAATTTTAAATTAAAGCTCACTTACTAAATATTGTGCCATTGCAGTCACACGTTTTAACAACCATATATATTATGGCTTTCTTTTAAACTTGTCCGTTTTGGTGAAATCATAACTACCTGTCTATCGATATATATAGCTATCTCTAAATTCTTCATTATTTCCTCAGCCCCATCATCACACCTTTTTAAATTTTTGTGTGCATCCAGCATTAACAATTCGCAAAAACTAAACAAAAGTGAGCAGTGGGTTTTGTTTTCAAAAATTTATTGTATCTTTTCTCCTCTATCTCTTGGTCACTGTTTTACTTGTACCTTAGTTCAGGTCTGGCTATTTTTGTTATTGGCAACTACGTTTCAAATGATGCACGCAACATAATGTATACTAGCAATTATACTGTGATATTTCTTGATCCGAATTGTACATGTGCTAATGTTTGGCTGAGAAATGCGAGCTTGCTTACGTTTTTTTAATTGCATTAATTAGATTTCATTTTGATTTTTTTAAAAATCACTATAATTGGTGCTTTGAACGTGCAAATCTTTGTCGGAACGCTATTAAAATAAGAATTTGAATCTACAGGCTTTTTTTCTCCAATGATTCAAAGTCATGTTGAGACCATCTACGAATGTATATATGTATGCACTAGTGTTTAAAACACCACGGCACAATCATGGTTAGGTGTGTCTATTAAAAGTAAAGTTTTAAAACTGTCACGATAACACATTGCACAACAACTTTAGGAAAGTAAATCTGGCCGAGTCGTGTGCTAAATATCAGAGGTAAAACTTGTAAAAGAAAACCTAAAAATCATATGGTCAATATCTTCTCTATATAAACTTCATTCCATACAATACATGTTTTATTCTTTCCTGTGGGTTCATCATAATGTTGAATGAGTTCACATTTAAAATACTTTTGTCTCTATAGAATGAAGTCGATACAATAAATAAAAATGTGTTTCAGCGAGAGTGGGCTAAATCGGGTTATATCGATGTTAACACTTAATGGGTTTGATGTTCGGATGATTTTGTTGTATCGAGAACAACAAAAAAATTCCCACGTAAGAAGACCATGCTGATTAATATATTTTATGATTCAGTTTGTGCTTTTGAGCATATATTCTCTGGTATTTTGGCCCAAATGTTATAGAACACGTGGGATTGCATGCATTAGAATATAGTTTAGTAGTATGCAGAATAACATGAGTAGTAACAGGGGATCCAATAGCGACAATGGGAAATTAACATTGTGGAACAGTATAGCGGTTAAGAGGAATTTAACATGGTAGGGCCATAGGGCGACAAGGGGAATTTAACATGGGTGACGTCAAGGCACTGGACACTAGGGAATCTATTTATAGCTACCACTGGATGACATTCCTAAAGAAAAACCCGGCCTCAAAACCAACCAGTGTTACAAACGGCTGACTTCAATTGGTCTGGAACTTACTAACATTGTTGCAAGTGGCTGACTTCAGTCGGGTGGCTACCAAGTAACAGTGCTGCAATGGTCGTCTTTAATACGCACTACTATAGGTAAGTAGGTGAAATTAATTTAATAAAATAAAAAGGTTTTGAAGGGGTCAGTGGGAGTTTTATAGAGACGAACAAAGACCTAAACATACTTACACACACACACACACACACACACACAGATACAAAGTTACATACACACTCCAAAACGTCATGTGTTTACTAATAATGTAAACGAAGATAAAAGATCACAAAATAGACCATTCCTTACACTATAAAGATATTATCCGTCACACGACTATACTATCCAGCATATAATACACACTATCCAAATTGCCTTGTGTTCGCCTATAATGTAAGAAAAGAAGATGAAATATCACAAAATATACTATCCCTTACATCACAAGAAATAATATTGATCACACGACTACATCATACAACACTTATATTATAGTCAACACCCCATGCACGCACTATCAAACGCGGACTATTGTAGCTTAGAGTGTAAGAGAAGAAGATGAAATCCCAAAAAAATTATTATCACATACATTATATATATTCCAACATCACATTATACATTCTATACAAAACACTTCGGTTTAGCTTTGAAAGTAAGAAAAGGAGAAGAAATCTCACAAACATAATATCTAAAACATCGACTATACTATCCCACAACACTTACGCACACAACACCTTGTGTTTGCTTATAATGTAAAAGGAGGAGATGGAAGAAAAGAAAACTCACATGCTATACCATCAAACACCCCATAGAAATGTTATCCATTTATAACATCTATACTATCTATCACCACACCCACTATCCCAAAAACGCCCTGTGATAGTTTAGAGTGGAAGAGAAGCAGACGAAATCTCACAATTATGCTCTACCATTACACCACTATACCTTACAACATCCCTATACCATCCAACGTTCCAAACAAATACCATACATTATACCATCTATATCACCCAAGACACTATTAAAACACATAAAGCGGTAGCTTATGGTGTAAGAGAAAGAGATGAAAGCAAATAAAACATACTCTCGCATACCTTTTTTCCATCCAACACCCCATATAATTACCATCCACCACCCACACACATTATTAAAATATTGTCTTGTGTTAGCTTAGAGTGAAGAAGCAGATGAAAGCAAACAAAACATACTCTTACACACTTTATAAATCAACCAACACCACATATAAATACTATCCATTATACAATCTATACCATCTATCACCAGACACACTATAGAATAAATGAATCGTGTTAGCTTAAAGTGAAAAAGAAGCAGATTAAATCTCACAGAATGTGCTATCACTTACATCACAAACATACTCCCCATTACACCATTGTATCATCCAACAGTCCAATTCCATCCAACACCCCAACAAATACTATACATTATACCATCTATACCACACATCACCCGACACACTATTAAAAATACCCCATCAAGTGTTAGCTTAGCGTGTAAGACAAGGATATGATAGCAAACAAAACATACTCTCTCGTACCTTGTATAACATCCATCACTCCATAAAAATACCAACCATCACCTACACTTACAATTCACAAAACGTCTTGTGTTAGCTTAGAGTGAAAAGAAGGAGACGAATGCAAACAAAACATACTCTAACGAACCTTATGAACTATCCAGCGTCCCATAAAATTACATCAGTTACATCATCTATACCATCTGTTACCCAACACACTAGTCCGAAAACGTCCTGTGTCAGCTTAGAGTGTAAGAGAAGAAGATTACAGCAAACCAAACATACTCCCACATACATCATATCCATCCAACAATCCATACAAATGCCATTCATCACCCCACATACACTACCCAAAACAAAAACGTCTTATGTAAGCTTAGACAAAGAGAAGGGGATGACAGCAAACTAAACATACTCTATCATACCTTACATACTAACCAACACCCTATAAAATACCATCAATAACCCCCAACCACTATCCAAAAAGGTACTGTATTATCTTAGAGTGATAAAGGAGATGAAAGCAAACAAAACATACCCTCATACACCTTATATACCATTCAACATCTCATACTATCCGTTACACCATCTACACCATCTCTCATCCCATACATTATCCACAAAAAGTCCTTAGTCAGCTTAAAGCGAAAAAGAGGCAGATTATATCTCACAAAACAGAATATTCCTATAACTTTCCTTTCACACCAGCTATACCATCCAGCAGTTCATACTCACTATCCAAAATGCCTTGTGTTCGCTTAGAATGGACGCGAAGGAGATGGAATCTCACAAATACACTATCCCTTACACCAAAAGAATACTATTCATCACACTGATTATACCATAGAACATGCCGATTGCATCCAACACTATATACTTAATCTCACGAGCGTTCTGTGTTAGCTTAGTTGTAAAAGAATCAGATGAAATTTCACAACATATAAATCTCTTACACCACCAAAAATACTATCCATCGCACCAAATATACCATTCAACACCCTTACACGCACTATTCAAACAATATTGTGTTATAGCTTAGAATGTAAACGAAGAAGATGAAATCTCACAGAGGGATAAAGAGAGGTAAAGGAGCATATATTCATAAAGTGTAAAAAAAATAATACTATCCTTTTCATATAAATTCAAGACCAAGAGACACTTACGTGTTATTTCTGTATATTCTCTGTTACAGTGAAATTCCACATTTCATCAAGGCCAACACATCGGCTCAATTTGTCCATTATTCCATTCCATATCTTTAAAGTCACAAGTTCTTTCTCATCATCGCATTCTTATTCTTCTGAACACCTCTCCTCTTTCTCCTCTTGATTCTTCTCTCTTATTAGAGCACCCAGAAGTACAATGTTCTTTCTCCTGAAACCGATAACAGATATCTTGAACGTTGTCTCTATTTCTTGGATGAAGCGGATATGCTGGAGACAATGTCCATTTACCTTGTAGATATAGCAAACTTCATCAGCACTTATACACTTTCTTGTGACTTTCGTCTAATCGTCAACAAGAATTTAAGTTGTGTTGACTCTTTCGTCTGTGGTTTTTGCTTTCGTGTGACTCTAAGCAAATCTTCGACCAGCAGGTCAACCTGTGTTGACTCTTCCATTTCCTTGACTACTTTAGAGTTGAATGAATACTTTTACTGTAAGACACTTGCCCCTAAATACAGGGATCTGTTGCTTGTGAACTCTAATCAAACAAAATATTTGGCAATCAAGATGAAAACACACGACCTATAATGTTAGCTCAAATCCATGCCAGTGATTGCGAAGACGATATAATAAAGCCGGAATCAACGCTCTCTACTTATATCACAAAAACCAAGAGAGTTCTGATTCAGCCCAAAATAAATGTGTTCGTCCCTAAATTATTGTCACGCTGGAGAGACGCAAAACATCACTTTCAGAAAATTTAGAACGAACACCATGAGATGTAAAAAGTTCAGGTAGTGTGGTAAACGTTGTCAAATTAAAGTTTGTAATCAAGATGAAACGATGATACAAGGAGAAAGCAGACACCATACGCCAATAGCAATCCGTGTCACCAAAACGTTTCAAAATGTGTTGGTAGAACTTCGTGCTTGCGATCTTGAAGATTATCTGATTACTTCATTTTCAACACCATTTGAGTTCACTACAAAGTGAGACATAGAGTTTTAGAGAGAATGGAATCTCAGTGTTAAATCTAATAGGATGACAGAACAAAGACCAGCGAAGAAAGAAATTTGTTTGGTTCTTTATGAAGATTATTGTCTACAATCTAGCAACCCCAAAAGTGACTTTCAGAAATAAATGGAACAATGACATACACCAATATGGTGCAATTAAACTTTTTAAGTATATGTTTGCTATGTACTTTTATGTGATTGTATGTAATTGTCATATTAAATTGTGGTAAAAACGATACATGTCTATGCAAAAGCTAACACACACATACACACGCGTGCACACACGCACGCACGCATACACACATACAAAAGTGTTACTGCATTGGGGGACAGTAGATCAGGCGGTACGTTAGTCTGGAGACTAGTGCTTTGAGAGCTGGACAGACAGAATTAACATTACATCGTACAGTGAGAAAGTCATAAAGGTAAAATACATAAAAGTAAGACACCGTGTTTGGTTCTGTTATATTTTGCGCTATTATAAGACAAAGATAATTAAGACAACCATGCATTACATGTGAACAATGTTCATTGTTTACAGTCAAAAACAAAGTGCTTATCACTTCACTATGTGAAGAGCTACTGAAGTCAACTCGAAGCAAATGCAGCAAGAAAATAAGTCTAGCCAATGAAAGGGCTCATGACGAGTGACTCATTGTTTTGTTCCAAGGTAGTGTAGCTAAAATAGTGCCTCTGCGCTAGCGTTTGCACATTCGACAGACTATCTAGAACGTCAATTTGCAAATCCTTTCTTCTGTACTGAACCATTTTTCTTACCATACTATGTATCAATTGGTGACAAGAATTGGTTGTGGGTTGTAAATGGACATAAACTTGATCTCACTTAGACATTTTGACACCTGGGAGGACAGAAAGGGTTTGCCAATTTACACTCTCGATAATCTAGATAGTGTTACGGATTGCATGTATAATGTGATGTTGGATTGTATATCATGTATGTGAGTGTATATTTGTGGGATTCCATCTTTATCTCTTACATTTTAAGCTTCTGATAGTGTGTACATGGGATGTGGAATAGAATAGGAATGTTGGATGATATAAGTATGTGATGGATAGCATTTATGTGGTGTAAGATAAATTATATTTTGTGAGATTTCATCTCCTTATCTTACATTCTAGGCGAATGCAAGGCAGTTTGGATAGTGTGTATGATATCCTGGATAGTATAGTGGTATGATGGATAGTATATTTTATGGTGTATGGAATAGTCTATTATGTGCGATTTGAGCTTCGTTTACATTCTAAGCTAACACCTGACGTATGGAGTGTGTGTGTTTGTGTGTGTGTGTGTGTGTGTGTGTGTGGAGGTCATTGTTAGTCCCTAAAAAAACTATGTCCCTATAAAAACCCATTTTGCCCCAATACATTCCATTTCACCTACTTCCGTACAGTAGCGCGTATTGAGGACAGCAACTTGCAGCATTGTTACTAAGTGCCCACACGATTGAGGTCAGCCACTTGTAACAGTGGTTGGTTTTGTGGCTATACATATATACTTCGGTTTTTCCACGGAATTTCTACAAGTTAAAGCTATAAATAGCTATTAGGCTTTTACGTAGGATTTTACCACAAATTATTTCCCGCAATAAATACTAGGTTTTTCCAATATAACCTTGGTTTATCCAAAGGAATTTCTACGAGTTGTAGCTATAAATAGGTACTATTTTTCCATTGGAATTTCCAAAAGTTGTTTCTTTAAATAGATACCAGTGGTTTTTAATTTCTCACTTGTCTTGAAAGTATATACTTTTTCACTATTACCCCCCCCCCCCAAATATGTGTCTTTCTGTTGTTTACATATGTATGTGTTTGTTTGTGTATATCTATGGTATGGTTGTTGTCCCTATAAAAAACACTTTTATTCCTATTAAACCCCATCACGTCACCCATGTTCAATTTCCATTGCCGCTCTAAAGCTCCATGACATCAACCCTGTTTCATTCTCCTAGTTGCTATAAAGTCCCGTGATATCACCATTGTCGCTATAAATCTTGCCACTATTAATTTGCATGGTGTAAGTCTATGTTTTTTTGTCATTATAAAAACAGCTGTCATACCTACCTACCCGCAGTAACACATATTGAGGTCAACGCGAACAATGTTACTAAGTTTGCGCCTGACTGAGGTCAGCCACTTGCAATACTGTTGCCATTTGTTCCATAGTGTCACAAGTGTTATATTTCTCTTATCGCTATACGGTCCTGAAATGTTAATTTCCTATTGTCGCTATAGGATACCGTAATAGTTAATTTGCCTCAGCATATAATAATTCTGAAGCTGAAGTTTGAAATGCACCCATAGAAAGTATAAATCACTGATTGCATATTGGATCAAACATCTGGAGGCAAGATTTATACGCTTGTTCACACACAATTTCGCCATAGTCAATATTAGATCGAACTAATGACATGTATAGCCTGATCAAGACCTTGGTATCTGTTCCCAAATTTCTGTTTGCCAACATTTGAGGCGTTTTGCTGTCATTTGCTATATTTAACGAGTTAATACCATTGCTTTTACTGTCGATGAAGCTGCGGGTGGTTTGGATAGTCTTGGTGGACCATACCTTTGCCAGTCCAAATAGTACAATGTTTAATGCAAGAAAAGTAGCAATTTAATACTTTTATGCCGAACGAACTATTCCTGTTAACCTCGCACCCTTTTGCAAAGTGCCCCGATTCCGATCATTGGATGGTGATAGACGTATTAGCAACGTTTATACAGTGGGATTTAAAATTAGTATTGACAAGACGATTTACCATTTCATCTACTAACGTTTATACTTATACCGTAAATGCAATGCTATTAATATTTCGAATGGGGAATAGCAGGAGAAAACTTTCACTCCCTTGCGTGTTAATGAGACTTTTTGAGTGATGTGTCATATGTTACTAGACATAAAGATTATTGTAGTAGGTGTGCTTAATAGAGCTGAGAAGTATATCAAGCTTTCTCGTGACAAGAGTCTGATTTAAAGTGAATATTGTTTAGTGAACTCTTCGATATCAATATGAATCTTCAGTCTATCAAAGTCTGTATTAGATACAGGGATCTGATACACTTATTCCCTTTTAACTGTACATTACTCTTTTTCTTACATGGGCTCTGATTGTTATCTCCCAAACCATCCACTTTTGATACTAAATTGAGGGGAAAATGCTTTGATGTACTGTCTGCACACAATACCAGATATTAAAAAATTTGAGCATGTAATAGTAATTGACAATTTTGAAGGATATTGATGAGAAATATATCATATTCCACCTTCCATGCTTTACGAAAAAAATACTTAGAAATATTTATCTGTCGGTTGATAACACAAGTTTGTGAGGTTGGACAAAACAAATTACGAAGACTAGTTCATTTCAATTTTAGGTTAAAGGTGACCATCGTTTGACATCGTGATATGTCAACCCCGTCAAAGTGCAGTTTAACTAATTTAAGTATAAATTGACAGGAAAGGTTTTGATGGATATGCTTTCATGATAAGGTTAAACCTTACACACACTACAGTTATTAATGCTTTTTGATTGGCTATTAACAGTGGTAGACTTCCTCATGTAACTTCCTATCTATCAAACCGAATGTCATTTGCCACTCTAGTTAGTTTCCGCATCACTGTCGCTTTATTTCGTTCATTTAGTACGATGTGTAACTTCCTTGAATTGAAACATTCCAGCGAAGCATAAAAATGCCTAATAAATTTTTATATTAAATGGACTAGAAAGCAAATAGCAAGCCTGCCTATAACAAATGATTGTATCTTCATAGGATATATATATATATATATATATATATATATATATATATATATATATATATATATATATATATATATATATATAGACTCAAGTTATCCAATCAAAAGAAATCATTAATAGTAATTCCGTCATATCAAAAGTGTGTTATTGGTCGTGTATGTCTTCTTCGAAGTCTGTTATGCACAACACGTGGAATGTTGCCTTGAATAAGCAAAGCATTTATTATTAATCGGTATAAAACTAGTTCCTAATGGATTTTTACAAGTAAAACAAGTTGACTGATGTTCTTGTTCTGAGGAAAACTAACTAGCCTACAGTTAGTTAGTGCACCATGAGATTGCCGAATTCGTGTGTTACTATTAAGCCTTTTCTGATATTAACAGATAACTAAGTTCCAAATACTCTACCAATTGTAGATCATATGCAGCATCTGTTATATACCTTCTAATAGCGATCGACTGGTACCAACCACCTATTAATGATCGAATGTCACGTGCCTCTAATAACAATCGACTCGTACATACCAGCAGGTACTCTCTAATAATGATACACTGGTATCTACCGCTTAATAACTATATACTGTTACGTGACCTCAAATAACGATCGACTGGGATTTATTATCTAATAACAGTAGTCAGTGAGAAGAACATGCAAACTTACCTTAAGCTATACATAAATATTATGTGGGAGTTGCCTCTATAACGATATGCATTCCCGTTATACGTACTGAAGTAAAGAAAGTATATGAGAAAACGTTGAACTTTTACAAATAGTCTGATATTTTGAAGAAACAAAATAAGGTTACCTTAAAATTTATAAACTATGCACAATTCAATATATATAGCGTGTTGTTATTTTAATGCGTTGTATATGAAGCTAATATGAATCAGTTATTTCCGCTTATTTCATACATAATTGTATCCATTATTCTTCCGCTTATAAATCAAAGTGGATGCCTTTTTAAATGAAAACATCATTCAAGTTGGTTCTCTATCTGGGGGATATTTAAATTGATTGTTCAACTTTTTCAGTTTCTTAATACATTAATAACATATTTCTATGATATATATATATATATATATATATATATATATATATATATATATATATATATATAATGAATATAAATCATATGGCGAGTAAGAACCCTTTCAAGTGCACTGGATTCAGCAAGAGATCACGTTTGTCAAGGATTGATTCAGGTAAATGCAGTAAACTGAGAACGAATAGTGCGAAATGTTTTCAAAGGCAAATACAAAACATAGACAAGACAAACAAAACAGAAAAACGGTTATGCTTGCGAAACTTTACATGGCTGTTTCTACAGGAATTCAATCTTTTAACTTTATTATGTTTCAACTAGTTTATTTCAGCTTGTTCCTAATACAGCACAATATTTGTATTGACCTAGAAATTCATGAGCTACAACGACATCTGTTATTTTATGTAAATTTATGTAAGCGCAACTTATATCCCGGATATTTCATTGTTATAGTAGTCGTAGGCTATTAAGCAATTTTAGAGAATTATTTAAAAGAAAAATGAGTCGGCTGCAAAAGATAATTTTATTTGTTTTTTTTTTTTCTTGTCTTCTTGGTTTAAACTGCGTGGTTTCAATTTTCTAAGGGTGTGTCAAGGATTGATTATTTAAAAGAAAATGTGTCTAGGTCAATGCAAATATTGTCCAGCATTAGCATTGAATTCCTGTAGAAACAGCCATGTAAAGTTTCGCAAGCATAACCGTTTTTCTGTTTTATTTGTCTTGTCTTTGTTTATTTTTCTAGCTTTTCAGTTTCTCCGACATACTGAATGCCACAGATATTGCATGTATTTGACTAGGATCGTCTTGATTAGTGATTGGCGTTAAAGTGATTAACGCCAATCACTAAATCCAGTAAGATTTCTTTTTTGGTCCTAGTTTGGGGACTTCAGTTGGGGTTGTGAGCAATTGCAATAAGTGTTTTATATACGTCACTGAAAGTGTGACCAGGAGGAGATACGTGTTCTGCAACCGGGCTTATGTGCAGCTTCTTCGTCATCCAATCAGATCTATGAAGGTTGATCATTTTGTGTAGCTTTTCAGTTTCTCCGACATACTAAATGCTACAGATCTTACATGCATTTAACTAGGATCATCTTGATTAGTGATTGACATTAAAGTGATTAACGCCAATCACTAAACAAGACCACCCTATTCAATCTGGCCCCTGTGGCGATAAACGGTGAAAAACCTGTCAACATATGATAGAGACCAGGACATTTTCTAGCATAGTGACTAAAGAAAAATTAAACATACAAGGTCCAAACAAAACGTGCAAAACAGAGAATGTCATTTATCCCACCACAGAGCTAACCATAGAATTCGACCATAGCAGATGTGAAGCTGAACCATAGTAACCGTAGATTTTAATAAACGGTGTTGATGTTCGAGTAACAGGCGATCGGGCGTTGCTGACCGAGATTGATGGGCGCGGATCGCTTGATTGACCAACCTGGAATACTGACGGCTTGATTGGCCAGTGTGACTGGTAGCCGAGTGTGCTGGTGACGGTGTGTCTAACTCGATACCTGTAATCGTTTAGCCGTGGGCTAATTTTGAGGGTTTGTAAAACCCAGTGTAGTTTTGAGACTGTAAAGAAAATTTGTACATCTGTTTACATAATTTCACTATTCGAGTGAATACATTTTACTATATGAGTAGAATAATACGTTTTGTTTTACTATTTGAGTTAAACACATCAATCTTTTCGTTGTGAAATCACAGTGAATCATTCACCTCTTGTCCTTGTACTGTGTAAGGTCATTTATTTGCATTTTCATTAAGTCCGTGCATTTTATATTAATTGATCTAATATTTGGATCATATACACGCACATATTAATCATAACTATTTGCTCATTCAATTCGTTATTAAACATTGTATTTGTATCACCTTCAAAAGCGTTCTGTTGTAAATCCAAAATCCCATCTGGTTATCTTTCTACAGCATTATCCATTTTACGTATTAATTATTAACTGGTATTCGTACATTTACACCAGCAAATTTGCACGATTAACTGCCAAAAGTACAGTTACTGGAATAAATGTTCATTGTTAATTAGAACACTTAGTGTTAGACTATTATCTACGTTCAAATATGGTTGAAGTAATAGGTCCTAAGTATATTGATATGTCGTTTTACAAACACAGATTGGGATTAGTGGACGTAAAATATGTTTCTACTAATATCGGGCAGTTTGTTGCTTTGCCACTCAACCTCCTTGTAAAGTGTAATGTATTAACTTGAACTGTTGCGAAAATGACTAAACGGCTTCCCTTTAGACACCTTCATAAACGGACAACAGCTGGTACTCCTCATTACCAATCAACCTGCAAAGGGATACTCAAATATACCTCTGAAAACCTTAAATATGTTAAGAATGAATATATACTATCATGGGATTTTCACTGATGCACAGTTTTGAGTGTCAGTGCGTTAAATTAAATTCACTATGCTCGCTTCATTTACCTATATCTTAGTGATCTATGCAATTGAGGATGGTCTCTTCTTAGTTGTAGGCTTGGTTTCGAGACAAAGCGGAATTTCGGGATCAGTTTGAACGCTCTTGAGAAGTCAGGTAGTAATAACGAGGTCTCATTGGGAAACGTCAAATTTACTCGCTTAAACTCACCGAGATAAATTTATACCACCTCACTGGGCTATACTTAACTGCTTACGTCTTCATAAAAAGAAGTAAGACCCACTGTGCGAAGTAAAGTCTCCATGAAGCTACTGTTTTTTTATTCCAGGCCTAAAGTTTATGGTTGTCGACCCTGAAACGTTTAGCATTTGTGCTTTGAAACAAGCTCCTTGTTCAATCAAAATGATTCGTGTGAGTGTGTTATTGTTTGCAATGAATAAATAACAGTGATTTTGGAGCTTAACGGTTTCCTCGTCTATTGAGTTAGAAATAATGAACAGCTTTAGGATCTGCTCATAAATAAGAAACGGTCGTATTTTGGGCCACAAAAAAAGGGCGTTACAACTCATCAAGTTAGTGTTAAAGTTGCGTGTGACTGACCACGTTTAAGTGACATCTTCTGCGTCCAATATAATGAATATAGAATCATCCTTCACAGGCTGTATTTGACTGTCGAGACAGATGGATTAGGAAATGCGATGTAATTGTTGGCAAGACAGATGAACACGGAAATGAAGTAGGCACACGATAGGAAGGTTATCGTAATGCAACAGCAATCAACATTCTGCTAACCAACTTTATGTTGAAAACAAGTAAGTGCACATTAGGGGTCACACTTATTCGAAACCAGTCTACCTGGTTGAGGTTGTCATAATTATTTAAGCCAATATAGCCACTCAATATATAATGACAATAAATGGTTATGAAATTGAGTACTGAATACATTCAAGGATAATTATCGGATTTGTCGATAAATGACCTCACTGAGATTAGAGATTGCAGTTGATTATAATCTCTTGTTATTAATATTGTAAGTTTTTAATGCACAAAACATATTTGTAAATCATCCTTTAATACACGTATCATTATATACAACAGAAGATTTCGAGTTTTCTTCGCTCACTTTAATATGACATGTATATTTGTCCTATAGAGATCATCGGCTTATTATTAAGTACGAACTCGTCGATAACTACCCACATTTGACACGAATCAGGAAAGACACTCCACTGCTACCATCTATGTACATTTTCCTAATTGTTGGTACTCTAAATGTGTTTAAAATGTTTCAGGAGGAAAATTAAGTATAATATCAAATATACTCCAAGCACACCAGGTAAATATTCATCATTTATCAATAGATGCCACGTGTACAAATTTCTAAGCAAATGTTTATAGAATGATCAGTGTTATACATAGATACATACATACATACATACATACATACATACGATAAAATCGTTTAGATATAAATAAAAGTATATTCTTATGATCATATCTTATTAGATAATATACTATGTAAATATGATAGTTGAATGATAGTTGACACACTATTCAAAATTTCGTTTCTAGTTTGTAATTTTATTCTGTACAGTGTTTCAGTATCACCCTTTATTCTGAAATCTATTAACCATGATGCTATTTCGGTTTGCTAGGAAATAGTTAGCCATGAAGCAGGGTTGACTGCATGTCGTCAATTGACAATGATGTGTTGGATAGACTAATGTTGGTGAAGGCAAACAGCATAGCTTCATTCTACAATAAAATGTACGCCCTACTATCACCCAACATGTCCAAACATAACAGCAATAATAAATAGTAAATTATCATTAAAAAAAATAAATAAAGGCCAACGTTTTCTTGTAAAATCCGCAAATTGTGTTGTATGACAGCTGTATACAGTGTATATGTATGTGTATATGTGTAAATATGTGTATATGTGTGAATATGTGTATTTGTATATATATATATATATATATATATATATATATATATATATATATATATATAATCTTGTAAATGCATTAGTTGACGACGTATTTCTCTTGCTTGCGTTCTTGTCTATGCTGTCTCATAAGTCTCATAATCTTATGATATGTATAATCCGTTTTTTATTAACCTGATATAATCTTTGTTGAAGAGGTACTGAGGTCAGGTAGACTGTCAGTCATAGATAAATGCATGCACGCACGCATACGCGCAAGCAAATATATATATGCATAAACACTTGTGTCATGTAAAAAGAACTACATATATAATTACACTGGTATAAGTTTTCCATTTCCTTTTCGTTACTATTTCAAAGTTAATGTTCAGCACAAAACAATATAGACGTATTGACATTTTCGAAATAGTATCATCATCAATTAATTTTTAAAAGATCAGTGCCATGCTAAGTAAAATGCTAGTTAGCTCTGCTTACAGATTTGCATAATTGCAGGTACTGAGATATTTCATTTTGTTTCTAGGGTAGCTGACATAGTACTACTTTTGTATTTTTGTCACTTTTCTGTTGTATTTCATGATCTTGTATTATCCTGAAATTGATTAATCTGATGTAATCTCTGTTGTAGATGAAACAAAGGCAGTCAGTCAGTCATTAAATTATACATACATACATACATACATACATACACGAAGACACGAGTGCACCTATACTGAACTGCTTATAACCACAGCGACATGAATAATCCGTGATCTTACATAGAATAATACTTGATGAGAAATTTATTACTCATGAGAATTATAACCCATTTGATATTTGCAAAACATCATTTCTTTTCTTTCAAGTTTTATCCTACTATAGTCGCATAGGTATTCTTATTGTCAAATGGCAAACAAGACGGTTATTAGGATGAATGTGTTTCTGTGCATACTACGTATCATTTGTACACAAGACACGGCTAACACAACATACAATTATGAAACAAGTTTACATGATAAAATTAGTTATACCCACTTATTAGACAAGGTTCTCGGGCATGAACACATTGCAAAGTTTTCTGCATTTTGGACTAAAGTGAGAAAAATAAATACCGGTTATGACAAAAATCAGATTATGTCATGTAGTATTTAAATATATATAGTTAAACACACTGTATCAAAAAAAAAAAAAAGGCTAAAATTCAAACACTGTACACTGTGTAATTTTCTGGCTTCAGTGTACTTAAAACAGCGCCATAAATAAATACGGTATTTAAACCCGTATAGAGCACACTTATATTAGAACAGCATACAAAGAGATTATTCATCGCATAACGCACCGGAGGACTAGGATCGACCTTGCTTACTGGAAAACACGACTATAACAAACAACAGTATCTAACATGGCTGCTCATCATCGGACGGCAGTTTGATTGGATGGCTGTTGGACGCGTGCTATAAATTAATATATCTGGTTCGTGAATGGTGGACTTCCACGCGAGGCTTAACCAATGGAATTATTTTATGATCATTTCCGGAAGTTTGACTCATATTTTCAAGTTAACCCATGCCATAAATATTTGCTTCATCATAAATAGCGAACTATGAGCTAATGTGTGCCCTAACAATGTCTTTATTGTTGTCAGATAATGTATGTATGTATGTATGTATGTATGTATGTATGTATGTATGTATTTATGTATGTATGCATGTATGTATGTATGCTTAAAACTTTGTTTTATATATGTATGTTATGGATCAGTGTTTGGTAATCTGTCCGTTGTTTGTGTGATGTGTATGAATCTACATGTTTAATATACGTGCAACAATCTTTACCAGAACTAATTAAACACACACATACACGCACAGCCCCACCCACAATGTTTTTTCTATCATAATTTGCATGACTGATATTTTCGTCAAAGAGTTTGCAAATATATTTTAATGTCGTTCTTCAAAGAAATTATGTTCCAGTATACAGTGCTTTCTTTATTAACAATTTGCATAATTATAGCAGCTTTTATTTAATCTTTTTTTGTTGGAGTGCTTCTGTCGTGGGCAAAACGAAACTGCTACACTGTTCGGCTCTGTCATGCACACATGTAGGACACGCTGGTGTCTGCGACCTGGCGATGTAGAAGATGTCCTTAGGTATGTGTTCTTCATCAATTCGTTGTAAATGTCCAAACCATCGTAGGTGGCGCGCCTGCTGCGAATTCCATTACTGCTACTACTACTGTTATTGTTGTTGTTGTTGTTATTATTATTATTATTATTATATTATTATTGTGGGTTTACGTCATTTTTCAGCACACGATAGGCTACACATTGGTATCAGGTATGACTGGTGGTGGAAGAATCTGAGAAAGCCCTTGTAAAAACCACCAACCCACGAGAAGCTACTGGTAGCTTTCTACTTAAGAAATAATAATAATAATAATAATAACAATAATAATAATAATAATAATAATAATAATAATAATAATAATAACGATTTGTATTACAGGTTACTGGTCCATAATGCATATCTATACATAACGCGGTACAAGAAGGTGTTCTGTGTGTGACAGAAGATCATCGTAACCTTTGAAACTTTTATACATTCGTTTATTCATTTTGTTTTTCTTCTAATGAGCTAAAATATAAATATATGTATGGTCACACCATATAAATTAAATAGAACCGTAAAAACTGCAATGAGCAAGTAAAAGATTTTATTAATACTGATATTTATATATATTGTTATGTCACTTGTTTAGGCTTGAATAAACATAAACACAAGAAAGAGTGAAAACAACAAGCTTTTAAAAATACAATAATTTATTTCCAAAATGGAAGACGATGACGTATGCTACAATATATAGTGTTGAAGTCTACAGTTTCTTGTAGAAAGAAGAATTATCACTCCGGTTTCTGATAGGTGAATAAATTTTTGTCCTTATTACATGAGCACACGTATTTTCCAGAAAAATAACAGAATTAATCCTTTTGAATCCAAGGAATTTGAAATTACTCCAAACCAAGTAATTTGAAATAACTCTAAACAGCACAAAATACAACTAACAGTTTAACAGCCAAACTTATACTGAGATTAATTCTCTGAAACATGGGTTTTATGGGCTTTCTAAAACCTAAACAAGGATCACGTGATCATCTTCCGGAAGTTTATAGAAGCAAATACTTCTTACAAATCACGTTTACTCAGTGTGACCCTGATCATTTTTACTCTCAGAAATAACAAATAAAACAAACTGTTAATATCTTAAAGACAAAGTCCCATCATGACCTTGCAAACAAATAATCATTTTAAAATGAAAGACAACATGTTTACGGGGGCCCCGAGTGGCAGAGTGGTCTAAAGCGCTTTCCGTTACGGATCACTGCCATCTCACCTCTGTCTGCGTGGGTTCGAGTCTCGTATTCAGCCAATGTGGGTATGTGAGAAAGCTTACCAGTAGCTTCTCGTGGGTCGGTGGTTCTTTCCGGGGTTTTCCCGGGTTCTTCCTTCACCATTAATACTGGCCGCCATGTAAAGCCTATCGTTTGCTGAAACTGGCGTTAAACCCTACAACAACAACAACTTGTTTAGGAAGGTTGCTACAAATTCTGAAACAAGATCAGGATTTAGATCAACACCTGGTGTTTATAAACTAACAGTCAAGGTCAAACTATTTTCTAAAAAAGTATCATCTCTAGTGAATAAATTTACATTACAATATCATGTAATGAAAATTGTTTTTTTTAAACTGACAAACAATTAAATCAGATATAATTAAATCAAATATACATAACACTATATATAAATATATATATATATATATATATATATATATATATATATATATATATATATATATATATATATATATATATATCTTCTTTTTTCTGTAATCTTTAAGACTTTTGTCGTAAACGATGATAAATTAATTGTCAAAATGATTTTTGCATCATTTTGTATAAAAGTCCTAAATTGTTTTAATGTTGGCTTCTTATGTCAGCTGGAGGGTAAATACTTCTTCATTATGCTCCATACAGGGGACACGCAGTAAAAAATTAAATTCATTTTCGACACCGTCTTTACTCGCTAAAAAGACGAGTCCAACTACAAAATGTACAAAGATCTTCCACATCATGCGCCGGCAGATTTATTAGGAGTAATCCAAAGAGCAAACGACATAGGCCCTGGTCTGCAGGCGCATTATTCTACGACAGATCTGGATCTTTGTTGTTTGAAAATTGGTTTGTTATAAGCGAGTACATACTATTGAACATTCGGCATCGTCTTTCTTCATAACAAATATGTTAATTTCTTCCTGTTTTACTTACGGTTTTCAGGTATATCGCGTATAACAGATGATGCAACAAAGGTCTGTTAGTTTTGGAGACTAAGAATATGAATAAAACAACTTCCAAGAAACTGCAGTCATTTGTGAACTGTTGCATGCGCTGTCTAACAACAATAACTTCCTCTTCAAAAAAACAGCAACATTTTGCGGGGACATTGATTCTAACCTTTCATATATGTCAAAAGACGATTTATTTTTAGAAACACATACGTTAGCTGAAAAGTAACCTATTGCTGAGGCTGGGTAACCTTCAATACTTGTAAATTTCCCTATGCATCTATCTGATCAGCATCTAAAATTAGCGATCCTTAATCCAAGCAGCTAACATAGGTGTCAACATTTCTCTCCTTCATTAGTTATCTCCCTTACGTCTTGACGGTTCTACTACACGTGTTTTCGTCTTCTTTATAATTAAATCCATACAGTAGGTAGATCATAGTTGTCAAAATCTGGTTCAGCTATTAGTCCAGTTGTTAAACACAGTTAAGAAAGGCACACATGTTTCCGCTTGTAAGATTTCCACTTAATCAATATATATTCGATACGAAACAATTTAATACAAAATGAAGTTCTCATCATAAACATTGTGTAGTCATCAACTGAAATCCTAGCTCTTTCTACGAGAGCTGCATAGTTTATCGCCTCATCAAATACACAGATGTAACCTTTTACTACTACTAATACTGCTGCTGCTACTACTACTACTGCTACTACTACTACTACTAACACTACTACTATTATTACCACTACTATACAACACAGTTTATTATACAATAAGATATCTCGAACCTCAGAAAATTGAGCCCATGCAACTTTGTCAAAATAAATTTTAGCTGAACCGCAAAATAACATTTTGCTTTTATTTAACATTTCAGAGCATAATTTATGCTGAGGTATGAACCAGGTTAGAACGACAAATATTGTTGTCTTCCCTCAAGATAAAAAAACCCAAACATATGATGAAAGCTATTGCAATGAAAAGATGTGCAGTCGTATGTTGTATGGCATTATCAGGGTTTCTTTCCTCCAGATATATACATGATTCCCACGCGGTATAGTATTAATAGCCTAAGTTTTACACCATAACCTTTTCCCCAAGTTTCAGCATTTCAGCGTTGTTTATATATATATATATATATATATATATATATATATATATATATATATATATATATATATATATATATATATATATATATATATATATTCGTTTATAAATAAAGGGTATACAGGCAACATTCACAATTAATTTTTAGGAAAATGAATCCCAGGTTTCAGCCTAAATGGTTCGTACGGTATTAGTTAGCCAACTTGATATTCTATACGTACCGATTATTTTATATCACACGGAAACAATGATACTAAATTGTATTTTGCAGAATAAACAGTTGTAAGAAATACATGAGAAAAGGTCGATACTCTATTTAGATTTTCTTGCCAAGAAAATCAAACAGGGATGAAAAAGAATTCCAGAGAAACATGTTATATAATTATTTTAATATATCGTTCAATTCGTGTGAAAAAGAGAACAATACAAAGACAAATTAAAAATGCATTTAATTTCCAGTTTAAATCGGATGAATGCGGCACAACGATCGATAAACAGACGCCATGTATATTCCAGGTTATGCAAAAGGAGTTACTCTGATATGATGGTAATACCGAAGATATATTTTTACTATGGCATTAACTTGTCCTAATGTTGTAAAAGTGATGCATATATTGCACAAAGTGAAAAACAGCTTGAAAAATGGATGATCCTTCAATCACTCCCATTATGCCGCCTGTGCCGTCAGACAGAAGCTTCTCAGAGAGAATTCAATAAATGCATTTGTATCCACCTGTGATGGTTGAGTACCACCGGGATTGTCGGTGATAATTTCCCACCAACGTGAAGATGAAAGTACTCTCGACCTCGGGCTGTTTAAAAAAAAAAAACTCGTTGTTCCAATGAAACGTAATAGATCGGGTACAACAAAGTGTTAAAGTCAACACCTCTTAATTGACCTTATGCCAGAAGGTAGATCGCTCCGCCTACCGAACACGTGACTTGACAACGTCTTAACCTCCGACAAACATTCTGTGAAAATGGCGGGCGTGATAACATTAAAAGATATACCAGACGATAGTGGTGAGCAATATTTACCATATGAAACAACATTGAGATTGAGACAGAAAGCGAGAGCATTTATCCATCGCTTGCACTTCTCTAAGTTACGTCGGTATGCGGAGAACTCGCCCCCACGTATCTGGAGAAGTCGCCCCAGAGTGGTTGGAGAAGTCGCCCCAATTGGTTGGAGAAGTCATATAAAGCTTGTCACCCAAGTAACCTTTTTATAACAGAATTAAGTCATCTTTTACATGATTTATAATTATATTTTTATATATACGCGATCACAAAAGAGATATTAACTAAATTAAAGCAATATCACAGTAATATTTATAAGGACGAAATTAAGTCTGCATATACTCCAATGAATGACGACAGTATAGTGATTAAAAAGGATGATAAGTCAAACACTATTATTACTGTGAATCAAGATGATTATGTTAAAGAAGTTGAACGTCAATTAGAAATTAAATTTAAAAAATCAACATGCATTAATGAGATCGCTAAAAATAATAATTCCGTATGTGAGGAATTTGATACTTTCCCTCTTAACATACGTGCACCTCAAAAATAATAATTCCGTATGTGAGGAATTTGATACTTTCCCTCTTAACATACGTGCACCTCAAAAATAATAATTCCGTATATGAGGAATTTGATACTATCCCTCTTAACATACGTGCACCTCAAACATAATAATTCAGTATATGAGGAATTTGATACCTTTCCTCTTAACATACGTACACCTCAATTCTACATATTACCCAAAACTCATAAAAATCCTGACCATAATTTACCTTTAAATTTTCCAGGACGACCCATTATATCAGGTTGTAGTTCATATACTGAAAACCTATCCAAATTTATTGATAGTGTTTTACAACCTTTAATGAAATCACTTCCTTCGTACATAAAAGATACAACTAGTTTCATTAAAAAGTCGAAGTCTATTCCACATCTATCTGATAATTTCAATCCTGGTATCATTAGATGTAACATCACTGCATACCAACATTCCGCATGCAGATGGTATTGAAGCGTGCACACTATCTAGCGAAGATATTTGTAAAATAATAAAAACTTATCTTAGAAAATAATTATTTTCAATTTAATAATACGAATTACATACAGATAATGGGTATTAATATGGCTCCTATATACTCTTTCCTTTCATGGGTGAATTAGAAAAGGATTTTATTCAAAACGAAAAGTTTAATCCATCTCTTTGGTTCAGATTTTTAAATGACATATTTATGATCTGGAAGCATTCAATTGAATAACTGAAGAAAAAAAAATATTGATCGCCTAAATCATTTTCACCCGACGATTAATTTTACTTATACTGCATCTAGTACGCATGTTTCATTTTTACGTGTAAATGTAAAAGAAAAATATTGATAACACTATCTCTACAAATATTATTAAAATGCATCTGATGATTTGAAGAGCGGAGCAAAAGGGACAGATAACACTTATTTTTGGTCAGGTACAGAAGCGGAGTTGATCAAATGGAAAAGTTGAAATATTGCAAATTTTATAAATTTAATAAGTTATTAATTTGAAGAAAAACAACAATAAATAAAGCCTTAACCATGTGCCTATATCTCAGAATTGCTATATATGATCCTTGGGGCGACTCCTCCAGGCGAAGTGGGTCGACTTCTCCGAACGGTTGCGAAATTTGAAAATATATACAATAGCCGAGTCGATATCGACAGAAGCAGATTGTCGAAGGAAAATGGCGGACGTAAACAGTGCCTGGAGGTGTGTATAATAACGCTCGCTGATTGGTCAATCGAGCAGAATGATTGACAACTGGCGACAGGTCAATTGCGAAAGCCACCAGAAAACAACAACCGTCGATGCTTCACACTATGACTCTTATTTGTTCCCGTAGATTTGATCTAGTTCTTGACAAATACGGTAATCATGTGATCTAACTCTTGCATTACATCATTGGACACTAGCATAGGTCAAACTGTTTAACCGATTTGTTACATTTATAGCGATTTTAAGAAGATTAAATTTTATTTAAGAATATGAGGACCGGACATTATTTGGAAACAGCGGTATTCATGGGTGTATTTTTAAAATAGAGCAGTCGTAGAAATCCCGACATTTTCCCGAAATCATCTGGTGATGCAGAAGTAGTAACTTATGGTCATGTAGTATATATAAGAGAAGCAAACCGTAGGTGGCGCTATGCAGACAAATACAGTAAAATTGGAATACCTTGGTACAATAGGATCCACGATATCGTATGAAACTAAAATAGTATAAAGTAGACGAACAAATGAATTAAAAAGAATAATAACAAAACGAAGCAGCTACCCCCCCCCCCATTTTTTATAGATAAAATACCATCATAAATGCAATTTGGATGAAATTATGTTTTCTTAAAAATATTAAACATAATGTGATAACATGACACAAGGATAATAATAATTTTATTCAACACTAAAATTTATATGATGGTAAATATGTGCACACACTCTGAGGGACTTTATTATCCTTTCCGATGTGAATGGATCCTTAAGCAGAATCCGTAATGAACATTATGAACTAATTATGGTATGGCCGATGTTACCATCTTAAAAAAGAAACAAAAGCGATATGACAGCTGATGAAGATAAAAGTAATAACATGCTTTCTTCAATGGCTTTGATCACCTTTATAGTAAAGCTCCCACAATCCGCCATGTCATAAGTACGTTAAGATAACAAAACAGTAATATTACGTACATAATTAGATTGATCTTAAAATAATGGCATAGCCATCTGTAAAGATATGCCCCGCTCTGTCTGCAATCAAAAGGTGTTGTTCTGAAATTCGAATACAGGAGTTAGTTTTATTATCAATCAGATGCCATTATGTCGATCCGAAACTGTTGTCATGTTGAATACGTTGCAATACTTGTGCAATGTAGGGAGAAGGCTAATTTAAGTTGTTAGAAATTGTGCCCAATCCCTTTGTATCCTATGTGCCAATAAGATTTGTTTAAAACAAACTGTAAACTTTCTCCTGACATACAAAATCTGCGAAATCCATTAAGTTACCGAAACCAGTGCACAATTAAATAGCTAAAAGAGTCAGATTTGAAAGTATATCAGAGCATATTTGTGTAACCATAGTCTCAATGTAGTATGTTCAATATTTCAGTTATATATCTCTTTAGGTCCCAAATGAGAACCTCTGCCAGAACCTTTATACGTTAAAATACCCGCTGACCCTATACATGAATAATAATAATAATAATAATAATAATAATAATAATAATCATAATAATGAAAACAATTATTATTATTATTATTATTAGTAGTAGTAGTAGTAGTAGTAGTAGTATTCACTCTTTTCCAAATGTATTAAGAAGAGCAAGAATAAAACCATGCAGCTACACCCCCATAAAGCAGCTATGATGATGACGATGATTATTATTATTATTATTATTATTATATCGCTCGACTTCATACCACCGTTTCTATGATCGGCTTTAATCGTGTAATTCTTGTATCTTCTCAAGCTTCCTTTTTGATTTTTCCACCATTTTCATTTATTTACTTATCCTATCGATATTTATTTGCAGCAAATGCGTTTCACCTTTCTGTATATACTCCATTAATCTGGTGACATTCTATTAACATTTCATGTGTACGATCCTCCCTGGTGCCTTAAGTGGGGTTTTCAGAAGCTCATTTCCCTCCGTTTGATGTGGATTTTAATTCAGGTACATTTTAGATACCACATTGGCTGGATACTTCAACCGAAATCTAGACTGGCCTGAAATGGAATCGTTATGTCTTTCTCTTGCCTGGTTTTAGTATCAGATGCTGCTTAGGACTGCTGTGGTAATATCAATGTGACGATATTAAAGCCAGCTTGCAAATGCACATGGCTGATTTCAGTCAAGCTCTTGTTGGTATTGTCCTCAGGATTACACTCTTTGCAATTTAATTTATTCCTTTCATTTGGGCGGGGCAGGCAGGCATGGCTAATGGTCACCAAAATAATGTTTAATTATTATCACTTCAAGTAAAATCAGCGTACATGTAAGCATCATGCATGTGTAACATAAATGGATTCTTATAACAAAAATTAACTGCTTATCTTGGCAAAGTTTAATGAGCAGTGAAAAGCACAGTTCACCTTCATTTCAATAGTTTTCACTTGACCTCATTTACACAGACGTCAAGCTTTCGCTTGATGTCAGCTGCCATTAAGCATGCATTGGACCTCTACTTTCATATACATAAACAAATCTCTCGCAGTTAAATTGTCTACGATGTTCATTCTTAGCCCAGGTGCGGTAATATGCACACACTTTAGGCTATGTGTACATAGCATTTGAAATATCGTTAAGTTTCCCAAAGAAGTAGAATTGTGTATTTTCCTGCTGAGTCTCTCACCAGATGTAAAGACTTAAAAAGAGAGATATAGACGAGTAAGTAGGTAAGACAAATATTGTACAATGCTTACAGGACACATTATGAAGCAACCTATTCCTGGCAGCCTTTTTGTACCATCACTGTATCCATCCATCGATGCCCGCGATACAATTTGCTTTGAGGACAGTAATCTATCCTCCTCCGTAAACTTCTTCCGTCCGTAGAAACTACCAGCACTAGCACAATAAGCCACTGTATGATAGGTACAGCAAAGCAAACCTAGAATCGCAATTACAATAATATATTTTCGGTTCATTTCTGTAACCTTGAAAAGTATCAACAATATAAAAATTAATTTTATATGATAACATATCATCTAAGGCTTTTCATAGCAAGAAGCTGACATGGAATATGTTATGCTTTAATAAGAAGTCTCAACTCTAAGCTAAACACATCTAAAATTTCCATACATATTACATGTTTTCTTTGTTGTTGCTTTTTTTCCTTTAAACGGCATACGTGGTGATTAAACCAAACCAGTGTTTTGAAACAAGCAGGCTACCTGAAGCCTGAACATTAAGACATTATATAACGCTAGCAGGGGTCAGACGATTTAATAAAATATATTAATACTGTTTCATACACAAGTATGACATATTTATTGTCTTTATTTTCACTCATATATCCATACTTATTTAGTGATTTCATCATTAAATTGATATTGAGTATTTATTCATATTGTGAATATTAATAATTAAGAAATGTAAGAAAGCATCTCGTGGCGTCTCCGGTTTCACAGTTTTTTTTCCCTATCATAAAAACAACTAAAACTACAATTACTGAGGGGTGTAGTACACTAGACATGGTCACGCACGAATATTATGATATACGTGTGCGCGCACATGTTTTGGATCCCTTATTCAATAAATGCAATTTGCTTGTGAAGCAGTGAGTGAAATAATTTGAAATGTTTAAAGACGCAAATAAATCTTCCTCGGATCACGCTGTGCTGTATCAAAACCCGAGTATATTTTCGTTCGTATCTAATGCATTGACGGTACGTACACACGATTCCGTGACAGCATTAAAACCTCTCTCATATACTACTTCTCTACTCTGTTTCTGGACGTTCACGTGGATATGGATATGAATAAGGTATTAATAATATATATAGAAGCAAGCTAGAAATGAATATTAGGTAACACACACACACACACACACACACAAACACACACACACACACACACACACACACACACATACAAACAACAACAAAAATAGAAAAGAAGAAGAAAGCACTTCTTACATTCAAATAATATTCAAGTATTTGTTATAATTACATTAAAATACGTCCGACTTAGTGAAAGAAAGAGAAAAGAAAGGAAGGAAGACGTGTCCAGTATGGTTAAAAAGCACTTACCACAATGTTCTGTCTGGAGATTTATTTCATCTGTTGATGCCTTAACTCCTTAGTTAATCATTTTTCTGGGCCTCTGTGGGCAGTATATATATATATATATATATATATATATATATATATATATATATATATATATATATATATATATATACTAGTTAATAGTGTTTCTAACAATATAACATAAGTGGTTTTGACATGAATATACAGTTTCAACAATATTTTTCTCACTTTTTACCTTTTCCTTTGGCCCTCAGTGTTGTGAATTTAAACTTTTATACAGGCGATCGTCATAGTAACAGTTATGGAAAAGAATATAATCATCATCTCTGCTTTCGCAGGATTCCTATAATTTCTGTGTTTTGTACCATTTGTGGTTTTAACCTTTTTGCCAAACAAAAAATATGTCAAAGTTTTAAAAATAATGATAAGAAATTTATATACTGTAGGTTAAAGCATTAAAAGAAATACACATATGCTGTGTCATACAGTATGGAACGTATATTCGAACATATTATATATTTTCAATTAATATTTAGAATTTAGATGTGTCAGGCCATGATGAAAACTGCATTCAATACCATAGTACTATCTTTAACGGCTAAAACTGATAAAAAATAATTCAGTTTTTAAATTAGAAGTCAATTTTTTGTTTATTAAACAGACATCCTTCGACAGTATTGCATAAATGTAATATTCCAATATTTAAAATTACAATTCAGGGCAGAGCCCCTTTAACATTGTGATTTACCTATATATGAAAGATGGCGCAAAACCCAGTTATTCAGCATTTTTAATATTAATTGTCATTCTCATTTTAAATGTAAATAGAGGTTTATTAGTTGTACTTAGATCAAAATAAATTCACGTTTCATTTATAACTGTGATAATTAAATTGGTTGTTAAATTTTACAAAACTTGATGATTACTTTTCTTTACTTTACTGTTACATAGTTTGTGACCACAGAGTCGAATGACCCAATGCATAAAGGCGTCAACAAAGTTGAAGAATTAGAAAGATTTTGATACTAATTACCATTCCAAAAAATTAAGTGCTTTCTACAAAAGCAATTTTCAAAGAAAAAGACATTTAATTTCACAGTCTTGTCCCGTTTATAAATATGCTGACAAGAGGTTGTGTCGAGTTTCTGTACACAAAATTTTGATCCCGAGGGTGGATGTTTTATCTATCCAATGCTGAAGCATAACAAAGCTTTCTTTTTTTCCCTCACGTTTCTGAACAACAAAACGAGAGCCGAAATAATTATAGCGTATTGCGAATACAGATGTATCTTTCAAGGAGCAGAGCAACCAAAGAACTTCTGCTTACTGGACAGGCGGTACTAAATGTTTAAAAAAAAATGTGAACCAGTCTAGAAATGGGTGAGCATAAAATAGAGCATGTATGTGTTAGGCTGGCCAGGAATTTTTAGTAATGTAAGTTATTTCTTTTAGGAAAAAAAATCTTTATATAGCTTCTCCTAGTTCTAACTTAACAAAAATAGAGACATTGTTTTATTGATAGAATTTCAGTCCTTTGAAAGTACTGAGTTTATAACACTCATTACTGAAATTAGCACCTGACTCTTTGGTGCGGAATTGAACGCACATGTTTCAAACACATGCAGATCCAGAAAATGCCGCTGCACAGAAGCTGATCATGATCAGTCAGAAATTTAAAGTTAGAGTAATGTTAAGATCATGGTTTTTGCATTGGTTTACTATGGGAACTGAATTAGTACCACGAGTCCTACCTTGAGGCTTTAGAAATTTAGGTTTACACAAATTATGTTTAAGCACATTTAATCTTCAAATAATGGTGAATGGAACTGCCATTGTAATGATAATACACAATGTGTATATCGTGCACTGCAGAAAGCATGCAAAATATACAAATATAAACAGCAAAAAAATCACATTTATTAATACAGTTAATCAAGACAGAAAAATGCGATGAAAGAGTTCTCAAATCAAGTTTGCTCAAGATCAGATTTTAAAATAATAATGAAAGTATGAATTTAAAATACAATACCATTTACAAAAATGGCTTTTTCGGCTTGAACTGATGTCAAGATATTGTACATGTTGCAGGTCAATCGGAGTAAAACTGAGTCTTTATGGAACACTTTTGTTCAGCCAGTCCTCATTTAAATATCTTACAAATAATATTTATCCCGAATTTTGCGAAACATCGTTCACGCAATGATCGAAACATTGTGAATTTTATACGCTGTGTATTCTGTGTTTACAGTGGAGAGTCACGTTTGAGGGAGGATATAACTATAATGAACAGCTGACCTCATAATACTACAGATCTTAATTTTGCGTTTTAGCCTGTGCCAGTCATTTTGTGACATTTTGTCTCTGACTTTTTGTCCTGTGTCTAGAAAGACACAATTCCACGTTCAGTACTTTTTTTTCGACAATTTGCTGTTTTCGTTTTTTGTGGAGTGATATAATTGAACAGATTGCCACAGAGGCTATGCTTGCCTCAACAGAATACGTCATATCAAACATTGCTTTCCTTTCTCTTCCACTTGTCATATTGTCGTGTGTTTGATATTTATAGAAGTCCGTTTACCTTTTCTCAGTGTTCAACCACATCTTGGGCAAAACCCATTTAGAAAGAAATTAATATTTGAATTGTTTGATTATATACACAGTCGGTGGTAATATAACGCACTTGGAAAGTTTCGTATTACAGGTACGGATTTCCCTTTACACAACCATGCCTTTGAAATGTTTGCGAACTATGTCATATGTATTGTGAATTTGATGATTAGCTATGTGCTACTTGCGTTAGATATTCACCTCCAACAGTTTGCCTTTTCCAAGGAAAGTAATATGCAAAATATCGTCTTTTAATCATATAGGAAGTCCAGTAGAGCAGGATATGGAAGGGGAAACAACCCATTTCAACCACAATCTCTTGCTATCTTGGTATTAGTAAAATTGTCTCTCCCCCACACATTGAACATACATCAAATACAAAAACAACAATACTAATATTTAAAAATAATAATAATAATAATAATAATAATAATAATAATAATGATAATGATAATAATAATACAAGTAATATTATTAACAATATCAATCTGAATATAAATCATACTAATATAAATGACAAGATTAATGATGCAGTGATGCATAAAGAATATTTTCAACTAGTAATGCATAAAAATCATTTTCATTAAAACTTTTGGAAATTTAATTGTAGTTGTGAAATATAGAAACACAAAAATTATCAGCTCATGAAAATTTTTGCAAGGAATTATTACGGAAAATAAGAATAACTCCAACAATGACATGTCAATCCAGCAGACTATAAATATCAAACACACGACAATATGTTGTCAATTGTGTTACATCTACAACCAGCATACGATATTCATGTGTAACTTCGTGTCCATGCATGCGCTATGCACATACACGAGAGTACACGTGTCCTGACAAGTGGAAGCACCGGAAATTAGGAAGAAAGTTAAGTGTTATGTTACTGACTATATCTAATGAAGTGGTAAGTAAAATAAACTTGGAATAAATAATATGGGATTGCTCCCAATGAGAGCATGATGATTTTACATAGTTAATGAAGCACGAACATTATACATATTCTCTAATAATTAGACGGTGGTGATATTTGACCGTCAACTATTCTAGAACACCTAATGGTTAAAAATTAGATATGAAAACAACCATTCTAGTATATTGAAAATTTCGAATGAGCTGCATGAGCTGAAACTGTTTTCCAAAACATTCACTTACATTATTTTAAGAAATTTGAACATTTTCAACAAATGATTCTTGGTAATATTATTTGTCTTTTTCTACTTTGAGAGGGAGATAGATTAAATCGGTATAATCTTCATTATCTCATGGAATGTCTAACACACCTAAACTCTGCATAACATTTGATTCCACAAAACGTATACTATGAGTTTTTATTTTAATCATTGTGCACTAGTTTCAACAATTCGCACCAAATGAAAGAACATTGGCCTTCTAGCCATCTGAAAGGTAGAAAACATCGAAATTATGCTTACCCGCGTGCTGTTAGAATGGGGGTCTTTTAGACCTTGTAGTGCCCCAATTATAAGTTTTATGATATACATTCCAAAATAAGTTTATTTGCAGATATATACAAGTTTCTTTCTAATAATTGATAATCCATTCGTACCACCTCAGAACCTCAACTCAGACTTGGAAACAAATTCAAAAGTTGGCAAATAATTGGCTCGTATCTTACAACCCTTCTACAACCGAACCTCTGATACTTTCAAGGATAATTAATAAACCCTTCCATCCACCATTATATATCCATTATATATCCTAAACCAATGAATTAAGTCGGCGTGAAAAAGCATAGTGTAGATCTATTTTTAACTTAAATGAATGCTCATGGCACAAAAATACACCGTATAAAGGAAAAGGCATGTTCAAGATTTAATGTAATAAGTCAACTCAGATTCCAACTTAATGAGAAATCTCTAGAAATTGTATTTAGGTCTTTCATACGAATCATTCTGCAATATGGTAATGTGGTCTGGTACAAATGCATATTATTCAAGAAAAGAGAACTCGAAACAATACATAATACAAAATGAGACAGCTAAGATTGCGACTGGTGCGACAAAAATTGTATCTACGGAGGCACAACACCGTTAAATTGGATCGGGAAGTCTTCAATCCAGACGACAAAAAGAAAATAGAACGAACGTATACTCCTATATAAGATGAAAACTAGCTCAAGCCCTCCCTACCTCAAATCTCTCCAGTTGTTATAGATGTCAATCACGATAACTTACGTAATGTCGACAGTTTCCAATTTGTACAGGCTAGAACAAGTCTTTATTACAACGCGATTTTTAATTCCACCATTCGAGATTGCCATATATTGGCTATCGAGACTCGTTAAAAAGTCGTGAAACAACTTTGAAAGCAACATTAACTACACGCGGCACTGATGTACCCAAACATTTTGTTTGGGGAAGAAGGAAATGTCACATTATATATGCCTGACTTATAACAAAATGCAGTTGCCTTAATCAAAAAATATGTTTTACTGAATAGTTTCGTATTTTGAAACCTATTTTTAAGGTAGAAGGCATTAACCTAATTATGATAAGCCTAGCAATTATAAATTGACACAGAAGCTAAATCTGTAATGTGGTTTAGATTTACTTTGAGTTAGGCTTGAAAATGGGTTATCTTGTTTGGTGACTGCCTTTCACAGTAAAACTAGCACTGGAGATCAAATGCGTAACTTGGGCTGCAAATGAATAACCGACTTGGCTTACGTATTTATGTATGTCTGCAACAGAGATAAATATCTAAGATGGTTGAGGTGTGATGAAAAGTATGCTAATTTGTTTTATTACTAGTGACCTTTAATCGTGCATAAAGCAAGTACTGATTCTTTTAGCTGCTTTGTCACAGGAAAATATTCAAAAAAGCCCTTTGCTGTCAAAAATGAATGTAAAAAAGGGGTTGGTGGCAGTGTTGATTCAGTATAAAAGCCACCAGTTGTATAAGTAATTAATCTGATTGTCGCAGTTAAAATCTCACTAGCATGCGTTCAATAAAAATCATTAGTTTCTTTATATTTGTATCTTCAATGTAAAATTATTCTCATTTTTTTCTGCAATAGGCCATTGTCGGATGAAAAGTCACAAGATAAACTGTCCAGTGAGACCTTAATAACCGGTGTCATTTTCTCAGTCTTTTCAATTGTGATTCCCTGTGCCATAAAGTATTTCCTTATTACCTCCATGTCTTGAATTTGACATAGTTAGGTATTCCAAACATACACTTCCTATAGATTTGATGGCACTTAATCAGGGTAGAAGAAGGGAGTTAACTCAACAATGTTGAGTTACCAGATATTGCTTCTGATAGATTCTGCTAATGAACAACAAAAGCCTTATAAGTTTCATGCCAGGTAATTTAATTGAAGTAATTGACATACTTATTCAGTTTATCAATATTTGCAATAATACTTGGTATATTTTCCTAATTTAATGATGAGTGCCTTAAGTTAATGTTTTTACACACATATCTACTCAATATATATATTTCATCTTATTTACATAAATTTAAGTTATAATGACCTATATAGAAGAAGTGTATGGTTTTATTTTCTTGTAGGCCTCAAGGTGTGTAGGAGCACACCTGACGAAGTGATATTGCTATCCAGGACAACGTCAAAGATTTTATTTGGAGTCAGCCGCACCAATTGTTGTGGAGCTTTCCAGGAACAGAGGTACCTGCATCAACTTCATTCGAGTTTCTGGTGAGTTATATGAAATGTCTGTCACTTTTTACATTGTGTTACCCTTTTTAACTTTTCACGATTGTCTGTTTACTTTCAATTTGATTCTGTGCAGGTTAAAATCATCAGCAAAACAAACGTCTCTAAATAGCAGCAGGTTCAGGAATAATATGTGCTGGCCAGTGTGAAAATGATGCAAAGGCGATGTTCTTAGTGTTCTTAAAATACAATATCTATACATATTGTTTTATCAACAGACGGGATGAATATGGGTATAGAACTTCATTGTTTAAGTTTCCCAACTGATGTGGTTCAGTTTACAAAGATTGGTCCATACATTTTATGTTACCTGATGAGTTGCCTCCCTTAAAGTCAACCTCAGATTTATCTGCTCTTGTATAGTTTTGACCTTCATGAAATCATTGAGAGAGTTCTGGTCAGTTTATATATGCTGTGCATCGTTCATATTTTGCTACGTAATTAGGACGCATATTTTGCAGTATTTTACTAGAGAATCAGCATGGCTTCTTTTACAACTTTTATTCACTACATTTTGAGATTTTATAAATAGTCCTATTTTTGCTGATATCACCAAACACTAGCACTACACGATATATTAGCTATGAAAAATGATGAAATTAACTTGTTATAAGGAAACTGTTGGTTTAAGTGTGGAAAGTAACATGAAAGTATGAAGGTGTCTCATAGCTGTTGCTCTGTGTCACGGCTCTTGATCATAGACAACTTAAATTTACTTTGAGTTATGCTTGAAAATGGGTTGACTTGTTTGGTAACTGTCTGTCACAGTTAAACTAGCACTGGAGATCAAATGCATAACTTGGGCTGCAACTGATCAGCTCACTTGGCTTACGTATTTACGTATATCTGCTACAGAGGTAAATATATAAACATTGAGATGGTTGAAGGGTGATGAAAAGTATGCTGATTTGTTATAGTACTAGTGACCTGTATTCATGCATAAGGCACATACTGATTCTTTTAGCTGCTTTTGTAACAGGAAAATATTCAAAAAAGCTCTTTGCTGTCAGAAATGAATATAAAAAAGAGGGGTTGGTGGCAGTGTTAATTCACTATAAAAGCCACCAGTTGTACAAGGAATTAACCTGATTGCTGCAGTCAAAATCTCACATGCATGCTTTCAACAAAAATCATTAGTTTGTTTTTATGTGTGTGTGTGTGTGTGTGTGTCTGTGTGATTTGGATTTTTAACGTAGCTTTAAGAATTGTTCAGTCATATCGCTACGATATCTGCAGTGTGGCAGTTTATAGTGATGTCTAGCACTGGGGCATCATGTCGCAGACATGTAGCTTGATGTCCCACCCAGTCACATTATCCTGACACCAGGCTGACCAGTCCTAACACTAACCTCATAATGCTGAGCGCCAAGCTGTTAGTACCATTTTTGTAAGTCTTTTGTATCTAACCCACGACCTCCCGCATCCGAGGCGGACGCTCTAACCACTAGGCCACCCGAACGGTTGTTTTTATTTGTATCTTCAGTGTAATATTGTATTCTCATTTTTCTGCACTAGGTCAATGTATGATGAAAATTCACCTGATAACCTGTCCAGAGAGACCACATTTACATAGAATATAATAGGGTCACCAATTTTTAGCTGTGTTAACGGAATGTACAGAAAACTACTTCTTATTTTGCGTTTCTTACCAAGAACGACGCATCGAACTGATTCAATCCCTCGCTCCTTATGCTAATTCGTATTTTCGATGCCGTTCATAAAGGTAGTACAAAGTCAAATAGATTTAAATAGGCGCAAATATCACGCTAGCATTTCACGTGTCATGAACAAGTACAAACATAATTTTTTCTTATTTTTCTAAATCAATAGTTGGCACGTCAAGAGGTTTTGTGTGGTACTCGAAGGGCAGCCGAAAAAGTCTCTATTTTAACAGTGTTACTCTCTTACTGGTGGCACACGCTCGTTCATTTTATAATTAATCCGGAAAAAAGTGGCACGCTATGTAAAATAGGTTGCCGACCCCTGTTGTAAATGATTCCGCATCGCCCCCGACTACGAAAACACTTCAAGAGAAAATACTATTTGAAAAGTTTGTCTGTATACACCACCGGTACGCATAGAAGTTGAACGCACTTGTAACCTAGAACTATTTTCTTCCTATATTTTGCTTTTGCCATGACATGTAATATGTAAACGATAGTCGTTTAAACATACGGAAAGTATGGAAAGCCGCAGGTACCCGGCGGTGATCACAATTTTTCCCTATATTATTATATGGGCAACAATTAGCGGCTCCGATAACAATCAGCGGCTCCTAAAATGACGGTGATTACAATCTTTCCCTATATTTTAATAGAAACTACAATTAGCGGCTCCTACAACAATTACCGGCTCCTTCTACAATTAGCGGCTCCTAAAACACTTTTAATCTACGGCTCCGTTAATAAAAATCACAATTTACAGCTCCAGAAACACGAGAAGCTCAGTCTACAACTACAATCACCGGCTCCTTCCACAGCAACGCCGCTGTAATTTTGATCTCCGTCTTTACTACCGAACGAGATTCGAACGAGATTTCAACTCAAAAACGAGATCTACTTAGCTATCTATTATTTCCAGCTCCTACGATAGTAACGCCGCTGATAATCTTGAGCTCCAATTTAACTAACGAACCGAACGAGATTTAAACTCATAAACGAGATTTTAATCACGTGCTGTCATACTCGGAATACTATCATCTTATCCGCATCAGTGTCCTTTACCGTTATAGAGCGACGTGTAGTTTTCAGAATTTGTAACAAGGTATTTTCCATTAGTAAAAAATATTAACTTGCTTTTTTATACTGCAGATATTTTGCTTAGACTAAAAAAGTTCTCATATATCTTTGCAACACTGGACAGATCTCTAAATTAAGTATTTCATGGGGGGGGGGGGGTGGAAGAACGTTATTGCGGTAGTTTTTAAACTGAGGACACTTTGGCAGGATAATGAGCAAAAGTATCACGAAAGCTTGCTAAGAAAAGATCTATAACTATCACTGGGCATTTATCAAAATATAAAATACAGTATTTCTGTTAAAATTTATAGTTTGAAAGCAGGTGTTAAGAACTATCACATAGTAATAAGCAGATCATCAGATAACCTACCAGGGAATGTGATTGTGTCATTTGAACAAACTTTACATGAATTCGCTCACTTAAGTGGTGTGTGATGACTCCCACAAATTTGTTTAATGGCTCACATATGAACATGCACCTTGCACAGTATACATTTTTTTTAGCCATTCAGCCTTTAACTTAATGTTTAAGTGCTCGGAACAACTTAACTGGTAGAGGTATTACAGTGCAAGTAACTATCAGCATGTGGTTGAAAGTGGCAAAAGAGTTACAAAGGAAACAAAAAGTTTCAATAAATATAATTTCATGTGAAGTGGATGGTTAAAATGTTGGCTTTAATTTATTTACTAAGATTGCAGTTATTGTAAAGAATATCTGAAATTGGCATAGGTTAGAAATTAAACCAGTGTATTTTTAGTTAGAAGATGCACTTTGTGCATGAGAGGGCAGATCTGATGTAATATGTTAGGAAAGACCTAAAGATTTTTTTCAATCGTATGGAATTAACAGAAAAAATGAGGGCATGCAGGAAGTCCATCTCCAGTAGCAAAACAGATACACATTAAGCAGCAAAATGTGTAGCATCAACCAATGTTTGTGAAAAATGTAAATCCTTTTAGGAAATAAAGTTGTATATTATTTTCTTTCTTATATCTACGGAATAAAACGCATACATTTTATCAAATCTTTGGAAGAGATTACATTATTGGGACTTGTAAAAAGTAAGGTGAGACAAGTGAATTTTATGAAAGTATTTGTCTTGGACGAGTATGTGAGAACAATATTTGATCAGCCCTGATACCCCATTTATTTTCATAGTTAACAGTGTTTTTGCAAATTTGGTAACAAAATGTAAGGGTGGACTTTTCAGTTCTTAAATTTAGTTCTTCATAAATTTCAAAATCATTGCAGTTAAAGTATTACTCCATCTTCCAACTTAAGCTAGGTAATTTCCAGTTCATTTGGTTTCTTTCTTGAGAAAATTACATGGTGTCTGGTCTTCGGGATATTTGAACGCCACACTTAAGCAAAAATCTCCTTTAGTTCAGTGTTGACAATTAGTAATAATAATCTTAATAAGACTTAAAATGGCATACAGTGTAGTTTAACAGTGACTGATGAGACCGGTGTTTCGATACTTCTTTGGCTTCCCATTGGTTGCATGAGGTTATGTGAATAATATTCACTTTGGGTAATTCGACGCAAAATCAATAGTGTATGCTGTCACGTGGGGTCTATTGCGAAGTACTGTCACAACAAATGTTATATACAAGAAGAAAATTAAGCACTGTTTCATTCCGAAGTTTGGAGTTATTCACATTATTGTGTTCATTCACATTATTGCATTCCAGTTTTAAGTCTATAGATGTATTTTGTGTTGTACAAGTTTAGATATTTTTAGACAGGAAAAACATTTGTTTGGACTGTTCAGTGTAAATACTGAATAGAAACCGCTCATTATTTGGACTTAAATATTAGTCTGGAACTGTTATTGAAGGAATTCAGGACAACGCCATCTTGACAACTACAAAGTTCTTGGAGGACCAGTACATTTCTGGCATTGAAATTTATGAGGAACATTTCTATCATTTAGGACTTTCACAGACCAGTATAAGGACTAGCTTGGATTCAATTCATAATACTTTATGTTCCTTTCATATTTTTTATTTATAACTTTGATAATTAAACTGTTAAGTTTTATAAAATTTGTTGTTTTTGCTTCTTTTCTGTTACTTAAGTTTGCAATCATTGAGACGTAACAGAAACTTGGGGGCTAACTGGGGATATGAATTTCACAGAAATTGAAATTGTTTTGAAATTTAAGTTATCTTAGTCCCTAATATTTCTGACTTTACATAGTGAAACCAACAAGCTTTTACGATATAAACTAAAGTGGAGAATTGTACTTTAAATCCTAGCCAGGAACAATCAGTCTTTGAAAGAGGACGAATTGCTCCAACGTTCCAGACAATATCTTTCCTGTGCAAAGCCATATTTGTTAAAACATGAAATAAAAAATATTTTGGTTTAAATTTGGTAAAGAAGAATATTTTGGACAAAAGTGCTTTGACTCTGGCTCAAACCTGCAAGTTATGAAATTGAAATTAAAATTCAAGAACAAAATAAAGTTAAGAAAGCTTGAAAAAGAGGAAAGAGATAAACAAATGCAAATTCAAAAAGAAGAGAAAGAAATGGAGAAGAAATGACAAATGCAAAAGGAAGAAAAGAAATAAAAATACAAATGCAGGAAAATAAAAGGGAGATGCAAATGCAGGAAAAAGAGAGAGAAAGATTCAAAAATATGAGTTACAAATGAAACTGCAATTACAGAAAGATGTGATGTGATTTGGATTTTTAACATAGTTTTAACAATTTTTCAGTCATATCGCTACGATGTCTGCTATGTGGCAGTTTATAGTGATGTCTAGCACTGGGGCATCATGCCGCAGACATGTAGCATGATGTCCCACCCAGTCACATTATCCTGACACCAGGCTGACCAGTCCTAACACTAACCTCTTAATGCTGAGTGTCAAGCGAGGCAGCTATTAGTACCATTTTTGTAAGTCTTAGGTATGACTCGGCCGGGGATCGAACCCACGACCTCCCACATCCCAGGCGGACGCTCTAACCACTAGACCACCAGAGCAGTATTACAGAAAGAAGAGCAGTACCTAAACCTGTAGTGATACTCACATTACAAGGGACAACAATCTCACATTTCTCCTGCGACTGATAAGGATTTGAAACCAATCCTTTGAGCCACATGTTCAGTGTCATAGTTTAACACCAAAATTACCATCAGAGATTCAACATTTTGACTACAAATTTAACTTGAACCCCACCAGTGGTCCTGGAAAACTTGAAACAATGTCACATCAAGTCATACCTGTATGAAATCAATAGGAAGGCGATTCATTTTCTCAGAAATGGAGAGTATTATAATCATTATGTCTTAATCCGTGACAGACTAGACAAAACTACAGCACAGATAGAACCTGACCCGGTACTCACTATCTGCATTTGCATTACTAGTTATATGATTCCACAAATCTCACAATACAACAGAAATCCAATAGTCGGATGACATCAACAAGCTTCTATCTAATGTAAAAAAATTAAAATATATTAAATGAAAGTCAGAAAGCTTCTGTAAGAACCAGAAAGAATATGTTTATGTTGAGAAAACAACCAGAAACCTGTCGCTGTCACTGCAATCTGGACAGTTCATCAAGCAAAGAGCACATGTCAACAAGGTAGTCACATGATACAACAAAAGTTATTTTTTTAATAAATATATACAGAATTCTGTGTTCTTTCATTGTAGTTTCTTTATTACGAACAGTTTACAACTTTATTTTTCATTTCATATTTTTTTTTGTTTCTACATCTGAAATGGGTTATTACTGACATCATGTGACAACTGGACCTATGATGTCATGAATATGTTGGTTGTGATATTTGTGTACCCATGCGACTAGCAATGCAAATGGTGAGTATCAGGTCAAATTTCATCAACGCCATAGTTTCATCTTATCTTTCAGCAGAGTAAAGACATAATTATTCTAATACTTGCATTTTCTGAGAAAATAAATAATTTTCATATCGGTTTCATGTAGGTATGCCTCGGGGTAACAGCATTAAGTTTGCTAGGCCATCTGGTATGCGGCTACAATTTGCCGACAACATGTTGGTGTCTTGTGATGCTAGACTGGTTTTCAAACCTTTCATGTCAGAAAAAATATCAATATCAAGCTGACTGTGAAACAACCAGTCTTCTAATCTAATCCAGTGAGTGTTAAGATTGACTCAACAACTATAATTATGGTAACCACCCTAATGATCCATACTGCAACCTCCGAATATTCTGGGCAGAACTCAATAAATATAATTCACAATCAGTTACAACTCAATTACGTAATTGTTTCTGTCATCAAGTAGTTGCAAACTTTCCTGACTTTCATCAACATTTGCAAACTTCAAGGAATTTTCATGTTCAGAAAAGAAATTATCATTTTTTCCAACTTTTTCCAAATTTCCTAGTAGCATGGGAGCCCTGTATACTTCTTCAATTGTATATGTATCGGTAATGAAGTCAATATTAATATTCCTTCATATTTAAGAGCTTGATGCAATGACAAGATGAAGTGTTACTTGAAAGTCTTATTATATATGATCTTGTGACAAAAAGTGTTAATTTGTTTTGATGAAAGAAAAATTGGCTGATGTAGATTCTACTTGCACTTGTGTCAATAGCTGATGAACCTGTATTCCCCGTTAAGTCAGCCTTTATTATTAAATGACAATTACAATGGCTTAGACTAATGAATGCCTTTAGATGTGACATTACAAGTCTTTAATCATGCTTGATTATCTTGGTTTTTCTGTATGACAAATTACATTTTATTATATGGCAATCATGTAGGGAGGACTGTGTGCAAGAATAAAAACTTTTTCTTGCATCTCACTCTCTCAGCTCCTCTCTCCGAATTGTATTTATTGTTACCTTAACATAATGTCATTATTCATAAGACCATAGTTATTATAATTGTACAATATTTGCTTTTAATTTCTTGGTATATGCTAGTGATGTGATTTGATAATTAGATTCATTCTTAAGCACATGATGTAAAAAGCAAACATTATATTTGTCATGGTAGTAAAGATAATAACTGTATGGATAATAATAATAATTCAATTTAATTTGTTCTGTTACATCTGATGATACAGTTTTGTAATCACTTCTGACAAAACAAAGTTTTTAGTAGTATAAAAGTCTTCGGCTGCATTTGGTATCTGATAAGTCTCTGTTGCTTCTTGTATAATTCTAACAAAATTTGGATCAAGTTCTGTATAATTATTTTGACACAGTTCCTTCAGGTCCTGAATTTCCTCTGTCATTGGTGCTTAACAGTTCTCTGCTCCTGAAAAAAATTTGTATTAAGATTAAATTGTAGTGATGTAGTTAAACCAGCATTAACAGCCACATTCACCATGAATATATTCCATCCCTGACATAGAGCAGCATTTTTTTAAAATGCTTCTTATAACTGACTTGTTAAAATAAACCTGTCTTAAGAGACCATATTCTTTAAAGTCTTTGAAATAACAGCTTACAACAGGTTCAAATGCATTGTTTGGTTACAATATAAAAATAATAAATGTAGAAAAGCTGCTGTAAATTACCATGTATGGTGTAAGTAGATTCCCTTCATTTTTAATTCAACATTTTAGAGAAAAAAAAACTGTAATTTTAGTACACGAAATAATATTGACACCAGGAGGAGCATATGAACAAATTCTACAAGTCCATTCAAACAAGTTATCAAGTCTCTTATTTCACAGAGAACACCAGCAGTTATCTTTGTTAGAAGAAAGTGTAGTTTCTCAAACCAACAAAAGTTAAAATGACCTGGATCATTTTATTCTTCCAACTGTTTTGGAGCTTGCCGACCAAGTGTGCAGGCTACATAAAACAGTACGAGCTTATTATGCAAAATGAAAACATTCAGACACAGCTTGGAATAGTGATACAGAGTACATGTATTTTGACGTCTATTAAAAATGATGACTCAGATGTGATCATAGAAGAAATGTTTTTAAGAAAATGTACATTTAGAGAAACAAAGGGGTTTTTTTTAAGAAAGAAAAAGGGATCTCTATTTTGTGTTTATGTGGTTTGGCATATTTTCATTTCGTGCATGTGTCATACATGTAACAAATACTGCAGGTGTTTTAATCTGGCAATTTTAGGAAATTTGCCAAATTAACTTGAACAACTTGTATCATCCTGTTCACTGGAAAAAGAAAATACATGCATAAAATAATAACTATTGTATTACATCCAATCTATCCATACCGATGATATTTTAACTTCTAAGGATTCCAAAAAGTGTATCTTTCATTACATGTTATGCTTGACAATGCTCACAAGACATTAGATATATAAATGGTTTTTCAAACGTCGGACCTGAAACAATAATACTGACCCAAATGTACATGTGATTGTGACGCAAATGTATATATGTGATGATGTCCCACATTTATATGTGATGGTGGCCCACATTTATATGTGATGGTAACCCAAATGTATATGTGATGGTGACCCAAATTTATATGTGATGGTGACCCAAATGTATATGTGATGGTGACCCAAATTTATATGTGATGGTGACCCAAATGTATATGTGATGATGACCCAAATGTGGTGTGACAGAGTTCCAAATGTACTTGTGATGATTACCCAAATGTGGTATGGCAATGACCCAGATGTATGTGATGATGACCCGAATGGGTGTCTCCAAAGATATGGTTAGGACAAGACAAAAATGAAGCGGGAAGCAACTGCTATACTAATTAATCCAATTTCTGCCATCTTTTCATTTTTTGAAACTCATACGAGGTATTAAAGTATAACAAGGATTCATATTAATTGTACTTGCATTCATAACTTCATACATATAGAACACTTACAGAGCAAAGTCTCTTATTTTCAATCAGATGAGCATGCTGATCTGAAGTTAGAGGTATTATACCTCAAAGATCTTAAAGAGAAAAAAGTGAAACCAACAAGTAAAATTCAACAAATACTTTATTTTCACAGATAATGTGAAAATTTAAAAGTAGCTTACATTATGAAATATATCCCAAATAGCTCTCACAGATCCAAAAGGAAAAAAGGTGTTCCAAATGAATTACAGTGGTGTTCCAAATTGATTCCAATCTTGAATGTGCTGTAGTTCCAACAGTCTTAAATGTGCCGATGTGATAATCTTATCCATCACAATGATATAATCTAGAATGTCCTTGAAGGAATTCACTCTAATCCTAAAACAGTCCAAAAGTATCCGTAAGCACTTTGTTATTTCAGTGAATAAATGAAGTATATCGTGTGAAATTACAACTGAACACAACTAAAAAGATAGATTTCACTTGAGAGATGTTACAATAGGAATATGTTGTTAACTGTGTTGATCACAACCTTTATATAAAATTGATCACAAACTTTATATAAAAACCTAAGACAATAAGAGATATAGGATGTGGGTCCTTTTCCCATCAAATTTGTAAACAAGGTAAGGTCTGTTTACTTTATAGTTTTACTTTTTAGCAAACTACCTGGCAAATGAGAACATTTTTTTCTAATGGACGAAACAATTTTCTGAACTCAAAACCAGGTAAACATGTTTACAAATATCATCTCAGATGATAATCTACAATCATGGACAAAAGGTAGCTTTGCAATATGTTGCTTACATATGACCCTTACAATCGTGGACAAGAGTTAAACAATATATACAATATATAGATATATAAAAGGGCACTTGCAATGGTTTCTAACTGACCTGTATTACCCTTCTTTCAATTCAAAACCTGCCTGGTTTACATGTGATGCACCATATATGAAGGCATTTTCATTGCTAAGAAGGCCATCTGCACTGCAGCAACTATGCCATTTTCAGTGCCTGGAGCATCATATACAAAATTTATAATAATTTATATCGGCTTTTGTGATGGAAGTTAAAGCTCTCTTTTGCCTTTAAATACTGTCTGTATTTTTACTAATGTACAGGAAATGTACAAGATTTGTTATTTTACTAAATTTTTACAAACTTTATTGGAATCCAACTTACCACATAAATTGGTCATGTAAACTTGTGACATAGTGGTAGTTGCACAAATTGTGTAGTGTACAACAGCATTGTTCTGTTATCAAAAAGACACTGAGAAAATTACTAGTTCACCATGAGAATACTGTAAGTAATATACTTTTTTCCCCTATAATCAGTATTTTCCTTCACCCTCATTTGAGCTTCAGAGACCCCCAAATTTTTAATTTGACCCCCAGTTTTGATACCAAAGTTTATTTTTTACTCAGTCTGACCCCCAGTTTTGACACCAAGGAGATTTTTGACTCTCAGTCTTGCACCCCTAGGGGATACACTGCGTATAATACCAAAACCAAATGCCAATACAGTATTTGCTTCAAGGACAATTAAGAAATAATAATTAAGATTGATGAGCAAAACATTCATATGATATGGATCATAAACGTTCTAAATCTGCCCCTCTTAGCCGTTACTATAGCAGAGATAATGCAAGATTTGTACAAAATAGTAAGCTTTACATGTGTGACACCAGGCCTGCAAACAAATAGATGTATGACTGACCAATCAACCAATTATATCTAGCTTTGCTTACATCCATAGTCCAAGAAGAGATGACATAGCTCAGTTAATCCTGCATTTGAATATCTCATTTACTGTCTTCAAGTAATTCAATTTTTACAGTAACACTTTGTTTTGGCATATAATTTCCTTGTATGGGTGTATAAAACAGTCATTAAAAAAGTATACCCACCTTTAAAATCGTGAGTGTGAACAGGAAGACATAATAAACACTGCAATAAATTTATTCAGTTTACAATTCCAAGTCAAATACATACCTGTCAAGATTTCATTTTAAAAAATGACAATACTGAGATGCCAATTATTCATTTTAACTGCAATTGCAATAATATATATAAACATGTAATTACTTTATAATTTGCATTATGTGAGTTGATATTGTCGTCATTTACCTTGGGATTTAACAACTGTATTGACAAAGTACAAGGCAACTATATCTGGTCATCTATTAGTTATTCCAGCATGTAGCCATATTATCTTCTGCAAAAAAATGAATAATAAGATTACTTAAAAATACATTGTATCACACATGGCGGGGTAATTTATCCATTGTCAAGATAAACTGTATGTACATAACAGAAATGAAATATAATAAAAAGCTGAAGAATGAATAGAACAAATTTGCATAAACATTCACAGCAGAATCTTCAGCTTTCCCATTAATGTTGCACTTCACTTAAAATAGGAAACATCTGTTACTAAAATAATGACTTATAAAATAACTATTTTTACATTTTAGTCCAACTGTAAATAAAATTTATTTAAATCAAGATGTCTTCCCAATGGATGTTTTAGGTCCTTGTGTATGTGTATGTGTGGTGTATGCATGTGTATGTTCACTGTGTCATGCAACTTACAAACAGTTCAAGATAAAAACACAGTTCAATATGCTAACTATGGTACATGATTTATGAGTGGTCTAAAATGTAACTTTGGTTTTAAAATTTTAAACCATCATAGGTCTTAAAGGTTCTACCTAGAACTTAATATAATTTTAAGTTTTAAATGTTTGCTATTGCTAATTTGTTTATATGACCATTGGGTTACCTGGGTCACAACTTTAGAAACCTTTGAGACTGCCAGATCATAACCACTTATGTATTTTCTCTGCTACTTTTGTTTTGGTGCTTTAAGGTATAATAACGAAGGTCAGTTACTTAGTGCTGTGGCAACTGGAGTCAAGTGTCTTGCCAAGAACAGACTGGTCCTATGGTAAGATACAAAACCCACCCCCTTATGGACCTGAGTCTGGCACACTAACCACTGAATGTGGCTTTATGTATGTACGTATGTATGTATGTATGTATGCATACATACCTATCAATACATCCATGTATGCCAATACCATAAGATGTCAATTTATCATACCCATCTGAAAAAAGGAAATATAACATCACATTAGGAAAATATTGAAATAAAGAAACATGTATATTTCAAGACTTAAAAGTATGCAGCATAGCAACATTGTCCCTATCTTTTCCCCACTTTTGAAAAACACCATATATTCATACCCATGACCCTAGACTGGACTTACAAAGATGGGGGGAAAATGAAATTCTGATAGAGCTGTATACATCATATAAACTCCAATCATATCCCAAACTCTGACATTTCTGTTTTCAACATTATGTACTAGGTGTATGACAATATATAACTCTGTAAATTTGATATATAATTACATACAGGTAAAACCCTTTATAATGCGTTGCTCACGGGTCCAAAGAATAACATCACAATATAAGCTGGATCGAGTTAACAAATTTTTTGAAAAACTTCCCTACAGAAAATGTGCATTGAAAGTTCAATGTCATCAATTTTAACTAACCTCTTGATCATATAAATCTGGTAGGGATAAGAATAATTGGTTTTTCCGATAGCATGTATTTAGGTGTTAAAAAGAGAGGTCACCTTATATTAAAAAAATGGGAGCCATGCTGCGATCGTGTTATAAGCAGAATCACGTTATAATGAAGCAAACAGTCAGATATATTCAGCAAAAGATACATTCCATGCCTGAAAGGTTACATAGTTACAATTCCTTTCTTTGTCTCACAAAATGCTAATTTTTCTTGCTGTAAGTATAACATCTATAATCACATATCACATGGCATGGTGGGAAAACCTGTTTTATAAAGGAATATTTTTACCAAGAATATATAGGAAGGAAATAATTTTACCAATAATTTTCTTTAGACCTGTACAAATGCCACATCAACTATGATGTGACAGGAAGAAATGTTACATATCATACAATGCTGTGCCATTCAACAGCAAGCCATCTCTCACAGAATGCATGTAATAACATTTTTTTTATATGGCAATCATTTTTTTTACTAACCAATATGCCTTATATAGTTTGGACCCTGCAAGAGATAAGTACACTGACCATAAAAAACCATTTCAAAATTAAAATGTACCAGACACATACAAAATACAATCCTTGATAAAAATGTGAAAACATCTGAAACCACGCTTTAAAAGTGGAAATGTCTGAATAAGACTGAACCATTTTAAAAGCTTATACTAACAACAAATTTTCTGATTAATTACCTATACAATGGTTTGGGGTGTACTGAGAAGAAATGCCATAAATTAAACAAGCTATATAAATAGCACTGTGTGTTGAAAAATACCAATTGACAAACTATCATAAGTAGGTAAAATATCCATGTGCTACATTTCATGACTAAATCACACACTCCCTGAAAATTCAAAATATAATTGTGACACACAAAAATGGGACAAATGCTAAATGAGACTAATGTAAACCATGTATGAAAAGCCTTTTTTTTAAAAACAAATAACCGACAATCACTCTGCTTTATTATGATACTCTTTGATTGACCTATATTACAGATAGATTTCCCAACCAAACTGATGTAACATCATAATTGGAGGACTTTGTCACATGTAATCTAACGCTAACAGTAATCAAATATACCCTATTATCAAGTGACCCATCTAAACAGATTTCATTTTTAAGAAACAAATTTATTGCAATATTTCATGTTTGCATGGGATGCAATTTATGTGAATACTTGTTAAAAAGATTTGCAATACTGTCCACTGTAACTCACTTTACCGATATATTGTTTTTGATGCAGCCTTCTTCTCTTTCTCCATTCTACATCATTCTTATCTAGTTCTTGTACAATTCCATCAGCAAATTCTCTGCAAATCAAATAGCAATGTGCAGTTTATATTATCAATGTGGTCTTTATTCATTGATAAAATAAAGTGTAACAGAAAATAAAAAAAGGCAAACAAAATAAAATCATTTCGCTAACAATGAAAATCAATACAAAAGATAAAACAAAACATAGGATGCCTCATATAGTGCAATCATTCAGCATGAATAATTGCTATAGCAAGCATAAATTCTTACGTGTTTATTACTGTCCTAAAATAATGTACAGCAACTTGGTTATGTCACCAAGGAACATCCTGCCAACTTCTTTTAGGACTTCACAAACAATTTTCTAGGTTGAAAGTTGGGAATAAAACCTTAATGAATACTTAAGTTGGGAAGTCTTCCTGATACAAAAAGATTGGAAACTAACAGTATATAGTATTTACATTGCAATTATGGCTGTATTTGGGCACAGAAGACCACCCACCCCACAAAATTGCTGCACCTTGCACAATATAAACCCAGTGTATTTCCTAGTGGTAATAATGAAAAATCCAATGGAAATTGTATCCTAATATTTTGCATTCTGCAATGAATGCAGTAATGGCCTTATCAAACGTGGGGCCCAATTTGAATCAATTTGGCAGGGCCCCTGCTTTTAAATGAAGGGCCATCGATGTGCACAGCATTTGGAAATAAACTTTTGATGTCAGCCCTGAATGAATGTACACATTTTATTTTATCATGAAATAATGCACAACTTTCGTGCAAATAAAAATTATATCTTTAAGTCACCTGGCTAAATCCCTACACACAGGCCCATTTCATAACAGTGAAAAAAACATTACAACACAAAATACCATAACAATACTTAACAAAAACATTTATTATTTCTGCAAAGCATTTATACTGTTTGTGATCAAGCCATTAAAAAAACTCCAACCTGACAAACTTAATGACTTTTACTGACTGAAATTTGTATTACTGCCCCGCTCCCCCCATATCAAAGCATATGCAATGAGGGACAAATACAAACATACATGTGCCATTATGATACAAATACTGGGATTATTTGCGATAATGATAATATTATTATCATCACCACTACTGAAAAGATCATAGAAGCACCATAGTATTAATAATAATAATAATAATAATAATAATAATAATAATTTGTACTTGGTGTAAATTTCAATATCAACATGATGGTGGTTGTTTTGGTACAAATGGGACAAAACAAAAAAAAGAATGTAATTACAATTCACCCATGTCAATATCTATAATTTACCATAATGTGATTTCTGGTTTGTATCATGCATGTATACATAAAACATGCTGCAGACAGGAAGTTATATCAGCAGTTAAGACCAATGAAATGCCAAGGTACAAAATGCATGATACAAGAAAGTTTATTTAATGAACATAGCAAAGACAACATAAAAGTACTAACTCAGGGCCAGCTATTATACAGACATATACAGTCATTTGAACAAATTTCAATACCACATTCACACTGTGACTGATTAATCTGATATTCCTTTTTAAAGGAATGTCTATAGTAAAGGTTACTCACTCTTTCATTGAGGCACGACAATCACTTTTCAGAAAGTCATGAGTATCAGTTGAACATAGACAAAGTAAACCAGATTTGCAAGTGCTGCCTTGAATATTAAGGAGGAAATAACTGACCCATGTCCCCCATACTAAAGACAATTGTGGAAATATATTGAAATGAAAGGACACAATAACCCTATTATTTGTGCGACTACATTACGACGTAATGGAAATGTACAGAATTATTTAAAGCTTACAGAATGTTATAAACTACATCATTCCTGTTGAGTAAAAACAAGCAAATAAGCACAAAGTGTTACAATAATATTAGGTGTTTAATGCAAAAGTTAAGCCATTCGTGATACTTCTTAAACTGAATAAGGGGCTGGTGTTGTGTGCTTTTACTTACATACAAAAAATATAGAGCCTGAGGCAAAGAAAAACAGTGCCCAATGGCGTGATGATATACCTATTAGCATATGCTAGTGTGTATGTTTTGGAGTTTTAACGTAGCTTTAAGAGTTGTTCAGTTTATTGTGATGTCTAGCACTGGGGCATCATGCCACAAATATATCCCACCCAGTCACATAATCCTAACACCAGGCCGACCAGTCCTAACACTAACCTCTTAATGCTGAGTGTCTAGCGAGGCAGCTGTTACTACCCTTCTTACAAATCTCTGGTATGAATCGGCCGGGCTTCGAACCCGCGACCTCCCGCATCCGAGATGGACACTAACCCCTAGGCCACTGGAGCGGTCTTGCCCATTCTAGTTAACGACTAGTTAAATATAAAGAGACAAAAATCATCAATTATTACATCATTTGGTTAGAAAGCTGTTTACTCAAGAGTTCATTTGAAGAATTTCAATTTAAATCCAACCTACGCGATAAGCTCCAACTCACTACACCCTTCCATGAGATACGTAATTTCGAGGTCTTTCATGCATTATACTACAGTACAGATCACAGGGGCTGTTTGTGTAATTATGATATTTATTTATAATATACCTGCCTAAAACGTTTATATTTATAATTATTCGCTTATTGGAAAAAAAATACCTTGCATCGAATGATATTTGATGACTGGCCTTCACTCTTCTAAAACATAAATCGATAATTCTCCATTTTCTAAGATACAACACACTTATGCGGATAAGATGATGGTATTCCGAATATGTCATCACGTGATTAAAATCTCGTTTATGAGTTTAAATCTCGTTCGGTTCGTTAGATAAATTGGAGCTCAAGATTATCAGCGGCGTTACTATGGTAGGAGCTGGAGATAATAGCTTAGTAGATCTCGTTTTTGAGTTGAAATCTCGTTCGAATCTCGTTCGGTAGTAAAGACGGAGATCAAAATTACAGCGGCGTTACTGTGGAAGGAGCCGGTGATTGTAGTTTGTAGACTGAGCTACACGTGTTTCTGGAGCCGTAAATTGTGATTTTTATTAACGGAGCCGTAGATTAAAAGTGTTTTAGGAGCCGCTAATTGTAGAAGGAGCCGCTAATTGTTGTAGGAGCCGCTAATTGTAGCTCCTATAAAAATATAGGGAAAGATTGTAATCACCGTCATTTTAGGAGCCGCTAATTGTTATCGGAGCCGCTAATTGTTGCCCATATAATAATATAGGGAAAAATTGTGATCACCGCCGGGTACCTGCGGCTTTCCATAGGAAAGTCCAGCAGAGCTGGAGTTGGCAGGGGAAGCAGCTCCATCCAACCAATATGTGTTGCTTTTAGTAAGAGTATGTGTCCCTTGCACATTGATTCTGGATCAGATTAAAATACTACTATTACTAACAAGAACTAGACGAATAAGATGATGAAGGAGAGGAATATGAATATAAATAGCAAATAATAATAATAATAATAATAATAATAATAATAATAATTATTATTATTATTATTATTATTATTATTATTATTATTATTATAATAAGGCATACGATCAATTATATATATATATATATATATATATATATATATATATATATATATATATATATATATATATATATATATCCAGGTAGTAATGCAGAAAAATATCCTCTTATCCTATTTTGCCAATTTATTTGAATCCAGAACTATGTGAAAATGCATGCAAGGAACTATGACGAAAATAACAATAATTTCCAAAAAATACAGGACAATAAAAACAAAAATCCACTACGCAGAAGTGAATATCAAACAACACATCTCACAAATGAATATATTTTTTATGTAAATGAAAACCTATAGCAAACGTTATAATAATGAAACCCATGACAATATGCCATCAGTTGTATTGCACCTGCATTCGTGGATAAGATCTGCATACGTACATGTGTTTCCATGGATGCATTATGTGCAGACGTGATAGTACATGCATGTGCCAACTGATGGAAAGAAACAATATAAAGGAATGACAGATACGATGGCAAGTATAGCCACCGTGTGCGGTTATATCATTCCCATTAGGGAATGTAGTGGGATGAACCGGACTGTCCCTGACACTAGCATGCTATATATGTCCTCTACATATGGTTATGACTATACGAAACCAAAACAATAAACCTATAAAAAAAAACACAGAAAGAAAACGAGAGAGAGAGAGAGAGAGAGAGAGAGAGAGAGAGAGAGAGAACAATTCAATATTTGCTCTAAACCATAAGATGGATAAGTAAACAACTCTTACCATGTTTGATATAAGGAAATCTATGTCTGGGCATGTACGCATAATAATGTGATAATAGGGACGGATATATAGATCAATGACGAGGATCACTTAAACGTTTCAAAATGAGTGACGAAACCAACCAAAATATGCACTTCCTGAGCAAAAGCCTGAAATACAATATTCTCACTGTTCATTCTCGTACAGAAGCACTGCCACACCTAAAATCGATATATCATTTGATTCTATAAAACGTATAATTATATTAGAAACTGTGTTCTTTCATTTGAAACATTATATGGAAATTTCAACAAGTACCATTGGAAGTTTCCATTAAGTGATAGAATGTTTTCAGAAAATGGTAAATGCTATGTAGGTCTATTCGAGGCTTATATAATTTTGTTTATCTGAAAAATTGCTAAATCGTGCATTAACAAATGAAGCAGAAACATTCTTATTACTGTGTTCAGTTTTAATTTGGGTGGATTTTTTAAAATTCAAATTATTAATCAATGGAATTACAAAGTGCTCAGTAATATTTTAGGACTGTAATATTAATTTGGAATAATAGTGAATTCAGGCAAAACGATTTTGGATTATAGTTTTGTGATACATAAAAGACTGTTAATACATCACACTATTCCAAGCCATCGGCACATTACCAGATTCGAGACTACATGCACATCAATACATTTAATATTGGAACGTATTTGAAATACCACTGGAATTCAATTGGAACTTCAAACATTTTGACTTGTTATATAACGTTTAGTACTATTTGGGATTTTGTTAAAAAAGGCGTAAGTTTGTTTTAAATTTTGACTTTGTATTCTACAGAAAATTAGCATTGCTATTCTCAAACACTTTCTCTGCATTGTATTTGTGCCACTTGTTGTTTCTTAGACTCCTGTATCAATGTTTATCTGTGGATAGTTTCTAGAGCAGCATGTAACTCACACCAGGATGTGAAGACCAACGACCATGTTACTTAATGTCTCATTCTACCTCCTGCAAACACTGAATACTGGTGACATGTATTGAGTTCAATATTTACTATCACTTGTCTGACAAGTAGTGCCTGTTCTAGGGTGTAATGATAATGTCTTGTTTATTAGTCTTCATTCTTGAATCCATCTGTATATGTCATGTTCGGCGCGATGCCCCCTCCCCATCTGCCCATGAATCCTTTCTATTTTCTGTCCATCTATTTTGATGTCCTGTAGATGAGCTTTCTTTGCTTCTTTATTTCCTTCCTTCTTGTTAGTGAGCCTTTTTCCCCCGAACAGGCTAGTACTTTAACACTTTCACGCATTCTGAGTTTTATATTGTGTTGTTTCAGCGTAGGTGATCAATTTTGTTGATTAGCAGTTGAATTAGTGTTTCCGTTTACTGTCGGTTGTATTAATGGTGCAATCCAGTCTTCCAGTCTTCGGGAGTTGTCTCTGTCTCATATATTCTGTAGTATCGTACAGCTTTGATTCGGTGTTTCTCTTTCATCTATTTTCAACATTTTATTAGATGCCGTTCTACATTTTGGTTTATTGATATAGTTACCTCGTAGCATTTCGGTGTGTTGTATAGGCTCCTCATATTTGTCCGTTCTGGAGATTTGCTTTTATCTGTATATTCTTTTATCAGCCTCTTTAAAAAACGGTGACATACGTTCATCGTCTCCGCCTTGGTAGTTTTTTTGTGCTTAATGTTTTCCAAAGTTTGTTTGCTGATCCACTCTTCTATTTTGGGTATTCTGAGAATGACATTTGGTGCCTCTTCCATTACAGTCTTAAATCCAGATGTTCCATTTCTCCTTTGTCGTAAGGAGATACTACCGATTTTGTAGAGAGAAGCGAATTTATTTTTTATGTCCGGATTGTCCTACTTTAATGATACAAAAGTGTCTCGTCTTGATGTCCTCTAAAAGGGACTTCCTTACTGTGAGACTGAGCTTGGTTACTTGTATCTTGTGATCATTTTCAACATTGAAATGTCTCATGTCGGTCACATCTTGCATGCCATTCCTTTTAAAAACTCCTCCATCAACATTCAAGAGTTTAAAGAACATAATATCATCTGGCCTTTATAATTGTGACGCATAAATCGATGACATCAGTTCTACCGCAATATCTGGAAAGATCACTTGGAAACCATTATGAAATTCTTAGATCCACTCAGTATTTTAGGATATATTGTGGAATACGGTCAGGTTCAGTCTGTATAAGTTAAGGCCAAGACTATCTCTGAGTTCACACTGCCTCCTGGTAGAAAGCACGTGACGCTAGTTGTTTTGATGTGGATGTTATTTTAAATGCAAGTGATGTAGGATTTGGTGAAGTAATGATTCAAGAAGAAAACAATGGTATGGATCATTAGTGTGTTATTGTTTCTAAAAAACTTAGTAAGCACCAGACAAGTGTTTCCACAACCGAAAAGTAATGTATGTCTTGATATTGGCTAGTTAATATTTTGAAGAGTATTTTATTTCAGCTCCTTCTCCGATTCAATGATCACAACCTTCATACCTTCATTACAAAAATGAAAAACAAACTTCCGAGATTCTTGGAAAGGAGTTTGATGCTCTGGTATACAACATTGCTATTAGGCACGTCAACAGAAAATATAATCTGATTGCAGGTGCACTTTTACGGGTAACACAGTACTAGATTGTTTTGTTATATGTATATGTTGTGTACTTAAGCTTAGTCTCATTCAGAAGGCATCTTCCCATGTTATTTTGATTACATGTATTATAATATCATTAGTACATTTGGCAAATATGTACAATCGAACTTAATGCTACAAATCAATTTTTTCTTTATGAGGGGATGAGCTATATATATATATATATATATATATATATATATATATATATATATATATATATATATATATATATATAAGTATATTGTGTGCTTAATATTTGTCCATGATTTGTGGGTTGTCACTCCCTGATTTTCTTTATTCTGACAAGTAACCAAGATATTTATAAATTTTTTGATTTAAGCCATAACCCTGTTGACGAGCTTAGAATGTTCTGGAATTAAGCTTGTTTATAACTTGGCATAATTTTCGATTTGGATGGTAGAATGTTCCTGAACACACCATATTGCTGCATGTTTCAAGTGATATATATATATATATATATATATATATATATATATATATAAACGTTCTGCCATATATATATATATATATATATATATATATATATATATATATATATATATATATATATATATATATATAAACATTCTGCCACCGCACACAACTCTTCGTACATTGGTTTGATTGAAAATATGATCAGATTTTAAGTTATCCTTTTACTGTTGCCTCCTTTCTTGTAGACGTAAACGTATTCGTGCTTGAACAACAATTGAAGAAGTGGTAATACTCTAAATATCAAAGTCTCCATGCTGGTTGAAACATTTTAGTTAGAAATGATTGCAGCTATCCATCAGTCCACCCATTCATGTACACAATGTACACATATATCCGCATGCACATATGGGTGTAACCACTATATTTAACATACAAGTTTTATACAGTACCTATTTTCTACACCCGTTGGTAATACTTGCACTGGAACATTTTAAATGATTATTACCAATCTCAAAAACTACATAAATTAGGAGACAAATAGTATTTTAACAATTTATGGTATTATTACCTTTGAATTTACTCAACGTTATATATTTTTATATAAAACTAATACATTTTTCGTTCTAATATGCCCAACAACAAAATAAATAAGGTCATGCCCTAATCAATGCACACATGTTTGATTTTAAATATAGACATATCTGAGGTTATTTAAAATTTTCGTTGTGATTTGCAAACATTGTAAGAATCATTCCAAAATAAGTTTGTTTATTTGCTGTTTTGTCGTCACCTTTTTCCATCCACAATTTATATGTGCATACTATTTTTCTGACATTTAATTTAACTTAATGTCTTGGTAAATGTAACATGTTCAGTGTTTCATCGTTAAATCTACATTTATCAATATTTGATTTCATTTGCGACAAAAATACACTGTTCACTGAATATCTTTTATTCTGGTCTGTTATATCAGTAATAAAATCTGTTTTTGAAACTTGAAATTGCATAAATGATTAAACTTACCCCTTATCCACCTTATACAACCAAAAAGAAATGACTCAGTTTTGGGACAGCTGCAGAAAGACGAGAGAAAGTCTGTAAGGAGTCATTACATAAAAGGCACGATCTTGTAGAGACTTTTCTAATTTTGTTCCAAAATATAATTGTTGGTAAAATTATATGTATTTCGTTTGTTCGAAACCATCTCAGTTTAGGACACTTAGTTAATATAAAAGGCAAGAAAAATATCATTCCATTGAATCTGATATTCTAGATTCCATTTCAATATTGATGTTGACCTAGAAGTATTAACCTTTAGCGTTTTATTTAGTCTTTTATCCCTTATTGAGCAAAATAACAGTTTTATGTGATAAAGGGCCATATATATTTGAATTAATATTTGTGATGTTTGTTAGAAAAACACTGGATGGCTCTGAGCTTGCCTTGAACTCTAAGATGTTGACATGCATTTCAAACGTATTACAAACATCATCTATATTAATCCATGAACCGTTTTCATTGATTAACTCATTTTACATACAAAAATTCCACGTTTCACACAGTGAGTGTACATAAAAAAAATAATTTACAACTTTAATATCAGGATTCATCCATATTTGAGCTGCATGAAAGTACCCTCAGTTTTCTACAGTAAATTTATTATGTAATTCAATATATATTGCAAATGCATCAGTCCAGAATGCATGCAAAATCCTTTGTCATAAAATATATGTCAAAAGTGTAAAGGATATCTATAACTGGCATGGAAGTTGTTGAAAGCTCTTTCCATTTAGGTTTAGAGGTCACATGTCTTCTCACCCAAGTAAGTTTCAATTATTTTATAAACGGGAAGAAATTCAAATTGATAATTATAGATGACAATGTCATATTAATTGAGCTTTCTCTCCATGGTAAATCATAAAGGGAGTATGGATTGGTTTTCTTATGCAAACTATTCATATCAGGAAGATCAATGTACTTATATATTATATATAATAAGACAAAAAATGCATAGCTAATCATCTCGTTATATTTGCCTAATTTAAAAAACAATTGTTTGAATTTAAATACAGTTTGTATGCATAGCAATAGGAATACATAAAATATAGGTTGCATTGACATGATAGTAGAAATTATTTTAGACTACACATTTTACGTAAGTCATACACTTCACTTATCTTGTATTTCAAAATAATGTATCAATATATGTTTCCTCTTCAATTGTAGTAAGATTCTGTTTTTTCCATACTTTCTTCTTGCTGGCAATCGTTATAAATTCAAATGGTTAATCAGTTTTGGTCATTTGAATTCAAAGGTGCTGACACAAAATGAGCAAACCTGAGCAACGGAATGCCTTGATGTGGACAAAATTGTTTAGTTGAAGACAATCTTGTACACCTTCTACTTTTTACACAACCTAGTTTATTTGTGTATTTCTTATATTTTTCTACCAATAGATTTTACTATCTCTCCTTCCGAGATATGTAAGTAATAGGCATGTAATTGTTCTGAAAACGTACAAGTCAGTCATATCTGTTCCGTTATGCATTGTTTGATTCTCAACATATTCTTATCATTAAATGAACACTACTATTTTATTAACGTAGAAAGTATAAACAGTAAAATTGCCTAATAGTCTGTTACTCGTCAAAGCAATAAAAGAAAGATAAAGTTTTCCAACATATGCCGCCCCCCCCCCCCCATAACGACATACCAAAATTAAACTGTCCGATGTCATTCATATTAATGCCCAGATGCAAGTAAATTATAGTGGATGATAACGATACAGCAGGATGAATCCTACTTCAGAGCTTGACCTTAATAGGCCACACCAAATTAATATTAATAACTGAAGCCACCGGGTCTAATTACAAAACATACAATCAATATTTTCCCCTAGGAGTTGAACACCATCAATACCCGACATACTCACTTCTAAGTCCTGTCTATCTCCAAACTGCATATACCCAGATCTGCCGTCGCATTGTAAGCCGGCAGGTCTGGGTCTGTGCAGTTTGTTAAGAGTAACCAGTAGACCGAATAATATTAACACTGATCTGCAGGCGTCTTATAAGTGAGCATATACGGTAAGGTATATGTATGTATATTTACATAGATAACGTCCTTTTAACGTACTGCAGCAAACACAAATATCTTCAAGACACGTGATAGTGTGTCTAATGCTACTTTTCAAAGTGTTCACACATTTATCAAAAAGATGAAAAAGTATATGTTTCTTCATCACCAAGGTTATAAGATGGACAGATTACAGCTTAAGAGTTCGACGAGACCCTTCACATACGAGTGGAGTTAACGAGAATATAAGCATTCTAAATGATAACAGTTAAATGTTTGCTTTTTAGAAATAAAATCACGAATATTTATCAAAATCTTCTCCTTATATTTTGAGGGTTTCGGAAAATACTTACTTACTTAATAACAATAAACAAACAACACAACAACAATATGATATATTTTAAAAGTAAAGCTTAAAATCGGCGAAATATGAATGCCATATTTTTTCTGTCTTTTTCTTCTTCATTCCCTACACTAGGTAGCTTAAATATTTTCAATGCGCATGACGTTAATAGACCAACGGTATCATTTGCAAGATATAAGAAATTTCGTAAAACTCGATGTTGCGTTGAAGGTATTCAGTTATAAAGTAGAAACTAAAAATGATCAAAACATTTTCCAACATAAAGTATAGCAAAACAGGCCTTACTACCAGATTTGCCTGAAGCCAAGTTGTAGGAAATATTATGTGAATTGCAACTTAATGTAAAGAGAAAAGTATATAAATTCTTCCCTATTTCCCAAACTAGGATTCAATACTATATCTGGTGCCACAATATTGCACCAGTCTTATGTTACGTGTTTAGGGTCTAATAAACTATAACAAAAGAAAGAGTGAAAACAACAAGCTTTGAAAAATGTAACAAATGATTTATTTCCCTGGGGAAAAAATGTAAAAATTGAAAATATAAGAATTTACGATATTAAGAATTAAATCCAAAAAATAATCCAAGAATAATCCATAAATTACATTTTAGAAATCCCAGTAATGAGATGTTCTAAAGAATTCAAGTTTTGGAGTCCCGACAAAGAATCCAAAATGGAAGGCGATTACTTATAATGTAACCTTTATGGTGTTGCATGGTCTAAAGTTCTGTGTTATTCACAAACAATAATCCGGTGTCTGAATTTTCGAATAAAATTTAATGAAATGTCTTTGTCTAAGAATTTTCTATGAGCACTCAAATCTTTCCATGAAAAATATGTATCCTTTAGAATCCAAATAATCTGAATAAAAATTAAATAGAACTCCAAACTGCCACAACAGAAATGTCCAGTGTAAAAAAAACAATTGAGAAATATCTATCTTTCTTTCTATCTATCTATCTATCTATCTATCTATCTATCTATCTATCTATCTATCTATCTATCTATCTATCTATCTATCTATCTATCCATCCATCCATCCATCCATATATATATGTGTGTGTGTGTGTGTATAGACATCGATATAAAACCTGACTACTACGCAATTTCGGAAAACCCAGAATTGCGAAATAGGGGAGAAACACCTTGATGTTTTAAAGATATTAAGTTTTATAAGTAACATAGTCCAGTAAAGCTCCTAAGACAATGCATATACAGACTATTATGTTCTACGACTTCAATAAGTACATATGTTTGTTAAAAATTTGCATCGAAAGCTACAATCGTAAACCACCAATACTTAACCAGATTTTCCTTTATCAATGAATATAATACACAACTCTCCCAATCAACACATTCGAATTTCAGGCATGTACTTTTGACAATAATTAGATTAAACTGGTTGACCTATGCCAAATTAATAGCCTCAGGCACAATTATTTACTTTTATTTTGTTTAAAACATGTTCTATTGTCGTATAATTAAACAAAATGTGATTGGAAATGAGTTAATGTATCTAGGTTCTTTCCTACAAAGAATAAAAAGTCTCAAATGTTGGTAGATATTTTACAATGTCTGTATAATAGGCCAAAAGTACATTAATCACGACGTATAACATTTCACAGCAAAATTAAAGACTCGTCTACATACTTTATAAAATAATCAGCAATTATGAAATAAGAGAGAGAGAGCGAGAGTGAGTGAGTGAGTGAGTGAGAGTGCACTATTGAATGTATTGATAGGCCTCTAGTCTTGAATGTGTTAATGTGCCAATGGCCTGAAGTGTGATGATGTGCTCACTGTCTTTTGATGTGACACAGTATTATAATCCAAAATGTTCTTGTTTGAATTGATTACAATTTCAGATTAATTGTCCAGGCCAAGAACATTACAGATGAACACTATGTTTCTCCATTGAATACTAATTTGAATAAATAATTCCACTCAAATGAAAATCTGAATACAGCAATAAGATTGATTCCGCTAAAGATGTTAATGCAGGAATGAGTAATTTGTCAAGTAAACAAAATTATATACCAAGCTCAGGCACAATAATATAACCAAGATGAGGGTCAAAAGTTAATTTTTAGACTTCGAAATTGCCATCAAGATAATGTCTATTACTAAAATTTTAATATGGAATATGGGAAACATCAGGTAGACAAGGTTTAACATGGATGATGTCCAATGTCCTAGACTCAGATACACGTGATTGCTTCCATTGATTATAATCCTAATATTTTAATTCACAATAACAAAATAAATATCTAGTTATGTATTCTGTCGTTTATAAATGAATGACCATGTTCAGGCAAAACATAAACTTGATTCTGGACAAGGTGAAGTCCAACAAAGAATTATACATAATATATAATAATAGGAAAAAATATAACAAAACAAATTAATATATATATAACAATTTTAATTCGCTTTCACAACATATCCATCTTGCCCTATACACATTATCAGAAACGTTCTTGTTGTTATTGTTGTTGTGGATTTAACACCTTAGTTTAGTACATGATTGTCCATACATGTCGGCCAGAATAATTGTTGGCGAGGAAACTGGGACAAGCCTGCTGAGAACCATAGATCAACGGGGAGAAACTGTCAACATACCCACATTATCCGTGGCCAGTGATCGAAAAGGCGAGCGCATTACACCACTCGGCCACCCAGGGGAAAATACAATAATTCAACATGTTAAAACATAAATTATCATGAATGTGGGGTGAGCTGAAAGTATGAAAGTATAAAATGCACGTGAAGTGAGTTTAAAATACGCTTAGGCCAGTGCGTATCGGGTAACTTCAGCATGGATAAAATAGTCAAGTGTCCTGTTACCATCATGGCTAAAGCATAATTAGATATGTACTTATGTCACTTTGTTCAAATATAGAACAACACTTCAGTAGATGTACTTGTAGGACTTTGTTTTTCAGATTGATGATGGTATAATCACATTGCTGATAACATTCTGCAAACAAATATGTAGACAGAGATACATGAAAGAATATCGAAAACGGTTGTGTATTGGGAGACTACGGATTTAGCATTTTGCTTGACATGGTGGTATCGAAACAACAGGTGGATGAGATCTCATGGTCTGAATGGTAGCATTACAACCGTTATAAATTCAATTTTGCCCTAATGCAAAGGCTTTAAGAAACCAGCTAAATGTCCGACAGCAGCACAAGCAAGATCTACACGATTACCACCTGACCTGCCACCCCCCCCCCCCCCCCCGCCCCCGCGAAACGTGGAAGAGTGAGCAGGGTTTCTTCACAGTTCATTGCAAGGTTATACAGGCTGGGGCCTACCTTCAAGCGTACCTAAAAGAATATTACATGTATTACGTTTAGAGTTAACAGCAACCCACACACCCAACTTCTCTCGATCCCGTTACCCTATGCGATGGTATATCTCACGGTCACTTTCTGTTTTTCGGCTGCATTGAAATATAATTATTAATATATGTACCCTTTGCTGACGAAACAAATTAGACTCTTGTTCCACCTGTCTTACTGCAATTACATTGGTGAAGTTAGACGTAGAAAATAAATCGAAAACGTGTGGTCATCCGTCATTTTGTTACAGCAGATTGGAAGTTGAAAAGCCGTGTCCATCGGGAATTTTTTTTAATGTTTGACTTAATTATAACGTCGGAGTCCACACCGGTGCTTGCTATGGGTGTTTATCAATCCTGCATTTAAGACGTTACGTGTGTGTTATACTGTATCCAGTACAGTTTGAACTTAAAACAAGTGCTACCAGTAAATGAACTGTGACCGGACAAGATTCTGCATTATTCTATATCATTAACGTAAGTGTTAATTAGAAAGTCTCGGAAATCATAGGGGATATTTCTGCGTGTTCAACTACAACATGTGCAAGATCATTTAGAGGGAAATTATTATTTGATCTGTTTGGCTGTGTACCAGCTGGTACCCCAATCGCTTGGGAATTTTATTTTTCTTGATATGGAGTTCACCTTTCATAACAGTGCCTCCAAAATGTTGGTACATTATGAAATACGTACTGTGTATTTGCCGATAATCAATAGTCCAACTACTTCAAATATCTTTTCGCTATAGTTTGCTTTTCCTTGGAAAAGAGATATGTAAATCATAGTCACACAGTCCTTTAGATATAAACAGTCCAGTAGAGCTGGATCTGAAAGGGAAACCAACTCCATTCAACCAAAGTATCGTGCTTTTAGTAAGAGTTTTTCCCCGCACTTATTGTACAAACATCAAATAATAATAATAATAATAATAATAATAATAATAATAATAATAATAATAGTAATAATAATAATAATAATAATAATGATATTCACAATATCACCATTAAGAGCAATAATATAAATAACAATAAAAATGCAGTAGATCCAAAGTGGTGTAGAGACCAAAAAGCTATTCTAATTTACTATTTTGAGAATTATTTAAAGCTGAGAATTCCGAAAGACAAGAATCAATGGCTACTTGAAAATGGATGCAATCAATACTTACGGAACAACATCATTAGCTTCCAAAAAAAAAAAAAAAAAACAAAAAAACGATAAGATATTAAAAAAAAACAACAACAAAGTGCTATGCAGATGTGAATAGCAAAGTACACAACACACAAATGAATACGTTTGCTTTATAAATGAAACCCAACAGCAAACTTTTTTTAAAATGAAACACCTCAATATGCTATATATTGAATAACATATACAAACACCTCAGTATGTAATATATTGAAAAACATATACAAACACCTCAATATGCAATATATTGAATAACGTATACAAACACCTCAATAGGCTATATATTGAATAACATATACAAACACCTCAATATGCAATATATTGAATAACATATACAAACACCTCAATATGCAATATATTGAATAACATATACAAACAGCATTAGAGCTTTTCTTTATGTGTACACGTACGTCCATGAGTGCACAATGTGAAGGCATGATAGTACCTGTGTGTGCAGACAGATGGATCAAATAATAACAGATATGATATCCTCTGAGAAAGCAAGTATAACCATTATGGGTGGGTGGTTATATCGTTTTCATATCGATAGACTGAAATGTATTGTCCCTCCCTCTAGCATGCTAAAACATTCCTCTCCACGTGTGTAAACCTATGAATGTCTTAATTTTATGGTACTAAAACAATTTATCTAGAAAACATACAAAACGAGAGAGAGAGAGGAGTGTGTGTGTGTCTGTGTATTTGTGTTTGTGTCTGTGTGTGTGTGTGTGTGTGTGTGTGTTTATGTGTGATTTAGATTTTTAAAGGAGCTTGAAATTTTTTTCAGTCGTATCGCTTCTATGTCTGCAGTGTGGCAGTTTATAGCGATGTCTAGCACTGGTGCATCATGCTGCAGACATGTATCATGATGTTCCACCCAGTCACATTATCCTGACCCCAGGCCGACCAGTCCTAACACGAACTTTTTAATGCTGAGCGCCAAGCGACGCAGCTGTTAGTACCATTTTTAAAAGTCGTTGGTATGACTCGGCCGGGGTTAGAACCCGTGACCTCGATCGAGATCGAGATCGATCGATCGATCGATATATCGAGAGACATACAGACAGACAGAGTGACAAAGAGAGAGAATACATACATGTGATCATACAGACAAGTGAAATTTTTTTTTTTTTTTAAACTATTTAATATGTGTTCTAATACATATTTTTACTATTCGATCTAATACGTAAGAAAGATAAATAAATAACTCATAACATATTTGACGGTTTGATCTGGGCAAATGGCCGTCCGGGCATGTACACGATTAAAGAGATACATTCACATTTTATATGAGAAGAACAAACCTGCGAGAAAAGTACTCTGGTTTATCCATTCCTTGCGGAACTTTCGGTGGATATTAGTAAGAAATATGTTTATTTCCTGTGCATATGTTGTGAAGTAGTAATTAATGAAAAGATTAGAATACAAAATATTAATGACACACAATGAGGATTTTACATTGTTAATGGACAACAAATATTAGAGATGTTCCGCAGTCATTAGGCAGTAGTGATATTGGGTGTCAAATTTTATACAACAGCTCATCATTTCTAATTACGCATTAAAACCATTCTAATGTTCCCGAAATTTCGATATTCTACGATCTGAAACTCTCTTCAAACGTTTTAACTTACCTTCTTTTAATTATTCTAAAATTTTCTACAAAAAACTATATCTACGGTAATGTTGCTTTCTTTTCCTGCTTTATGACTGAGAGATTAAACTGTAGTTATCTTCGTTGGGTTACAAAACGTCTAATACACCTAAACTCAGCATGTCATTTGATTCTATAAAACGTATAATCATCTTAGAAACTGTATGCTTTCATTTGAATCATTATGCGTAAATTTCAACAATTATCATATTTTGTGATTTGTGATGTATATTCTGCTAATAATTAATGCAAATAAATGAAACACACGAGAGGATGTCACACAGTTTATCAATCACTGCAATGTTTATTACTTATGTTAGACGTTTAGTTTTCGAACTCATATCTTTATTTTTACTGATTGATTATTGAACTATCTTATCTCCTCCTCAGTCTTTAAGCTTATTCATATACATAAACTATAAAAATAACTATTAATTTTTTTCGAGAAACGTAGTGTGGAATATGCGTATTGAACATGTTTTATTGCAACAATAGTGTTCCCATATACTACCTACATGTACTTTTTGAGGACTGAATAAACGTTGACCGTTTTGAAGAGCGTGTAGTTCGATGTCAGATATTGCCCACTGTAGGACAATGGGCGAAAATCCGGTCCTGAACAGCCATGTGTATTGACCCTAAATCAGGTCTCTTTCAAGGGCACAGTTGTGTAGCAGCAGAGGGGGCGAACAGACCGACTTTGGAAGCGTGCAAAAACCGAAATAAGGCCTCTAACTAAAAATATTTCGAGCTGAATATTTGCTTGAAATAAATGATTGAGGATTCTCCGGTTAATTAGACCATTTATTTTCTGATCTGAAAACTCGTGAAATTACAAAAAAAAAACAAAAAAAAAAAAAAACAACGAATCAACTTGAGGTCATGCCCCCCTCAGCTACTATTAATTTATCCAAATATTTTATCGAGTCCGATTCGATATCTTGTTCTAGGATCGTGCAAATTTATTGTTATAAACCCGTGCGGAGTAGCTTGCGCTCGTGAAAAGAAGTTTCTGAATTTAATTATATCCATGTCACCGCTGCACCAGGTTTGATGAGTATTTCGCAACGTGTGTGTATCAACTCCATTAAACACAACTAAAATATTACAGTTATCTCTGACCACTTTTGGTATTTGTGTGTATCGTTGAGTAACATAAATGACATCGGTGTTTTTATGTCTACCTCCAGAAAAAATCCTAGCTGGATTTGATTGTTTGTCCAGCATCATATCATCGTATACAACTAAATTATTAACAAATCCGTCTATGGAATCAACTGATGGTGCTTCATCAATATCGGTTATAAACTCGATAACATCGTTATCTTTATCTATTTGCGCGTTTTCATTAAAATCCTTAAGCACATTATAACATCGTTGATCATCAACTGACGGGCTACCAAATACAATTTATCCCACGTTAACCATTTCATTATAAGATTGAGTAACAACTGTGTCTTTCCACTTCCAGATGGTCCTATTATTATCATTCTAATTGAATTTGGTAACGCAGGATGGTGCTTGACAGGTTCTCGTTTTCTTGTCGCTGAGAAATCAATTATATCCATGTTGTATAAAATATCCATGAATTTATATTGTGTGAAGTGCAGGACGCGTACCCCGACGGATACACTAACAACTATTACCATAAAAAATAACAGATCAGCGGTTACGGGTAAGTGTACGCGGTGTGGTACAAAGAAGTTTAAATTTATTCCCGGTTATAATTCAGGGACAAAGTCAGCGTTAAAAAAAAAAGCAACGCGGAGGTGATATTGCAGCAAAATTAACAAAATTACCGGGAACTCCGTGGGCTAAATACCCAGGAGAAAAACACCTACCAGGATATAATTATTGCGGTCCTGGTACTCGACTCGATATCAGGCTTGATAATCAGGATCAACCAAAACCAGGCCAGGAACCAATAAACGCTATTGATAAAGCATGCCATGCTCATGATGTTGCATATAAAAGCAATGATCTACAATATAGGCATATTGCAGATGTGAAATTAATTCATGCGCTAGATTCTATAAAAAATAAAAATATCAAAGAAAAATTAGCTAATTGGTTAGTAAGATCCGCGATGAAAGGTAAATTAGCACTAGGGGCTGGTAATATATAAAATGGAATCGATTTATTATTCACCAATTGGATACTGGAAGGGTAATGCAGCAATTAGTAAACTCGCTGATGCAGCAGCGGTTAAACATTCTACTGCTAAAGCGTGATTATCCAAACAGGAAATAGGGCAAATTTATCTACCGCCACCTAAGCAAATTCGATTTGCACATTTCAGTGTCAGTGTTCCTAATGAAGTTCATCAAGCTGATATTCTGTTTATACCACATGATACTGTGCGTAAAAAACGTACAAATACGCGATAACTGTTGTTGATGTTGCAAGTAGATATAAAGATGCAGAACCGCTATCAACGAAAACAGCATCTGAGGTAGCCGATGGTTTTAAACGAATTTATCAACGAGGTGGTCTACGATGGCCACAGCTGCTACAAGTTGATCCTGGCAAGGAATATCTTGGTCAAGTATCATCGTTAATGAAGCAACACAATACCAAAATACGACGAGGACATACTGCAATTCATCGTGATCAGGCAATTGTTGAACGATTTAATCAAACACTTGCTGAGCGGTTATTTGGATATCAATACGAGAAGGAATTGATTCAGGATACGAGATCTCGTGAATGGGTGGCAAGATTACCAAATGTGATAACTGCATTAAATAATGAGATTACTCGAACAACCAACATGAAACCTATCAAAGCAATTGCAAGCGCGTACATACCAATACAACGACGTGATTTTTCAGCATAACCATTATTAGGTAATATCACTGTCAGGTATTTATACGAGCCCGGTGAACTTGTAGGCGGTGAAAAAAGAGCGACTGATCCTATTTGGAGTGTTGCAACACATAAGATATCCAACGTGACAAGATCCTCAGGTAGACCCGCAATCTACAGACTGGATTCAACTGCTGCTCAACGTGGATTTGTACGTGAACAATTACAGATAATTCCCGATAACACACAATTACCACCCAAATCACTTAACTAGCGCCAAGGGTGCCAGCACCCTGACGTCGGTTACATTCAAGACAGGTCAACATAATATTTTCTCGTGTATGACCAAGATTGTTATTTTTTCTATCTACGGTAAATTGTCTTGGATCATTTTTCAGATACCGCCATAACATTAAACAATTACAACTTGCACAATGATTATTCTGTTGTTGTTTCAGCGCATTAATAAAATCAACATCAAGATCAAAATCGCGTTTATCCTTTTTATCACACTGTTTATAACCAGATAATTTGTTTCTTATTATATCGCTTTGACATTCGTCAAGGCCTCGACGATCGAGGTCATCACTAATCACTGACGAGTCCATGACGATTCGTCTTAATTGAGATATTTTTCTAACTCGAGACACTGCAAGATAAACTAGGTTCGACCATTCGATACGATCATCAACGATCCAAACAACTGTATCAGTAATAGTTAATCCCTGAGATGAATGAATTGTCATCGCGTATCCAAGCGTCCACGGGGATTTATCAGCACGTAGAGCATCTTCAACAACATCAACATCAACTGTGATAATATCATTCAACACAAGATTCTGTTTCCTTGACTCTGTCAAGTGTCCTGGTATATCAACGTCAATATTTTGCCGTCGTGTATCTGCTGGTCGATGACATAACGGAACTGGCAACGTTGGAAGCTTTTCTCGTTGTAACTGAAACAACTCCCGCTGAAGGGTATCACGAACTATCTTTCTACTTGCAACTATCAAATCGTTTGGTCTCCACATGCGCAGAAAATCTTTCATGGGTGTTTCTGAAATTATCTCGCGCATTACTTCACACTGAATTTTATTCGGTTGTAGTCTGATTAATTTTTTAAATTCCTTCAACGTTGCATCAAGTGCTCTATGATCATCAGATACTTCTTCGAAGTGGTCAACGAAATTTTTCAGCCAATCATGTGGAGATGGTCCAGCTAAGGGTGATGGTTGACCGTGATCGCCGCACATTATCACAGCAGTGTTTCTTGTTAATAACCAATCAAGAAATATTTTTGTTTCTAGCGGTACAGTGCATATTTCATTCCATATTATAATCCTTGGAATATATTTCTTGCCTATCCTTAAAGATGTCCATGCGTCACCCTTCCATCGGAAAAAGCTGTGATAAGTACATGATTGTACTCCTCGTTGTTTCATCTCTCGCGCTAGTCTATGTGTAGGTGTTAGCACAATCATATCTGAATTCTGAAATAGTTCGATAGCTCGATTAGTTTTACCAGAACCCCAAGTCCGTTTAGATAAACTGTTTTATGTCTAGTTATTGGATCGTATATCGATGGTAACAACGAAGTTGTCGACGATAGTTTTAATGTTTGATATTTTTTACAGTAAATATCTTTAACCGCAACATCAGCGGATTCGGAATAATCGAGTATATATTCCATTTTTATTCTCCACGAACCCCACGATGCATAAGTGCCTATGCTTAATCTTTCTAACAGTATTGAATGTTTTTTATTTATATAAAACGAATCAGTAGCGACTCTGACAGCGAGTGTAGAAACCTTATTTATTATCGATCATAGGTTTATTGAAACGTACGCTAACACTGAAGAACTTAAATGAATATACTGAGGTGACTCACCATCCATGTAGCTCACAATTGTATCTAGTTTCTTTCCATTTGACAAGAAAGCTGTTTCTCGACTTATAAACGTGTTCTTGTTCGTTGTATCAGCGATTATGAAATCTAACTCAGCATCATCCATGATCAATCTTGTACAATGTCGTCTGTGATCATATGCTCCTCCTTGTGTAAACTTGCCGATTATTTTTCTACCAAGATCTTTTGTAATCTTGTTCTCATAATCGGTTTCATCCGAATACTCCTTTTGTTTTGGTAACCAAACTTCGGTTTGTTTTCGATATGATATAATTGCTTCGCTGATCGTCAGCGATATTAATATCGCACAATCAAGCATGTACCGTAATAGCACTATTAGTGTCCACATTTTTTCTAAAAAATGTTTTCCAAACCAAACATAACAAATTGGATGAAGTCCTTTAGACATTTCGAATGACTCGATACGAGCAAATCCAGTCAGGTCAAAATCCGGTAATGGTCCATTTATCGATACTCGCGTCATTTCGTGCGTCGGATGACCGAATCGCTCAAAATACACAGAACAATCTCCGTATCCAAGAAAACTTCCGGGATAACACGCGACCATATCAACTGAAATAACATCTCTGTGACTGTATTTAGTATTCCATAGTCCGCCGTGTCCATATTCAACACAACTGGATACTATGTCATTGAGAAAATCAAACCTAGTTGGTTTCCACGAATTTTTCTTTCTAGCAAAATGAGCCGCAACTGACGGAACAGTAAAACAGTTGCTCAATAGTTCGTCAGTGTCATCAGTATATTGCAGTGCAAGATTTTTCATTTTCTCGTGAAGAAGATTTGTTCGATAAATAACGCCATTTGGTCTCACAAACTGATCAAATTGCTTTTTTTCTTCCACGCAAGACTGAAATAACCATACTGACACAGGATCGTTTTTACTTATTTCGTTAATAAAATCAAACATGTCTCCGCGGTGAATTTTAACAGTTCGATCTCGTGGAAATATTATTACTGCGTTACTCCATGCGTGTGCGTTATGATCAATAATTTCGATCGAATCTCCTTTTGATCTATATTTTGATTCATACAAAATCTCTCCTGTTATCGTCGCTACGGTTATTGGAAATTTTAATCTTTTTCCTAACTCAGCGACATCTTTGATAGACGCACCGGTATCTTTAACCATTTCTTCCCATGTGTTTATTATTTTACGTCTTTTATCCGTTAGAACGTTTCCGCGAGTCGAAACGGTAAAATGTTCTGTTACTCGTTCAGCCACACAATTTATTTTTGAAAATTTCATCGGCGCCAGTTTATCAACGCTGGGTTTTTCATTTATCATATAGATTCCATAAATAACCGCTGTCACAGGATATGCTCGTTCATAATACGGTTTGTCAATACCTGTCAATAGACCTGGTTTGGAATGTTTACATAGTACGACAGTTTTTTATTACCGTGGACAGGATCATATTTGTCACGGATAATCCAATCATCTGTTTCTGTCAACACGACAAATTTTATTCTGAAAAGATATTTGCGATTATCAAGATAGTTGATGATAATTGCTGCTCGTTTGTCCTTCATCACAGCTTCGATGATATTTTTGTTGCGTATAATCTTGAACGTTGACCAGACATGAGATGCACCATCTGTGTGAAATTCTTTCTTGGCGTCGTGAATTTTATTAATCAAACCTTTGTTTTTCGGATCAACCAAATCTTGCATCGGTAGGTTAGGAGATATTCTGTCGAGATTAAATTTATCTCCGCTCAGGGGCTTTATTCGGGATAATCTATCGAATTCGTTCATATTATATTTCAAGCAAATATCTAAATTAAAATATTATGTATAAAATGTCTCAATGCAAATGGCTCATGGTGGGTTCATTGACTCGTTGTAATAAATCCTGTAAAAAGGAATTCTGCGGACAACACATGCAAAACGTTCACCGTGGAAGCTTAGGACCAATACCATGTCTGCGATGTAGTGCTGGAGTGCGAGGAAAACACAGCTATTATGACAAAAATATAACGTCAATAACAACGCTATAAAATCCGTGGAGGATTATCTAACTAAGTTTTCAAAGACGGTCTTGTAATCGATCATATCAACGGGGTGAAAATTTGACAATAATTTATCCAATCTTCGAGCTGTTACACAGAGCGAGAATTCTGCACGTGGTAATACTGGGAGACGTAAAACAATTGTAAGGTGGCCGGTAAAATCTATAAACATAGAAACTGGCGAAGAAATTATATTTCAATCGATGAACGCGGCTGCGAAATATTTTGATATTAATCCACCTTCAGTTCAATTTGTCGCGGAAAATATATATAAATCCACTCTTTCCAGGAAATATAAACAGAAAATCACCTTCCAATATTGTTAATGAAATAAACTATCATCATTACCTCGAATTATATTTAATAACCATTTTTTGACCATTTATCCTTTTCTGTCAGAAAGCCTCATTGTTACACTACTGAATTTTTGATAATGCAAAAGGGAGATTACTTCTGTGATATATAGTTTTTTTCGTAGATTTCCGATTTTTTTATGGTCGTAATTGGTTAATTAATCATCTACGTCGTAATTAATTAATACCAAAGAAAGATATTTATGGTTTCTAACTTACAAAATAGAAAAATAAACGTATTTCACATCGTACAATATAGTGAGCTATTTTTAAACCTGTTATGAGAAATCGAGGCACAACACGCTGTTTTTAATGCAGATATTTACAATCTGTTCAGAAATACAGAAATATTTAAACCGATCTGTAGGTGGTAAAACGTTCAATGGTGCCGTGATAGTACAGAACACGCTGTTAGTGCAAGATATTACGAGAAATCTTGGCAGAAACCGCTGTTTTTAATGCACATGTATTTACAATCTATTCAGAACACGCTGTTTATAACACAGAAACTTACAATCTATTCAGAACCGCTGTTTTAATACAGAAATTTACAATCTATTCACAACCGCTGTTTTAATGCAGAAATTTACAATTTATTCAGAACCGCTGTTTTAGTGCAGAAATATTTAAACCGATCTGTAGCTATATAATACCCTTTGAAACATAGAGTGTTAGATGAATTCGATAGCTCAATTGGTAAAGCATCTGGATGTGATGCTCTAGGCCGCAGGATCGAATTCCATGACTGACAACTGGTCGGTGGCAAGCTACGATGGCAAGCTACGAGTTCTGGATTGTACTGTCCTTAATTCATTGCATACTTACTGAACCTGCTAAAACACTCGAATAGAGGTTCAATCATTCATTGTGTGCCCCTTCCTTGAAATTGCTAAAAGACTCGAATAGATGTTCATAGGGGAAATATTTTTTTATTTTAAATATATATATACTAAATAATGAACTACGAAAATATTAATGATGTAATTGTTGCTATTAAAAAATTGGAAAAAGATGAAATTAATATATCCGATGAACTAAATCCTGAAAAAATAGTTTCTGATTTTGAAATTTTACAAGAACCTAAAAACCAAGGAATACACACACTATCATCTGAATACAAGTTCATGAAACGGATTCAGGCGGCGATGTTCCGGTCGCTGGCTACTGTAGAAGACAATCAGGTGAAGGAATTCGTTCCTCTCTCTGCCGCAGTAGAAAAAATTAGATTGGAGTTATCCCACGAGTACGAGGAAAAGAAAACAATTAGTACTCGCTTAAGACTATTAAGAAAAATTATGTTAGCGAGTAACCTCGATACTGGTGAAGTAGTACAAAATAATTCTGGTGAAAATGAAAATGAAAGTTTCGGTAACTGGGCCTGACCACGTGTAGATCTTTGATCAGAAATATTATTCTGAGATTTTATTTATTCTGAGATTTTATTTATTCTGAGATTCTATTTATTCTCAGATTATATTTATTCCCAAGATTATATTTATTCTGAGATTTTATTTATTCTGAGATTTTATATATTTTGAGATTTTATTTATTCTGAGATTATGTTTATTCTGAGATTTTATTTATTCTGAGATTTTATTTATTCTGAGATTATATTTATTCTGAGATTTATTTATTTTGAGATTTTATTTATTTTGAGATTTTATTTATTCTGAGAATATATTTATACTGAGATTTTATTTTTTCTGAAATATTATATATTTATTCTGAAATATTTTATTTTTTCTGAAATATTTTATTTTTTCTGAGATTATATTTTATTTTTTCTGAAATATTATCTTTTTATTCTGAAATATTTTATCTTTTCTGAAATATTATATATTTATTCTGAAATATTTATTTTTTCTGAAATATTTTAATTTTCTGAAATATTATATATTTTTTCTGAAATATTATATATTTATTCTGAATTATTTATTTTTTCTGAAATATTTTATTTTTTCTGAAATATTATATATTTATTCTGAACTATTTTATTTTTTCTGAAATTGATGGGCTAGTTGGTACTCAGAATCATGCAAACCAATCAATTTCGTAATTTTGATGGGCTAGTTGGTACTAAGAATCATGCAAACCCATCAATTTCGTAATTTTGATGGGCTAGTTGGTACTTAGAACTATGTAAAATGATCAAATTTTCAGAAGAAAATAAAATATTTCAACATTTGTTATTTTTAGTCGATTTGTCAAGGAAAATTGATGAATTTTCCAATATCATCAGGTCAAACCTCTACCGGTTCTATCGATAAATCATTAAAAATCAGTAAAATTAGCTCAAAAATGAGATTTTTCATGCGATTTTTGTTAATTTTTTCTGGTAATTTTCGAAAAAAATGAGGATTTTTAACGAGTTATCGATAGAACCGCTTGAGGTTTGACCTGACGAAAAACTGTAATTTGACAAATTTTCCTTGACAAATCGACTAAAATAGCTGAAAAAACAAATTTGACTAAAAATGTTGAAATATTTCTGATAAAATAAAATAAAATAAAATATTTCTGATAAAATAAAATAAAATATTTCTGATAAAATAAAATAAAATATTTCTGATAAAAGATCTATGATCAAAAATCATTACAATAAAAGTCTTTCTATGATCAGAAATCTATGATTTTACATGTAGATTGACAATCAATTCCTCCCCACGCAGGTCAATTAATCGTCCTATGTGGTCTGTGAGTTTAAAATTTATTCGTGACAAATACTGATTATGTGTGCGTAGATAAACAGCATTCGCTGGTGCTTCCACGATTAAATCCCCAGGGGGAACTTGTAGTGTGAACGTGTATAGGATGGATGTATCCTTGTTGAGCCTGATTTGATTTTCCAAGATCCATTTGATAACTGCCTTCGATTACGTCACAAACTAGATTAACCGCGATTGTCGATGTTATATTAACGATTCCCGGAGATACGTGTCTGCCGCCGCCGTGTGGATCATTATTATATCTAAAAACGGTTGGTGGTGGGGCTATTTTTCTCCCCGCAGCTAGTTTTTCAGGAAAGTTTTTGTTGATAATATCGTTTAGTGATCTTATCAATTCGCCGGTTTCAAATCCTGGTAGTGTAAAAATTAATAAAACTGATTCAGTTATTTTATAATGATCAATGTACATTTGTCTGATACTATTTTTTCCTGTATCTGCATAATTATTAGCATTTATTACTTCAATAATAGTCTGATTAAAATATTTTAGATCTAATACAGTTTGATTTAAATGTTGTATCGTTGCAATGATCTGATGTCTTAGATTGATATTGGGATACTCCAGGATATAGTTTTTAAATAAGTATGCTAATGTCGTTAATGTAGTTGTATATTCAGTTTTAATTCCGTTAGCATTTGATCTGAAATCTCTTTCACAAACAATATTAGTTGAAGTTTTTCTATCAACATCAATGATAGAAAACGGTGCCATAGGATATCTTTTACCATCTTTCAAAATGTAAGCATCCCTACCAGTCCATGGATACAAATTTCGGTATTTTGGAGTTATTATAAACTTGGCTTCGTCCGTGAGAAATTCATTTAACCTTGGTTCTGGTGGTCCTTCATGCACTGGGGGAACATCAGGCCAACCTAGTACGGATCTTATCGTGGACTGATAAATATCAACGACGTAATCAGGAGAGTTTATTTCGATTGCAGAAGATAGCGTCGGCTCATGAACATTAATTGATATTTTTGCTTCTTTTCCGGTTATTGATTTTCTTCTACGAGCAAATTCATCATTGATTTGTTCGATCTCATAACTACCAGTTGGTATTCCAACAACAACCCAATCAGGCGTTCCATCGGGTTTGTTTTTATTAACAAATACAAGTGAGTTATTTGCTGGTGTACCATTAAATGATCTCGATCTAATGTTTGGCCAACTATGGTATACTCGTAATTGCGCTAGTGCAATTTCATTCGCGCGAATGGCAGTTGGAAAATTGATGTTAAATTCAGGATTAGTCGAGGTTACCGAGATCATCGTGGTCTTGTGCGGGGTTGTGTTCGTCACGATCTGCTGGAGTAATTCCGTCATTATTAATACTCGTACCTTTAATACCAGCGCACCTGTATATTTTAATCATCTCTGAAAACTCAGAATCGGATATAATTCCATCACTGAGACTCGCTGATAACAACGAAGATAACTTCGAATATGCGACAGTTGCTATGTGTAATTTTATCTTGTAATCGAATAATTTTTCATTCGTGCAAGTACATATTTTTTTGCAATGATATTAAGGACACCTGCAATCGTTGTTGTTGCTGAAATACAAATAGTCACAGCTACTGGTGCCATCATTGTTACCGCGGATAATATTATTCCAGCTCCTGCAACAACAGCGGATACTTAATAAACAACAACGTCGATGATAACTAATCGTCGTTGATACTTTTTTATTTTTACTGTATATTGTTCGACTCGATCTTTCAACGCTGCCTGCCATTCACGCGCTTGATTGTACCTAAAGTTTTGAACGTCGATTGAGGTACTCATGATATTTTATGCAGTAACCAACTGACGTGCTTCAGCTACAAATTCCAGACACCACCAGAAAGATATTGCAGTTAATTTCTTATCAGCTGCTTCCAGAATAAATATTTCTTCGTTTCCGCTATTTAATATAACAGATACAACCCCGGAAAACTTATCAGTTGAATGACGCCATGGATACGTTGTAAATATTTCAAATTTTGCAGCACTAAACACAAACAACCTGTACACGCCAGAGACTGTTGCGGTATATTTGATAGTTTTATTTTGCTGCGACCATGTTTCGAATCCCGATGATACCGTGTATACGATGTTGGTACTATGTCCGGGAGTTATTCCGGCTGGGATTTTAATCAGACTGGTTTTATTAACGATCTCAGGAATCCCAGCTACGACATCTTCGAGTGTTTTTTTAGTTGTGTCTAGGTTAGTTTTGATATCAACGAGTTTTATGCCAATGACGTACGGAGTGCCGAAGAATTTATATATGGATTCATCGGTTTTTTGAAAATTTCTTCGAAATCTTCCGAAAGCGCCCACGTGAACGTCATACTCGGCCCGCAACGTGGACAATTTACCGTCAACGGTGCCATAGTTGACGTCGACGTATTTTTTTGTTGCTGAGTATTCGTCGGATGTTGGATCTCTTAAAACTACTATCTTATTCCCGTTCATGCTGAGTTCACCTGTCATTGTGTCACCGGTATTTTTCACGCGATTAGCAACACTTGCTGTAATTTGATCTCTGTTGGTTATAAACGATATACTTGAATCCCTGATTTTGCCGCTGTCAGTAAACACAGGTATATTATCCGTGACCGCACCAAGTACTCGTCGAACTATATCATTCCATTTGATATTGCTCGTTTTTAGTTTACCATGTCGATCCTGAAAAATACCTCATCTGGGTCAACTCCAGCCAGGTTCATAATATCAGCGAGGTCATCCTTAGTCGCTTACTTCGACAGATCAATGTCATCGGGCTTTTTCTTAACGCGTGAAGAAGATCTTCCGTAAATATCAACCATTATAATCTAAGATCTGTTTAAAACGCTTTACCCGCAACGAAGCGGTTGCTTGTATAATCATACACGACTTTATGTGGCGGTTTGGATGATTTTGATATAGCGTTAAGTACATTAATTACTTCACGGCCGCATATTGGCGGATCTGTCATTGTTTGTGTGGGTAGCGTTGAATACCAAACTTGCGCGTGAAGTGGTGCAACATACTTGATAAACTCACTGGGTGGAGCTAACCCGTATGAATCAAAATAAACGATTCCACGTGGATCAACTGCGTATGATACCCAATGAGTACCGGGTCCTGAATTCGAATCAAGATTAATAATACCTGTTTCGAGTTTGTTTGGTTGTTTCGGTAATTGATCTCGCATAAAAAGACCTTTGAATTTTTTTAATTTTTAATCGTTTAGCAGCATCAAGTAAATCAAAATGTGATGCTGGAGCATCTAACGAAGTGATCCTGGAAGCCTTAGACCTCTCACCCAACGAGATCCTGGCAATCTTAAGCCGCGTCCCTTTTTTATATCCATTTCCTGTTGCTTTCTTTAGAGCCATTCCAGTTGCTGTTCCAACAGCACCTAAGGCGGCTGCTTTTGCTACGGCTGGAGCGGCAGCAGCTATTAACGCTGAAATAGCCGCGAGAAGTGGTAAAATACCACCGGTTTTAACCGAATCCTTAATCGCACCCGCAGAGAGATTAAATTTGACGCCTGTTTTTGATTGTTTAGCGCCGTTGAAATGTTTAAGATGGAGTTCTGATAATGATAGTTTATTTTGTCCACCCGTGATCTGATCTCGCTTTAGTGATATTTTCATTCCGAAGTTCTTTGCTGAATTTGATTGAAGGCTTTTAATCTGACCAGGAGTCAGACTGACACTAACGTGATGATATGGCATTTTATGATAAATACTTGCCACGCTCCAAATAATGATTAAAGATTTTCCACTGGTGCATCAACGACTCTCATTCGACCACTACCACCTTCAAGTAACATGGCTTTATCGCTGAGTATAACCGCGATTGCTTCATAATTAACATTACCTGTATTTAACATTGCTTTAAGATGTATATCAACGACAGATTGTTTTGATAGCTCAAGATGCTCCAGTGAAAAATAATAAATCGGATAAAATTTTCTGAAATCATTTTGTGATATTTGCAACCCAGTATCAACATTTTGATCATGTCCCATGAATGACATCAAACGATGATATGCACGTCCTATATGATTTTGTGCATAATTTAGTTGTATATTTTCTGTTGGTTCTTGTTGTTCGTTTATCCGTAAGGAAATATTTGTGAGACCTAGTTGGTCAAATATCATATGAGAGTGAACTTGTGAGCCTAATCGATTAGTTTCCTGAAACGCAGTAAAAATATGCCGTGGTGCAGAAACACCTTGTTGTGATGCTATATGCCATGTAAACTGACCGTTAACGTCAGTTTGCATACTATCTGCGCTTGTTGTTAACCATGACAACAAGGATTTACCACCTGTGCCCATGAAAGAAATCAATTTTTGTTCTTCTGCGATCGTTGGAGTCATTACCGGCATCCACAGTGAAAGTTTCAATAATACTACTTTACCAGCATCACCAAGAGGTCTCCACAGAGCATCGTTATCATCACCCTTTCTTACAAGAACAACCGTGTGTCTAGCTCCAAAAATAAACTTTTTAACATTCATACAAAATCCAAAAATATGCGATAGTAGAATTGTACATGAAAATCTTCTATTGGTTTCTATCAACATATTTCTACGCGCTGCAAATCCCAAGTTGAAATTTTAATTAGCACCAAGAACTACTGGCACCACATCAGCATCAGCGTTATTGGCATTGTTTCTTGGTCGTCTTATATTATACGGATCGCTTTCAGGGTCATTAGAATTATCTTTCGCAAACATCATTGTGGGACATGCTGATCTTGTATAATCATCAGAATATCTTGCTAGACCAATTATTGTTGTAGCAACGTCGACATCTTTCTGAATTTATTCAATATTTTTTTCATCGATCATATATGTGGCGCTATCAAATAATGCCATGATCCCGTTGTTGACAAAACCAATTTTTACTTCATTTGCGTAATTAATATTATCTGTTTTTATAATTGTACCTTCTACCTCAATAAAAGCCTCAGCGGGTAGAAAATATCTACTTGTGTCATGAACTTGTAGTTCAATTCTTCCACGTTGATCTGGTGTTCGTGCGTCATAAGAATAAAACTGATAATCACGTACCGATTCATCTTTAAGGACAGGTGCTTCCATGTCAAATGCTGTGTCGGACATGCGCTTGAACATTTTATTGTAATTATTTTCGTCTAACACGTTGATTACCGCGTTCGGAAAATTCCACCTCGGGAATTTCCACTTCCTGATATCAAACTTGAAATATTATTTCCCGATTCACCGTGTCCCCGATCTGCTAACGCTGCTAGTTTTTGATTTGCAGCTTGATTTATTATTTTGCTGACATCTGCGGGAATAATTTCAGTGCTTGGCAATTTTACTGGTTGTCGTTTTCGTCTTATTAATCGTGCTAGTCTATCTTTGATCGCCGAGAACGCCTTACCAGCAACATTGACAATTTCACCAGGAGCTTTTTCACGAACAATATCAATAGCTTTCATCGATAATTGTTTTGCAATAGGCACTACTTTTGCGGCTAACCTTGTAAATAGTCCCTGAATAACATCACCAAGTCCATCTCCGTAAATAACCCTATAGATTGGTAATCGTGAGTTTACCGCTCTCAACGATACGGATTTACGATGATTATTGTGTACGATCATCTTATTTTATTTACCATTTATCTAATCGCGGTGACTAATCATCAACGAGCTCATCAATAAGTTCCCGGTAAACGCCAATATCCATGATACCACCTTGAAATAATTGCCAACAAATATCAGCTGCTTCATTGGTTATTTCTGGTGAGTTATTTCCGGCACGTTTTCCCCCTATCAGAACTTCTAACCGTGACACGTCGTTGAGGATATTATTGGGACAAACAAAATTATTTCCCAAACCACTGCCAGTAGCCCCTTCTTCTGTTGTCTCTGTCTTTCTTAGATAAGGATCTGCTTGCTCTTTTAAGATACTCATCTTTAAGTTTCGGCGAAGAAGACTGTTGTTGTTCTATCTGTTGCAGAGGTGGAGAAGATTGTCGTTGTTCTATTTGTTGCAGAGGTGGAGGAAGTTGATATAAAGGTTCCTGCTGGGATAGTTGTTCTTGTTTTAGTTGTTCCAGTCTCTCTCTATAAAATCTTTTTACTTCTTCATAAAGACTTTTGTATTCTGGACCTCTAGCTTGTTTTTTGTTGTAATATACGCGATATATCCATCTAATAAAATTATCATCACTTACTTTTTCATGACTGAGTTTTAAAATACCAGATTTATTAAATATACCAAATAATATTATTTCGGGTAATTTTTTTTCTTTCAGTATTCCTAATATCTTCGACAACCCCTTTGTTAAATCTTGCAATCAATTCTACGTTTTCTTTTACTAGTTTGGGTTCAGATGCAAGTTCTTTTCTCACATCGGCGACTTCAGTACGAAGTTTTTCAACATTTTCAAGTATTTCTTCATCGACAGGTGGAGGTTGAGCTGCAGCTATGTCAGTTGGAAGGTCTCGTAAAATCGTTTTTGTTTTCTTGGTTCTCGCTGTTATTTTTTCAGTCTGCGCTGCAGTTTGTTCTAATACTGGAAAAATACCCTTTTTCCTCTTCTCATCTTCCTCAGAAATATCTCCCCATATAGTTTTTTTTTCAACAGCCGCTGCAGCTTTCTTGGTAGCTGCAGTGACGGGTTTAAATAGTTTTTCAGTGTCTTCTTCGTACTCAACTTGTGCTTCCTGCTGCGCTTGTAGTTTTTTTTTTCTGAATGACTCTCTAACAGGAAGAAATTTTTTGATTGCTTCTAATCGTTCTCGAGCTATCCTTGCAGTATGAGATTCCGGATGTACCATTTTATTATAACATAATGATTTAATTATAGCAGCAGAGGGAGGAATGACCTCAAGTTGGTTCGTTTTTTGCAATTTCATGAGTTTTCAGATCAGAAAATAAATGGTCTAATTAACCGGAGAATCCTCATCATTTATTTCAAGCAAATATTCAGCTCAAAATATTTTTAGTTAGAAGCCTTATTTCGGTTTTTGGACACTTCCAAGGTCGGTCTGTTCGCCCCCTCTGCTGCTTGTGTGAAAGAAACATGCTGATTATAGATTGTGATCCTTCTTAATAATAAACGATAGGCCACCTTAAACAGCTGTGTTGTCATTCCTTGCTTTCCCGACCTTTTGGTAGTATTTATGGTCATTCTTTTCTCTTTGATTATCGTTCTTTAGTTTTTTTCTTCATGTCCCTAGGATGTGTTCTTTCTTTATAGCCCTAGAATGTATTCTTTGTTTATGGCCTTTGGATGCGAGTAGTAATGTGGGCCACCATAGCGTCAAGGGGACTTTAATGTTAAGAAGGGGTATATCCATTATGGCGTCAAGCGGAATTTAACATGGAAAATTTATATCCACTATAAGTCTTTGGGAATTTAACATAGGTTGGATTTGTATAGGCACAATAGGTATATAATGTGTGGGGGTGGACGTCACGGTACTGGACATTGGCAACCCTGCTGCAAGTGGCTGACTTCAATCCAGCCAAACAGGGACAGCGGGAAACCAAAAAGCTATTACGCTTGGTGGGGCGGGACATATAACTTTATATAACACCTGTCGGTGCTGGACATATAACTTCTTTATAGACATAGACAAAGAAACAAATAAATAAACAAACAAACAATTACATCAATATGGCAGAGAGTAAATCTTTTCGAGGCAATGGAATGGCCCTGAAAAGGGCAGTTGGTTTTTATGTTAACGTCATTCAGGTAACATAGAGGGCACCGCATAGGTCTTCTTCTCTTCCTCAAACATCGTCTAATCTCTGGACCGTAGATTAAGACTCGCTTCAGACAGCCTTGTCTCTCCACATAAATCCTTCGTTTCACTCTCTCCTTTTTTTGAATTTCTTCACTTTCACAGGTTTTTCTTCTTCTTCCTCACTTTCGTATTGCCTTCTTTTCTTCTCTTTCTAGACGTGTTTGGGTTCTTCCTTTTTAGAGGGTACCTCTTCTTCTTGTTTGGAACTCCTCTCCTTCCTGATGCTGATGTTTCCTAGGGCAGTCTGAAGACCAATATCCTTTCTATTGACAATGATAATAGGTATCTTGACTTTTGTCTCTTTTGACACCTGTCTTGCTTTGACGTTGTGGACACTCAGAAGACGAATGCCCTTTCTTATGACATATATAGCAAGTATCTTGACTTTTATCTCGAAATGAGGGGGAGTAGTCCGTCGGCCTCTGTAAAGAAAATCTTCGCATGACACCTAGCAAGGCTCTGATTATAAGTTCCATATGTGCTGGCTCTGCCATCTTTCTGGTCGGATTGTGAGTGAAATGAATACTGAGAGGGAAGACATTGACCCTTTTTATAGAGAAGACACTGGCCTTAAATTAATATAGGGGACCTTGAAGTTTCAAATGTAGTCATTTGACATTTTACCATCAAGATGAAACGATCGTATCATTTCGTAGAGAAAGGAGAAGAAAGTAAGAGGGTGAAACTAGATCTATAGCCTCGCACCACAGCTGAAGTCTTGGATCAAGTCCATGCCAGCGATTTTGAAGATGACATGCTTAAACCATGATCCAGACCCAGAGAGTCTACACCAAACCAAAGTTCATCCCATTACCCCTGAAAAGTACAACAATTTCGAGCGACGGATAAACGTTCCTCTAGAAAATTTATAACCACAGTCTACACGGTGAAGTTTAAAATTGCAAGCCCGACGTACCGTTGGTGAAAGCAGAAGATTTCACCACCGATATGCGGGATTCTTTGTTAACCACACTGAAACGACAATGTGAAGCCAAAGAAGACGATCAATTGACACTCTCCATTTATCACGACAGTTTGAAGTCCCCTGTTTGGATCGAGTTTAGAAGGCCATCACAAGTGACACCTTCCAATGTCATCGACAAGATTCAACACGTTCAGCAGTCCAACGACAAGTTTCACATCACCGATGGAAAAGCGACACTGTACATGGCTCACGTGTCTCTTCCACAAGGGACTGGAGGCAAAATGGTGTTATTGGTGAACGACCTTCGCAGCATCGAGCGCAGCTTTGTCCAAATTATCAACCCTCATGACCAGATGTATTTAGCAAAATGCCATTATGGTAGGACGAACGTATGCCGACAAGAACGACACGGCAGAATGGAAAAGTGCATGTAAAACTATTCAACAATCGGACGAGCCAAACAACAAAGAGAAGCGGAACTACTGTTACACCAAGCGGGATTATCTAAAGACACACCCTGTGGGGTTCCTGAAATGCAAAATCTGCAAGACTTCTTAACTCCAGTCAAGTGGTGAACTTTCGGGTCTTGAAAGAAGCCTTTCAGCCAGGAGAGGATCAACATTTTAAAGTGACCACCTCCCAACCTCACAATATTGTACGTTTAGCCACACACCAAATGACCAGTCGCCCCTTAGAAAAATGTATCAAATATTGTGCCAGAAATGAACGCTGCTTCCAAACCACTTCACTTTACCTTTCGGACACGTCGATATTTTTCATAATATATAGTTCATTGTAACTACCATTGCCAGGCAAGAAAGATGAATCTTTTCAAACACCATTCAAGTGCGGTGATTCTGAAGTGGAGTGCAATGATGTGCCTTGCGACTGCAGGAATGTCGAACTCTGTGATCTGAGCGATTCAGCAGGACATCATGGGAACTTTGCTATGACTGCTATTACCATACCTACCATGGAAAGTGATGATGTGCCTGTCAATCCTGACGGATGAGAAAGCGATGCCAGTCGTTATCGGGGACTCTTTACTGGTTTTCATTGTCATTGTCATTCTACGCGTGAAACCATGCGGTTACTACATTACGGATGTCATCCATGCCTGAGTAAACGACTGTCAAAGAAGAATATTCGTCCCCTGTGCGTTTGCCTGAATACTGCGACCTTGAAAGCCGATTCCAAACCTTCCAATGAAAGTGGCCTAAATATCTGGGATGACCTACCCCCGATTAATTAGTCAGCGCATCAAAGAACAATTGCATCCGTTACGTCACCGATGTTTAAACCACTGGTACCTGAACGCTATTAGAGGACTGATGCTGATGAAAACGTTCAAGTGGTCAGACATTGATCGACTGACCATGACACCAGAAGGATTAGTTTGCTACTGATTCTATTTACTACAAGATAGACTTTCTGCAACGCATTCCAGAGGCGGAGTTAGAGGGTTACCAACATCTTTTACACAATGTAAACTTAGTTCAAGAGGAAACTTCTGTACGGTGTGTGATGTGCAAATTAATTACTAAAATATTTCGGTTCGTTACTGCATTACGATCAGATCTGTGCAGGAAGTACACTTATTGCCTCTTGCAAGAGAAAAATATTGGTGTGAATATCAAGTGTCGAAGAGTACATTCAGAATCTTCCTCTGGAGCTGAGAGAACGCATTTACCAAGAGTTGGTCAAAATACAAGTCCAAAGCTTGGAACAATTGCATCCGTTACGTCACCGATGTTTGAAGCACTGGTACCTGAACGGTATCAGAGGATTGATTCATTTCAATGTATTCTATTGGTCAGAAATTGATGAATCACGTGAGTTTCATAAAGGTTTGGATGATACCACTCATTCTACTTACAAAGGTGACCATAGTACACCGAATTCCAACGCAAAAATTAGCGAATTACCACAAATCTTTACAAGAACTTTATTTTGGTTCCAAAGAAAACCTTTGTATGACTCTTTGGTATGTGAGTTAGTGACTCATCCATTTTGGTACGGTACTGAAATAAAACCGATTCTGTTCAAAAAGCACCTTTATTACCTCACAAAAAAGAGGGTATAAAAACTGGCTACCATGCAACGACCTTTATCAATTGAGATACATCAGATTCATTGGAAGGAATTCAAAGAAATTATTCTGACGGTTTAGTATTACCAACACTTGTTACGAGAACTGTGTCCATTGAATTGGGGTCGTATGATTTGTCTCTGTGACTTCCTTTCTGGGATTTCGTTTACCAGTCGACTCCTTGTGGGCTCTTTACGATGTGTACTGTGATGTACCGTAAAAGAGAACATGAAAGTGGTACCTTTAAATGTCCATGAGAGACTCATTCTGATAAAAGCCTTGCGCTTTCATCTTGACACTTCTCGACCTTTACGGGAAAAAAAAGATTCGCCAACTTTTAGGCACTGAAGATGTGTAAGACAATGTGTGTGTAGCTTGTGACTAGTCATACGTACGTGACTGGAAACGTTTTGGTTTCGAGGCTTGGACAAAATTATTGGCACACTATGCTCAAGATTTGTGATCAGAAAATCTGACGTCTAGTGAAAAAAGTAACTTTAAAACCTGTGTTAACCACAGCTTTAGCCACCACAACAGTGACCACTCCTTCGCCGAGTTCTTCTCTGCAAGATCCACAAAAACAACCCTTGTGGAGAACATGTGCCTAAATCTCAAATCGGCTTTTTCTACCAAATCTTTTTGGTGTATTGTGTCATCGGTGCTGCCATTGCCAACTTGAGTTTTCAACAAGGAGACAAACAATTTTGGACCATTTTACTGATCAGTTGCATCTGTCACCTTCTCCCCAATCCTTCCTTAAAATACTCGAACGGTAACAACAGTAGCCTTGAGTCCAATGTCCGTCACCCTCCCCACAGTCACCACCCAAACAACCACAATAATCATTTTTTGGCCACTTCTCTGACATCCAGTGACCCATCGGACAGCGGAACTCTGGAATTATGAATAACCATTTTACTTAACCTTAGCCAGTGACAGTTCCATGGAGGTGTTTCCCAACAATACTTTGTGCTGTTTCACGGCCAAATTACCTCAGGCCTTCCAATTGGATCACGTAGCCCATTGGGAAGTGACTTTAGTCGAAATCATTCATTCCAAACAAATCAAAAACATCACTGAAAATCGAAATCCTGAACGAACAAGAGCAACAATCCATAAATGAAATCGGGCTTTCAGATGCCAAAAATTTAACAAGCAATCCATTATTCTCCATTTATAATGTGTAAATTTCGGCAGGCTATTATTTTAGTTGTCAACAAATCCATGGTGACAACTCGAAAGATGCCGCTTTGTCGCAAGGCAAAGAATGTTTCCAAAATGTCATCGTCAACAAACAAAACCCCAAATAAGCTTTCCTGAAAGCAGGAAAAATTGTCTTGCTTCAAACTGGCAAAGACAGTTTGGCCCGTCGAGAAACTCCTATAAATGCCCTGGACGTTACCGAGTCAGGCAGTCCTGCTTCCCTGACGACACATCAAGGACAAGGCAGAAAGAGACGAAAAGAAAGGCACCCCTCCAGATGTCTTCATACACCCACAGCTAGAAAGACCAATAAAATAATAACCATCCGAGAATTAGATGTTTTTTATTACTAAATCACAGAGAGAGAAAAATGATACACATTGATTTTCTTGCGCCAGTTTCAAGTCGGAACAGGATATGTTTGCCATGCCACCCACCATAATGACAATGCAAGAACCCCAATAGGTAGAATTTCATCCCATATCCTCTTTGACAACCTCAGTCCCCATCGAATTTGAAATTAAGGACAACCTTAAGATTACATCGATCAGAATAGCAGTTACTTGTACCTGAATGTCAAAGTTCTCGACCCGACCCAAACTTCTATAGACGGTAACGCAAAAGTAGCGGATTTGTACTTGAATAACAAACTGGTCAGTAGCAGTATGGATACTTACCCTTACAGAGCGTACCTGGAAAATCTCTAGAGGTACACAAACAAGCCAAGAACACCCATCTTAAGGTGGCTTAAATCTCAGCCATCAGGTCCCGCTACAAGATGCGACAACAAATTGACCATAAACTAACTAGAAAACTAGAGTAACAACCCAAAATTAAAACTTTTAGGTGGCTAAAATCAAAAGCCATCATGGCCAGCCACACAAGGTGGCACCAATTTATATAACCAGGAATTATGTCCTTAAAATAATAATTAATAAAGTGACTGAAAATCCAGTCATTAGGCACCCCGCACAAGACGGGAACATTTAATTTTAGAATAGAAACACCAAATATCATTCGACTAAAGAATCTCTTCCCTAAAATAGATTAGGAGATTGATTCATCTTGCCATCTATATCTATATCTTTTCTACAAACAGCACATATGATTTTCCAAATTATAAATACGGCAAACGAAGCGATTTACTATTCCGAAACTGGGGACAAAAATCGTTACTGGATGAAGGGTGCACCCCTTCCACTGAGCCCGATTCTCCTTTGCCGCCTTCAGGCATCTACCATCTTGGTGAGCGCGTGTGGACCATTCCAACCCACCATTAGTCCCGTGAGACATACATGTCTCGAAACCAGACCAATCAAATAGCTCTTCTTAAGTGCATTAATGCGTTGGAGGAAGTGGCACCATTCCTCGCCCCTCGAAAAAAATCAATCATTCCCAAATGGGAAACAAAAACGTCGTATATGCCCGCAAGGGCGAACACGACTATAATCCAAACGCCGACCAACAGTCTGACCATCGATTGCTGACTCATCATCCTATGAAGATGTGTTCAAGACTAGCCAAGCTGAACGAAGCTTACGTGAATTACATCGTGTCAGGCAAAGCCTGATTCCCCAACCTGAAGAGATAGAGAATGTCAGAATGTTCAAAGTGACCAAAGACCTGGCAGAAGAGCTCTTCAGAGAGGAAATCAAGAAGGAGAAAGAAGAATGGACGGAGAAGTACAGACTTAAGAAGCAGAGAGAGAGAGAGAGAGAGAGAGAGAGAGCATCAGCAGCAGCAACAGCAGCAGAAACAACAGCAGGAACCAAGACAGAGGTTTTGTCGACTGCCGTGTGGACACCAAAGAGTTCTCCTCTTTTCAAAGAAGCTGACCCTATTCTGTGGGAAAGCCTGCCGCCAGAGGGGGACGCAATCTCAGACGATAAAAGATTGCCATAGATCCCTGTCCACAAAAACAGCCCTTTTGAGGGCTACACAGATACCCTAGAAAAGACATACTATTTCAATTGCCAATTTTATGTTAGTAAGTTAAAAAATAGAAGTGTGTCTATATTCACTTCATTTCTTTGTTTTATGTAAACATAGAAGTGTGTATATAAGCGCGTCTTTTCCGTAGCTTGTCAAACAATCGGCGTGTGTTTGTTTGTAGTTAGTGACTGTAGGTAAAAATGAGTGAGTGTTTATTTTAGGTTCTCGCGTTTCATGTGTTGTGGTTGATGATATTGGCAGTGTAAGTTTTAGTGTCAGGGGTAGTTTTCCTTCACGTCTGTGCTTCACACACACATAAAGGAAGGATCCGTCAGTTTGAATACATAGCGTTCGCTCAGTAACATTCACGATGTGTAGAATCAACAAATTATCGGAATGTACCAGGCGCCTCCTGGATGAGCTGGCCATGGATGCAATCCATGAAAGTGCCAGGCTTGAAGAAGAGGAGGAGAAGAACAAGAAAGAAGACGAGAACGAAAAGAAAAACATTATCCTGCCTCACCTGGTGCTAAGTCAGAGCTGTGAAGTCAAACCGATGGTGAGGACACCTCCACAGAGACAAGCAACACAGCCACAACCAGCACAGAGACTCGGGATCCCACAAATAGAGAACTGGGACCAAGAATTGGAGAAGCAAAAGCTGGAGCCTCAGCGCCCGCAGGAGGTAAGGAGGCAGCATCCACGGGTGCCGAATAGAAGGAGAAAAGTCTTCACTATCCCTCAAAGTGAAAACTGGAATGATGAGGCCACTCAAGTTGCTTCTGCGCTCCCAAGAACAACTGTGAATTGGGAGCAAGATAGGAGCCGCCGTTGTATCTGTGATGTCCGGCTTGGGAAGTGCCAACATCAAGCTGGTGCATCTGAAGTTCGAAAAAAATCCCCAGCCCTTTTCAGGGCTAACCAGATCTCTATAAAAGAGGCTATTCAAGTTGCAAATTTGAATGAGTGTGGAGTAGTGTGACTGTAAACACTCACTCCATTGCTGATGTGATTGTATGTGTGTGTGTTTTTATGCGTGTGCGTACGTTGTGTGTATGTGTGTTTGTATGCGTGCGCGTACATTGTGTGGATATTATATTTTAGTATTTTTTTCTCTTCCCGTGTATTGATACTAGATTTGGGTTTGTTGTTTCCTCTTCCCGTGTGTAGATAGTAGAGTGTGTCGTTGTATGCGTTCGCATACGTTTGTGTGGATGGTATATTTGGGGTTTGCATGGGTCAATGTACGTTGTGTGGATAGTATGTTTGGTGTTTGTTTTTTTCTCCTTCCCGTGTGTGGATAATAGGGTGTGTGTTTGTATTCGTTCAAGCACGTTTGTATGTATGTGTGTATGTGTGTTTGTGTGAGTGCGCATTGTGTGGATATTATATTTTACTATTTTTCCTCTTCTCGTGTGTGGATAGTAGATTTGGGTTTGCTTTTTCCTCTTCCCGTGTGTGGATAATATAGTGGGGGAGTGGGTTGCATGCGTGCATGTGCATTGTGTGGATAGTATATTTTGGGGTTTGTATGCGGACTCGTAAGTTGTGTGGATAGTATATTTTGGGGTTTGTATGCGTTCTCGTACGTTTGTGTGTATACTATATTTTGGGGTTTGTATGTGTTCGCGTACGTTTGTGTGGATAGTAGATAATATGTGAAGTGAGTGTAAGGTATGTTTTACTTCACATCCGTGCTTGACGTATATACAGTCGAGCGTTTGTCAATCGCGCCATTCACCATTGAATAAACCAAGATGGCAAGTAACCACCTTGAGAAAATGAGGAAGCAGCAAGACGTTCTGGATAATTTGGGAATGATTGAAGAAATGCTGGTCAAACTGGATGACGATTTTTATTCTTACAGTCCCCATCCTGTCAAGATGGAAATCAATAATTTGAGAAAGTAAAAGGACATGTTAAGGAAGATGATGAAAAAAGAAAAGGAGGAGAAGGAGGATGAAGAGGAAAGAAAACAAATGAAGGGATGGAATGAAAAGATAGATAAGGAAGAGAAGAATGGGAAGAGTAAGAAAGAGGAAGAGGAGAAGGATAAACAGAGAAGGAAAAAATAAAAAAGAAAACATCAGTAACGAAACTCAGAAGATGCTGGAGGGAAAGAAGAAATTAGAAGAACAAGAAGAAGAAACCCAAAGGCGTTTTCAGGACCACTCATATGTCCCGCCAGTCCCGCCCCACCAAGCGTTCTCGGTTTATTTCCCGTTGTTTGGTCCGATTGAGGCCATGCTCTTGCAACATTGTTACCGACGTCCAGTACCGTGACTTGACCTAACCTATTCCAATCCTATTATCTATATACAACAGTCCAACTTTTCCTTGACGTTATACAGCCCCAATAGTTCCCATGTTAAATTCCACTTGTCGCTAAACAGCCCCAGAGTTTTGTCCATGTTAAATTCCCCATTGTCGCCATACAGCCCCAGCAATATGTATTTTCCTGACCACCATACAGTCCCACGATTTCCATTGTCGCTATGCAGCCCCACTATACTACTGATGGACGTCATTAAAACTAATATCTATGCAGAAACATTCTACAAGGTTTAAAGTTCTGAATCCAATCTTCATCATGCACCCTTTATTTTACATTCATGCAAGATCCACTTTTCTAATTTAAAATCGTCCAAATCTCGGCAACATATACAAAAGCAAAAACAAACCAACACAAAACAAAGTGAAAAAAGAGAAACAAAGAATGACTGACATGGGTGATTTGATCTATACATAAAAAGAATCCAAGTACAATTGATCATTTGTTCAAATGTTTTTCTTAATGTACGAAAGACTACACCCTGAAATGGTGCATTGCATTACCCAAATCCAATCAACAGATAGATAAATGAAGAACCAAACCATTAATCTGTTCCGTTAAATTTTCTACACCAAATGTGAAGAACTTTATGTATTAATAATGATCATAGGCAATATGTGTTAAATAAGAGACATGCAGTGAACTCATTTAGCCATACTTTCAGTATCATTATACACACGTGCTCTCCTCTCTCTCTCTCTTTCTGTCTGTCTCTCTCTCTCTCTCTCTCTCTCTCTCTCACACACACACACACATATACACATATATATGCCCTCTAATGACAATCGGTTCCAGATCGATATATCTGACAGCGCCATCACAACAATGACAGCAAGTACAGATTATACTTTACAAATGTAGCGCCCTCTCAAAGATATTGGCAAACCTCTTGTGTCGGAACAATTAAAGATTAGCTCATATGGCTCTCATAAGAAGAAATCAGCCTTAAATTTTGTTCTAAGCTGGTTGTTCATGTGTGCTAAAATTGTACAGCTGCAACAAAAGAGGTAAATTCCATAGACTGGGTACATATCGTATCTCTTCCTGGATTTCCCCTTCCACACGTAATAAATAAAAAGACCGCATCGGTGGCTTTAGTAGTAAAGCTTTCACCTTGGATGCGCGTGGTAGCGTGTTCGATCCCTGGCTCAGCTTTAAGACGTTAGTGTTAGGACTGGTCGGCCTGGTGTCAGAATAATGTGACTGAGTGGGACATGGTGCTATATGTCTGCGGCACGATATTACTGAAAAATTGCTAAAGCTACGTTAAAATCCGAATTACACATAGACACACACAGACACACACATGAACAGATAAATAAACTGCTATTAGAAATACAGCGACCCGGGAGGAGACAGGTGCCTTTTCTTTATAGCAACATTTTTATCATCCACTTCATGTTTTGTTTAAAAAAAAAATAAAACTGCAAATTGAACGTTGAATCATTGCGTACAGGAAGCAAGCAAGACACAGCAACCAATATTACAGTCCTCGTTGGAGGGTCACTATATTGCCTCCCATCTTTCACTGCGTTCTTTTGTGTTATGACGACGATTAAGAAGACGGCATATCCGCGATGAGCAAGGGGAGAGATTGCCGAAGTTTGTTTATTAAATAGTTTTCCATGTAACTTCCTAAACACAACGAAGTTTTACAGTAAGTTTGTATATTTCTTCTAACTCGACTTAGTGACATTTAGTGGCTTCTCAGCAATACCAAACTAAAATTAGTGACAATCAGTGTCAACCAGTAATTGCAGTTGTTCTTTAATTAGGTAGCTGGCTAGTTTGCTTATACGGTGCCCTATTTCCGTTGCTTATACGGTGTCCTAGTTCCGTGACCCGAAACAAAACTAGTGCGAAATGTGAAAGAGTATAAAACAATTCAAAGACCCCAACGAAACAAATGATACTAGCCTGAACAGGGATCTATTTCCGTCACCAGAAACAAAAAGAAATGTGAAATTTGAACAAGCATAAAAGGCATCAAACGCCCTAAAGAAATAAATGAATTTAGCAATATCCATTCAGTAAGTCAATCGCCATATATTTTTCAGGAATCATTATCAATTTTACAAGCAGAGGAAGGAAACAACTATGGTAAGCAGCAGATGGAATTGAAAATTAAATCAATTCTAGTGGCTTAAGAGGTGTACAAGTTACAAACAACGCAAAGAGAAACATGTTATTTACCAATCGACGTTATTGCTAAAATCAATCGTACAGCATGAAAATAAAACAGCATTGCTTGAGCAAATTCCATTATCAATGTAAAATGTCTGATTCTTTCAAAGCAAACCCGCCGTATATCCTTGTAACAAAAGTCACATCCCTCAAAAGTTACAAATATTGTACCTGTTAATCTCTGAGATACAATGTACAGTAAATATTATTTACTACGCATATTTTGGCACAGTTCTTTCTTTATGGTTCAGAATGTTCCTGCAAAGCTTAGTCGATTATATGATATGGTAACGTCTAAAATTCCCAAAGGTATAAATGACAACGTAAGTAACAGGAACCTTCATTATTATGTATTTAATCCAAAAGAAGTCCTAAAACGTTCTATTGAAGTCCAAAAGTATCCAATGTTCCGAATAAACTTCAGATCCTCTAATGCACTTATCACAATGGCACTGTCCGTAACTTCACAGTTGTGCAGCAATAATTTGCAACTCCAGTGATCACATTGTAATTCCAATGAATACTCCTAACAAGTGTCTCCGCTCAAAATTAACATGAAACGCATTTGCAGATTATTACATATGAAAAGAAATCCGAAATAGGAATGAATCCAAAATGAGAATGAATTTGTTTGCTCAGTTCTCTCCTTATGCACACCTTCATAAGTCTATTACATCTTTATGTCGCAATATACCCCGTGTGACAAATATTACTACTCATTCGACTATTTTACAATAGTTGTTTATGGGATCAAATGGTAAATAACTTATTTCTTCTCAGAACATAAGTGCGCCCCACCAGCCAATGAGAAATTACCCCATGTTTGTCAACGGGGTTCATTATTAGAAACCGGACATTTATTTATAGATCCTATGCAGTGTGCTACATTAGCTGTGTAATATCTTTATATATATAGTCATGAACGAAACGTTCACACAGTAGAAATATAGCTATGTGCCAAGAGTTACAAAAAGGTAGAGACATACATTACAGAACATATCGCTGCCCGGCAAAGACAACTAGATTTTTTGTTTTTTCTTTATTATTTTGTGTGCATTGGTCTGAATTATCCCTTCACGAAATGGCAATAAACATAAGCTTGGGTTGTCCAGTGATTTAGAATAATAGAGTTTTGTGTTTTCGTAGCCTTATATGAGATGATGAAATCCGAAATAAGCTTGACCTACACGTTTCTTTCTTATTTTGGTGAAATTACAGCTTTAAGTCTGAGAGGTGACGAAATTTGTTACTTCTTAAAATAATATCCTCCAGCTAGAAGGTCTAGTAATCATTAGAGTATTATGCAGTGTAAGAGTAAACGATGTGATGTGATGTGATGTGATTTGGATTTTTAACGTAGCTTTAAAAAATTTTCAGTCATATCGCTACGATGTCTGCAATGTGGCATTTTATAGTGATGTCTAGCACTGGGGCATCATGCCACAGACATGTAGCATGATGTCCCACCCAGTCACATTATCCTGACACCGGGCCGACGAGTCCTAACACTAACCTCTTAATGCTGAGCGCCAAGCGAGGCAGCTGTTAGTACCATTTTTGTAAGTCTTTGGTATGACTCGGCCGGGGATCGAACCCACGACCTCCCGCATCCGAGGCGGACGCTCTAACGAAATAGAATGTCTATATATATTAATTTATTTATTACAAAAAGGAGTGACTAGAATAATCTCTATTCGAGAACTCTCAAAATGGATACCACCAAATGCATCAATTGCAATCGAATTTGGATCGTTTAATTTCGTTTTCCAGTTGTTTAAGGGCGCATTCTGTGGGGTCTTTTTTGACAATGCGGCTCTGGTAGAATAACGGTGATCTTATTAATAGATGCATAATATTGCGTATTGGTATCTTGTTTCAATAAAACCTGATTGCTTCATCATACGATATGTAGTTTTATTTCTTCTCAGATCAGAAGACAAAGGTGATAAACATACTACTGTATAGAATATTCTTAGGTTTTCATGAAATGATCAATGCAATTAATGAAAACTGTTTTGTCGAACACAATATGATTCATGTCTTAAATAAACGGGATTACCTCATTATTTGGCGGTATGGTCAAATACACTAAATAGTTTAGTAAGTTAAGACATGGAAAGAGAAAACTAACCAAACTGATCCTTTAACCTTAAATGGTTCTGTTTTGGTCACCAATTCATGCGATCAAGGCCCTTTTGATTGTTTTCGCAGCCCATAGTTGTTAACACGAGCTATAAAAGATAGTCAGCTCTCGTTGAAATGGTTTTGGATTGTCTGCAAAAAAGATTTTGTAACGTGTATGTGTGTTGAGAGAGAGAGAGAGAGAGAGAGAGAGAGAGAGGGGGGGTGGGGGTGGGGGTGGATTGTCACTTTAGCTACTATTGAAATTTGGGGAGATTCTCCTTCGTAACATCAAACATTTAAAAATATTAATTATATTAGATCTGCTGAATCTATTTCACAAAATATGCCTGCTAAAGACAAAGTACAGATATTTCTAAATTCTAAATGAAATAACTCATCGAACCCATGCCCGCTTTTTGCCTCTAATATACTGTGTTCAGTTCTAAGTTTCGACAAGCTGTATGTAGGTCGTTACGCATGCATGGTCAGTAGTTTTACCAGCCCAAATATCACTGAATGCTGACGTCCCATCCTTAGAAAAAGGGCTGTACTAGTTCCTATGATTTGGTCTGTAACATAAATATAATAATTAATGTTAACATTTTTAATGTCTGACAAATCATTTCAACGAAACTGTTTTCGTAAGTAGCTAAAAAATGATTACAGCTTTTATACTTTATGTGTAGTGTGTCGTCTCATATCGTTTTAGCTTGTTTCGTTTTGCATTTTTATAATTTGTTTTGTCCTTCGTAATTTTTTTAGGGTTCGGTTGTTTATTGCGTTACAAGGTTTAATTAGAACCAGGCAAGTGGTTTCCCTTCGTACTTTGATTGATACAAAAAAGTTGTTATGTTAATCTCTTTACACCAGGGGTGTCAAACTCAATCGCTCAGCGGGCCAAAACTCAAATCACACGTAAGGTTGCGGGCCGAACAGGATAAACATTCAATAAGCGGAAAATTAAACCTTTTTTAAACATTAAAATAAATTAAAACAGAAAAAAGTTTTAATAATAAAAAATCATTGGCATACCCATTTTCGCTCTTATGCCAATTTGTCAGAGCTGGATGTTTGGCAAGGCTGCTAATTAGGGAATTTGATTTGCACTTTATATCGCAGAGCCATTAAAAAATATTTTTGCCTAAAATTCTCTCTCGGGCCGGATATAATTGTACGCGGGCCTGATGTGGCCCTCGGGCCTTGAGTTTGACACATGTGCTTTACATGAATATTATAATCATTTTCTCTGATGGCGTCACGCATAGGGGCCCAGATATCCTAGCCACGACCTAGTGCACATATTTACATAAGTATATAAATTATTAACGATGCTTCCTCGACTTAATAGGAGCACAGTAGGTTCCTAAAATCGCTAATCTAGGAAGTCGGACAGTTCAAATGGCAGAGGCTTTGGACGAAACATCTGTTGACCGTTACCAAGAGAAAATTAAACCATAATATGCATGTGTGTTAATTAGCTAAGATAATAAAAATGTGTGTTAATTAATGTGTGTTAATTAACTAAGATAATAAAAAATTGCAGGTAAGGTCGAAACTTTGTTGCTAATCCATCATTGTGGTTGTATGTACTTATTAATGAACCGTCTTGTATACTCCACAATAAAACATTTGATTGGACCGGGCGACCAAGAACGTCATACGGTTTATTTTTCTGTGAAATGCTTGCGGATACTGGTTTGTGGTTAGCGACATTAAAACTGGATGTTTTCCCGTATATAAAACGTATGCGTTGTTCGTTTTTGCGTATAGAAAAGAAAATCATTTCTGAAATGAAGACCTACCTGGTCCTGGTTTTGATGTGCGCTTTATATTCATCTTTGTGGCATGTACACGCATCAGTAATTCCCAGACAAGGTAACTGCGTCAATGTGTTTTGAGTTGCTTATCCTTCTTGTACAATTGTTAGCCGGACTTGCTTTTTCAACCTTTTTGTTACGCACGAGGGAACTCGAGATAAAAGTACGTTTATTTGTTAGTTTGCATTTATGTCATAGTCATTGTCTATAATTGTGTTTATATTATGTGCACATTTCTGTCAGTTTCTTTTCCTATTAAATATGTGTAATTGATCCTTCTGCAAACTCGCGATTGATAAATATATAAAACAGTGTCAAACACGCTTTGTCCACGCAGTAAGTATCGTGGAACATACATATTGTTAACCGTCTAATATATACAACAGTATAAAACAGCAGTAGAATTTTGATAGGAGAATGTATAAAATTAGTTTCTGGAATTAATCAGAAAAAAGTAGCTTAGAATTTTGCTGTTCAATGATAATCGAGAATAACATTTAGTTCGTTTTTCATTTCAACATTTGGGATACGAGGTCTTTAGATGAAATTGTTACTAAGGCAGAAACAGACGATGTGCATCATACAGAGACAACAAGACAGCATAAACATTTGTTTTTAAAAGTATTTAGTTTCGTATAGTTTCTATATATCATATGGAAAAACTTTACAAACTATAATGGTTTTGTATTCCGGTTGGGGAAAGTAATATTAATTTTTACACTTTGCTCTGTTTCAACAACAGAATGGGAGACTGGTCAACTCCTTTTCCCAAACGATTATTGTTCTCTCCCTCCCTCCCCCACCTATCTCTCTCTCTCTCTCGTATTCATACTGCGCATTTAGATTTGGTTTGTTTTCATTGTTTCCAGTAGTGGCAATGATATTATGTATGCATATATGTATGAATGTGTATATGTGTATATGTATGTATGTATGCATGTGTGTATGTATGTATGTATGTATGTATGTATGTATGCATATGTATGTATGTATGCATGTATGTATGTATGCATGTATGTATGCATGTATGTATGTATGTATGCATGTATGTATGTATGCATGTATGTATGTATGCATGTGTGTATGTATGTATGTATGTATGTATGCATGTATGCATATGTATGTATGTATGCATGTATGTATGCATGTATGTATGTATGTATGCATGTATGTATGTATGCATGTATGTATGTATGTATGTATGTATGCATGTATGTATGTATGTATGTATGTATGTATGTATGTATGCATGTATGTATGCATGTAATATATGTGTGTATGTATGCATGTATGTATGCATATGTATGTATGTATGTATGTATGTATGTATGTATGTATGTATGTATGTATGTATGCATATGTATGTATGCATGTATGTATGCATGTATGTATGCATGTAATATATGTGTGTATGTATGCATGTATGTATGTATGCATATGTATGTATGTATGTATGTATGTATGTATGTATGTATGTATGTATGTATGTATGTATGCATATGTATGTATGTATGCATGTATGTATGTATGCATGTATGTATGCATATGTATGTATGTATGTATGTATGTATGCATGTATGTATGCATGTAATATATGTGTGTATGTATGCATGTATGTATGTATGCATATATATGTATGTACGTATGCATGTATGTATGCATGTAATATATGTGTGTATGTATGTATGTATGTATGTATGTATGCATGCATGCATGTATGTATGTATGTATGTATGTATGTATGTATGTATGTATGTATGTATGTAAGACTTTATGTAATCTGAGAGATTACATAAAGTTTAAGGATATATATGATCTTGAAATAGAACAAAAATCATAGAAAAAGAAAACATAGAAACTTCAAATGTTAAAGACGAACGCTGCGTCAAGCAAGGCGTTAACTAACGGATGATCAAACTCATTACAGCCATAATATGCCTATAGAAATATCAGAACCGATAGCGTTTACCTTGTGTTGCATTAGCGTTCTTTGAACATTTGTATGCTGCTATTAATGCTAGAAATAATGAAACTTTCGTATATGATGTTACATGATTAACACTACCTTCCACGTAGTAAAGAGAAGGACGTTTTTGTAACATATTATTTATATTTTATATTCTTGCTATAATTCGGTGATACGTATATGTAATAATAAGTGAACAGATATGAAATAATAGACAAAATGAAAGGTGGATTTTTGAAAAAATAAAGCAAATGTACTTCTTATATGCTTATTCTTTGCAAATGTAGGTTTATAGGGATACGTAGAGAAAATGAAACATTTTCTTTTTTTCCTCAATGTGTATGCATCCATTTGTTTGTCTATTTATTTGTCGATCTGTGTATCCATATATGCATGTATTTCATTGAAGTCAAATTGGTATGGGTTATACAAATAGTATTAACGATCCTGGATTAATGTGATACCCACTGTCTGCTGTCCATCGATTTGTTCGCCTACAATATATGTATTCGTTATGTTAGCAAACATAACAATGGGCTATTATTTATTTTCTCTTCTTCTACTCGGGTACACTGGAATGATTCAAATAAAAAACTGTTCAAAAATACAAATAACAGTGACGTTCACATTGTCTTTCATACCAAACTCTATAATATGTCTATAGTCATAGGAACAGAATATTTGTCACAGAATAGACGTTCTGACTGCTTGGTTACTGATCGCAAGCCTTATCGAGGTTGAATGTAAAGTAGGATACATTGTCTACAGTTGTACGGTTGAAAGTAAGCGACTTGCAATAGGGATTTGGAGCCATCACAGATGATGAAGGATTCCATATATTTACTAGATAATATAATACATTATGTTCCTACAGGTCAAAGTTGTAAAAGTTCCCCGTTTGGTGTATTATAGGTTGTACTGATTCGAAGGGCAATTTTGTTAAACCCGGACAGACCTTTTTTGATGGATGTAATGGGTGTCAGTGTTTATATCCAAAGGTATGCTGACCCTCCCCCATCTCTCTCCCTCTCTTTCTCATTCTCATTTCTAAAGAAACCATCTAATCATATTCTTTAACACTATGTTACTTACTTTAATATCTAGAAATATATTAAAGTGAGAATAAAATTATACTAATATATTTGTACTCAATTAAGGTTCACTGGAGCAAATGACAAATTAAAATGGCTGTAGAACATAAATAAATACTCTTCGGTATGAGATAAATTTGACTGATCAGTCTTGGAAAGTATATAGTGATTAAATTCTTTTAATAATACGTAGAAGAACATCATATCTTGAACGCTCGTATCAATCAGTTTTGAAGAAAACACATCATATACCTTGAAGTCCGATAGTGTTCTCTCTCTCTCTCTCTCTCTCTCTCTCTCTCTCATACAAATACAGAACAATCTTGTAACAGTGTCTGATCGAAAATTTAGCAACCTATTTATTGAAGTTTTGCTTGGAGATCTTATATTTTTATATAAATACTTAAAATAGCATTCTAAGCGAAGAACTTCAGTTCCATGGAACAATAATGTATTATTGACAGTGCTGATTTTAGAGTTACACAAATTTTAATAAACATGCCAGCACAAACGGTCATTCTAATTAAATACACATACACACATACTGGTACGCGAAAATTGTATACCTACTCTAGAATCTTCATACTAATTCCTAAAGATCCTTTCGTACTAGTCCCTAAAGGTTTATTTCGTGCATTTCAAATTAGTCCCTAAAAGTTTATTTCATGTACTTCGTACTAAGTAGTATACAGATTATAATTCAAATATCTTTTGCACTTAAATTTTTCAGGCGGCTGTTTGTACAAAGATAGCCTGCATAGATGATTTGTCTTACCTGCCAAGAAATGTATGACATCTGCAGAAATTGCATTCGTTGCCTCTTACGCCAAATGATGCATATTTGATATATAGCAACTACTCATACTGAAGTTATACACTGATGGATCCAGTCATTATTTAAGGCGCTGAAGTCGTGATTAAAAGGATGCAGGTTCGAAACCCATTGTCGGATCATTCCCGGTCCATTACTTGCCTCGGTACTTTATAACCTACACATTATTGTTGTTCCACAAAATCCCCCCCCCCCCTCCTCAACAAAAACAAATGCCTCCAAATAGCAAAATAACAAGCTAAATCTCTTATATGACTGATTTGTCTTGCTTTGTTTCCAAATCCTGCTAATCATATGAATAGTGTACTTTATATTTGACTAATACAAATTGCATCATCATCAAATCGAGCATTCTTATCAGTAAACTTTGCTTGATTTGAAACAGTATCATTAAAGACACTTAACTAATCGCCCGCCACAACATCATCCTCATGGCTTGCAATCAGATACACACACGAGTTTCAACTGAGACAGATTACAGACAGCCAGACGGCCGGACGTACAAATGGTATTACAATATTTCTAACACTAAAGCGTGAGGAGAATAATTTATTTCACGAATTCATCTTAAATGAAAGAGACAAAGTGCAAGTATCATTTCGAAATGAAAGTGGTTGTCAAAACAAATGAGAATATATTATATTGTTATACTGGCTCAATGCTTATCAGTTTCTTAAGGACTGCTCCAAAATGTCTTCTAATGATCTGATGGGTACATGATAACAAGGATAAATGGAACCTTCGCAATTAGAACAAGAATTTGAATTATATGATTGTAATTATATGACTGTACGGAGGGATAAAAAAACGACTGAACACTTAAATAATCATACAAATGAACGTTAGTTATTTTGCCACGCAAAACCCTCCACTGTAGTTTCTCTCTAAAAGATTAGTTAGTATAAATGGATTTCAATATTTCCAATGATTCTGAGCCTTCCGTCTACTAAATTAAGTTCATAATGGGTACACACTAAGCGATTATGAACTAAAGTCTCGGCTGTGAGAGCGGTGTATAAGTATGAATTATTTTTAAAAAACTGGTAGATCGTTAAAATTACCATACAAATCAAAGGACGACAACTTTTGCTTGCTTCGGGTCAACTGGCATCTAATTACTTTCACTCTGATCTGATTCACCTGAAAGACCCTGACACCGCAAACCTCTTGAAAAAGATGCAGTGTTACGGGTGTACACATCTAAAAATTTGAATGTGGGTAAGCAAAAGACAAATACACAATACTAACTTAGGTAAAACAACATAGTTGTGCCATGCAGGCTAGTAATGATTGAGAAAAGACTTGAAATGCACATAATACATCGTATGATTATCAAGGTCGACTGAGTCGCAATATGAGGATGTGGAAAAACAACAGTACGTACATGACAGACGTAATTATAAACATTAGGTACGTCAGTCTGGGTACAATGATGATTATACATGTACCGCAGTTAATAATAGGTATCATGTTATTAGTGATATTTAGTCAGATTGTCGTACTGTCAAATTACTAATTATGATTATCTTACTGTCAAAGTACTAATCATGATTATCTTACTGTCAAATTACTAATTATGATTGTCTTACTGTCAAATTACTAATTATGATTGCCGTTCTATCAAAGTACTAATTCTGATTGTCTTTTTGTCAATGTATTAATTTTTATTGTACATGCTAAGCTTTTAATGCATCTTCCTCTATCTTGGAAGTAACAATCAAATCTGTCATCGATTCTACAATGACTGTGGAACATTTACAAAGAACGTCTTTTGGCTTAAAAATAGAAGGTTTGCAGCTCATCAACCTCAATGTAAGACACAACTTAAAAACAATCGATGACCTAACACATATGTTAAAAAAATGAATCCAACCATACAATAATTGGACTATGCAAAACGTCTCTAGAATGTCATGAACCTGACTGTGCCATTAATATTAACAATATTTCATGGGATAGACAAGATTGTGATAATAATAATAATATAATAATAATAATAATAATAGCAATAATAATAGCAATAATAATAATAATAATAATAATAATAATAAAGACTGTTTTATTAGGGTGACAGTTACAAATGAGAACTGATTACTTTGAGACCCTCTATTATGTACATATAAAATCAAAATTATTAATTATATTTTCACACACAAGCACACATACATACAAATACAAACACACATAGATACACACAGAAACACAAAAGCAAATACACAGTATATAAAAAAACTCTTCACATAAATGATGCATTGCTGCTGAAATGAAAACGAAGCACAAAAGGTGTACTTTCATAAGTGGACCTTTTTATTATTATTTTTAATGATTTCATTCATCTAATACATTTATTTTGGAAAAAAGATATGCTTTGAGATTATTTAATATAATGTGGAATTTTATTCTAAACAAGCGCACTTAAAACTCGAAAGCTGTTTTTGAATAGCTCAATTGCAGGCTTGGGTACATTGAAATGCTGGGATTTTAATGATCTTAGTTTTGGGGTACCAGTAGATTCTCGTTTCTGGGAAATGGTGTTCATGTAATTGGGGGCAGATCTTGTTTAAGGATTTGGGAGCAGTGAGTTTCTGATTTTTCGTCTGAAAGCGACATCGTGTAATTGTTTACAATTCTGATGACTTCATTTATGTGTTTGACAAGTCTTTCTTCTCTTTATATGAAAAATGTATTAGATGATATTTTATCATAAGTTCTTTGTCTGTATAGTCATCTTTGGTAACGAATTCCTTTTAGACCAATTTACATTCCCTTTATTGTGCTGATCTCCTGATAGATTCATTTGTATCCTATACATCTCAATCTTTACGTGGTGACAGTTCACATTTAGGATTTTATTATGTATATGTCTCAGAAAAATTTGATCATAGGCTTCTTCGGTCGGTTCCAAATTATGATCCCTTTGCGCTGCATTATTTCCGCCAACATTTTACAATGGCGTCTCATACTGCACATTTGACCCTTTTTAATCTACTCACATTTACTCCATGGAGAATGTAGCAGCCATTTACAAGTACATTCTTCTTTGGTGCTTGAGTTCTTTTGTGCCTGTAAATGAAATAGTTTGTGGTGGATGTTTGGACACATTCAGTGTATTCCTTCCATTGGCATGGGGCACGTGATCTTTTGTACTGGCTACATTAGAGCCATGCACGTTGTATACATTGTAACATACAAGAGAAAAGAACATATTTCGAAATATCCACCCTAACCCAATATGGATCAAGTCTCCTCACTCGTAGACCTATTTATATATGCTCTGCATACCGACCAGCCTGCAAACTCCATTTCGTTATGGACTGACACATTTGAATACGAATATGAGTTTGCTTTAGCTTTCAACAATGAAGTCAATACCATGAGAAACTTTAGTATTAATTACCTCTCCGATATTAACATTAACTGGCTACATATAATACAAATCCATGATCTATATATAGGTAGTCAGCACTCCAACAAGAGTACCGGCCTGTACTTCTACCCTAACTGACCAAGTCTACACTACCCATCCTGTAAACCTCAACGAGATAAATGCGTCCTGATTCTATATTAATGGTCACTGTCCCATGTGTGTAACTCGCCAGCAAAATGAACGCAAAGACAGCAAATTTCCATTCCTATATGGAATACATATTCTCTAAAAAAATAGGAAACGAATTTTTCTAAGAATTATCGCAACTATTAGCCCATTAACGTTCTCTTTTATAGACGCAGATTATGAGTTGTCAGACTGGAACCAGTTTTCTTAATATCCTAAATAAACACGCTCACATACAAATCAAAATAATTGAATATTCAAACCAACCAGAATGGTATACTAATGAAATCGATGAGACGCAAAGTAATCAAATCTACTATCACACATGTCAAGATTTTAATTACTGTTTATGGTGGATCGAAGCCAAACCATTTATAAACGCAAGGGGTCCTTTTTCAAAGAACTAACTTCAATGAAACCATTACCTCTAACTCCATGTGAAATTATAGCCAACGGTGCTAGTTATATTAATGAGCCCAATAACACAATCCAGATAATAAACATCTTTATTACTATTATAATTAAAACACTTGAATAATTTTACAGTGCCCATCATAGACAAACTTAGTGAATGTAATGCTAGCCGATCCTGTAAGTTTCAATATTCTCCTAATTACAATCAGTAACTAATACTATTGATATTATCAATAAAATAGACACGAACAAATCAGCCGGTCTAGATGGAATTCGCCTCAAAATTCTGAATATGTCGGCTTTATAAATATCTGAGTTGTTGAAAAAAGTACTTAACTGTAATAGCTCTTCCTGTATCTTTCCTTATTGATTGAAATTAACAAAAATATTACCCTTTCATAAGAGAATTGAAAAGAATGAACTATCCAACTATCGATAAAGATCTGTTCTATCAGTATTTTCAAACATTATTAAACAAACATGTCAGCAAGCATCTTGTAGGATATGTTAACAATGGCCAACTCATCAATAAATCACACCTGGGTTTTCGACACAAAATGTTCATGTCAATCTGCATTGACAAATGTTATAGACCAGTGGCTACTAGCGATAAAATCACGCATGCTTACTTGGACAATCCTCATTTATTTTGACAAAAGCATTCGATTTGGTTGACCATTCTGTGCTCATCAAATGATCTATCAGCCTACAAGTTCTTTATGTTTCAAAATCAGTTTCATGGTTCATGTTGTATCTCACTAATAGACCTCGGGTTGTTTGCACAGGTAAATATGCTTATGAATTGAGTCCTATTATATATAAGTGGTGTTCCTCAAGGCTCTGTTTTAGAGCCTCTTCTTTTTCTGCTGTGAAATACTGACTAAGCCTTGTATCCAGTGCACCCTGACAGAAGTTTCGCTGAAGACTCTTCACTGCATTCATTTAGAAAATCTCTCGACTCAGCTGAAAAAGAACTTCCAGTCGACATCAACAATATATCTACAACTATCAACAAAACATAAAAGCATATTAGTGCATCTAAAACTAAACGTATGACAATAGAGACAAGGCAGCGACTAATTACCAGTACGGCTAAACTTCCAACTCAAAATGGCTTAGACGTGTCTGGCATTAAAAATAAAAAATGTTATAGTATCTACATTGATTAACATCTCAGCTAGCAGCAGGGAAGTTTAACAGACCAGTGCGTCCAGTCAAAATAAACCTTCCTACGAGAACTTTCTCTGTAGAAGCCTCAGAATTCAAAAATAACGCCTTCTACGGAGATCAATTTTCATGCATTTCAGACCGGATGCATCGGGTGGTCGCGCCGTGTGTGTTAGTAAATATAGCGTTCGAGACAGGAAAAATAAAAGTCAGGGAATAATTTTTTGTGTTATTTTTTTTGTTGCATGGTGGGGCTGCTTTGGCCAATTTTACGTCGCATTAAAACGATATACTTGAAAATAATATGAGTTCGAAAACTAGTACAGTTGGAGAACCTCATTCTGCCAGAATAGCGCGAGAACAATTAGCGGCACTAAAGAAACTTATTCCAGCAAAAGAATTGTTCAAGAAAAAAGTTCGTAATTACGAAGACGCGAAGTATCATCTTACCGATTTATCATCACAATTGTTAAGGCCAGTTACCGAAACAACCGAGCGAGTCTTACTTGGTGATGTGAAAGATCCAGATATCAAGAAACGCGGGATTCTTCCTGTGTTGAGAGACATTGAGGAACATACTCGATTAGTGCCAGATCGACTGGACCAAATTCGCCAAGCACAAGTACAAGCACAAGCACAAGCGCGGCAAGAACAATTGCAGCAAGACATAGCGCGGCAAGAACAATTGCAGCAAGCACAAGCGATACAAGAACAATTGCAGCAAGTAGAAGAGAAACCTGCAGGTGAAAGAACGAGATCAGGTCCTGATAAATTTACCAATGAGACTATAGAAAGAATAAAAAAAATGGAACCGGATGATGTTATAAAATTTGCTGTGGAAAATTATAACAAAGATAGACGAAAAGAATTGATGAAACCTCATCAAGCCGAGGGTGTATCTCGCGTCCAATGGATAAAATGGATATATTATATACACAAAGATGTTAGAATGGTCAGCAGCGATGATCCTGAATATATTGATTTTGTTAATTAGGTAGTCAATTGCAGACCACAAGGATTTCCAAGGTCACGTTCGTTACCATCTTCGCTTGCAGAAATTAAGCTCGAACCTACAGAAACCGAACCTACAGAAACCGAACCTGAAGGCGAGGAAGTTCAAGAATTAGCTGAAGAAACTGTATTTCCTTCAAAAATACCACCTGTCTCGAAAAAATACCTGCCGATCTGTTATTGAGACGCCAAGCTATCGGCAGGCTCAATGATAGAGACACAAGATTGCACGTTGCTGCGAATTACAACTCACGAAATAGACTCTTGTACCTGCGAAGTAACGTGCATAACATTGTTGATTCTAATCCAGAAATCTGGCCTGCGATAATTTATTTTGGTAGTTTAAGGGATGAGATATATTTGAAAGATGCCGGATTTAAAAAATTTATGGAGGAAGTTGAACAATATAAAGAAGAACAGAAATTAAGAGAAGAAAAATCTAGGAGGGAAGTTGAACGATATGAAGAAGAACGGAAAGCAAAACAAGAATATCTCAGAAAAACAGGAAGAGGATATACTATTTGTCCTGACAGCGTTGTCAACGATGTATCTCGCCTCGAAATATTAATAGGAGGAAAGCGAGCTGGAAACAATTCTTCTGAAATAATCAACGAGGCCTCAGATATTTGTCGGCGATTATTTCGCGGCGGCGTCATTGATTCTTACATTTACAAAGAGCTCGTTGACGAACTCATCGATTAAAACAACACAATTGAAATAATATGATTGTTCACAAACATCAGCGCAGACCTAGACAGGTCCGCATAGCTAACTCTCGATTGCCTGTATATAAATATATTCACGGCAATGGACTCGGCGACATCGTTAAAAGCCTCGTCACGCGAGTAGTCCCTAAAATCGGACCCGCAGCTAAGCAAATTGCATCAAAAGCAATAGGAAAAATTGGCGAGACTGTCATTTCTGGTATTGGTAATTTAGCCAGCAAAGGCTTCGATTTTGTCAAAGGTAAAATATCAAATTTGGTGCGTAAAAAAAAGCAGCCCGTCAAATTACCTAGCACCAGTGAAATGCCCGCCGAGGTCAGTAAAGCTATAAACGACGCAGCAAATAAAAAAATAAATGACCTAGCACAGGAAGTTGCTAACACAAATCTCGCAAAGGATGTAGCAAAGGAAGTAGCAAACACAAGTTTCATAGGCAGCGGTCTTCGTTTTAGATGAAATTCTTAATAATAAATGTTCGCACAAGTGTCAAACGAAGTGTTCGACATGGACGAGCCTGTAGGTAGAGACACATCCGTGCGTGATTTCCAATATTTCTCGTACGACGCGGTTGAACCAAACACATCTAATCGCTTGGAAATTCAAGTTCACGATGCGACAAGATATTTTCTTCCATCTGAGGCGTATATCGAAGTTGTTGGGGAAATTCTTAAAACGAATAATACCGCCTATGCAGCAGATTTTAGGGTCGGATTTGTTAACAACGGCATTATGGCATTATTCAAAAACGCCACTTACATGATCGACGGAAGAGAGATTGAGTCAATTACTAATGATGTTGATTTGGCAACGACGATAATAGGCCTAGCTAGATACTCGGATGATTTTACTAGATCAGCTGGCCCTAGTATGATGTTTGCCAAAGACAATTCTAATCATCCTGATAGCAGACAATTCGATATCAGACGACCGAAAAAACACTCCGCTGCTGCTGATGATGCCGATACCGAAGCTGTGATAATTAAACCTTATCCTGACTATAATCTCGGATTTGCCACGCGAAATTCTATGCTAACAACAGATCGCAGAAGATTCTCTTGTGCTATTCCGCTATCTCATATATTTGGATTTTGCAGACATTTCAGGAAAATTATCTACGGAGCAAAACATACCGTTATATTCGTCAGGAAGGGGAATAGCGATGATGCTATCTGGCGACAAGGTACTATTGATGCCGCTACTAATTTGCCACATGCCAATGATGCCACAAATAATGGCGGCCAGGTAAAGTTACTCAAATTTACCTTGTGGATGCCAGCGATAACCCCATCAATGATCGAAGAAGAAAAATTATTGTCATTTATGAACCAAGGCGGTAAATCTGTCATGTCATGGCTGACAACAACAACAGATTCCATAAACACCAATATTAATGGTGATTTTACCTGGCGTATTGCATCGCAGCAAGGTACCTCTGCGCCTAGGCATATCTTTATCGCTTTTTTGCGTACCAGTAGATATCATCAAATGTACAGTCACATGATATTTGATAGTATCGGCGCAACAAACGTATCACTGAGAATAAACAGGCAACAAGAACCATCGGAGGAAATATCGATTGATTTTGCCAACTATTCGACAGCTCGCGCGTATCATCGATTGTTAAGTTTTATGGGTCGCGATCAAAATATCGATACCGGATTGCAAATATCGCAGCTGGATTTTAATAAATTTTATCCTATCTATTACTTTTCCCTGGAGCATCTCGATTTGGTAAAACAATCCGTCGTTGATATCCATTTCAAGGCTAGAATTAACACGGGAGGTGTTTTATATAAAGCAGTTGCGATGATTCTCAGTGATAGAACAATGATCTTGGAAGGCATCAGCGGCAGAATGAGAGTCATCGACGCTCCTGTCGAAAAAATGTAACAAAATCGAAGATTTCTAAATTTAGATTAAAATAATATTAATATGCCATACGAACACGTCAGCGTAACTCTGACCCCGGGTCAGATGAAAAAACTCCAAACAGCAACAGCAAAGCGATGCGGTACGAAATTAACCCTGAAAAATGATCAAATTCATGGTGGGCCTAACAAACTATCGTTAACTAGGAGTCAACACGGACATTTCACCAAAGCCAAATCAGCGAATTCCGGCGTTCATGTGAATCTTAGTATAGGCGCCATCAGAGATATGGTCAAAACGGATGGATTTTTCCCTCTACTAGGATTATTAGCCAAGGCTGTTCCGGCAATAATAGCAGGTGCAAAAGCGGCGGGGTTAGGTGCGGCCGGAGCCGTAGGTAGCAATTTAGCGCATAAAATAATGGGAGGGCGATATGGTAAAAAAAAGGGAGGGAATTTTCCGTTAGTCCTTCCGGGTATGATTATGGAAAACTTACTGAGAGAAAAATACCCAGGACAAAAAATACCAGTCGGACCTATGAAACTTATCGCGGACGCGTGGATGCAAAAACATATGCAAAGACAAAAGACAGGAAGTGGTCTTTATCTAAGACGACCCCCGTACGGATCCGGCCTAAGATTGGCGCGCCCTATTCAAATTTAGATCTGTCAAGCGAAGCAAAGAAAAAAAAAATAAAGTTTTTCAGAGGCGTATTTATGCGGGATCAACTACCAGAAAAACCAAACCCCACCGAGACAGGAATAATAAATCTCGATTCAAATACCGGCCCTGGCACACACTGGGTCGCCTACGCGATTAATCCTCGCGAAGTTGTTTATTTCGACTCGTACGGACTAGCTCCACCGAAAGAATTCGTCAATTACGTTTCAAAGTTAAATATTCCGATTTGGTATTCGACACTTCCGACGCAGACGTTAATGGATCCACCGATATGTGGTTCAGAGTCAATTAACGTTCTCGACGCAATTTCAAAATCATCCGATCCATATCATAAAATTGTATTTGAATATGCCGTAGATAAATATCATGGTTGACATTTACGGGAGATTCCTCTACAGGAAGAAGGAAGTAACTGACGTCGATCTATCAAAATTCGCCACCAAGGATGATATTAATAATCTTTTGTCGCTGTCAGAAATCGATCCTGATGAAGTTACTATTTTTCAAAGTAAAGAAGGAAAATTACAAACCAGCAACGTAAAAATAACTGATATAATCAAGCGAGACGAATATAACGATCATATCAATCAATTTACTAGCCTGTCAGATTCGGTATCAAAATCCATCGCTGATATCGCCGATCTTTTAGTAACGCTGCCACTGAAGGCCAATATCGCAGATGTTGAGCAAAAAGATAGCGAATTATCAGCAACGTTGCTTATGAAGGCTGATAAAGCATTACACGATGATCTTCAAGAAAGAGTGACAAAAAGATTAAACCGGCTAAATAGCGATCTTAAAAAACTCGACGATACCTTAACCAAATTTAGCAAAAAAATCGAGGAAGATATAAAAACATCCGGCGATACTTCCTCCGCTACACACGACGATCTTAGCGAAAAGTTAGGAAAAATCAGCAGAGATGTTGCTGGCATTTTTACCGATATTACCGAGATAAAAACCGCGATGAGTCAGAAGAGTGATAAAACGTCACACGACGATCTCAGCGAGAAAATAAAAAAAATCAACGAGGATATTGCCAAAACTAACGAGGATATTAACGCGGTACGCCAAATCACGGGCGAAAAAGTCGATAAGACATTACACGACGATATCAACAAGAAAATAGAAGAAATCAACAAGGATATTTCCGAGTTGGACGATTCGATGAACATAAAAACCGCATTAAGATATACTGAACTTCTTTGACATTTCACTGAAATGACCACAAAAGTTGACGATATTAACACAAAAATATCGTCAGTGAATCTTCCAAAATTAGCGCGTTTTTACGTGCCAGATCAGGTGGTAACAAAAAATCTTCCCTGCAATTTAACATTTGTGTTAAGGTCACAGAATCTTACCTGGACGCCCGAGAATAATATATTTAGCTTCACCCCGCCAATGCAGGGCGTATATCGAGTATATCTTATCTCGAAGATAAATTTCAACGTGACAACAGAAGGTACCCATAAAATTCACGAATATTATCCCGGATTTTTTATTATTTCTATAGACGAAAATACCACGGAAACATTTACGCTATCGCCACCAGATAGAACCGTCACAGGACCAGTGTATTATTTTGCAATTTTCGAATATTTATCTGTGTGGTCTGCAATTGGTCAATCCGAATTGACTACAAATGGTCAATCCGAATCGACTATAGGAGTTGAGATTCCATTTGATTGGGTGAAATATGGATAATATAAATGACCGCATCGGATTACCGATACAATCAGGCGCGTTCATGGCAGGATTCGCTAAAAAAACTTCTTGACGAGTATCAGGTAAAAATAAAAAAATACCAGCGTAGATTAGTTACCATCGATGTTGCCGTATACGCGGTGAGTGCAATAGTCGCCGGTGCAGGAATAATCTTATCCGCGGTAACAACAATCGCACCTATCGTAGTAACGATAATAATCTCATCGACAACGACAATCGCCGGCGTTCTTAATATCATCGCAAAAAAAATATCTTCATGCACGAATGAGAAATTGTCCCTATACAAGAGTAAATTATCCCAGGTCAACGAGGCGTATTCGAAATTATCATCGCTGCTTTCTGAGAGTCTCAACGACGGCGTTATATCCGATGTAGAATTTTCAGCGATGATAAATATTTACTCTGAGATTGAACAAATAAATATCAATAATGTCCGAACTAACCCAAATCGTGACAAACACGACACCGCTGATAACAACGCTGATATCGGCAAGCTCAACCAGGCCAGATTTTAGTATCGATTTCACGACGCCAATTAGCGTTAAAGAAATTGCGCTGTCGCAGTTACGCGTCTATAACAGCTGGCCCAATATTAGATCGAAATCGTTCGGTAGATTATTACCAAATAATTCGCTTGTTCTTGCCAACAAAAACAAACCCGATGGAACTCCCGATTGGATCACCATTACTATACCAGATGGCAGTTATGAGATTGAGCAAATCGATAAGGAAATAACCCGTAGAATATCAAATATAACCGGCGATGCTAATCCGGGAATAAAAATATCATCACACGAGCCAACGTTGTCATCGATCATCGAAGTAAAATCACCGTATATCGTCGATATTTACCGGTCATCGATCAGGACAGTGCTAGGTTGGTCTGAAATTGCACCAATTTCAGGATCGAATATTCCAGAATCGAATATTCTTACACATAATAATGATCCGTGGAGGCAAGGGCGGCATATCTCGCCGGGTATCGTTAATATAACGGAGGTTATCGCGATTTATCTTCACGCGGATGTTGTTGAAGGTAGCTACAATGTAGATTCGTCTATATCAGAGCAGGCACAACAGGGGTTTATCTTGTACTCGTTTTCACCTAGCGCATCTCCGGGTTATTTGATAATAAAAGAGCCAGTAAATCCGTTTTACCTGCGATGTCACAGTCGATTATTGTCGAGGATAAATTTCAAACTGACGGATCAGAATGGAAATTTGCTTGATATACGCGGAGAAACGCTAAGTATCAACTTGCTGGTTAGATCGTAGATTCTTAAGATTTAAAAAATCTGTCCGCCAGAAAAAAATGGGCCAAAAAAGTAAATAAAACCCAAGGAAATTTTCAAAATTAGTAGATTTTTTTAGTTTTGATGGGGTAAATACCCGTCAAATTGAGCAATTTATGTAATTTAGCAAATCTGCTGGGGTAAATACCCGTCAAATTGTGCAATTTATATAATTTTGTAAATTTGTTGGGGTAAATGGTAGTCAGAAACAAGAAAATTGTGCAATTTCAGTAAAATAAATAAAAACAAATCAGGAAATTTTATTTTTTTTGTAGCAAGAATCAAGAATCTTCAGAATCTTCGATTCCAATTCTGATTTTGAGAATCTTCAGAATCGTTAGAATCTTCGATTCCAATTCTAATTCTAGAATCTTGAGAATCTTTGATTCTGCTTTCATCGACTAGCCTTTTTAGCTGCCTGACACGCGAGCTGGTAATTTTTCTTGACTCATACTCGTCTGATAAACTCGATCTAACTTTTTCTACCAGCGTCGATAATTTAACGAAATCCTCGATTTGATCATCGCTGACTGTCGCAAGCGATTGGTACATCGCAATCTGGATTTTCTTTATAAACTTGTATTCAGATGGCAGCGTGTACCTATATTCGAGTTTCCCCTGAACAATCGTCTCAAATTCGGACCGGATTTTACCTGTGTCCAAATCTGAGGATAAGTTTATGTTTTTTTTCAGATCCTCGATGGCTTCGATGATGTTATTTATATTCTCCTCGTTCATTTTATATTCTATTTTGTAATATTTAATTAATTTTAGAAAATCCTGAGATTTTTAATCTGAAATTATCGGAACATAATAAAACTCGATCCACTCACCAAATCGGTAGGAAAATGTCGCGTTTATTATTTTTTCTGCCGCACGTATTACTGAGGTTGAATTAATACTAAAATCTTTTGCAGCTGCATACATCGACGTGAATATGATTTCTTCATTTGTTTCTCGATTTATCGACTTGACCCCCTTAGCTGATCGATATCCACCATTATATTTAGCATTTTCACTCTGTGTTACCGCTTGAATATTGGACAGTTTGTTATTAAGTTTATCTCCGTCGATATGATCGATTACCAAATTATTTTTGATGGGTCCATGAAAACACTCGTATATGAACCTGTGGCAGAAATAACTTGTACATCTTCGTTTTTTGTTATTACCGATGGTAAATTTGAGATATCCAAATCTATTAACTCCACCAACTTGCTTTTTTGTTCTAATATGCCTAACGATGCCATCGGACGACGCTTCATATCCCATGATCGTAGGATGAGATTTAAACTCGGAAATCATTGTTGATTCGGGAATCACTTATTTCAAGTTCATTATATGATAATTATATGTCTAAATCGTTATTTGCCTTGAATCGATTAATATAATCTTCTTCACATGTTATCACGGACGAGGATCCTTTTTCGTAATACCGACGCAATTCTCGATAATTCTTTCCTCCATAAGCCAGACATAATCGAGTTTTCCCTCGCGTGCCAACTTGGCAAACTAAACATCGCTGTGGTCCTTTACTGCCACGCCGAATCGCGTGTATATGAGCGCCGCAATAATCACCTCTGCAGGATTTGTCACAATTATTTGCTGAACCGATTAGTATCCATTTGCATTGATTCATTATATTTAAACATATGTCTAAAATATAATCGATGGATGCATTTGATCTTGATGAGGCAGAATATATTATTCCTGAAGTTGACAGAGCGAAGAAAGAGTTCTTCGATGATGGAGCGGTTCACACTTGGTCGACTTGGAAAACGAACTCTGTTGATACTACGATGAATCTGGAACGAGCCAAGAAAATAATCGAGCACATAAAAACCGAGCATAAAGAAGAGCGATTTATCTTTGGAATAAAATTTATTGCACAAATGCCCGACGATACCTGGATTATTCGCGATAAACGAGATCCAGTGCGTGGCGGTAAGAAAAACGTTATTCTCGATAAAAATTCTAAGCCTGGGTTGTTACTTGGAATCGATGGCCCTTATTATGCTAGATCCTATCCAGCTAGTGCAGTCGTTTATGGAATTTATCGGCTAAATAATAATCCGGATGTGAAAAATCTACCCGCGATGAAAGAATCACCAATGATAAATTGCGTGGCTGAGCGTGTTATCGAGCACATGAAAAACGCTCGACGTGGATCTGGTTTGACCCAGTTGAGGCTAGATAAAATTAACGCGTGGGCCAGTACCGTTGCTGATGGTGCATCGGTGGACGATGTAGCTGCGTTGAGCAAAAAACTTAAATTTCCAATTACAGTGAAGACGTTATCGGGAGAAATATTATACTCGTCGCCGTATAGATCCCGAGGAGCACCAGTCGACATTGTCGATCACAATTCTCATGCGTGGTCGCAATCGGTAATGATATTTCCACGAGATCGTATGGTCAAATTTTATCCAACAGATAGTAAATCTGCGGAGAATAATAATTCCGATCCCATGTTCAGATTTATCAAAAAATTAAGCGCATCTGATCCAATATCGATATGGTTATTCTCGAGCGAAGAAAGATACGATCAGTTTATTTTGCCATGCGGTGATATTTACAGAGACGAAATATTACACGAGTCGATGAGAAAACTTGCGGTAAAATATTCGTCGAATCCCGACCAGTTGCTAACGAATTGCTTTACAGTTCCGTCTGTGGCCGCTCACGCCGCTAGAGAGAAAAACTCATGGAAGCCTACAAGGAACGAATTCCTCGCTGATGTTCAACTTAGCTGTATCGAATACGGCCATGGCGGACTGTGGAATACCAGGTACAATTTCGAAGATATGATTTCTGTTGACATGAGCGCGTGTTATCCTGGAAGTTTCCTTGGATATGGCGATTGTGCAGATTATTTTGCTAAATTCGGTCATCCTACCAGCGAAATGACAAGAGTAGCAATTAACGGACCGTTGCCTGATTTTGTCATGACCGGATTCGCTTGTGTTACGTCGTTCGAGTTTGCTGAAAATTTACATAAAATTTGTTATATTTGGTTCGGTAGGCATTTCTCCCAGCGTCGTTGGGTTCCTACAGTGTTATTGAGATATATGCTGGATTCGTCGATGTTAGTGTCGTTGACAGTGAGCGAGGCGATTATATCGTATAGGAAACAAACCGATGTGTGGTTGCCAACAGATTGTGACAACGCGAAAGATATAGGAAGAAAAATAATTGGTAAATTTACCCAAGGTGGATCCGTTGATCACAAGCACCGGCACGCTAGGTTGTTTATCAACGATGCGGAGATGGATTTTATAATCGCCGATACGGTATCGCGAGGAATATTTTGTAATAGGGAGAATATTATTATTGATGGAGTAAAGTTAGGTACCGTGATTAGCTACCTTGACGGAGAATCAGCACAATATACGCATTTACGATCATCGATGCTCGCATATGTTAGTATAAATTTGTTGTCGATGATAAACAAATTTTCTGATATCGCGGTAAGAGTCGCAACGGATTCGTTCTATATCGATAAAAAATACCAAGATAGGTTGGAAAACTTAATTACCGACGGTAGTTCATGGTGAACTTGGAGGATAAAAAATGAAGATATCCTAGATTATTGCGAGGACGCCGATGTTGAAGATCGCGATGAATTTCATCGAGATAAATTTGAAGATTTTTCCAAAGCCGCATCTGCGTTTGACCCAATTTCACGCAGCAAATTCGTCTACCTAAATGGACCTGGTGGTAGCGGTAAAACAACGCGAGTGATAAACTTATTTGTGAACTCCGATATGATCGTGTTGACTCCGACACATAGATTAGCGCTAGAAATAAAGCAGCGTGGAGGTTAATTCTTGTACGTACCATAGCTATTTCAAATACAGATAGCGGTGGATCATGGGACTCGGTGCGAATGGGAGACAAATATGTCAACAAGATTATTATATTCGATGAGATTTGCACGGTAAATTTAGATATATTAAAATCGATCTTGACTTGGCTGGAAGGGAAAAATACCGCCGTGATAATGTGCGGGGATCACGGCCAACCTAATCCTATAGATGGCGAATCTCCCCATGAATGGCTGAGAAACTTCGTCGATTATTATGAGGAAATCGACGCTGATTATAGATTGACAGATATTTTGTTGACCGAGTTTAAGAAATTGATTCGATTACAACCGAATAAGATTCAGTGTGATGTTATGAGGAAAATAATCGACGAGACTCCGATGAGCGATTTTCTAAATTTGTGGCGTCCCGATCATCTGATCGTTGCTAGTAGAAAAATTATTTGTGATATTATTCAGGAAATGTTATTCAAGCTGCATTGCGAGAAATTTCCAACGCTGCAGGTACCGTTATGCTACAGGCCCGCTAATACTAGGCGACAAAATGTTAATATTATTTTGCCATGTGGAAAGGAAAAAAACTTGGTTCTGAACGATATTATCTTTGTTGATATTAATCTTGTCAATGACGCGATAAATGCAGAAAAATCACCGTGGAAATTAGGTTACGCAACAACGATACACTCGTCGCAAGGATTGACCGTAGATGGCCAAGTTTGGATCGTCGATGATAGAATATCTTGGTCAAATCTAGTGTATTTGGCAGTGTCGAGAGTAAGAAAATTATCTCAGCTAGGACGAATTCGAGTAAATTACATCAATGACGCTGGCGGTAGTTGAGTATCTTCTGGTACTATTTGTAATTCTTCTTTGGTAAATCCGCGTTGAGGCGCTAACGAATCTAGGATATAAATCGCTGGTCTTCCTGACGATCTTGTCACGGCTGATATTTTGTGAGTTGTAACGCTCCAGGTTGGGTCGGTTGCTCTTTTTCTGCCTCCTTCAGCCTCGCCTTCTTTATATAAATACCTGACCGTGACGCTACCTAGTACAGGCTGAATTGTGGAATCTCGCTTTAGGGGTATATTCGATTTTGTGATTGCAATTGCGGGTTTCATTGCTATTGTTCGAGTTACTTCGTTATTTAGCGCGTTAATCACATGAGGCAATCTTGATACCCAATCGTGAGATCGATTATCCTGAATAAACTCGCGCGCGTACTGGTATCCAAATAATCGTTCTGCGAGCGTTTTATTAAATCTTTCGACGATAGCTTGATTGCGATGAACACCTACGATACCGCGTCGGATTTTCACATTATTTTTTTTCATCAATGAGGTAACCGCGCCGAGGAATTCTCGACCTGGATCAACTTGGAGAAGATTTGGCCATGTTAACGGGATCGTGAATAAATTTCGTTAAATGCCTTAGCAATTTCCGTTGCTGTTTTATTCGATAATGGCTCAACTTCTTTATACCTACTAGCGATATCAACGATGGTCAGGACATATTTGTACGTGACTCCGTCAACGGTATCGTGAGGAAGAAACATTAGATCAGCTTGATGGACTTCATTAGGGACACTGACGGTGAAACTTGCGTACGGTATTTTCTTAGGCGGAGGAAGATATATTTGCCAAATTGCCTGTTTCGATAGCCACGATTCAGCGACAGATTGTTTTACTTTAGCGGCTTTGGCAAGTTTGGCAATCGCTGATTTTCCTCGCCAGAATCCTCGCGCAGAATAATATATTTGCTCCATATTATTTACCAGCGCCGAATACTAATTTGCCTTTCATCGCGCCTTTTACCACCCATGTTGCTAATTTCTCTTTGAAATTTTTATCAGGAATCGCGTCTAGTGCGTGAATTAACTTGATATCAGCGAGGTGCCTTTGCTGTAAATCTCCGCTGCGATATGCGAGATCGTGGTAGTAACAAGCGTTATCGAGAGCGTTTACCGGATCTTCACCCTGAAATGGTTGGTTATTATCGTCGAGCCTGATATAGAGTCTCGTTCCGGGTCCACAATAATTGTATCCTTGTGATGCTTTTCTCCGGGATATTTCGCCCAGGGCAGCCCAGGTAGATTTTTCATGGAGGCTGCGATATCTCCTCCGGTTCTAGTTTTTTTTTTACAAATCTAAACTTGCGCGTCTTACAAACTTCACATTCTCCTGCAATTGCGTTCCTGTTATTACGTGTGACGATTTCAGTCGGATTTATCGTAGCTGTGTGCGTGCGGCACTTAACACAATATAGATCCATGTATTTTATTAACATGAATGTAATTGATTTTTCAGCCACGAAACGACGCGAGCAGGTGAAACATCATACGGCATTACCGAATTCGATTAGAATGATAATCATCGGCCCGTCAGGATCTGGTAAGACGCAATTGTTATTGAATTTGATCATGCGATGGCTGAAATGGGACAAATTGTACTTGGTTGCACCATCCGTTGATGATCAACGTTGTTATCAAGTATTAAAAGAATTTAGTGACAATACCGACGAAGGCACAATCGAATTCATCACAGACATCAATGAAGCTCCATCTGTGGAAAATTTGGACTGCGATGTTAATAATTTTGTTGTTTTCGATGACGTTATGCTGGACAAGCAGACCAACCCGGCTAGGATATTCTCGCGTGGCAGACACAAGAACACCGATGTTATTTACGTAACACAGAGATATACGCAGATTCCAAAAGTGATTAGGGACAATTGCAACATTTTATCGGTGTTCAATGGCGTAGACACGCACACGCTGAGAAATATCCATCAGACCTGGTGCAACGGCGACATGGACATAAATAAATTCAAAAATTTGTTCAGCCGCGCTCAGGCAACGCCGCATGGTTTCATCACGATAAATCTTCACGATCCACGCAGTCGGTATCGAATTGGTCTTGATCAAATTTATTCATGAAAAAGCAGCCCCACCATGCAACAAAAAAAATAACACAAAAAATTATTCCCTGACTTTTATTTTTCCTGTCTCGAACGCTATATTTACTAACACACACGGCGCGACCACCCGATGCATCCGGTCTGAAATGCATGAAAATTGATCTCCGTAGAAGGCGTTATTTTTGAATTCTGAGGCTTCTACAGAGAAAGTTCTCGTAGGAAGGTTTATTTTGGCTGGACGCACTGGTCTGTTAAACTTCCCTGCTGCTCTGTTTTAGAGCCTCTTCTTTTTCTGCTGTGAAATACTGACTAAGCCTTGTATCCAGTGCACCCTGACAGAAGTTTCGCTGAAGACTCTTCACTGCATTCATTTAGAAAATCTCTCGACTCAGCTGAAAAAGAACTTCCAGTCGACATCAACAATATATCTACAACTATCAACAAAACATAAAAGCATATTAGTGCATCTAAAACTAAACGTATGACAATAGAGACAAGGCAGCGACTAATTACCAGTACGGCTAAACTTCCAACTCAAAATGGCTTAGACGTGTCTGGCATTAAAAATAAAAAAATGTTATAGTATCTACATTGATTAACATCTCAGCTAGAATACACATATCAATAAAACATATGTCATGGTAGTCTAAATAATGCCTCTCTTAAAATTAATATTGTAATTTCTACCAACCCAGCCACTTTAACCATACTTTTTCGGGATATATACTACCACATTGCTGTACCAGAGGGGGAAACAACCAGTTATGATCTGTCCAGAATTAACAAACTAGAAAAAGGCTGAAACTTCCTAGTTCGTTCTATTTTCACATCTATCATGGTTACCTACACAGAAAGGTATTCTTTATTTTAACGGAATTATGACATATAAGTCTTTAAACGATCTTTCTCCTAGCTGTACTTCTAGCCTAACTGAACTAAGATCATCAACTACTGAGCGTAATCTCTGACGACTCCAACTGTGTCTAGAAATAATGTGGGCATGTTTTATTTTATATGTGTATATATTATTTCTGATATGTTGAAAATTGTACACTTGTGTTTATATATGTATGTGCTGACCATTGCAGTTACACTTAATAATTTATTTTAAATCTGTGTGAATACGCGTGAAAGGATACTTAAGTGTGAGTGACCTTTTTTAAAAACAATTGTATAGCAAAATCCTTTTAAAACTTTGATGACCACATTAGAGATAGATTGGTCATTCATGACCAATGCGTTATCCTCGTAAAATTAAGATTATTATTATTATTATTATTATTATTATTATTATTATTATTATTATTATTATATTATTATTATTATTATTATTATAATTATTGGTAAATCTATACGGCGAATTATTCACTGAAGATTTGTGTCATTATGAGTCTTTAAATCATCTATAAATTGATTATGATGTCATCATAATATCACGGGAATAATTTAATGACGCGGCTAAAGTTTGTGAATTTTTGTTTTAAAACCAAGGAAACTGCACTGAAAAAATGTTTCCTACGTTCAGTTATAGCACTCGATTTGGATTGTTGCATGGATCATGTTATAATAAATGCATAGCTTAATGACCTTGAAAAATGGATACATCCTACAATCTTCATATCTGGCGAAAGTCGTGCATCAAGCAATAACATTAATGATAATGAAGTTTTGTAATGCTATACGTAAGTGGGACAGGATCGGGGTCTCCTAACATTCTTTTGGCGACTTGGTCAGCTCGTTTATTGCCAGGATATTTTGTGGTTAGTTCTCTAAGGATATAGTAATTCCTGGCAAGAAACAGTTCTTTTGATTTATTGTTTTGAGATTTGCTTGAGTTTATTACACTATGTGAGTCGCCGATAATTATAGCTTCTGGATATTGTTTTCTTTAATCCATTGTAACGATTCAATAATTGCCCAGACCTTGGTAGTGAATATAGAGTAATGATCTGGTAGTCTTGCTCCCATTTGGATACCGTAGCCGGGGATAACTACTGCAGCTGCTGTTCTGGGAGGTTTAGCTGTTTTTCTTCCGGCTGTGAATTTTTTTATGAACTAGGGTAGGTGTCCTGAATATTGTTTCCAATGATAGATTTCAGCATAATTTCCTATTCGGTTGCTTTGGTGGTTATCCTTGGTTTGAGTTGTTGCCAGGGGGTTGGTTCAGGTGGTTTCATAAATTCCTTTTTTGTTCTAGGATTGGTATTGATTTTTTTAAGTTCTATGATTTTGTTTGCGACCTGGGGTTTGGAACTAGTTTCTGACTAAATGTAGTGTTACATTTGTCTCAGTGGTAATTTTGGTGGGATGCATATTGGGATGTTTGACCAATCGTATTGCACATCTGAGTAGCAATTCATGTCTTCTCAGTTTTAGTCGAAGCTCTCCAGTGAGTATTTAGAGTTTGTCCAATGAGGGTGAGGATAGGGTGCCGGTGCGTACGATTATGGCTTTCCTTTGGATAGCATCAAGCTTGTTCAGAAGTGTTTGATGTTCAGAGTTATATACTTGGCAACCATAGTCTAGTTTCGATATGATGACTGCTTTATAAATTGTGAGCATAGTCTCTTGATTGAATCCCCATGTGATCCCTTTGAGGTTTCTATAGCGGTTTCTCAAGAGGTTAATGTCTTTATTACAACTTTGTATTAAGAGAGCGATATGGTGTTTCCATGACAAGTAGTTATCACAATTCGTACCCAGGAACCTTACCACTTTAACATATTTGATGATTTGATTTTGGATATAGAGGTTGGGGAGAGTTTTAAATTTTAAATTCCCATTTATCCGCCCATTTTTCTATGTTATCTAAACTTTGCAGGATTTCAGATATGACTAGATTGCTGGCGAAATCTTCTTGCCCTCAAGATTCCGCTATCGTCCTAACCAACGCTTTCGCTTTATATATGTGAAGCGCCAACGTGAAGGAAAATAGTCCTTGTCACCAACATTTATAAGAACCATTTTATCACAAAAACATGGAACGCGCAGACCTACAAGAAACACTCACTTACATTTTACTTACAAACACTAAGAACAAACAAAGACACACATACTATTTGACAAGCTACTGAAAAGAAGATCTGATAGACACGCTTCTTTTTTTTGACATAAAACAAAGAAATGAAGTGCTTATAGACACACGTCTATTTGTTTGACTTACTAACATACATTTGGCAATTGAACTAATATGTCTTTTCTAGAGTACTGGGCAGCCATTTAAAGGGCTGATTTATGTGGACGGGGAGGCATGGCAATCTTTTATCGTCTATGATTGCGTCCTCGTCTGGCGTCAGGCTTTCGCACAGAATAGGGTCTGCCTTTTCGGAAAGACAGGGAGAACTCTTTCGTGTCTACACGGCAGTCAACACAATCTGTCTAGTTCCTGTTGTTGTTGCTGCTGCTCCCTCTGCTTCTGAAGTCTGCACTTCTCCATCCATTCTTCTTCCTCATTTTTGATTTCCTCTCTGAAATGTTCTTGTATCAGGTCTTCGGTTACTTTCAACATTCGGACATTCTCTATCTCTTCAGGTTTGGGTATCAGACATTGCCTGACACGATGTAAATTCACGTAACCTTAGTTCAGATTGGTTAGTCTTGAACACATCTTCACAGGCAGATGAGTCAACAATGGATGGTTAGACTGATGATGACTAATAAATTGTTCGAAGGGGGCGGAAAAAGAGCCTCATTAACAATCATTTCATGTACACAGTGTCTGCTACTTAGTTGTGTCCGATTTTGGGATAATGTAATCCCACGGGACAAACAACGTGCGGGAATAGAAGCATCCATGTGCATCCATGTAGTCTGTATCAATTGCTTCGCTTTTTGGGGGATTAATCCTCAATTATAGCGCTACCCAATTATTGTAATGGGACGTTAATCAGGAATATACTTCTTTTAATACGTCCTAGCATAGTATGATTGAATGTCCGGTTGAGGGTAGGACGGTGGGGGCATACATAGGAAGTGAGCCGTTTGTGACATCCAGATTTAATTTAGATCCACATTTCTATAATAAATAGCGATTTGCTGAATTTTGAAAGATCGTATCTGTGCTGTTGGAAATAGTGAGAAGAAGACAAATGATAAAAATAAAATGTATTGTTATTTTTTAATTTAAATATATTGTTTTTAAACTTGGTATTAAGTTCTATTTTATTTTCATAGGATTTTTATTTGTTGATCATTAAGGGTTAATTTGGACTAAAGACTGCTTCGCTTTATAAATTCAAGCGCGGACGTGATAGAAAAAGTCGCTATAATTTTTATTGGGGGTCGGAACGCTCTGATTGTTGACTTTAGGGTGACGGATAGACTGAAGTCTACGAGCATGTATAATGATAACAATTGAAAACAAACGACAGACATTTTTTCAAAACACAATTTGTTTTATTCAAACGACAAACAACCAACACTTAATCATAAACCATCTTTTTTTCAAACAAACATAAAAAGACATTTTTCAAACAAATAACCTATTTTAGGTAAGGTTGACAACGCTGTGAAGTGAAGTGAGATTTCCACTGAGGGAAGTCATCGGTCCGTTGATGTACACTTCGTTTCCTAGCTTAAAGACAAGAGATAGCCATAATGGTCACAAAACCATCGATCTACTTTGTCATCGTTTCTAGAAGAGTAACGATCAAAATAAGTCACTAAATATTATAAGAATATCCAAGACTGCGTTGATGAAGAACATGCACACAATATTTTCCACACACCATGGAATATGTGCCTTGTAATTTCACATTATTGAATCGTGTCGACTGGGCATTTCTTCTCATAATGTCGATAATGTCCTCTTCCAATGGTGGCAGTTCATACGAATCAAAATACTCCACACAACCCTCTTTATGGAAATAGACAGCTACCCAGTGGGTCTCTTGGAGATGATTGTCGTCCGTGTTGATGACATAAGCTTGATGGTCTTGAGGTTTGCGATGAGGCAGTTCATCTTTAGCACACACGACAGGACTCCAAGATGCAGTGTACGAACTGTGGTTCAAAAGATAAAAAAGTTCCCCGTATCCTTTTTTGTGTTGTTGTTTATTTCTTGTTTCTTCACAGGTAATAATAAGTCATCAATTCAATCCTGACATTTTGCTTGAAAATCTCTGACACGTAACCGTTTCAGCGCATCGTATACGTCCTCTGGGTCAAGAGCTTTGATGTAATGGATCTATAGAGCCATCAATGGAGGGGAGGAATTATCACGCAAGTCTTTATACCACTGATGCAACACGGCGTCTTCCGAGTTGAGACCCCAAGCGTCTTCCAGTTACGCGTCCAAATGTTTTTTTTTCTGTCTCATCATCAGACATTTATCGTGTTGGATTTGACTAAGATGATCGTTTTGACATCTTTAGCAATCTTTCTTTATATATTCCTTAATTTATTCTCTCAGGTGTTTGACAAAACAGGAGACTAAATGTTGTTCCTGTCCTGGCCATCAGGACCTCATCACCACGTCTTCTTCGTCTTTGTCTTGGGGTCCTACTTACACGGTATCACCTCATTCCATTTATATAGAGTCTAAACCACTCTAAGAACGATAAGCGTCTTACGTAATTTCTAATAATCTATAATGACTTCTCTCAAACTGTTGATTTCTATCGTATTGTCGAATTTTGCATACAAGATGACGTTCACCGTGTTGTTTACGGGAACTGGCTTTGCAAAGTGAAGTTCCACACTAATATTACAGGAATTTATTAGGTGGATATGTCCCTCTAAGCTGCCTTGGTTTGGAGTGAAATCAAAGGCCCACAAAGTGTAACCTTCTGCATAGTCCTCGTATCTAATGCCGTGACTGGTGTTGGTTCCTAACTGTCCCGTGGCTTCGTACAGGGACACGTATCATCTCAAGTAATTCTTCTTCTCGTCAGCAAAGTCAGGTTCGAAAGGACTGGTACACAAGGTTTTGCCATATCAACTGATTTCGATCTTGGACGCGTTGTAGTGCTGAAACTCAAAAGGATTTTCATCGAAGGCTCCTTGAAGGTAGTTTTGATGATACCATTGATACAATGTCAATGTTTGGGTATCTGTCCTTGGAACAGATGAACTCCGATCAGCGATTGATGTTCAGCGGGAATGGTAAAAGTTTTCACTTCCACGCGTCGTATCAGATACCTGCGGTAGTTCTGCTCAAAGTGTGACTGATGTTTCCCACTTTAGGTAAGACCTCCATGCCTCGTACGTAGAGTCTGGCTTCTTGAATGGCCATTTTGTAATAGCCGGACTCAGCTATCAAATGGAAAGCTTCACTTTAGTCTCAAGCGGACATCCAATACGTTCAGCAAATACCTCTCTTGCAACCACATGTCTAAATGCAAACGATCCATCAGTTCTAAATTTGTGTTGGGAACTTTGATTTTGTTTCGTCGACTTTTGAATTCTACATTGTGGTTTGGTTCTTTATCTGTAATCAAATCGGTATCTATAAATTTGTCTGCTACGTCAGGTTTACATACCACACAAGCATCCAGGCGGGTGTTCTTGGATTCTTTTCCGTACGTGATGAGATTGTCCAGGTCCGCTCAGTAAGGGTAAATGACCATGCTGCTACTGAATAGTTTGTTATTCAAGAACAAGTCTACTCCACTGAACAAGGAATGCATGGAATTGTTGACGGCTGCTATTTTATCTTCGTTCTTTATATCCGGACCGTCCGTCAATGCGTCGATCACATTCACTTTGAAGTGGAGGTAACTGCTATTCAGATCTATGTAGTCTTCGGGCTGTTCTTTGACTTTAAACTCGTCTGGAGCAGATCCTGATTCCTTGATAGAGGAGACAGGAGGAAATTCGACCTATTGGGATTCTTGCAACGTCATCACGGTGTGTGGTATGGCAAACAGATCCAGTTTCGACTTAGAGCATGTGCAAGACTCTCGGTGCATCAGTTTTGGATAGTTCATCTTTTCTCGGTCTGTCTACGGGCGTGAAGTCCTCTGGAAAGGTTTCTTCGTCGTCTCTTTCTGCCTTGTCATTGCTATGGTGTCTGAGAAGCATAAATGCCGGACTCAGTAGCGTCCATGGCATTTATTGGAGTTTCTCCTCGCCCAAAATGTCTCTGCCTGTTTGAAGCAAGACATTTTTGCTTGTTCTCAAAAATGCTTCTTTGGGGTTTTGATTGTTGATGATGACATTTTGGAGAAATTCTTTGCCTTGAGTCAATGCGGGATCTTTCAAAGCATGCAATCCTCGTGTAACCATCGTTTTCAACGCCTGGGCCACCTAACGACAGGCCGATTTCAGCATATCTCCTAAACCATGTCCTCGGTGTCGAGCGACGCCTCGGTAAACTGAATACATGAATCACAATTCGTTAGAGAATCGTTTTTGTAAATAGAGTTTAACAGTGACTTTCCCTTTGGAGAATGGAATATCTTGTTCCAGATATACTTTTAGTAACAGTACGGTTGTTTGTCCACTACGTTGTACTCCACCACATCAGAATACACACAGATCAAATTCAGTCCTTGGTTCAGTTCTACGGGGATCCAAAAGCACTGTAAATATCCATATTATTGTTGATCTTCAGGCTCAGATTCTGTGCTACCATCTATGAATGGCCACCCAAAATGTCAGACAAACTACCATTAACCCTGATGGACAACGTTTCGGAATCAAGAAATTTCATCAGTAGGCAACGAGCCATTTTATGGTACTCAATCTTAACACTTAGGTTGGCTCTGTTTACGGCTTTGCCAAACGCCGCATCCAGCCTGCCAGCAATTGTGTCCATCAAATGCTCACCACTAAAATAATAGCCTGCCGGATTTATTTGTTTACGGTGAAGATGCTGTTAATTTCTTCTTGCAATCGGACGTTCAGGATTTCGACTTGGAAAGTGTTTTGAGTTTCAGTGATGTTTTTGATTTGTGTATAGCAAATTATTTATACCAAAGACACTTCCCAATTGGCTTCTTAATGTAATTGGATGGCCTGAGGTAATATGGAAGTGTAACAACACAAAATATTGTTGTGAAGCACCTCCATGAAGCTGTCATTGGTTAACTTTCAGAACAATTGGTTGTTGATGTTGTTCATAATTCCAGAGTTCTGTTGCTTTCCGATTGGTAACTCGAAGTCAGATGAGTGTCTAAAGGAGGATTGATGTTGTGGTTATTGTTGGAGTGGTAACTGACGTTGGACATAAGACATTGTTCCCGTTTGGGGAGTATTTCATTAAAGGATTTTGTGAAGGTAACCAATGCAGCTGCTCAGTAAAATGGTTCACAATTGTTTGTCTCCTTGTTGCAAACTCAAATTGGGGATGGCCACACCGATGACACAATACACCTATAAGATTTGACTGAAAAATACGATTTGCTTTTTAGGCATACGTTCTCCACACCACACCCACAAGGAATGCTTTTGTAGCTCCTGCAGAGAAGAACTCGGTGATAGAGTGGTCACTGCAGTGGTAGTGGCTGAGGCTGTGTTGAAAGCATGATCGACACTTCATTGTATAGTCGATGACTTGCGAATCATCGATCCAAGAATCAATACTGGGTTGATATCCTTTCCAACTTACTTTACTTCTTTGACATGACGTATTCCCACTTTACTGGTTCTTCGTTCGAGATTGATTTCGATGTCGTACACTTCGTCTTCATTTTTGGTCACGCGTTATAATTCGGGCAAGTTAAACGTTCCTTTTAACACTTCCCGGTTCATGTCTTCTAATTTATAGAAGGCAGAATGACGGCAATGCACTCGTCCTGTGACACGAAACAATTCTTTGGTCCAGTTGGATAAGTAACTTTTGTTGAAAGTGGATTTGGTTTTGCCAATACGCACCCAAATGACCTGCTGCCAACACACCACCTTTGTATGGGACAGCCACTGTCGGGGACGTAACAAACAGGTAGTCACTTCTTGGGGGGAATATCCGATGCTCCGATGGTAAGATTGGTTGTAAGATTGAACCAGGTGTGGAAAGATATCGATGTACTTGTGATTGTGTTGATGCATACAATATTTCCACATGCTTTCTTTCAAGGTGCGTTAAAAACGTTCCACAATGCTGGATTTGATTTCGGGATTATTGGAGGGGAAAAAATGAATGTCTCTCTTCTTTTATTCTTTTCAGAAAGCTTGGCTCAAATATTTGTTGCCTTTGTCAGTTTGCCATCGAAGAGGTTGACGACCACTATGTTGCAACACCAGTTTAATGGCTCGCACTAACTCACTGTACGATTTGGAAGTCAATGGTACGACCCAGGCAAATTTGAAAAAGACATCGATTGCATCAAACACATATTTGTAGCCACGATTGTAGGTGGCCTAAAGAGAAACCTGGGCTAAATGGGCTTGCCTATTGATGGTCGATAACCTCCACTCGGGTGCGACTTCTGCAAAATGTTCGTCGAATGGTTTTGTGCAATGTGTACGTAGCTTGTTCCATCGTTGCACTTGAGGTAAACGAAGACTTTTCAGACGGGTTTTGGCAGCACGATACAATTTCTGATCCCCGACGAAACCTTCAGGATGGCATGGATCGTAGTAAATGTTGGCTAACACCTTGTCCATATTGTAAACTTCACTAACAATTCGCTGATGCTACTTTTGATGTGCGAAATCTTACTAGGAATGTGCGCTGTTGACGGTGTTTGAAAGACTTCTCGTACCTCTTCTTCTTCTTTCTCAGGCATTCGTGGCTATGAGTCTGTTGTGACCTCTGGGGATGATGGCGGGGATGGACTTTTCTTCAGGGTCTAAAAATCTTTCAGAGTTGGCAGATCTGTTTCATCTTCAGCGCTCTGATGAAAGAGTTGCATTCGTTGCAACAGGTGACTGTACCTTTTCGATTGTTTTGTTTTGGACAAATCGTTGCGTTCCATCAAGGATTGCAGTTCGTGTTGTAACTAGGATATCTCGGTCAAATGATGATTGGGATGCAAATGTAGAATTCGTTGCTCTTCCCAACGATGGAATTCCATCCATCGTTTATAAGGCACTATAGTCAGTTTGTGTCCTTCCATTGGATTTCAATGGTCACGTCTGAAATACTTGTACTTCAGAGGTCCTTTTGTTTTTTTTTGCTCTTTTTTTATCTTGCATCCATGAGTCATCCCAGCACTGTTCCCAATACTTCTTTCAGCAAGGCTCCAAACAACATGGACAACATTTCTCCGCGTTGTACCAACATCTTCTTTTCACGGATGGGTATTTTCTTTTGGGCTTTCTGGCGAAGAACGTGTCGATGCTTAGCTAAGCATTCTTTCTGGAGACAAAGGTTTCATGCCTTTCAAGACATTCAGGCGACATTCACACACGGTATCGACGACGGCTTTGGAGGCTGTTTGAATAAGTTGTTTTCGCATGGGTAAAGGAGCTTGTGACAGGACAGACATGTCCCAATATTTGGCTAAACGAGGAGGTAGTACTTTCCTTTTCTTTTCTTTTTTAGCCCGAGAGTGGTGTGTATTTCTTTTAGGGGACATCTTTGTACGTTCAGGATCACAAAACACTGATCCCCAACATTTACCGCAGGTACTTATTATGCTGGAATGCGTCGCCATAGATTGTCTTTATGTCGTATCAATTTTATGACAGGCATCACACGTCGTGGAGGGCTTTGCAAGAGACTAAAACTGGACTGTTCTTGTTGGGACAAATCCACTGAACCCTGTAACACTTCCGATCTCTCTTGGACTTTGATTTTTGGGGCCGGAACATTGTGAGTAGCTGCCATCGCAGCTAAAGAGGTGAGAGGCTGGTATTACTGCTGGAGGAGAAGTTCTGGAGACGCGGGTTTCCATTTGTCATCAAATGAGGAAGAACTGGTGTCAAATTGGGCCTTGCTGGTATCACTAGCAACGGAGAAGTGGAAGAACCTAAAGTTACTGGAGACGCGGTCACCGACGCTGTAGGTCGTAGCCGCTTTCGACAAGAAGCTGTTTTCTGGGATCTTTTCTGGGGTCTTTTCTGTTTTTCTTTCTTTTTCTTTCTTGTTCTTTCTCTTTTTATGTGGGCTTTTCTTTGTCTGTTGCTGTGACTTGGTCTTGACACAACTGCTCTTTTTCTTCTTCTGGGTTTGTTTAGATTTCTCGGGAGTGGCGTTTTTTCTTGGGGAGGACTTCAGGGGTATTGCGATCACATTTTACGAGGTAAATAATGATGACACCTCCTAAAGAACCGCTACTTCCAGGTTTCAAAATGATTTGCTTTTTGGTTTGAGCGTCGATGCGAGGATCATCCAGTTGCGTCAAGGCTACTTTGTTTCTCTCAAAATGTTTCGTTTGATGTGGAATGTAGATAATGCCTTGCAGTAATTGACGTGCTGTCACCATTAACCATCGCTATATTTCGTTGAGTCTGGCTTCCAAGACACGAGCACGTGTTTGTGGATTTTTTTCGCGACTGAAGCCGTATAAGGCACGAACAAATTTGACGGGATGATCAGACTGAAGAGATATCATGTTGACAGCGTGTCAAACAGACCCAACGTGTCCGACATTTTTATAGACTTTTTTATGGTTAAGTTGACGAAGGGGACGTGTACGCGACTGGGCCTACGTCTTGGCACCAGTGATGAAACAGATGGGTACGAAATCACAAATAATCAGCGGTAGTAGACTTTAAATCCACGTGTAAATAAGTGTGTTGAGTTTGAGTGGCATCGTTGTACGCATGAGTCAGCCAAGGTGTTCCTACCTGTTTGGCTAAGAGTTGCAATTGCTACTTAGCTCTAGCGCTTTTAAACAAGACCACGTAATGAGCATTTCGAATGATGGTGAGATGGCCTTTACTTTGTTGAAACAAATTTCGGGTGATGTAAATGACACTGACATTACGATGATGTATTTTCGCGTAAACCACAGTTTGATTTCTTCTTCGTCTTCTCCTAACATGTCGTCGAAGATGAGTAAATGAGTTTGACTGGGGTAAGACACGATCCCACTGTCTTCGCTAGAAATGTCTTCCACAAAACGATAGAAACCGGTTGACTTTGTCTCAATACTGTACCCGGTTGCCATTTTTTGTAACACCATACGATCCATTGTGGTTGACAATCGATCAAATTATGTTTATGTTCTATCAAACGTTTGACAATTTCGGTTTTCCTGAACCGCTTGGGCAGGCAATAAACATGTTATAAGGATGGCAAAATACAAGGCTTCCCAACTAGCAGGATCTAAGTGTTTGTCGATGACGTTGAAAGTCGAGGAAGAGAGAGCAGAGGCAGCAGAGGTTGCCATAGTGCAGATAATGTCACTTCTGATATGAAGAAAACAAGTTTTTATAGTTTGTTCAACACATGTTTAAAATGGAACGACACGAAAAACAAAAATACATGAAAGCCAAAGGTTAAGTACATCGATAAAATGCACACCAAAACGATCAAAGTGGAACATAAGGAAGTCACTGTGAAAACATGAGTATAGTTTAGAAATGGATAAATCATTCTGAGCTTGCTGGTATTTTGATCAACTCTGGTAAATGAGTTTTCTCAACTACACAGACAAACCAAAAATGTTCTCTTATAAAGCATCGGTTCAGAGGTTACTGAGGTCGTCTCACTAAAGACATGTAGTAACAATGCGGGGACCATCGATCATGTTTCAGGTAAGTCGAATCTTTCTGCACCCACTCGTGAAGTGACACACCGCAACCGCAACTAAAGCACTTGATTGTATTCTCTTGGCCCAAGTAGGTAAATCCGGTACTTGTTAATTATTTGGGGGTAGGTATTCCCAGATATTTAGGCCATTTTCCTTGGAACGTTTGAAATCGACTTTCAACGTTGGAGTATTCAGGCAAATGCACAGGGAACGAATATTTGTATTTCGAAGGTTCGATGAGGGTACATTTTTAAGGTTTAGCGTCGAGCCAGGACATCTTGCAATGTTCGCATTTCAGGAATGCCACAGGGTGTGTCATTGGATATTCCCGCTTGATGTGCGGGTATTTCTGCATCTCTTCGTTATTTCGCTCGGTCCAATTGTTGAATAGTTTTCCAAGCTCTTTTCTATTCTGCCGTGTCTTTCTTGTCGGCATACGTTCGTCCCACTACGATGGCACGGGTTAAGTACATATGGTCTTGAGGATTGCTAATTTGGACGAGGCTACGCTTGATGCTACGAAGGTCGTCCACCAATAACACTTTTTCTGCGTTGTCCGGTCCCTTGGGGAACAGAAATGTGGGTCATGAACAGTGTCGCTTTTCCATCGGTGATGTGAAACTTGTCGTTGGATTGTTTCACGTGTTGAATCTTGTCGATGACTTTGGAAGGTGTTAGTTCTGCCGAGCTGCTAAACTCGATCCAAACGGGTGACTTCAAACTGTCGTTATGAGGAAGAGAAGACCTATGTGATGCCCCCTATGTTATATATATATATATATATATATATATATATATATATATATATATATATATATATATATATATATATATATAATCAATCGATCGTCTGATTTGCTTTTACATTGTCGTTTCAGTGTGGTGAACAAAAAATCCAACACATCGATGATGAACCCCTTTGCTTTTTCCAACGGTACTTCAAACTTTAAATCTTTAAACTTCACCGTATACGTTTAAGCCGTAGTTCTAAAGATTCTAGAGGATCGCTTTTCCGTCTTTCGAATGTGGTAGTACTTTTCAGGATTTACTGGTGGGCTTTGGTTGGGTGAAGACTCTCTATACCTGGATTCGGGCTCAGTCATGTGATCTTGAAAATCGCTGGCATGAATTTGAGAAAAAGACTTCAGATACTGTGCGAGGCCATATGCCAAGTTTCTGCCTCTACTTTCTTCTCCTTTCTCCACGAAATGATGCGATCGTTTCAGCTTGACTGCAGAATGTCAAATGAATACATTTTAAACGCCATGGTCCCCAGTATATTCATGTCAGACCAGTGTCTTCCCTTTGTAAACGGTCAGTGTCTTCCCTTCCAGTATTCACTTCACTCTCAAACCGACCAAAACGATGAAGAACTTCTAATCAGAGCTTTGCTAGGTGTCATACGAAAGTATTCTTCAGACAAGCCGACGGACTATTCCCCATTCTTTCGAGATAAAACTCTGGATACTTGCTTATCTGTAAGAATAAAGTGCATTGGGCTACGGAATATCCAGACCGTCAAAAAAGGAAGAAGGCGTCAAAAGAGACAAAAGTCAAGATATGTATTATCATTGTCAAGTACATTTGCCTTCAGTGTACCTTAAAAAACAAAAAGAGCAAAAGGAAGAGAGGGGTTCAGAACAGAAAGAAAAAGTGGTACCCTCCCAAAAGGAAGGACCATGACACGTCCAGAAAGAGAAACAAGAAAAGAAAAGAAGACCAGGAGAAAGTGAGGAAGAGGAGGAGAAAAACCTTTGAAAGTAACGAAATTCAAAAAGCAGAGAGAGAGAGTGACCAAAAAGACACAGAAGACATCTATGAATTTGTTAAAGTGTATTGTTGTGAATTGGATTGTATATCTTTTAACATAATATTCCAGACAGAAAACGTAAGTGTCTCATGGTTTTGATTATTATATTTATAATAAGAACCTACATTCACGCACTCACCCCCACACACATACATCATGGGACAGTAAATGGGATTTTGAGTTTTAATTGATTTTGGCAAAATGAATCCTATCTCTTTTGGAGAGAAGTGGGTGCCCCTAAAATGGACCGCTTGGTGTTTTAGATTTTACAAAACAAAAACAAACTCGTGAACTGGAAGTAATCAGCTTTAACCTCCTGAAGCCTTTGCCGCGGCCAAGGCCTACTTCTGGACTTGCTCCTGTCGATGATGATTTGGTTGAAATCACTAGGGTTGGTATCTCAGGCTTAGAACCATGGTTTGGCTGTTTTTCTCGGGAAGATCTTTTTCTTGTGGGTCGTATGAAAGAAGTCTGATGCATTTGTTTCAAAATCCTTAACTCTGCTAAAATGTCTAAGAGTACAGTCACAGTTTGGGTTGCACTGGCCTCCTTCTGTCACAGACCGTGCTTTTTTCTCTGCTGCTGCATCTTCTTCATGTCGTCTCCTTCTTCTTGCCTCTTCGTCTTGCTGTTGATGTTGAAGAATAAAAGCTTGTTCTGATTCTTTCTGCTGCTAAAAATGTTTCTCTAGTTCTTCTTTCTGTCTCTGTCTAAAATCCTCGACGTGTGGTAAAGAAGGAAAAGGTTGGGAAGGTGCTGTTACCGGAACAAATACTTGCAAAGAAGAGAGAAAATCGACTAAATCCCAAATAAAATCGGTCTCTTCTCGAAGTAGGACTGTGCTGACTTTGGTAGCTGCTGATATGGCATGGTTTCTCGTCTCCACGGCCGGTGCATCCGAATTCATCGTCTTCTTAGTTTCTGTCATGTTTGAAAACTGTCGCATTGATTCACCGCGCACAGAGGCTAGCGCACCTATATAGGGACTGTGACGTAACAGTCAGTTCTCTTCGTATTGGAAGACAGATTCCACACCGTGACCGACTTTTGTAACGCGTGTTAGGATTGGTGAAAAACTTAATCCGTGTCGATCCGCTCTTCCACTATAAATAATCCAGTTCACTTCATTCCCTTCATTTGTTCTGGTATCAAGATGTGGACTAACGTTGAAACATACCCACTATCTTCGATACTGTTTCGTACGGACTTATCCACGTATGACAGATCATCATGGACAATTATCCAGATCACCGATATTGGCGTAGCGTTTGGATAAGAGGAATATATGTAGAAAGACTGTCTGAAGAGAGTCCTCATCTACGGTCCAAAAGTCAGACGTTTGAGGAAGAGAAGACCTATGTGATGCCCCCATGTTAACAAAAGGATGTTAACAAAATTACCAAAGACCATTTTCAGGGTGTCTCATATTCCTCAAAAAAGATTTGCTTTCTTGCATAATTTTGTTTTAGTTGGTTGTTTAGTTGCTTGTGTGATAGATTGATGTTCATCAATATATGTCTGTGTGTTATATATGTATATGTCTCTACTGTATTTGTCTCTACCTAAGGTAGCGCGTATTAAGGTCAGCCACTTGCAACATTATTGCCAGTGTTCCGCCCAATCGACGTCAGCCCCTTGCTACATAGTTATCAATGTTCAGTACCGTGACGTCACTTCACCTGTTCCATTCCTATTATCCTTATACAGCAACTCCACTTTCCCTTGACGCTATACAGGCAGAATATTCCTTATGTTCAATTCCCCTTGACGCTATATCGCCCGAGAGTATGCTAAAAAAGGTTGAAGCTATATCGTCCGGATGGTGGGGAGTCTGTAATGTTTTTTCCTATTGACGCTCTATCGTTCCCATACACTACCTACAGACAGTATATACGTTAAGTTAATAAAATACATTATGAATGAGGCAATGTTGTCATTTTATAATCATAGGTGCTCTCATTGAAACATGCACTAATCTACGGGGATTTCCACACCTTGGAGGACGGATGCCAGATATAAGATCATTGGTGTCTCTGCCTTCACCAGTCTCCTCTTTTTCAAAGGAACAGGTGATATCAGTCCATATTTATTGATGTCAAGTCTACCATCCGCTTTCACATTTCCTTAAAAGAGTATGATGCAATATCGATTATTTCCTGTCTGTGAATATATTTATATCTTCTCTCTGTATGTCAGTTTTCTCTCTGCGGATCGTTTTGTGTTGTTTGTGCTTTGGCATTGTTTTGTGTTCACAATTTGCAATGTTAATTATCTATATAGATGCAGTACAGGCCCCCTATCATTACAGCGACTTTGATTTGCAACAATTTTGATAAGGGATTGGACGTCGATAGTAGTAATGATTGGGTTTCATAATTAGACCACAATTTATGCAATGGTTAGATTCCTCAAATTCCTAATATTCGGTTCATGTTGTACAAAACGGTATATTTTGTACACAAATTGAAATAGGATCTATGTAAGTTACAACTAAACTACCAAGTACTAATTTTGAGTAAAATGAAGAACACTTTATATTTCCTTATCTTATGTTGACAGACATTTATCACTACCACAGTACAGGACAAATGTTATAGTCTCATGCGTAAAAAAAAGTAACAAAAAAGAGTGCAAAGAAACAAGCTTTGTAAAATTCAACAATAAATTTACTTCCCTAGAATATAAAGTGAAAATGAGAAAAAGAACTTACGGTATTGCGCATTAAATATCACAATAATCATAGAATTACAGACACAAGTCGCAATACTTTAACGTTCCGAAAAAAAGTAGTAAAAATCCAAATTCAGTCCAAGGCTGAAAGTGTTGATGTGTCTGTGATGACATATTTGAAAAACAGTTATATCATTTCTGGTTTTGACTTCACGATAAATCCCAGTGAATTACTCTGATCATGAATATACTTGTTAATGATCACCATGTATTTACATAGACAATTATCAATGAATTAAATAATACAAAAACTTATACTCAGCCTAAGTGAACTACTAGCCACAACAATACAAACTGATTCTGCTAGATTTTAAAAAATAAATGAATATTCTTTCCAATGACACGATTATATAGTCCTCTACTTGACCTTAGGTCCCAATTAGCATTTTCTGAAAACAATTACTTAATGGAAAATAACCATAAAATAGAAATTTATTAATGTTTACAAAATAACATGATAGTTATTATTAGAAAGTCTGTGACAAAAATTATACTTTATAATCTGGACGATGTCAGGTACAGGGGGTAAACTATAGGCAATTCCAATAACCTAGACTCAAACCCAAATAAACATATTTTTTTCTATTAATAATGATCCCGATATTAAACCCATGCACAACAGAGAATATTTTAGGAATGTCTTAGTTTTTTTCAGAATAGAATAACAAAATCAATACTAAAGGTCAACTAGAAAATAATCTTGATTTTGGACAAGGTTAAGTCCAACATACAATGCTACATTACAATATCATATAATGAAATGTTACCAAATCCAAAATACTAATTAAAAAATAATGCAATATAATTATAAATAACAACCTACAAGTTTCACCTTACTTTATCTTATGAAATATATGTCCGAACCACAGATCGATGACACATTAAACAAATATGACCGGATGTTGTTTGCTTCATGTGATAAACATGAAACGTAATTTAGAGAGAATGTTCACAGTAATACAAGCATGCATGTGAATGAATCTGTGAATTTCCTTAGTCAAGTCCATGGAGGAAATCATGTAATGAAAGATTTGAATACATATTTTCTTTCCTATGTAATATTAAGTTATGACCTCATACATTTTCAACTGAAACATGGTATTGCACAAATGTACATTCAGTTAGATGGAACATGGTTTGTGCATCTGAAAAGAGTATATTAACAATGAACGTGTGACCATGGACACCAAATCCAAAGGAAACAACAAAATATTAGGCAGGAACGTGGAAAATCTCGCAAATAAGGGTGTTATTTAGGAGCATTTGGTTGAGCTTTATACTGTGATTTTAAATAGGACCGTGTGTTGGCATAATTAAAGAGGAAGCACATAAGAAACCAATTATGTATGAAGGGGTAAACATGTATTAAAAGTCTAAGGGCACATTGTTTGTAGATTTTAAACAAAACGGCATTTATGCGAACAAACTACACTATGATATAGAAGACAAACAGGATGAGGTCTTGAAACTGCTAATCATGAATGTTGAATGTTTCTGACATATATATTGCAAAATCTAATGACCACGTCTCGTTAAACCAATATCAAGAATGCTGCTGAGACCCAGGGCCACTATCACACACACACACACACACACACACACATATATATATATATATATATATATATATATATATATATATATATATATATATAAACAAAGTCATGCGATTAAACGATAATTGTTGGGCATTTATCGGTGTGTAGATTTTTACCTAATCACTCATGAAGTAAATAAAATCCGATCGAATAACAATTTACACATTGATATATACCCAACCATGATTATTCAAGCTTTATAATTATAATTTTCTTCCTTTCTCTCAGTTTCATTAGCCCTATCGTCACTAAACAAGAGTCGTCCACTCTTTATATAGTATTACAGGTTAGACTATCAGAGTGGGTCATGCAAATGATCTAAATAATATAGTATGGTAATTTGTTTTATTAAAAAGAAGAATTTGCGTTGTAGTTGTTTTAACCTATTCCTCATTTTCAACATTTTGCTTGTCTATGGCACATATTCTTTTCGCATTCATTGTTCTTTCTGTACATATCGATCCTTCTAAAGTTACATTGCATTATTATTATATTGTAAGTCGTTCGTATTGATAAAGCTTCACAAACAATGACATGGAAACAGTGAACGAAAAGTTATCCGCAGACTTTACGGATGCATACAAAGTCCAGATCAGTATCATGTGATCGTTGATATCCAATCCGATTGCAAAAAACTCGTTTACCTCGTCAGTCTGTGGAGCTATTTTCAGTTGTGTTCATATGTAGATGGAGTTGAATCATTTTTTTAAATAGGATTTAATCCTTGGAATTAAGTATTATTGTTAATTCATTCAAAATACACCAGGACTCGATTCATCAACGCATTAAATTCTATTGGTGTTTCAGCACATTCCATTTTGAAATCCGCTCGAAACATGGTATACTTTTGACACGTAATAGCACTTAGTTGGGATTTATTTCATAATACTGTTATTGTTGTTTTAGTTTTAACACTATTTTTCAGCGTTTGATATACTAGATAAAAAATCCAATGGAAAGCCACAGGTAGTTACATACATACATACATACATACATATATACATACATACACACACACATATATATATATATATATATATATATATATATATATATATATATATATATATATATATATATATATATATATATATATTCATTTTTTGCAGCAGAAAGCAGAAAAATGAAAAGAAATCGCTATTATCACTGCGACATTGTACAAAATGGCTATTAAATCATGGTTCATTGGTAAAGATTCACCTCAGTCATTTGGGTAAGTTAAAAAGTGATCGCAATAAGATGAAAATTGTTGAAAATGTACATCACCGTATTTCTGAACAAACAAAACATTATCAAAGCCTGAGCAGGACACATTATATGACAAATCTTTAGCGCAGCAGCAGAATATGACTGTTATTGTTTTTTTTTAAATATTCAGTTAATAAATAGCACATAGTTACAACGCAAAACTAATTAGATTCCGGTATTACTTGGTACATAAGCAAAACAGGACTACCAAAATCGAAACATTACGTGCCCGCCTTATCGATCCACAATTTGTCAAGCCAATATTACAGTCAATGAATATTTATTTGATTGGAGGCATCAAGCAAAGATTACAGTCAATGACTATTTAATTGATTGGAGGCATCAAGCAAATATTACAGTCAATGAATATTTAATTGATTGGAGGCATCAAGCAAAGATTACAGTCAATGAATATTTAATTGATTGGAGGCATCAAGCAAATATTACAGTCAATGAATATTTAATTGATTGGAGGTATCAAGCAAATATTACAGTCAATGAATATTTAATTGATTGGAGGTATCAAGCAAAGATTACAGTCAATGAGAGAATTTGTGAGAGAACTATATGTATATGCAATTTATGATTTTGTTGAAAAGTGGATTAACTCAATATGTTCGATAAATAATAATAATAATAATAATAATAATAATAATAATAATGATAATAATAATGATAAGAAGAAGAAGAAGAAGAAGAAGAAGAAGAAGAAGAAGAAGAAGAAGGAGAAAAATATTGGTATTAGGGGCATTGTATCTTTTCAAACATTAAGGTTGAAACGTGTATATTCATACAGAGATCACCTACATATAAAAACTTTTTTAATTGCTGGCTATAATAAACTTTGATTTTAATTGTAACATTTATCCAAAGTACAACAATGACATATTTTTTGATGCAAAAGTATTTAAATTAACTAAAGTGAACTTTAGGCTTACTTTGAATATGCCGTAAATACTGCAGCTTGCATTCAAATATGAGTAACAATATTCTGATTAATAACTTAGTACTTGACTTCCTTTTCAAAAATGTCTTTGTTACATAAAATGTTAAGCTTCGAATAAAAGCTATTGGAATAAATATTAGTGCTACGAATAAAAATTCCTGAATTTCTAATGCAAACCCCATCTTTTCAGAAAAGCTGCGACATTATCAGATTGATTCCCGGATTACTCGGTACATAACAAAATCAGGCTACCAAAATCGAACCATTACGAGATCGCTTTAACGAACCAAAATTAATTTAATAGCAGTGTGGAATTGTGGATGTAATATCCTTTTGTCAACTGTCATTTCATATTTTAAATCACTGTCTGTTGTATATGCAGGACACGGAGTATCTACTTAAATTGCAAGTCATGCCGGTTATGCGGATACTTAGTACCGACCATTTCAGTAATGGGTGTAATTTTCCAGTACCTGATTAAGGACAACTTTAAATGACGATTAACTTCGAGCTTGAATTATCCATATTCATTAGATTAAAGGTAGAGTAATTTTTAAATTTGTGTTACTCGAAACGTCCAAAAGAAGATTCGTATTTGCATCACGTTTTGATTCTAGAACAAACTTTAGCAGAATCCTTGAACGAACAACACTGGTATTCTGCAATAGTTACTGCACTATTTGTTAACTTACTAAAGTTAATCAGAAACCAGCATTATTTGCTATTTATTGTTCAGTAAGTATTATGAAGCCATAAAAGACAAAAGGTAAGGATCGCAAGTAAACCTAGAAACTTTGGGCAGAAACGGTCATTGTTGGCCGAAACCGACAATGTTGGTTTGAATGGTCCGACCGTGATAGACAAGATTCCAAACGTAAATTTCGATGGAATGAATCTATAATTGCCGTCCCTGTGATTGACTGAATCAGGAATTGTTCGAATATGTTATAGGCCGAGATCGTCAGTTTGCATGAAGGTTTTATTTTCAAGTACCAAAATGTCCATTTATTAAAAGTTTGAAACATTTGTTATAAATCCAATAAAATGTAGCCGTGAATAACGGTTTCAAGATTTTGACAGCTAATTAGGTATTAGTACAAAGCAGTGATAATGGCAAAATATGGACGAACGATGTTTAAACGTGTTTCGTCAACATTGTTGAATCACCGATTTAATGACTACTGTTTACTTTTTGAGTCATAATATGTTCAAGAATACAGTTCAAGTATACATTCTTCAGATATAATTATTTCACTGGACTTAATTATGTTCTTGTTTGACATTTCATAATATTGCTGACTGGACGGGAATCAAATGTCAATATTTCATGGGTTGGAATTTACCTCGTACTTATCTTTGATAATATGGGATGACAAATAAATGCCCGAATAGAAAATGATAGATACTGTGTCAGACCGTTATTGTCTAAATGACTTAAAGCAATCAGTGTACTAAATGCAGGACATGTTCGTAGAAATGATAAGAGTCACTGAAACTTAGAAATAAATTATCCAAACCTGACGCGATATATAAATTGTGAGAACCTTAAGTAGTCATTATTGTCTCCGGTGAGGTAAAGCCATGACGATGAATTCATCATTTACTGCATTCCTAAAAGCAATCTCTCACAACTTGTTGTATATTAGGATAAAGACATGACATTGTGTTGTGCTATTCGATACGACGAATAACTAAAGTGTTTTCTACAATATAGCACAGGAAAAATGCGGAAGGATTTAGATGGGCAATGTAACTATTTTCTCAATGTGGTACCAACAATATGAATGGGGCAGAGTAATTTGCTAGGATTTGCTCTCCGCTGTGCGCATCGCCATGTAAACACGTTGTACATCGACAAAACTACAAGCATGTTTTTTTTTTTCTGAGTTGGTGGAAGGAAAACGGTTGACATGGCATAATGATGATATAACATCAAAATGTATACATACGCCACACCAAACGATTGTTTTTATTATACTGATTCAGAACATCAAGAACGCGGTGTCATCTTTATTTAACACTAACACACTCCCCCCCACCCATCGCCGAAAACGAATTTACAAATTACAGATAGAGTCAATACAATTTTAAACAAAATAGACTTTTACCGTATTTAAGAATATCGGCAAAATATACAAATAACCAAACACGATACGGATAAGGGATTAAACATCTATATCTAACGACAAATCAAACATGCAAGATTAAACGATTATATAATGTAGTTATATATACCCTACCAAATATTGACGAAGGGGATGGAAAAACTAATTGTGCAAGACAAGTCATTCCATCCCCATGATGACATTATAATTGACATGATTATTGTGATCCAACTCAAATATCCTCTACCTGAGTTGGCTCTAGCGAAAACCCAAACCAAAATTATAGAAACAGGATGCATTATATAACTATGGCATGTACACAAATGTGGATCTTATTTGCAAGCTTATTATATTCATATCCGCAGATGATCCTGGTTTAGACCCTAACAACGGAGTTTATATTAGGACAGACATTTTTAGTAAAAGTAATAAGACTGAAGTTGCTCTAAATTGTATTAAAAGTAAATTTTTTTACTAAATTATATTGAAAGTAAGTTTCTATCAAAATATGCTAAGATTAAGTCCATTTATTTCGGTATTGCAATTATATACTATTTAATAAAATTGCGCCCTTATGAGCAAAAGGCAAAACTTTCTATACATTTCCCTTGTATCATAAGTCAGCAAAAAAATTACACTCGGTAAGTGTGAGATAGACGAACTAGACAAATTCCAAAGATTCCTTCTAGAATGGTAAATGAGCTGGTCCGGCATTATTGTCTACCTAATGACGTACACAGACCCAGACGATAGTCTTTTAGAAACGATGGACCCTCACTTTGAGATTCTGGCGTAACACAAGAACTAGACGTACGTTCATATTTGACAATGTACTAAGAAACTGGTATAAAGAGTGTCAATTCGCGGATACGCCAGTTCATTCGTTAGAAACTCAAAGAGTCTTGTGTCATTACAGGTAAGATTATCGTCTATGTACAGTTTTTATATAGTATAAGGACTTTTAGTGTTAAGATGTTAATCTAACATCAGTACCTTGCAACATTGGATTATTTTAATATTTCTTTATTCTTCTTTAACATAATATGTTGGACAGTTTAATTGTTTGAAAACATATTTATTTGTAATTATATTATTAATTATTGTAAAAATCGACTGCTGCTACCAACTTTATATTCAGTAATGGTTAATTTAGAAATAAAATACTCTTTAAATAATAGATTTTAATATGTTGACATTTTAGATTAAATCAATAAAATATATTTCTACTAAATGATTGCGTTAATAGTCTGAAATACTGAATTTTAGATTCTTCAGTTATCGTGAATTTATTCGATATTTAATTATCTGTATTATATTCTAAAAAGCAGAAACTGTACAAACGTATGATGTTGGTAAGTGAAGGAATGTTGTAGTTTTATATGTATCTCTTATATCCGTAAGTTAAGTTTATGTACATTGATGTTGGAATGTAATTTCATACGTTGAGTATTTCAATAAATCAGTTCATTCGTCAGAAACTCAAAGTGGCATGTGTCGTTACAGAATCCCGAAGTACCATCGCATCGCCATATTCCCCAGATGTATCCGTATCAACACCGTTATGAGTGACAACCTCTCTGAAGTGAGCCCGGGACTCTTTCTTCTCTCTCTCTCTCACCATGGGCAAAGACCTATCTTAGCTGATGAAGATTTTTTCTCATAAATTTACACAATCATAGAATAAATAAAAAGTCTGAAGAGATACCAATCTTAGTCGATTTTCAATATGTTCAATTTGGAAAGAGTACACACAGACACCAAAAAAGAAAAAGAAAACAACATTCGTTTCACCAAAATAAATTCAGTTTGAGGAGGCGAAACAGATTTACAATCTTATCTCATAAAGGACAATGCAAACTTTACTCATTACGGTACCAGTAGGACATGAGCAAACTTGTATGAACAGACATGGATCCTGAATGCAAACTGTAAGAAAACACGGGGATAGAGATACTATCCAATGCTTCTGAAGTTCTGCGTTTTTTATGTCATAGATTCCCCCAAATTCATACTCAGGAATCGCAGGCTAAATTTCTGCTCGCATACGAGACAAATTCCATTACAATATTTTTATATTTGGATGATGTTGTCACTTGATCCCAGTATGACCTAGTCTAATAGCGAATGCCTATATAAATACAGCTTTAAGATTGAATTGACGTGATAAAGTTGCACCCCCGCCGGTGTCCGTGTCTACGAATTCAGTTTTCCAATATGTTAAGAACTGCATAATATACTTACTTCGGATTAGTGAGCTTTGTTTGTTTCCCCTCTATATCACTCTCTACACCAGTACAAACACAGACTATTGCACACTATAGTTGTTTGTCGCACTTCGACCTCAAATAATAATTGTTAGAACAGAATACCGCCAAAAATTGTGTATCAAGGAATACTACGGTATTTCTAAACATACCGCGATACATAACAAGGCATACCGCAGTTATATTACGGACCAAACGTTTAATGTGCTTGGGTATGGGTGTTACATTTTCTTTTGTTAAGTTCCATATATCAGTAGCTTAAAACGTCTCTTGGTCTGATTTATAACAAACTAGATCTATAAAAACTATGTAATATCCATTATAGGTTCTGAAAATCATAACTATATTGAGATAAAATACAAATACGCCATATATACAACACACCACCGTATTTCAGATTACTACCCCAACACTCACTCCTATAAACCAACGAAAAGAGTAGGAGTGTTTATATACACATATTTTACACATACAGAGCATCACACCAAGATCGTCTAGGATGTAAAAGAGGGGGATGAACTAGACACACTTACAAACAAATATAATATCGCACGCAAGGATATGACGTGTTTATAGACAAACTGTTATAATCTTACATACAAACATTCGCTATCACTACAAACAGGGTAAAGGTGGGTTTTAATATTTTGTTTTCATCAAAACAGACAAGCTCACACAACACAACATTTGTTTGGAAATTAGGATTAATATCTTTCTTTTCCAGAGTTCTGTGAGTCTATGAATTTATTGCTCGAAACGGGAATGCTAATGTGAAAATGTTTAGATACAGTCTAACACTATATTAAGCAACAGTCGTTTTGGATTACAATCCAAGCACACAACCCTTCTCTCCAGAAAAAATGAGCAGAAGTGTTTATGCACGCTCTATAATTACATATAGACCAACATACTATCACCTAAGGGTATAATTATTTATAGACACACAACAATACTCTAGCAAAAACTGTCTTATACCTTCAGAATGGAGAGCTGGACAATGTATTTTAAGCTTAAGTTGTGAACGTAGACAAAGACATGCACACATATGCAAGAGAACAAATAATCTTAGAACAATAGAACAAACAAGTCTTAGAAAAACCATGGCCCATTTCGTCTGTCTGATGACATAGTATAGTTTGTGGGAAGGTATATTCGTTTTTTATAAACACTCCTACCCGTACGTGATAGAATTATGGAAGTACTGATTGTGCATTAACTCTCCTACCCTTTTTCTGCATTGAAGAAGTTTTGTGGTTACTTTGTATTTTGGATGATATATCTGGTATGTTGGATACCGTCTAAACATTTTCACAATAGCGTTCCCGTTTGAGATTTTACATTCATAGACTCCAAGTTTCTCTGGAAATAGATACGATAATCCTTATTGCTAACACAATAATTTGTTTTTGTATGTATGTGCCCTTATGTTTGTCTATAGTGTTGACAATAAAATTATAAATTTCTCTTACCCATTACCTTGAGATAGTGTGTGTTTGTAAGTAAGGGGATATAAATGGGACTATAAGCACTTCCTAACCCATATGTGTGATGATATGTTTGGTTGTATCTATGTATGTTTTATCTGCTTTCTTTACGTTCTACCCAGTCGTGTATGATAATTTATAGTGTGAACGCATTTATGTATAAGCACTCCAACTCATTTCGTTGCAAGGTAGGTGTGTGCATAAACAAACGGCAGGTGACATATTGTAAAGGTGATGTGTTTGGATTATAGATAACTTATAAAAATTACTATTATTGAATAAGGCTGTACAACAGCCTGAAGCAACAAGTACTTAGACTAAATAACTTATAAGAAGCAACACTATGGCATCAGACCTACAACATAATGTTCATTTCCCATTTGAGGCTTTAACCTTGCAGACTATAATACGATTTCCATGCTATCTTTATCCTAGTATTTCCCATACGTACCTATTGTGGCGCATACTAAAGTGAACTCTAATAATGTTCGTTTTATTATGTTTATTTAGTCTTCAAATAAGAAAAAGAAAAATGCGATAACAGCAAGTTTATTAAAATTCAACAGACAGTGTAATTTCCTAGAACAGAAAGTGTAAATTCAAAAGGCACTTACAGTATTATGAATCAAATAACAAATGATCATAAATGTTACACATCACAAATCAAAAACCAAGAACATTCGTATTCAAATCCAGTTGTCTTGAATGGGCTGATGTACCAGTACTCATACTATATTACAATGGTATACTCCAGGATCTTTTTGAATTGAATTAGGAAGAATTCACACGTTTTGTTTAGTACTAAAGGTTAATGAGCACTTGTATTCAGTTGAATGATTTAAATATATCATTCCTCAAAGTATATCCGAACACAGCAAAAAATTCTGATAATATAATCCCGAAGTCAGATATACAATATGAATGAAACATTTGTTTAGCTAACCTATATACCAAAGAAACTTGCACTTCTTATTCCACAAATTGGTTGGGTTTCAGGAGTTATTGCTAAAAGTTGAACGAGCTTTCTGATAATACTGGGCCATACCCAAATTTCACATCAGCTTCATTTTCAAAATAATCAGTGGAAATGAGAGGTAGCCTTGACCTTGACTTATAATGGTTTAGCTTGAACTTGTCCCACACTAAAACTGTGACACAAGCATGACAAGTATCCCTTTACACAAATTGTCAGATTTGTATCACTGAGTCGATCAAAGAACTTCTGAATATTTCTAAGTGATAGTATCAGGTACCGTTGTAGATGGTGATGTCCTCTAGTCCAGATATTTTCATGTTCATTTTCCAAATTCTTGACACTGCAGTGGACACATTTCTTGCACTCTTTAACCACTATCAGCGTCATGCGGCAATCGTACTCTTTATCAGCCTTTGTTAATGAACACCATCTATCAAACCAAGTTTTGTTCCTTGACAAAGCGACAACAGGTTGCCCGCTTTCTTTTTCTTTACACATTTGTCTATATACATAAAAATCACTAATTCATAACTCTTCAAGTTACATTCCTTAATCACATCATTATTATCACTTTCGGGTACGGCATGTGAAGTGTAGACTTCACGAGCTTTGCCGAAAAGTACACCTTGTAACATGATAGTCTAGTGCTCTCTTGTCCATTTCGACCTTTCAGCAATTATCCCAAAGTGATGAAAGTATGTATATACTTACCTTTTCCTGAAAATGTGCACCTTTTATTTTTCCAACATTAACTTTTAAAGGTGAAACTTTCTTAATTCCTATTCCATCTGGCATTTTAACAGTAAATCCTTTAACATACTAGGAATTTATATTTTCCAGAAAATTCAGTTTGACCTGAGTTTTCACTTAGATACTTAGTAATAGAAACACTTGTTTATATTTTTGACATAGTTCCTGGTCTTGATTGAGGGTCGAGTAAACAACTTTCTCTAGGAGTAAAATGACTTACATGTGACTTTTACATGTAAACATGATCACGTCATCCGATATTTCGCAATATATTTCGCAATTAGGCATTTCCAAAATTGCGAAATACATAGTATTAAAACTGATGCTTAGAGAGAGAGAGAGAAATATCATAGTCCAAGGCTTTTAAACACTTGATGTCAAGTTGTTTTCTTCTGTTGTGACCAGAAATGAACTTTTGAGTTTTTGAGTCATTAGTTAATTTTTCTCCAGATTATTTGGACTCTCAAAGATTAATTAGTTTCTCTGGAAATATCATTGTATTCATATAGAATTCTTGAACAAGGACATTTGTTAAAAATTCTGTTTGGATTTCCAAGACCGGAGGATAAATTATTGTGTTTGTACAAGGAACTGTATACATCAACACAATACAGGCTACATGATACGCCATCGCCTTCCATCTTGGCATCTTCGTCGGGACTCAAACTTGAAATCATGAGAACATTTCAATATTAGGGCTGCAAAAACTTTATTCGTGGATTATTCTAGTATTATTTTTCTATTTGATTCTGGAAACCGTAAGTCCTCATATTTTTCCATTTTTGCAGTATTTTTCCAGGGAAATAAATTATTTGTTATATTTGTCAAAGCTTGTTGTTTTCAATCTTTCTTGTGTTACTGTTTATTTGAGCCTAATCACGTAACATTAGTATCTGACAAATTAATGTATAAATGATTAGAGGTAAATGCAAAGTAGAAATGTCAGAATAGTAATAAATCTACAGTTTATTTTCGGCACAATTCATATAGAAAGAGGAACACTAATCAGTGGTGTATGTCATTTAGAGGCATAATGACGTACAAGTTAAAATAAATATAGTTTATATATAAATTGCAAGTTAACTTTGACAAGGAATTTTGGAACTGTTTGGAATTTGATTTCTTTAATGCTATGCATAGAACCTGATATGCCATATACGGCGGGATATCAACATGGTAAAGAGTGAGCCAACGAAAATCAAGAAGAAAAGTGACTTACCGGATTATAGTGGCAAGGCTTCTCAGATATTAACATTGACCTTGCCACGATGGCTAAGTGTGTAGCCTCTGAATGGACTTCGTGCGGCTGCTAAGAGAGGCATTTGACACTTAATTTGGTCAATTATCGCCTATCTCCATTGCAAAGTTTAAAATGGAGGAGAATGAATTCCCTGCCCCCCCTCTCTCTCTCTCACTAGGTTATATTAAAACGTTTTATTTAATGGTACAACAGATTGAATGAAGACACAGACTCATGCCTTCCTACCTACCTACACACTCTCGCATATATATATATATATATATATATATATATATATATATATATATATATATATATATATATAATGTTTGATGGGGGTATAAATTGTATTTCTTGTAGATAAGATTGCGATTAAAGGTATATCCAGCCAGCCAGTTATTTATCTAATGCCAAGACTATTGTCATAACCAACCGTCCAAATAACCTTGTGTTTATTCTTCTATTTTCAGCTGTAAATATATATAATTTTAATAGAAAAAAATCAACATGACCAAAGGGGTTAGAAGAACAACATCCGGGCCAGCTAAGACAAATCGAATCATTGCAAATAATGTCCCAAAATAGCTTCACATAGATGAAAGTAAGTGTTGGTCTGTTTATGACCATTTGTCTTCGAAAAAAAATTTGTAATTTGTCTGAATATGTAAAGTATTGATACACTATAACTATATTTTTCATATGTATTTCCTTCATCTTGTGAAAAAAGATATGATGAAAAAATGCGCTATTGTCAGAACTGTATATCCTCATTCAGTAACCGGTTTATTTTGTTTCTTTAATAAGCATTGGGAGGGAAGATTGTGGTAGATTCAGTTGGATCCATCTATAGTAGTATCAGAGGCGGCGTTATGAGTACGCGGGGCCTAGGGTCGACCATGACCGCGCGGGGCCAGAGTATCGGTATCTCGATTGGTATGCTACTGCAAACACTGGTTATGTCTAGACTAGATCAACATTTGGCGCACGAATTTAGTTATTTCATTATTCATTAAAATAATTCCTGTTTGTAGACAACGGGTTTTTTAATCGAAGTAATAATATGACGACAATGCCTTTGGCTATATAAGCTGATTATTATTGTCATTTTTCAAACTTTGCATGCATTACGTGGGTCCTGTATCAGCGTTTCCAATTTTCTGGAAAATATAGCTTGACAAACTCATAAGGACGACCTTAGGTCTGAAGCGCGGGACCCCCTCAAGAGTGGGGCCTGGGGCAGTCGCCCCACTTGCCTACCCCAAACGCCGTTCATGAGTAGTATGCTATTGCCGATTAATCGTGTGAGATATACAGTCCAAATTATAGCATTCAGTAATATATTAATAACAGTTTAATTATTCAGAAAAAGATCAAACACATTATAAATCATGGCATTGCAATTATGAATGATCATTATAAGTGTCATTTTCTTATTAATCATTGTGAAGGATCGCTTTATGACTAAATGACTTACTGATCGACTAATAAACAACTTGAACGTCTGATTACATTTAGAATTGGTCTTTGCTTGTTTTTGCGTCGCAACCCACCTTCCATATTTACGAAACAAATACCCAAGTACTACCTATATATGTGCTTACATAATGTCCATCCTTCGATAATTTCAATCCAGGATACTCAAAGAACTGTCAAATGCTAGAAATGGACAAAATGATAAGGGGAATGAATACACACACACAGGCACATACACACGCGCATAAACACACGCACACACACACACACACACACACACACACACACACACACACACACACACCAACTAACAATAGAAAGAATCTATCTACTTGTGAACTGAGACCAGTAAGGAATGATTCAGATATTGGTTTGGAACTCATTAAACGAGTAAACATGATCTTCATTCAAGTCTTTCTCACCAATTCGGAATTCAGTTGTGACAGGCACTTAACCTAAGTGTACTCAATCCCTAGTAAACAAAATGTGCCTTAATTAAAACAGCTCGCTTCCTAAGATATCCAGGTGAATCGAACCGATTATGGTTTACATTATTAATGTGACAGTGAATATATTCGTACAATCATGGACGGTAGATCACATCCGAGATAATGACAAGATTCTGCAAAACCATTGTTTGTACAGGTGTCATTCGACATGCCCAAGGCATTACCCAAACCTCACTTATCCAAAGTAGACCTATTATCATGTTCTCAGAATACTGGAAGGTTGTTGTTGTTTTGGCTTTAACGCCATTATTTAGCACATGATATGCTATACATGGCTTCCAGTCCAACGGGTGGAGCAAGGGCACAGAAAACGTCCGGTAAGTACATCCGACATACGGGACGCAACTTGCAAGCTTTGGCGCATACACATTTGTCAAGCCCGAGACTAAAACCTACGTGGACAGGGTTGAGATGACAGTTGTTGGTAAAGGCCAGTTCTTTAGACCACTTGGCCACCAGAAACACTGCAAAAGGCTCTTTCAGAAGCGAATACGAGCGAGGAGTTAAGTCTATCATGTATATTCAACCTTCATGGTGGTTCTGTACGCTTTTAATATTTGGCCAAGTCTTAGCCAACGTTGGGGTTAACAACGTTGTTTCGATTATGATAGGAAAATTATTTTGTAATGTACGTTATTCTCTTCCACAATCACAAATACAAAAGACTTGCCAGGAAGATTGGTTGATGTATATCATGCAACCACACAGTTTTATACCACTATTTATAGCTCAGAATTATCACCTGACGTCAGACAAAAAAGGTTCTCAATACATTTTCCTACGGTTTGCTTTCACAAGTCATGTATGTACACACATTATACACATTAGTTACAGATGTATAATAATGACAGTATCAGTTCATCTTGTCTGTTTTGAAATTCGATGATAGAGTTGCATTAGCTCCTAAAACGAGTTTTATACGTATACGAAGAGTGTACATTTTGCAAGTGATATTTATTGAAAAAAAGTCCTAATGTATCGTCTTCATTTTCTTTTTGATTGATCACAGTAACCATATTAATTATGTCATTGTTCTATTGGGTCCGGGACATTGTAATACATACATACATACATTCATACATACATACATACATTCATACATACATACATACATACATACATACATACATACATACATACATACATACATACATGCATGCATGCATGCATGCATGCATGCATGAAATGTTCCATTTCCGTCCAGTTAAATACAATTGCTCTGAGCTAAGGACAGCAAAACAAAGAAAGGAAGGAAACAAGTTTAACAAGGTAACGACGATTACCACATATTTCTATCTACGCACTTTCCTTCTCATCTGCTTTTAAAATCAACAATAAAGATATTAGCTGAACTTAGTTTACCATTTGTTTGGTCAATCGTATTTTATATGTACCACCGGTACCTCTATTCGATCCAGGAGGTGAAATACTCCTTTCAAAAGTGCAAAAGCAACAATCAAATATTTTGCTCACAATGGAACTCATTCGTATTCTCTGGTCGACGAGAAATGACCAGACAGACAAATGCAACATTTTGTTTGCCAGATGCTGGCACAGGGAAATAAAACATTTCTGCTAAATTTAGGACACAAGTAACATAGTTCAAGATTAGTCACGTGGATATAATGGAACCGTCTACAACTAAATCAGTGAATTAATTTATGGTAGCGAAAACCAATATCGAAGATGTTGGTAATGAATGTTTATTTCAAAACCATTATTTTCTAACATTTCCCCGCTTCTTTGGTATCTGAACTCAACGTATCAAAGAATGAATAAGGATCCTTGGGACAGTCTCACCCCTTGATTTACAACATTTGCGGTCTGAAATGGGAATAATTAAGAAACAATCTATAATACAAAAGTAATACGCAAGAGTTAGTTTTAAACATTTGCTAATTATATGGTTGGTAAAGCAGTTGGGACCAGTGGTCCAATAGCATATGCCATTTTCGTCTTCAAATTGATTTAAACTACGTTTACAACCTATATAAAAGACAACAATAATATTCACCAAACGCCTTTTTAATGTTGTCACAGAGTGCAGACAAATAGTATTCAAAACAAGACAGTAAATCTTTTCAATATAATTTAATGTTTGTTTTTCCAGAAAATATACTCCCATCTGATGTTTATATATGATTGACTTGGACTAGTGTAATTTCAATTGTTGAATTGAATGTAAAATTGTCTTTCACGGGAGACAATCCATGCGAATCAGAATGTTCAATTCTGTTGACATCAGGTGAGCAAACAGTGATGGGATGGTTTCGTTGGAAATGTGAGCCAACTGTATGTGAAGAGGAAATGATCTACGATCTGAACACTGTTATTTTTAATTTATATTTAATTATTTTGTACAGTTAAAAACGGTATGCTTATGAGACAAATATGTCACTTATTCTTTCAGATTCAATCATGGCTGCCTGTGTTCTCATGGAAGAGATAATTAAAATTACATTGTCCGAATGGTTACTTGACACTTAATCAAACAAATCCTTGTTAATTACTATCTGCATAAAATGTCAAAAGCACAAACACTGAGAACGTGTAATGAATTATAGTACTGTTATTTATCATAAGAACTTGGACATATCAAGTGATGAAAACATATCTTGACAAATTCTCGTGCATTAAACACTAACATAAGAATAAAGCGAGTTTAATTAATGATGTTGAAATTCTGAAGTGGGAGAGAATCATTATAACGTTTTCTGTTTCACATGTTTAAGAGTGATTTGATGAATATCCACTTTGATGATGAGAACGACGAAACAAAAACAATACAAGCTGAATGATTTGATTCTTTGTGGTGCAACACGGTCTACATTTAGTTAAACGTCCTTTACCTACCATCTGCTCTTCCTCCACAAACATCAACAACGTCATATTATGTTTCTCAGTATGTGTCCTTGAAATATACTGTAATATGTTTCTACTATAAATTACCCTCTAATGTTATTGCAATATTAATTTGTTAAATAGAACATTACCATTTTTAAATCTTTGCAAGTCTTTGACTTCAATGCCTGCTTCAGCCACAATATGAAAGGAAATATTGAGCAGAGATCTTGAAATAAGCTCAAGGTTTGTACTGAATCCTTTATATTCCTCTTATGCACTTTCCATAAATACTATGAAAAATTCACCAATGTGACCACTTCAGAACCTGAAACGTATATGAACTTATATATGTTGGCGTCCTGTTGTTAGAACTTAATGTGGAAATTAAACCCCCATATAAATCTTTAAGTTTACATCAAAACGTATAATAACTAAACGTTTCTAAATGCCTCCAGAAAATTTATAATTGCAATTAAATAACAGTTGTGTTGGGAGAAGCTTCCCTGATATAAAACTGCATCACGCACGGTCTTTCTAGGGTAAATACTCTTGTCGTTTGTTCCAGGCAAGAATGATCATATAAAACTATCAATTGCACTACGCTAATGAAATAATGTATTTTAATATGAGTCACGCATATGTGGTAGTTTGTCGAAGATCTCATTTATTTATTGATTTACTAGTCTGAACCGGAAAAGTAAAACACGCTTTGTGAACGCCAATCATATTTAAGAAGAATCTTGTGAAAATGTTTTATATTCTGGTTTGAAAATTCTCTCATGAATTTAAAGTAGCTCAAAATAAAAATCTTCAATACACCGTCTTTTTTCACCCAAGTACAAAATATCTTTCTTGCTATGAAACGACGCTGACTGATTTTTTGATGTTGTTCTTTCTTTGAGTCTGACGGATACCATGAGTAGTGATATACTTTGACGGATTCCATATTTATTTGGTAATATCTTTCGGTTATTTACAAATAATGCTGGAAACAATAACCATAATTTTACCAATGAATTTACTGACATCTCTCGAGCAAATGTTTTCTTTCGTTGTGCGAGACGATAACTTTAAATCATACAGTCATACTAGTAGAGTTTATAGCCATAAATAGGTTTATACCACAATCCCTGTGATTTTAATGTTTGTTGTTGTTGCTTTTGTGGGGTTTAACGCCATTTTCAGCACACGATAGGCTATACACGTCGGTTAGTATTAATGGTGGACGAAAAACCCGGGAAAATCCCAGAAAGAACCACCGACCCACGAGAAGCTACTGGCAAGCTTACTCACAGACCCACTTTGGCTGAATCAGAGACTCGAACCGGCGCAGACAGAGGTGAGATGGCAGTGATCCGTAATGGAGAGTGCTTTAGACCACTCGGCCGCTCGGGGCCCCGATTTTAATGGTAATCATAGCTATAATATTTTGACCAATCCAAAGATGGAAGTAAAATACTCAAATCTTTATTCATATGCTGTAAGAAAAAAAATATTTTAAACATCTGATTATATATTGTAAGAGGACACAAAAATGTTGAACGAACGGTTTTGAACACTCAGTTCCTTATTGCCCTAAATTATGTCCTCTTTGTTATAAAAGAATCTGTTAACTGGTATACAACCACGCATCGTAATAAACATTATAATAATGTTTTACAGTTAGAATACAAACGTTAATAATTCTAATAATTTCCATAGTCTTTCTAAAACATGAAATGTGCCGTAGAAGTCATATTTCAGAATATAATAGTTAAATGAATATTTTTCTATCATTTTAAGATATAAACCATTATGCTGCTTTACACGTTTAAAGCTTAAAAAAATTTACAATGCATGCTTACGTTTATTATTCGTTTCCGAAATGAATAAGTTATTCAAAAATGCACACGATAGTATAAATTTATTCAGATGAAAAACATTTACTTGATTGCTTTATTTGATTCGGATTTTTGAGTCGAGTAGACCTCATAATTTTGCACGCGTCACATAAGCAAAAGCTGTCAAGATTAAACAATGCTATAGAATCGAAAGTAACACTTCAGTTTACCTGGACAATGAGTTATACATCTCATTTCAGATAATTGAAACTGCACTATTTACGATAGTTTCAAAGTATGCATAGAAGTGACATGTTACGTTTTGAGCTTTTGTTTGAAGTGAAAATTTTCTTTTTTGTATTATGGTAAATGTACGCTTAGTTAAATGGTAATAGCCCATTTCATATGCTCTAATTGGCGCGAGAAAAGCTATTTGCTTGAAAACATATGGATTAATGACGTGATCCAATTATTGTTATCATCTTACAAAATGTATCACAAGCACAATACATTATTGTTCGCACCATCAAGCATTATAAATTAATAATTAATATTAACACAATTTACTGACAAGGTAATTTTCAATTTGTTGCAGAAGTCCGAAGGTTTCAGACTTTTGAACTTACTAAGAAGAGCATTAGTGGCATCAATCCAATGTGAATATTCAAGTAAATAGTTTCATTCAGGTTGCATAACAAAGATCAACAATGACTTATACAAGTGGCCTTCTTAATCCAGCATGGACTATATATTCAGAAGTGTAGTCGTTCCGTCTACACACGTTGACATTAACCCCTTGTTTGCTGGTGGTATCGTGTAAGCAGACACAATAGTAGTGGCCAGAAGAAAGGTAATTTTCAATTTATTACTTTAATAATGCACTTTACCGTTCGTTCAAATAGTTAAGATAATTAATGATTAATACAAGAGGGATCTTTATGAACCAGAACCTGGCATCATGAGGACAGATGGCTTAGCATTCAAAATATGGTAAGATACGAATAGTCACCTAAACTTATTTATTCAAAATCAAGATGTAATCGCCATTTCTTATTCCTCATTTTGGTTTTTTAGGGCGACAATACAGGGCAACAAAAACAAACATGACTCATGAGTTTCTTTAATTCTGACACCAATGTTTAGGACTTTTTCTAAAGTTTCTTTTTTCCTTCCATAGATTGCCATATTTGGGCCAGTATAAATGAATTAACTACATAAGATTTTGTCAAGATGGATACATATGTACAGGTCTATACAACTTCATCAGATGGTGAGAGATGTATTTTGTTTCTCTTCTTAAGGTTGTAATATCATGGAAAAGGCTGTAATGTTACTACCAGCTCTATTGGTACTGGTGATGGCTGTCCAAGTATCACATGCATGCACATGTGTACCACGCAATTTCGAAGACGCTATCTGTGATGCAGATACAGGTCAGTAAAAGTATTAATAAACGATCAGGATTTGTGCATTCACTTAAGTAACACAAGCAAAAAGAATGTGAGAAATATTTTGATATCTCATGTGATACTATTGGTGGTTGTCTTGTAAACAATGAAATGGTGATGTTACTTTTTAAATTTCAACGGATCATGCTACCTTCGATACTTACCATCATCACATTTACTAAAACATACACTACTACTGTTACTATTACCAATATAGGAGCTCTTATTTCAAATATATTTCTTTTCTATCACTGCACCTCTTTTTAAAAGTTCAATGTTTTGACACCATTAAAACAAACTCTCTCATTCGAAAGGAACCTAGATTTAAAACACAATTGTTCTCGTGGAACAATTATATTAGTAGGTTGCTTCATTCATTACTATTGAAAAGTAACAGTAGAAACAATTAAATCACCGATATTGATAACGTTCGAAAAAAGAATAAACAAAACAAAAACGAAACAAATTGTAACAGGAAATTTACATTGTTCACTTTGCAATATTTTGGGGTAGAAGACTATCTTTAGAAAATAAACCATTAATAATATATCATGATTTTGAAGATAAGGACGCATCTGCCTGGTACAGTTATAAATTATAAGTTTATACGTCATTAAAAAAACCTTATTGATTAATAAATTATGCAAACATCATTCAATCCAAGCTAAAAATATTTAGCAAAAGCCTGTTTGAATGTCGTTTAGAAATTAATATTAAGAACACGAAAAAAATCTCTAAAATATACGCACACATTCCAGATCATTATGTTTATTTCTTAACGGGTGAGGAAGGGTAGAATGGACAACATCCTGTGGTGGTTCTAAATAATATTTACTAAGTCGTCAGTACCGAGTTGAATTATCTAGACAGTCCGGATTTGTGATAAATCAAATTATCTGATTCTGGCACATAGACGGTCATTGTGTGCTCTTTACAGTTTTTATGGCCTACCATCGCGTTAATAGTCCATGTGATAATTCCTGTTGCTTGTCCGTGAGGGAATAAATTTGTGATTCAGACCAAGAATCAGTGAACCAGAACAATGGTCTCCTGAACTGCGACTAGATTGGAACAAAGATGGCTTCTCTAATTTTCCATCATTATTAGCCGACTATTCTTATAGTAAATATGGCGGAACCAGTACCTGAAATTTGCTTCGTTTCCAAGAGAGTATTCCATTATATCAATTTAGTCTAAATATTAACGTTACACAAATGCAAGAAAGGTCATTGACGTTGCACAAATACAAAGAAGATCATTGACGTTACACAAATACAAGAAAGGTCTTACCCATGATAAAAGTGAGGCACGTAGTCTATCCAAGCATCATAAGTTCTGAACACGGCCACAGTCACTTCATTAATTCATATTACACAATCCTTGAAGGATGACGTATTACTTGTCAGGCTAATTATGATGAGAATTCCCTACCTTTTAGTCCCTAGATTCTTTCACATTTCTGTTCAATAATTTTTAAACATATTATAGGTGCCCACGAGATCATTACGTACTTACATGAATACTTACACACACACAAACATACATACATACATACATACATACATACATACATACATGGATGCATGCAGACAGACAGATATACATAAAACAGTATTCAGGATAAAGGTAGAGGACCTTACAGTTGTGTTTCATCATGGTATTAAACAATCTGTTTCTATACTGCAGTATTAAAGGCAATTGTTGATGATGAAGTACTTATAGACGAAAATGGAGACACTACTTTTGTCGAAAGTATGGGTGTTTATACAAAATACACGATGTATCAAGTGATGTCTTTCAAAGTGAGTAAATGGAGCTAATATGATTAACATTGAATCAATGCCCGTTTTTGCCTGTGTCGAGCAATATTATCAAATGACAGACAGTGAAGAGTTAACGAAATGACAATTCATTATTGCAACAAGGTTCTAATACTTCACATGATGAGAATCATTCAAACAAAATTTTAATGAGTGTTATGCAAACATAAACCCTTTCGTACAATGAAGCAAATTATGAATTAATTTTTTTTCTGCAGAAAAACGTTCATAGTCTATATCATTCAGGAAACAAAGATGACGATTTTATTGTTCACGTGGCTATCTATTTTGTTAGTTTAGCTATCTTTGTAATGATTGATATCAAGACTGGATTGTGTGAATGTGTTTTTATTTAAACAAACCGTACACATCAGTTCCTACACATTTATAGCTTACATTTTTGGTAACATTAAAATAAAAACAACGTGCTCAAAGATATATTACTATGTAACTCAATTAGGTTTTATCGTTGGGCACTAAACTTTGTTATAACGAAATAATTCTATATCACGGCTCAAATAAATGCTAATTACTATTTATCTGTTCAAAGAAGAATTCGTAATTCAAATGTATGATTAAGGATCTTGTAGATATCCCCTGTCACTCAATCAAATTATGATTTAAATTTAAATTCTCCTTTTGTTGCTTTCGCAGATAGGTGATCTTGGCTACTTCTTTTCAGAGCAGAGTTCTTTATATTTCTAGAATGGTTCTAATAAATTATTGCCGAACGGTAGTCGTTATTTCGAGGCGATGGTTCCACTACAAGAAGCACTTTGTGGCCAAGTTTTGACTATCGGCAAGACCTACTTACTTTCTGGTAAGATCTGTAACTTCTAAAATTCAAATGTTAGCTACCCCTATCCAGATTGATTGGAAGTATCGGCTACATCCCATTGTAGAGCACTACCTTTTCTGCCTTCTGAGAACCTTAACGATTATTAAATCGAAGAAAATAATGTTTGATTAGCGCTGTGAGACTATTCATAACAACATCCTATTATTTTAGTTACTAAACTGTTGTAGATCTTCCCTGTCATTCAATCATATTCATAGTTGAAATTCTCTCATTATGTGCATTACATTGTTATTTATCTTATATATTTGTAAATGTTTCTCCCAAACATCAAGATGCTGATTAGCTCGAAACTTTGGAAAACTGATTTCATAGCGTCAAATTCTATTTTTAGGAAATGTAACCAAGGAAGGTACAATTGATATCAATAAATGTGAACTGATATCTCTATTTAATGATGAAGACGATGATGAAGACGATGAGGAAGACTATGACAACGATGATCTTGAAACTGACTAACGCCATGGTATAAATGACATAAACAAAAATGTGAACTATCTCCTTTTGATGAGAAGGACGATTTGATCTTAAAACTGGATGTGATTAAGTGCCGTGTATGAAAAAGGCACTTACACTGAGTGCAAATAGAAGTTTAATAAACTAGTGTAAACTTTTATTCACCCTAAATGCGTACTATTAATGTCTTTTCTGCACTATATGTATCCATCTATCGGTATTCACATACCAGCTAAATTGAAATCAGGACTAAAAATGTGCATTGGGAACTATACTATGTGTCCATACCGAATGTCTTTAAACATGGCACGTGCAGCTGCTGTACTAATCAGAATCCCGAATATATATATATATATATATATATATATATATATATATATATATATATATATATATATATATATATATATATGTATGTATGTATGTATATATATATATATATATATATATATATATATATATATATATATATATATATATATATATATATATACATATATATACATATATATACACATATATATACACATATATATATACATATATATATATACATATATATATATATATATATATATATATATATATATATATATATATATATATATATATATATATATATATGTGTGTGTGTGTGTGTGTGTGTGTGTGTGTGAGATAAGCAGTTTTGGCAATATTTCATTATGTATAATGCGAATTTAAAAAAGATATAAAAAATATGAAAATATAAATATTGTCAGGAAATAATATAAATTTTTCATGTGTAATTCCACTGTCTCACATCCTTGTATTCTGCAGAAATGTTAGAAAGGTCATCTTTGAAGCTAAACACACAGTTGTGCTTTTTAGAAAAGGTGATCATAATAATGCGATCTGACGTGTGGCTGCTGTTGCTGCTGCTGGCAAAGTAAATATTACAAAACTATCATTGTGGATGCCTTTAATGATTTCATCAGTCAAACATGAACAAACATTACTCTCTTTTATGAATCAAGGCGGTAAATCGTTACTATCATGGTTAACAGTAACCACGGATACTGTTCAAAGTTCTGTTAAAGATATAATTACTTGGCATATAAAATCACAACATGGTGTTTCTGCGCCACAACATATTTTTATTGAGCTGCAAAATCATAATCGGACGGGTAGTCAGAAACGTTTGCATATGATATTTGACCAATACGGCGTTACCGAGGTTTCGTTGAAAATAGACAGACAACAAGAGCCAGCTGAGTATATAATGTTAGATTATGCCACAAATTATGTAGCACGTGCATATCGTTGTTTGATGTCATTTTTGGGGCGTGATCAAAATATAGATACTGGTTTGCAAATATCACAGTTAGATTTTGCAACTCTGTATCCGATTTATTACTTTTCGCTGTAACATCTTGATTTATCCAAGCAATCTGTCGTTGATATACACTTTCGAGCTCGTGTTAATAACCCGCCAGGTGGTGTTGGTGACTCCTACCGAGCATTCGCGGTTATACTCAGTGATAAGGCAATGTTACTTGAAGGTGGTAGTGGTCGAATGAGAGTCGTTGGTGCACCAGTGGAAAATCTTTAATCGTGTTATTAAAAAACATGAATGTTATCATAAGAATGTCATATAGTTACGTTAATGTAACTCTTACTCCAGGTCGAGTGTAAACATTGCAATCAAGAAACGCGAGCGCATGTGGAGCAACAATAACATTGAATCGAGATCAAATTGCTAGTAGTGGTACAAACAAGTTATCGTTGACTAAAACTCAACTAAAACATTTCAATAAAGCGCAAAAAGCAAAAACCGGAGTTCAACTTGATTTCGCTCCAAGTGCCATCAAAGACATGATTAAAACCGATGGTATATTTCCACTTCTCGCAGCAATACCAGCATTAATTGCTGCTGCTGTCCCAGCTGTTGCAAAAGCAGCCGCGGTAGGTGCTGTTGGAACCGTTGATGGAATGGCATTAAAGAAAGCCACTGGGTATCCGAAACGTTTTTATTACAAAGTGCTTCACCGATGATGCTAAGCAACTTAAAATAAAAAAATTCAGAGGTGTTTTTATGCGAGATCAAATTTGCAGGACTTATTAATCTTGATAACAGCGACGTCCAGGAACTCATTGGGTTGCTTACACGATTTATCCACGTGGAATTGTTTATTTAGATTTGTATCTGTTAGCACCGCCAGTTGAATTTCTAAAATAAATTCCAGTTTGGTACTCAACGCTACCAACGCAAACATTAACCAATCCATAAATATGTGGCCTTGAAGTAAATAATGTACTTGACGCGTTATCAAAATCAACCAAACGACATCACAAAGTCGTGCACGAGTATAACGCAGGTAGATTTAACATTTTAAACAACCCTTAAAGATAATATGGTTGATATTTACGGAAGATCTCTCAGCAAGTGCAAAGACAAGAACTCGATGATATTGATTTATCAAAATATGCGACTAAAGATGAAATCGATAATCTTATGAACCTCTCCGGGGTTGACCGAGATGAGGTTATTGTTTTTCAGGACCGATATGGTATGTTAAAAACCAGCAATTTCAAATGGAATGACATAGTTCGACGAGTACTCGGTGAGGTCACGGATAATATCCTTGTGTTTACTGAGAGCGGAAAAATCAGAGACTCGAGTATACCATTCACAACCATTATAGATGAAATTACAAAAAGTGTTGCTAATCGTTTAAAATCAACTGGCCATACAATGACAGGTACCTCAGCATGAATGGAAATAAAATAGTAGCCGTAACAGATCCAACATCTGATGAAGACGTGGCAACACAAACATATGTTGACATTAACCACAGCATTATATATGGTAAATTATCCACGTTGCGGGCCGAGTATTACAACCATTAGAGATGAAATTACAAAAAGTGTTGCTAATCGTTTAAAATCAACTGGCGATACAATGACAGGTGACCTCAGCATGAATGGAAATAAAATAGTAGCCGTAACAGATCCAACATGTGATGAAGACGTGGCAACACAAACAGCATCGTAGATGGTAAATTATCCACGTTGCGGGCCGAGTATGATGTTCACGTAAGTGCGTTTACAAATCTCCGTAGCAACATTAGAAAAAATAATGAAACCGCAGAGGAATTCTTTGGCACCCCATTTACCGCTGACTCAAAATACTCTGATATTAAAAAAAAGCATTGGATACGATTAAGAAAACACAAGAAGATGTTGTAAGTGGAATTCCTCAGATTGTTAACAAAATTAGTCTGATTAAAATTCCACCCGGAGTAACTCAGGGGCATATTACTAACATAGTATACACATTATCATCTGGATTCGCAACATGGTCACAGCAAGATAAAACTCTCAAACATACCGCAACAGTCACTGGTGTGTACATTCTGTCTGTGTTCAGTGCTGCAAAATTTGACATATTTGCAACATATCCCTGGCCGCACTCAACCGATAAGTTTTCCGGGCTTGTGTCTATCATATTACATAGAGGAACCAAAGAAACATTTATACTGGAGGCAGCTGATAAGAAATTAACCGCAACATCTTACTGGTGGTTTCTGGAATTTGTTGCTGAAACACCTCAAATGGTTACTGCGTAAAATGATAATGGCACTGAGAGCGTCAAAAATAACATTAAATGTTCAACAATATAGTAACGATCAAGTACGCGAATGGCAATCAGAGTTAAAAGCCATCATTGATCAGTATACAACAAAAGTAAAAAAATACAAGCGGCGTGTAGTTGCCCTGGATGCTATAGTTTATTCGGTATCTACGTTAGTTGCGTCCACCGGGATAGTATTATCAGCTCTAACGTCAGTAACAACTGCAATGCAGTAACAAGATGCGTTTCATCATCGGCTGCCATCGCTGGTGTTGTGATATTATCGCTAAAAAGATATCCACGTGCACGAGGACACAACTCAACGATGCAATTGTACAATTAAAAACTTCCACGGGCGCATATTCGAAATTATCGTCACTGATATGATCAAGCCTCAGCGACGATAAAATATCAGATTCCGAATTCGCGTTAATGGTTAAGATATACGATGAAGTAATAAACCACTATTTAAAAAATAAAAAATAAATAATGACAGAACGAACTCCGTCAAGAACAACAATATCAATAAGCTTCAATAAGCCTGAATTTGATATCAACCTTCAAACTTTGGTCATTGAGATAGACTCCCCTACCACGATCAGTCATCGATTAGAACAGTATTGGAGAGGCCTGAAATAGTTCCGCAGACATTACGGATGCCGCCGGAACCTAAAAGGTCTGATTTCATCAATCAATCATACCAAGATGTTAACCCATTTTACAAACGACGATTACTTGATATAAAAAATGTCAAATTTTGCAGCACTGAACACAGACAGAATGTACACACCAGTGACTGTTGCGGTATGTTTGAGAGTTTTATTTTGCTGTGACCATGTTGCGAATCCAGATGATAATGTGTATACTATGTTAGTAATATGCCCCTGAGTTACTCCGGGTGGAATTTTAATCAGACTAATTTTGTTAACCAGATAATAGAAGATTTGCTATTACATCGAATACTTTCAAATGGGGGTGGTATTATGGATCATTTTTGCGACCGTATCTCGAACAAGATATCAACATTACTTTTGAAGATATTAGTCGCGAGCATGAAACGCAACAATAAAAAATACGTCAATTATATACCGAGTTTCTCTTGTCGGCAGATGAAATTATTAAGCAAATTGAAATATTAAATCAGATTGTATCTGACATGGAAACTATTCATCAAGCTATTATACAAACAGCAATAAAATCTTCCGAATTTGAAATTTCCCGGATATAACGCAAACGAAGTAATGGAGAAAAGCACTACCACCGGGAACTATTCTCCGATACGACAATAATCAACAAGGAGCAGGACGACATGTATCCCCAGAAATCGTAAATATAATCCAGGTGGTCGCGGTCAATCTTGTGTGTGATGAAATTGATGGAAGTTACAGCACAGACACAACAATATCAAGTCTAGCGCATCAAGGATTTATTCTTTATTCATTCACACCGAAAGAATCACCCGGATATCTGATTGTACACGAACCGATCAATACGGTCTATCTACGATGTCATAATCCACTGTTATCAAGAATACATTTCAAACTAACTGACCTATCCGGGCATTTGCTGGATTTAAGGTACGAGACGATAAGTGTACATTTACTTGTAAAATTGCGAAAAATCTACGATTTCAAGGAAATAATACCCCAAAAAATTAATTCTCCGTTCTTGATAAAGTCAACACGTGGATTGACAAATACTCTTCAGATTTCACAAATATTATAATAAAAATTTATTTTTTACTGAAAATCAGGCTGATTTGTTAATTCTGATGGATATCTGGGTAGTCAAAATAGTGTAAATCGTCATATTTATTAATTCTGAAGGGTAATAAGGTAGTAACAAATCGTGTGAATCGACTGATATGTTAATTGTGAAGGGTGTTTGGGTAGTAAAAATCGTGCGAATTTAAAATTTCAGTGAAAAACAACAAAATAAAATAATAATATTTTACCGAAATATGTCAGTTCAATCGGAATTATGACAAATTTATTTTTTACTGACTGACATACTACTTTCACTTTCTAACTTTCGTTTTCATTAGACAGAATTTTTCTTAGTTGCCTCACACGAGTATTAATTATCTTCTTTGCTTCATATTCACGAGATAATTCTGATCTAATTTTTACGATTGCACGAGACAACGAAACAAATTCCTTTACTTTACTTTCTTTTATTGTGGCTAGTGATTGAGGCATCGCCATCTGAATCTTCTTTATAAATCGGTTTTTAAGTCATTCGATATATGTTTATTTAAGTCTACTAGAAAGGACTGAGATTTCATCATCATGTGAAGCTGGCAAGCTTGGAATATGTTAAATAACTTTATGTGTAATTATATATCTTGAACGTATCATTATACATAAGTATCCTTCTATACTGGGTGTTGTTTGATCTTACAAAAAGAGTTGCTAGGCCAATGGGCCGCAGAATTCTAAATTCCTCTTGCAGTTGAAGCCAATTTGACACACAGCAGTGTAAGAAACACGCTCGTCGCCGGAGTGACACCTCCGCAAAAGCACGTCGTTCTATATGTATGTTTCTATCTGAGAGTGCTCTTCAGTGCACGGGAATGAAAAATGGGAACCAGCACAATTACTGCTAGAAACTTAGACCATTCCACTCCTTGTATAAAGTACATTATAAGATCAAAATATAATCAATGGATGGATGCATAGATGGATGGATGGATGGATGGATGGATGGATGCATGCAAGCATGTATGTATGTATGTATGTATGTATGTATGTATGTATGTATGTATGTGATATATTGAATGCAGATGTTCAGCCCTTATAAATCTGAGCTACATCATTTATTGCATACGTCATGAGACTGTAACTAATAATGATATTTAGATGGGTCATTGCGTTATCTATCCGTCTGAGTATATAGAGGATCTCAAATGGGTAACGATTTAATATTGAATTTATGAAATGAGTTGAGTAATATCCAGCTTCTGCGAGCCTTGGCGAGAAAAGTCTGGACATTATTCAACGAGGTTCATAAATTTAATATTAAATCATTACCCATCTGAGATTCTTTCTATCACATAGTTCTTATTTCAGTGGAAATTATTTAGATAGAAAGAAGAACGAATACTTTCATTCATTCTGACAGACGGTGCACCTTTGATGTGTTGTGCATAAATTATAGTCCGAAACAAAGTTGAGCTAGTAAAAGTGGATTGTACATTTTACAAACTATAAATCTAAGCAAACGCTTCCATCCGAATAAACAGAACATTTTATAATGCCACAGTCACTTTGTTCACAACAGAAAGATTATTGCGATATGATGCCACATTGATACAATAAACAGTAGGCCTATAGTACATGTTTACCCTACAACGTCACTTGCAGAGCTAAACGTTATATGGATGCGATTTTAATGCGAAATACGATTGCTTAATGCAGAAATTCCCACATTTACTGCAATGCATTTGTGACCGGATATTTACATATGTAAATGGAACAATAGACTGTACAGAAGACGTACACAAATGTCGAGTCGGAATTTCATCCCAAATATAGTGAGTAAAGATGCTGTTGTTGGATAAAGTTATGTCAGTTAGGAGACCCATATATATCCAAATTCTTATGTGAACAGTGGTGAGTTTATTTACTTCTGTAAGTTAACATTTAAACAACGCTTGTATATATAGTGGATTCTATATACATGTTACAGATATACCGCTCCCTCCCCCACAACGACATCAAATATGCAATACGCTTAGTTTTACTTTTGATTGTTGTTCTTGTCTTGTAATTGTACGCCATTTGTCTCATTATGATAATGTTATGCATGATATAACAAACCCCTGTGGTGTTAACATATCCATATTTAGACAGCGGAGGTAATTATTCTTCAGTTTCGTTTCGCGAGTCGAGTTCACACATGGCCGTCCAAATGTTCATTCAAAACCAAATATTCAAGAAGGCGAGGTTAAACACGTTTTTCCACAATCACAGTCAATAAAAAAAGAGTATACTGCACACTACTTTCGTGGCCTTATTTTGACCAATCAGAATCACATAAAGTGATATTTTAATATGTGGTAATATCACAGATATGAAACTGTACATACTATAGGAAAACTATGCCAACTATGTGATAAATTATTTTATCAAATTCTGTCTTAATGACTCGACTGATCGATTAATTGACTGGTATACAGCTTGACAAATTGATTAAGTGTTTAGAATAGTTTTGACTTAATTTTACATTACAATCTACCATTCCACATTTTAAATATAAAATCAATTTTTCGCTAGTCCCTTAGTTCATCTCGACAAGTGTGTACGAGTTTTCAACTAAGCTTGTGCCTAGAACTTCCCACTACAAAATTAAAACACGGGATGGGTGAAATGTAGGAAAAAGATCAACCCTCGTACGTAAAATCATGTGCATTTCACATTAAACATGTCAGCATGATCTTCGTTCAAGCTTCATATATCAAGTCTGAATTCCAAAGTAACATGACCAATTAAAATCTACTCAATTACGTATAAATACAATGCAGCATAATCCAAACAGGTCGTCTCCTGGAATATTCACGTGACTTGATCCGATTCTGATTTATATTTCTCCATTGGATATCGAATGACGATTTACAGTCATGTTACTCAAGTACGATTACTTTATCAAGAAATACCTTTGTTTGTGCATGTTTAATTACAACATGCCCAATGGAATAACAGTAACTTACTTCGCAGTACATGCTAAAATTAAGGCGTTTCAACAAACCGGAGTGTATGATCATTTACTTCAATAGACTCCATAACTACTCTTAGCGATGTAGTTGCCCTCTTAGTTCACTTGTGTTAATGAACTCATAATTAAGCTGTTGGTCAGGCCGGTACTGTTCATGAGATTCCAATATGCTAAATCCACTACATGCGTCCTCCATTCTTCATTTTACGGCTGATGTTCCATTTGCCCAATACGTTTGTGTCCTTCCACTGATATAACCTACATTTTAGATCTAAAGGAAATATATACCCAAAGCATACTTCTAATTCTATCAAAGTGTCTAGAGAAAGCACGCAAAACAAAACAGTAAATGTTCAAAATAGAAATGGGAGCTTACTCAGGAAAATACCTACAAGTGATTGTTTCACACATTACTGAATCTGACCATTGTAATTTCATTTGTATTGAACTGGGTGGAAACAGGGTTGATCCTCAAAATGTATGTGACATTATCTTTCCTTGAGAGTTTTCGATACGTATCAAAATATTCCATTCTTTTGTAAGTAGGGATGCTATGGATTCCATGGCGATGTGTGTGAATACTGTGTGAGGTGGTAATGACATTTCCATGTATTTGTTGTTTTACTAGCAGATTTCATAGGAAGATTTTTCAAAACCTGAATTTCAAAACGTTTTCAGATGGTATTTGCATCATATGTTAAAGTTTGATTTGTAGTTCATCTAGATAATACTTCAACCTTTCTTGCTGACTTTTCAATAAAAACGGATCATGCTGTTCTCCACTAGCAAGACAGACTTGACCGTCATAACAAGCTTTTCTCGTTAGGCTCCTGATCCTTTTAGACACATGGTGTTCAAAAATGTCACCAAAGTTTTCTCGAACTATCGTTCCAGTATTATTATTTATTGCTGTTATTTATCTTTTTTCCTGCTTCTAAATCACTTATATCGAATCCCCTAACCAGAACGAGGGTCTAATAATCATTTCCAGAATAGCCGACATGTCATATATATATATATATATATATATATATATATATATATATATATATATATATATATATATATATATATATATATATATATACATATATATATATATATATATATATATATATATATATATATATATAATCTGTCTGTGTGTGTGTGTGTCTGTGTGTCTGCGCGAATGTGTGTCTGTGTGTGAGTGTGGCAATACCTCCTGAACGAACAATTTTCACGTATGATCCCAGGTAACTAAATCCAATCCCAGGACAACAATGTTATTGGGCCATATACCACAATCTTATTGCCTCTGGTACATCTGACATACATTATATATACATTTTGATATTGAGGAACCCTTGACGTTCCCTGTTAAGGAATCAACCATAAATATATTTTAAACCTAAATATCAGTGTACTATCTCTCCATTAGTCTTCAGAAAATTTTTGTCCTATGTTCATGTCATATATGAATACTGATGTCATGTTTCCAATTTTACCTTCCATATACCACTATATCCAATGAGGACATGATCATGCGCTACGAAAACATTTCTTTAAGGATCACTGCTTCTACTGGACTGAAACAAGTTAGATGTGGAGCGGATGCAAGCTATTTCTTATTTGGATATCTGCAAAATTATTAATAAATATCAGAACTCCCGCATTAATAGCCACGTATTCTCAGTTATTAGCAAATAATAGAAAATTAACAAATCAGGGAAATCTGTACTATAAAAGGGCTAGTGCCGCCGACAGGATTTGTGTGCCCTATGACAATGTCTCAAGTAGGCTCCTATGAATTGCAAATGACCGCTGTGGGTAGCCGGAATTTTCTTCTAGTCGCCCGGACCTGTCCACGAACCTGAGAAAGTTCATGTAACGTTCATGTTTTACCCATTAAATAACCATACATCTAGCCATAACAGCTGTATGAGCTGAACTTGCAAGAAACATACTTTGTTGAGCATTAAAATCATTCGACAGCAGCATGGTGCTCATAATTTAAAACTGATTGACACACTCATGAATATATAATGAATATATAATGTCACTATTGGACTGGTGACTTAATTTGTAACTTAAATTCGTTTACTTCATATTATCTGCAAAATAATTCAGAAATCAAATAGTACACATTAGTCTGATAGTGTGCTGGCGAAGTATGGCACCGATCAATCCTTAAAGTGATTTGTTTTAAAGCATAGTTTTCGTTATCATGCTAACTAAATATTGTAGTCTATATGTCGATTGGAATGGTGTGGAAATTAGGATTCGTTGAGCTAGATTTACAGAGACAGACCTGAATATTATCTGAGCTAAAATGCGGGGATATTACCGTCCATTCGGGACTTGAGACAAAACCCAGTCAATTGGGAGAAGATACGCTGCTGTCTCTTTACTAAATCATTGAAGGCGATGCGTGAATTTGAAAACTGTCGTCAAATAGATGAATCTTGAAGATGTGCATTTCATAATTTCAGGGTACAAATGTAAGAGATTTTAAATATATCACAATGTTCAACAAAACATGTAGGTTTTAGCTGAGCGCTAATTGTACGTGTGTCATCAGTGAACAAACACAGTAACGTATTGACCACATACGTAAGATATAAAATGGAATATCGCATAAGTAAACATAAATAAGTTCAAAAAGTCACTGAGCGTTTGAAAAAAAATTTTTTAAAAACTCCATATTGGTTCAAAAATGAGAAAGATAGCTAAATAAACCGAACATAATCTATTAAAGAATCTATAATTCATGAATAGTATAAATATTGAATTTGATTTTTCCGTCAGAAAAATACATACATTCATAATTGTGACTACTTTATTTGACCAAATGACCGTTGTTCATAAAGTAAATCAAAAGGAATCAGTGCAAATTCATCACTCTATTAAATGTTTGATTAATTTATTAACTTATAGAGAAGAAACGAGTATGTTAGTTTTTGTATAGAATCCATATCCGATTCAGGTTAATTTAAGTACTGAAGTCATTCCGACATAGAAATAGTTCATTCTAGGGGTTGTCGTGGAAAGTATATTGGATTTACTATAACAAGTAATTAACTGTACATTCTATAGATATAATACAATTGATTTAATAATATAGAAATTCAGGTAGGTTTGTCAGGTCCAGAACGTGCCTGTAAAAGTAATCTATATTGACTTTTATACAAAGATCTTGTTAATTTTGATTTCATTAGGTTGGGGTAACTGAAAATAAAATCACGAGACAACTTAGTTCTAAACTGAATGGACGCAACGTTGTTCGAGAGACGGGGTGAAGTTTTATTTGAAATGTATGCCATAAAGAAGTCAACAATTAAAAGATTTGACTATAGTGTTTGTAATGCAATTTTGTGACTAAGCTGCAGATAGTTCTAATATTTTATGCATATTAAATATAGTTTATGTAACGCTGTTTGCAGAATAAGACAATGCGTTTTAAGAATGTAAGGTGTATTTCTGAAAAGCGTAGTAGAGCTACGTATTTCTAGTTTATATAAACAAAATCTTCATATTTGTATCAAATGTACAATTAATACTATTATCAGAGAAGACAAGATGATGGCATTGTACATGGCGTTATATCACAAACATATAATGTACTTTAATTACGCGAATGAAATAATGGTATTGAGCATTGGTGCAGTGAGCAAGGAACTTGACTAATGAATTTAAAGTGCTAAATGTCCAATCATAAGGAGATTTTAACATAACTACTATTGATACTACTACTAATACATATGTTTATTTGTTTTTTTGTTATTCCGTTATGCAATTTTAGGCAGAGGCCTCTAGTAGCGCAATACAGACTTGATCTGGCTGTCCGTTTTGACATTCCGGTCCCGCTGTCTGTATACTATTTTTCGCGCTGAGGTGTTTCGTGTATATCCGTCGTTAACAACGAAACACAGATTGTTTAGGAAGATACCCAGATGTTCACTAAGACCAAGATTTCGTTGAGATATTCTTTTGTCGAAGCATATTGTTTAGTATTATGCTTATTGATCATATGCACACGTCATGACCCGTCCGGTGCGATCCACTTGTAGGTGCCAATTGGGGAGAGGTTCGTTTTGTTTATATTGTACTAAAACACCAGGCCTCGAATATAGTTTTGCATCTTTTACCGTGTATTCTCTCATTCTGCTGAGGATGATGACAAATTGGTCGTGTATAAAACATTTAAAGAAAATGACAAATTGAGACCAGCAAGTGGATATATTTCCCAGTATTTGCCTTTGTGGGTTTAATTTCGTTCGTTGCGATAGATATAATTAAAAATGAAACAGCTCACGAACCGTCTAAGTACATGTAAAACGTAATGGTTTCTAGAAACATAAAACAACGTGATAAGTTGGATCTTGATTTGAATGATAACAGTAATAACATTAATATCAAACAATAAGGCTCACACTGAACCCGTTTCATTTCGTTTTTGGTCCCTACACTCACATGATACTCACTTTCACGCGTTTCCTGTAAGGGTGGTTGATCCTCTTTACGTTAATTTTGATACCTGATATTGAGTCTAAAAGCTAGTAGATGAGGAAGGTATTACGAATATCTTCTATTCTGTTCATGAAGCTATCGACCAATGATAATTCCCAGGTATCTCGTGGTTCTACCAAGCCTTCTGAGATTATTGTTGACAACTCCCTTACGTTACTTAAAATGATCTACGAGGTGGTTGATGTTGCAGAAAGACAACAGCGATACTATGCAAACGATGGGCAAGATAGTGCGATTACAGATGCACGTTCACGTGTATAGAATACGTAACCACCCTTCTACGTAATTTTAATTATTATATAATCGTATGTGCATTTGACTGATATGTGACAAAAGCTTGGTGTTATGAATATTTTTTGTCTTTAAGAGTGGATGTGTTATGCGCAATTATTTTATAGTGTTTATCTGACTGTTGTTGTGGTTGAGGCTGGTACCTACCTGATTTTTGGCATGCAGTTTACTAAAATTTAAGTTCAAAACTGGACTGTGTTACGGATTCATGAATTTTGCATAGGTCATCTTACAGGCTATATATATATATATATATATATATATATATATATATATAGAGAGAGAGAGAGAGAGAGAGAGAGAGATCGTCCAAACAACCTTTTCATTCCTGTTTCATATCCGTAATTGTACATCAGAGTTTTTAGTTGTGTTCATATATACTTTGAGAGCAACCATATATTTAAAAAGTTCATTGGAATTACAGTGTTCATTTACTTTATGCACTAAAACACTGCTTTTGGATTATTGTGAATTGATCCAAAGACATTCTGGATTGTCAAGTTGTAATATATTATGAGCATTGGTACATCAGCACATTCAAGATGTTTAGATTTCATTGGGAACATTCGATTCTTTTTGATTTGTGATATGATTTTTTAAGATTGTTTTTTGAATTTTATTCATAATACAGTAAGTATCTTTTGAATTTACACTTTGTATTCTAGTAGATTATAATTGTTTGCTGAAGTTTACAAACGTTTCCCTTCTTTCTATTACTTTTTTAAACCATATAATCGTAGAGATATTAATTTTGTTTGAGTTGAGTTCAATATGTGCCATAATAGGTACGCATGGAAAAGCCTAAGCTAAACATAACATGGAAATGATATTATTGTGTCAAAGTTTAGAACCTCACATATGAAATTAACATTGCATTATATGTTTGAGGTGATAGAGTCACTCCTTATGAGATATTTGATAAAAAAAACTGGCTTAAAATGGTTTTAACATCCTTAAGCAAGACTGGTACACTTACATACAAATATACTATCACAAACATTGGTAGGAAGTGTTTATAGACCCAGTACTATTCCCTTACATTCACACTATCACAAGGGAATGCGTAGAGGGGATTTAAATTTGTATTGTTAACTACATAGACAAACAAAGATCATGATGATAGTGTTCGTCCATCGGTGTTGATGAGGACCATTCAGTATCATCGATTCACTGGGGCAGATTCCGAAGATGGCTCATCAGTCCTATCCGGGCCCGGAAGAGTTTGTTGCAGTTTGGACATGGATGTATAGGTTATTGACTTTGAGTTGGGGATGTGGTGCTCCTGGATTAGCGAACATCACGTTTCTCAGCTGCGTCAACCAGTCTTGTCTGCTCAAAGTCTGCCGCAACGTCATTGACTTGACTGTGTCAAGCAGATTGATCAGCAGCGATACTCTCCCAGCCGTCAGGGTCAGTGCCTAAGTTCTTCACCGAGGCTTTGAGTATGTCCTTGTACCTCTCTTTTTACCACCGTGAGATCTCTTGCATTGCTGTAGCTCTCCATAGAAAACCTTCTTAGGTAGGCGTTCTACCGGCATACGGTTAACATTATTTGTTGGCAATTAAGATTATTATATCTATCACCAGAGGGCTGTGTGCCTATGAATGTATAACTTCAACCGGGAAAGCTAGATTGATAATGTTCAGACGAAATCTAACACATCACATATACCATCCTGAAGTGGCGTTTTGACTACAATGTTAAGTACAAACTTCTTCTAATCAGAAATAAGGATATATGATGTGATGTGATTTGGATTTTTAACGTAGCTTTAACAATTTTTCAGTCATATGGCTACGATGTCAGCAATGAGGCAGTTTATAGTGATGTCTAGTACTGGGGCATCATGCCGCAGACATGTAGCATGATGTCCCACCCAGTCACATTATCCTGACACCGGGCCGACCAGCCCTAACACTAACCTCTTAATGCTGAGCGCCACTAACCACTAGGCCACCGGAGCGGTGTTAAAAATAAGGATAGGTGTGTTTATATACACACCCTTTGGTGTTTTTATATACACACCCTTTACTTACATAATACTATCACATGCGGGTAGGAGTGTTTGCATACACACTAATATAACCTCACACAAACTATACTGTGTCATCGTACATAAAAGATGGGTGAGAGGTTTTGTGAACGTTATGAGTATATGTTCTCTTTCACCCAGTAATGTAGTGTGCATTTATGGCAAAATTGACATTGTAACAAAATGTTTCAAGATCTAGTTATAACTCTGTCAACCTTGAGTAATTGCCAGGTTTGGTATGTTGGTATATTTGTGCATAGCTTTGTCTATATTTACTACTTAAACTTAAAACACATTGCCTCATCATCTGTCAGATGGGTATCGTACACATTGTGTGAGAGTATAGTCGTGTTTCTGTAAATACTCCACCCTTATGTCATATTATGTTGGCATGTATGTAAGTATATTAATCATAAATATTTCTATTATTTTTGCTGCAGCAATGGGTTGTGTGTTTGGGTTCGCATCAGAAACTATTCTGACATTAGGATTTCCGTTTCAGGCTATAAATTCATAAAAGTAACAATAAGAGTTTAATTTGTAACAAGTTAATAGTATTCATGTACTGTATGATGGTAAAATGGGGTTTTGTAAACGATATTTGGGCAAAATACAAATATTGGCATATTTTGTATGCAAATACAGCAAGAAAAAAATTAACTTTTTAATTATTTTATGGCGTACGCGTTACTGGTAAATACTTATAGCTTAGTGCATTTCTATGCGAAAATATAATCGAGTATTTCGAATGGAAATACTGCACGACCTAATGCTTAATTATATTAACAAAATACACTACACGAAATAAAGTAACTGAATTTATGCCACATTCCATACAAAATACACAAGCGCATATTCATCATTACACAAAAGCAACATTATTACTGCGCACATAACTCCGCCCAGACGAAAGATAACTTAGTCGAGCGCTCGACATAACTTTCGAAAGAAAATGGCGTGTCTAGTTCAAATTGAACTTTGGAGTCATATTGTGAATAAATGCGCATTGAAACAACTTTTCCATTTGATCTGGAATGAATTTGCAACAAATCAGAGCAAGAGAAGTTACCAGCTACTGATAGATGGAATTTATCTAAAACGGTTACTGCCCCTGCCCGAGAACTTTAAAAGTTTGGTCCGTAATATAACTGCGGTTTGCCTTGATACGTATCGTGGTTTGTTTAGAGGTACGCGGTATACATCAAACACAATTGTTTGTGCTACCCAGCTCTAATAATTATTATTTGAGGTCAACGTGACACTAACAATGATATTGTGCAATAGTCTGTGTTTGTACAGGTGTCAGGCGAGATATCGAGAGTAACAAACCAAAGCTCACTAATCTGAAGAAAGTATATTATGCCGTTCTTTAAACATTTGAAAAAGAAATTGGTACAGGCTCATGCCGGCGGGGGCCTCAACTCTATCATGTCAATTCAACCGTAATGCTGTATTTATATAGGTTTTCACTATTATACCAGTTCATAATGGCATCAAGTGGCAACATCATTGATCCAGTTTTAAGAATATTGTAATTTATTTGCGGTCTTATGTGAGCAGAAATTTAGCCTTTGATACCCTGGTATGAATCTGGGGGATGTATGAGATACAAACACAGAACTTAAGAAGACTTGGATGTTCCCTGTACTCCTTAGTTTTCTTACTGTCTGCATTCAAGATTCATGTCTGTATAGACAAATTTGCTCACTACTTACTGGCACCATAACGAGTAAAGTTTACATTGTGCTTTTCGAGGTAAGATTGTAAATCTGCTTTGATTTCTCCAACAAATTATATTATTATATAACGAATGTTGTTTGATGAAGTATTATTATTATTTTTTTTGGGGGGGGGAAGTTGTACACTTTTCAAATCATATGTATTGAAAATCGACTTTGATTTTTACTTTCAGTATTTTCATTTATCATTCCATTGTGTAAACATTATTACATTCCCCAACTAAGTCCCTCTGCATTTCAAAGTGCTATATTGTAGTAAAACAATTTCATTATTCGTCCGAATGAGTGACACAATACCATATAATGTGATTATCACATTATACAACTATTTGTAAGAAAATACTTTTAGGCAAGCATCAAATGCTGAGTTCGTCGTCATGGCTTTACGTCAACAGAGACCATGTTACTTCATTACAGTTGTTACGATTTATATCTCACGTCAGCTTTGGATAATTTTCTAAATTTCAGTGCCAGTTATTATTTATATGAACATGTCCTGCATTTAGTACATTGCCTGCTTTAGGCCTTTTAGACAAAATCAATCAAGCACAACATCTATCCTTTAATTGCCATCCCATATTAATATTAGCATCTGAATAAAAGGATTGGGTGAATGACGGAATTGTATAAACCCCTTTATGTATTACATACATTACTCGGGTTTTTATTTTTTGTGTACAACGATACCTGAGAATGATTTATGTATATTGTACAATATTTAGAATTCGGTTCATCCTATGCCGTGCTTTCGATGGGAAAAACCGATATTTATCAAGCGCACAGACGATGTATGGCTACATTGTCTGCCTATAAATGCCTCACCGTAGGATGAAATCTTTACATTATGGAACGTCTTGTCAGCGAGCAGTCTACATAAGGACGTGTACAGCTTCATATGTAGAGATATGTGAGATATATATTGATTTCTTATGTATATTAGAGGTTATAAATATCGTACTACAACTATTATTTTTGTACTTTGTCTATGTAACATTGAATTGCGTAGTATAATGCAAATATTTTATATTCTTGTATGTGACATAACGGGAGATTTATATTTGCAATAAAGTTGCATTTATTAAGAAACGTTTAGTACCATAGGATTCTTATATGACACTGGTATGTTCACATCTGATCCTGTTTATCGCTTTGTAATGCTGTGACGATTGTGTAATTTGTATAGCTTACCGTATATAAGTTCATTACGTTCTGTCGTATAAGCCCGTGTCATTCATAATACACGGTGTTACAATTACTTCCAGCTGATAAGAGTCGACGGGGTACCAGCTGTAGAGCTAACCATAGAAGGTGACCATAGCAGCTGTAAAGCTGACAATATCAGTCGTAGAGCTGGTCGAACAGTATGTTACAGGTTGAGTAGTAGTTGATCGGGCCTTGCTGACCGATTGGTGGGCGCTGGTTGCTTGATTGACGAAGGAATAGAATGGTGGTCGGTGACTACCTGTAATGCTGACTGCTTGATTGACCATTGTGAGTGGTAGCCGAATTTTCTGGTGACGGAGTGTTTTATTAACTCCATACATTTTTACTTTCAGCTGTGGGCTAAATTTGGGGTTTGTTATACACAGTGTTTAGGGACAAAAGTTATATTATATGATATATGTCCCATCGTGTCATCATCTTGCTATTTGAGTAAATACATCATTTTTTCTATATCAGTAAAGTACATTATTTTTTTTCTATTCCAGCAAAACACGTCATTCTTTTTGTTGTGTTAAATTACCGAGAATCATTTTTACTACTTGAATTAAACACATCATTCTTTTGGAAATGCCTGAATCATTAACCGTTGTCCTTGTACGGTATAAGGCCACTTACTTGTATTACTATTTATGTTACATTATTATGTTCGTGCGAATTGTGTTAATTTACCCAGTCATAATTCTTTTTTCATTTTCATTCATCAATAAACATTGTATTTATATCACCATCAAAAGTGTTCTGTTATAAATCCGAAATCTAACCCGATTATATTTTTAAAGTAAATACCAAACTCTAAAATAATGATGTTAGCCCCCAGTCATCATTATTAAATAGGTTCCATCTGCAACATGTTTTTATGACTATTAAAGGTTTTTGTACTTTCAGATTCAATGTATGGCGGTAAAATATAACATATTTTCGAAGAAAAATACAAAACCTTTAAAATAAAGAAATGTTTTGCTTTTGAGATCACGAGATTTAACTTAAGAGGTAATGCAACAATATTGACCAAACATGTTTAAATAATCGTTTGTTTATATTTGGCAATTACAACTGCTCTCTAATCGTTCATAATTAGTTCTGAGAGCCTTTAAACTCTTATACACCGCTAAATTGTATGTCGACGTATACGAATTGTATCACAATTTATGTGGACGTATACGAATTGTATCACAATTTATGTGGACGTATACGAATTGTATCACAATTTATGTGGACGTATGCGAATTGTATCACAATTTATGTGGACGTATACGAATTGTATCACAATTTATGTGGACGTATACGAATTGTATCACAATTTATGTGGACGTATACGAATTGTATCACAATTTATGTGGACGTACACTAATTGTATCACAATTTATGTTGACGTATACTAATTGTAACACAATTTATGTGAACTTATACTAATTGGATCACAGTTTATGTGGACGTATATTAATTGGATCACAGTTTATGTGGACGTATACTAATTGTATCACAGTTTGGTACTTTCTCAAAGAAAAATCTTCATGATTACTGGAGATCATGGCCCATAACATACTCTTACCATTCCGATTCGGTCCATCACAAAGTTGGCAGATTCTTCCCATACAAATCAAATTTGAAACTGTGACCGTCACTGTTAGCCCATGCAATCCAGCAATGTTGGTTTCGGAAAATAATGACGGATTAGGCCCTGAGTTTCTATGTTGTTTTTCATTCTTACCTTTTGTCTTGCATTTTTACATTATACTTTCTGAACAATAAATAACGAACAATGCTGGTTTCTGATTAACCATAACAAATATATAAACGATACGGTAACTATTGCAGAATGCGCGTGTTGTTTCTTCAAGGATTCTACTAAAGACTGTTTTAAAATCATAAAGTAATCAAACCAGACACCTTAAATTGGACATTATGAGTAACATAAATTAAATTTTTTAACTATCTTTAGTCTAATGAACATGGATGATTCAAAATAAAGTAAATAATCGCCATTTAAAGTTGTCCTTAATCAGGTACTGGAAAATTACATCCATTACTGACATGGTCGGTACTGAGTATCTGCATGGCTTGTATGGCTTGTAGTTTATGTAGACGCTAAAAGTCATACATAAAGAAATAGAAAAAGATTTAAAACACATGAAAGAATAGTTGACAATAAATCTTGAAATTCTGTCACAGATGGTCTTGTAGGCAAGATGGCGATTGTATGTATGTATGTCAGCAACTAATTCCATCCAGACATCAATCTAGTTTTATTTTCTTTTTCTGCCGTAGTGGAGTGTTTTTCTTAACTAAACAATTGTCTGGATCAATAAGGCAGGTTCATTCGATTCTATCTCTTTACACGTTTATTCATTCTGCCTATGCATCTAAGTTTCTAAATGCATACTTACCTATCTAATTCTATTTCTATATATCTGTCATATTTAATCAAGCTATTTTGGCCAATTAAATATCTGAAAATATAATTTAAAGTTTAACTTTATATCATTCAGAATACCATAAATTCCAAAGAGCTGTAATACTGAAATCATCATTGGTCATTATAAGTGTTATTGTTTTATCTAACCTGGTAAACTATGATTACATAATCGTGTCATAACAAAAGGACTGATAAATTGCTTGATGGTTACGTAATTGATTGACTAATACACTACGGGAACATTTCATTTCGTTTAGAAATGGTCCTGGATTATTTTGTCACATAACCAACCATATTATTTACACACTTATGTGCTATAAAATACATATGACCGCTCCGGTGGCCTAGTGGTTAGAGCATCCGTCTCGGAAGCTGGAGGTTGTGGGTTCGATCCCCGGCCGAGCCATACCAAAGTCTTACAAAAATGGTACTAACAGCTGCCTCATTTGGCGCTCAGCATTAAGAGGTTAGTGTCAGGATAATGTGACCGGGTGGGACATCATGCTACATGTCTGCGGCATGATGCCCCAGTGCTGGACATCACTATAAACTGCCACACTGCAGACATCGTAGCGATATGACTGAAAAATTGTTAAAGCTACGTTAAAAATCCTAATCACACACACACACACACACACACACACACACACACAATACATATGCATAATACATGAACGACAATATAAACAAATTTCGTTACCACGCAGAGCGCTACCTAGTGATGTTTAGTTTCAATAACTAGAATGCACAAGTCGATGGCTGGTTAGAAAGGACAGGTATATTGTGAGAGACCATAAGCTCTGTGTCTGCGGGATAAGGCGATTCTAGATGGATCTTTCGGCTAACCGGAAGTCGATGTATTAATCTTATATGATGATGCACGCGATCGTTTTTGTTTATTTGTTGAAACCCAATAATTTGATCAGTTCCATTTAAAAACGATTTCAATTTCTATATCCATTGTTGTTATTGTGAGCAGCCATTTGTTATATCCATTGCTAGAATTTATGTGCATGACTAAGTTGTCAGAGTAATTAATAAAACACATGCATCTCATTTACGTAGTCCTGTTCAGCGTTTTCGTTAGATCCAATCCAATCTATCTTAAATCCTTGATGAATGTTTATCTCTACCTACTGGTCATTCATTTCTCATTTCAATTATGCTTGTGTTTTTTAAAACTGTGAAACGATAGGTAAAGAAATTATTTTTGGGTCAAAATCGAAGCCAATGGATCAAACCTCATATAGATTTAAGGGAATAAAGAATGATTGAATTGTGTGTCTGAAAATATCTCATTAAAAATATAAACTTCATTTAAGCTTCTTGCACTAATAATGAATCCCATTTTAGCAGATGTCTCTAACTTTACTTAATCAAGTTGATAGAAAACACAGCGTTGGTAAAACAGCTCCCTTCCTAAAGCATAACTGAGACTCGAACCACTTATGATTCTCATTTTCCATTAGACAGGGAAAGCAGGTTTATACTCGTCGGCACTAAGCCCAACACGGTGCATTGAAAATATTGCGAGTAGTTATATGTGGCACGTGGGCCTCATATGATACTTATATAGACGTTAGTAGGTTAACATGCGAGGGACACAATGACCTCAGACGGTCAAATATATGATATACTGCTCGATATTTAACAATGGGGGACCCATCCGGTGGGTTAAATAGTTAAAAACGTCCGTTTCGGATGCGTGAAGTCGCGGATTCTAACTCTGGCCGAAGCATAACAAAAAGTTGTACAAATGGCACTAGCAGCTGGCTCGGAACAAAACTGCTTTTGATTTGGTTAACAAGTCTCCATCTGACTCTCACTTACAAGCTATTGAGATGAAATTAACATACCAGAAAGAAATACAGTTATGAGAGCTTGCGCTTGAAGAAAAGCAAACGAGATTAATTAAGAGAAACGAGAGAGGAAAATGCAGTTGCAGAAAGAAGAAAGATAAATAAATGCAAATGTAATTGGAGAAGGAGAAGAGAGAGACAAAAGCAGTTACAGCAAGAATACATACAAATACAATTTGAGAAGGAAGGAAAAGACAAATGCAATAGGAGAAAGAACAAAAAACAAATGCAATTGGAGAGAGAGAGAGAGAGAGAGAGTGGGGGGGGGGAAGACAAAAAATTTCAATTTAAATTTAAAGAATTAGAGCTGGCAAGGATTAAAGCAATCCTCCAAATCCTCGACTTTACACAAGAATTTAAGTTTTGATTCTACTAAGAATATAAGGTACCTACGTTAAAATAAAGAAGTAGATAAATATGTGTTTCATTTTATAAAAATATTGAAAATTTGAAATGGCAAAGGGAGCATTGGACACTATTATTACAAATTGCACATTTAGGCAAAACCGTGACATCTACACTTCCCTGTCAGTAGACCAAAGTGCTGATTATGTTATGGTTAAGGAATGCATCTTAAAGTATTATGAGTTGGTACTTGACACTTATTGACAGAGTTTCAGCAACTATACAAAATAAACGGGACAAACTCTGTCGAATTTGCACGAACACAATTTTAGTTATTTCATAGGTGGTGCTTATTAATGAAAGTTGGTCAAGATTACGACAATCTCAGACTACTCGTACTGTTTGAAGAGTAAGGAACTGTATCCAGGGTGACATGAATACTTACCTTGATGAGTATAAAGTCTAAAATGTAGAAAAATAATACTGTACAGCTGAAAAGTCTTCCTTAGCTCATAAAGATTCGTGTTGTAGTAAGTCGTCCACCCAGCAGTCTTCCAGTTCAAAACTATTTCAGCTTAATCTAACACTTCCAAACCTCAATCTGGCACAACATTTAGAAATGAAGTTTCTTATATGACACACCAAACGTCCTTAATTCGTTCTACAATGAATGGGCGCGTTATTTCTGATTGCTACAAATTTGAAATATAAGCTACAGGATCAAGACAGGAATATTCGAAACTCTCTTTTTTCCAAGAGGTCAAGGTCATGGTCATGTACTAAAAGCAGTGCATTTGTTGTTTCAAACAAACCCATATCTTATTTTATTATGGAGAATTATAAACTTGTCCTGCCCAATGGTTCTATATCACTCATTAATGATTCAGCTAATCATAAACGTATCAGACTGTAAGGGGCATAGGAGCTTTTCAGAATTTTTTTAACTACATGTACTTTGCATTTTTCTGAGAAGCTTTCTTCTAATGAAATTGTTCTAGTTCAGGGAATGTAGTACGGGTTTGTTAATGTTCCTCTCCATGGTGTAAATGTGTGGTCAAACTTAACTGAGTCTCAGGACCCGTGATGTTCAGAAGAGTGTCGTCTTTACCCATTGAGATAAGATTGTGGTTAATTCACTTGTATCTGACCACCCTTGCTTGGATCAGAAAGTCGATCCTGTTGAAAAAGAAATCCCTGACTTATAACTGGTTTGTGCAGTTACTAGAGATATGGCGAATACAGTTATTGAGACTGGTGTTGATCAGGAAAGTATTTCTTTAGCTTTAGCTGCCACATGGATTGGTCAGGAGTTTGATGAGGTCACGTTTACTCCTCGTTTGGATAAATCATGATGTATTGATCAAAGCGATCATCTTTTAACGATTCCTTACCTTTATTCCAATCAGGTGTGACATTCAGCAATCACTAGTCCTCCAACAGGAAAAAATATAATGAAATATCCTGTTTGTTTCAGAGGGCTATTAGAGAAACTGAACCCACAGTAGTACCTGTTCGTTAATTTGGTAAAAATTTGGTTTTTATGAGAAAATGGAGACCAACTGCTGCTCTTGCAGGTGACAAGTGGTCGCTGAATTATCAGATTGTAGTTCCAAAATCGTATAGACAGGAAATTCTTAGTTTGACCCATGCAACTTCTTTGGCTGGTCAAATTGTTCATGAATCGATACGAATGCATCACAAGATGGTAAATCACATTTTATTGAACAGAAAATGTGATGTTTGTAAATGTTATAAATCTTGTAATACTTGTTAAATGGTAGTTAAACCCAGTCAGAGGAGACCTAAGGCTCATCTGCAACATTTTTCTGTTTTCGATGAACAATTTAGAATAAAAATTGTAAAATGTTTCGGTCCATTACGTAAGGGCAAGTGAGGCAACACAAACTTGCTGACCATGATGTGTGAGTACATGATTCCCAGAGGCATTTCGTATCATAAATATTAAAACTAAAAGAATAGTAGTAGCTTTGAAAAACAATTGTACTCAATTTGGCTTTCCCAAAGTGTTCAATCTGATAAAGGGTCAAATGATTCGAGTTTTCCAGCAAGTTATACATGAATTATGCATTCAGCAATTCAAGTCTTCTAGTCTTCTACCTATCACAGTGAGAGCAAAGGCTTTTTAGAAAGATTTCAACAAACTTTGAAAAATATAATTCGGTCAAATTGTTTTGTTACTGGAACAATTGAGACCAAGGCATGCATGTATTGTACTTTGCACTTAAAGAATCAGTTCAAGATTCTTCCGAATTCAGAAATCACGAATAATCTGGACCACATTTTTTATATCTGCAGCAGCAAGAGAAACTACAACAGCTGATTCTTTAATATCAGCATTTTTTTCTAGATGTGCATGAATCCTCTCATTCAGGAATGTTTGAAAAATAATATTTTGTATTTGATGGGTAATGATTTCATAGTACCTAGTTACTGGTGTTCACTAGGTATGATTGTTAGAAAACCAAATATAACTTTCCGTATATGTACTGCTATAGAAAGGTGTATTGTTCGATCCAAACATATTGATTTCCATTGCCAAGAATCAATGACTGCATTGAATTCCAAGTGACTATCAGAAAAACGCAGTGATACTATTTTTGGGCTTGGATGGTACTATCGGAACTATTGTCCAAAGGTTTCCATAAGTGCTGAACACCTGAAAAATTTGTTGAGTAAGAAGACCAAGTTTCATTAGTCTCAAAAATGTCATGAGGCTTTTGATAAGTTAAAGGTAAAGGTTCTACGTAAAAAATTACCAGTTCTTTCAGCTGCAAATTTCAGACAATCATGTAAAATGTATTTAGATTCAACTGATGTTGTGGTTGGGGCATTAATGATTGAAAAGGACAGTAATGGTCTACAACATGTGTTATTTTTCTAAGCAATTAAGATAAAATATAATCAATTTGTATTATTCTTGTGTCCAGAACTTCTTTTGGGATATAATTTATTTCTTTAAATTATTTTATTCGGTGATTATTTGCTATGGAAATACATTGTGCTCAAAAAAATTATCATTTTTGGAAAGAGACATACACATTTATAGTGAATTCAAACCTGGAGTTATATTACTGCGTTTCAGAAAGACTATTTGCACAACAGCCCAATACAGGCCACCAGATGCACATCTACATCTTCATCTATTACCTACATTCATCCAAGCCGTCCATGCGCAACCTACATATCACCAGCTGTCAGTCAAGATCTACCATGCTCCATGGACATATCAGCAACTTTCAGTTAAGCCACTCCAAAATCTATATAAAAACTCGATATTTAAAACTGCCATAGATTAACTTTGACTGATCAATATCCATCCATGTTATATCCAGTGACACATGGCTACTATCAAACAACTGTTTTTGACTTTCCAACATGCCATAAGGTTTTGGTTAATCCACTTTAACTGGCAAGAGTCGTTTGGATCAAAAGTTTGATCATGTTGAGAGTGCCATGCCTGATTGGTATTTTGCTTGTGCAAAGGCAATATCTAACGCACAGAAAGATATTGAGAACGATGTTGGTCAGGAATTAAGTAGTCAGCCTTTTCTTTTAGTCACATTTCCTAATAGTTTTGATCAATCGAAATTATATAAATATATTTATCACAATGGTCGTTTTTATACTTCTCTTTCTCTTTATTCTAATCAGTATTACAAAAGAAGACCACCATTCATGGTCGAAAGAGAAGAAGATCCTGAGATCGTGTGCTCCTTTCAGAGGGTATCAGCGAACCTCTGAAGATACACAGGTCGAACTTTTTATGTGAAAAAAACTGGTCCTGAAAAAGTGGAGATCGCCTTTGCTATCCGCTGATGATGAGTGCTACGTAGGCTATCAAATTATTATTACGAAGTCATATAGCAAAGAAGACCTCAGTATAGTCTATGATATTCCCTTGATTGCTTATCTTGATTTTAGAATCAATACAACCTATCAAAATATCCTGAATCATTTATATTGGACGATAATAAAAAGTGATGTTTCTAAGGGCTGTAGATCTGTCACATTTGTCGAATGTAAGGAAAATCCAATTAGAAGACACCTACGAATGATCTGTAACCAGTGCCTGCATTTGTCGGACCATTTATCAGCATAATGGTAGACCAGCTATCCTTTGCCTAAGATAACGTTAATCAGACAATATGTGTTGACAATAATGTGTGCATGCACAAATTTACCAGAATCAAATCATTTTGAAAAATATTACAATTTAAACCACGAAAGAGCTTTGGTTATGTTTTTACATGTTTGGCCTTCGCAAATCTGTTCAGTCAGGTCAATGGTCAAAATTATAGCTGTACTTTTCCCGCAAGTTATGCTTGAATTAGGAATCCTACAGTTTAATTCTTCTGAAGTCCACCTAAAAGGTTAATGGCGTTGAAATGAGTAATATTGCTTTCATCTATGAAAGAATTATGATGAGGGTAATTGTTTGCTGTAAGGGAATCAGTTCAATAATCTTCAAGTTTAGTCTTTTGCAAGAAATTGTGGACATACTGTCCGTGGACCATTGAAGATGTTAAAAGAGAATGTTCTTTCAAATCGTTATTCTAGGTTTAATCTTCTTGACTTTATCTTGGATTTGAAAGATAAATTGTTAGAGGCAAGAACTAATCTTCGCACTACTCAGACAAAACTGAAATTAATGTGTGACTGAAATGCTCAGGAAAGACGATTTCGCACTATTGATATATTTCTAGCTCTTTTGCCAATACCCTTTAATGCTAAATGTTTAGCAAATGAATGTAATTGGTGTTCACCATGTAGTTTGAGCCTAATCCAGATAATACTTTCCGTCCGTGTACTGATTACATACAAGTCAATAGGTTTACCATGAGAACATCATTTCCAATGCGAACAATCAATGACTGCATCGACAGGATTCGAAATGCAAAATATGACACAACGTTTAACATTTTTAAAGACATTTGGTACGTTCCACACACGGAAAGAGCAAACGAAGTTCTAGAAATTGCAACTCCAGACGGTCTTTTCAGTAAAACGTGTGAATATTTGGAATCATAATTCTCAATATCACAGCATTTGGAGAACTTATGTATGGCCTAGATATTTGTAACGCAACAATTTAGGACATCATCGTCTACAACGGTACCTGATACGATCACCTGCAAACCATGCATAAATTCTTTGATCGACTCAGTGATGCAAATCTGACAATAATTTAGGTAAAGTGAGTGTTTTCGTGCTTGTGTCACAGTTTTAGTGGTATTGTAGGACAAGCTCAAGTTAAAGCATTGAAGATTAAGTTCAAGCCTATTTCTGATTTCCAGTACCTATTAACAAAATGCATCTGACGTCATTTTGGGTATGACTCGATATTGGTCTATCAGCCCTAAATCTGAGTAAATTATTTAAAATATTTGTTGAAGCAAGTAATGTTGGGGTTGGCTGAGTATTGATTCACGAAGATAACATGATAAGGATCATCTGGTTTATTATATTTTGTATAAAAAATACTAAACAAGCACCAGAAAACGTTTTCTAAAATCGAAGAGGAATGTTTGGCTTTGAAACGTTTGAAGTATATTTTAGTTCAGCTCCTTTTGAGATTACTGTTCACAACCCCCTTACGTTACTTAAAATGGTCTACGAGGTGGTTGATGTTGCAGAAAGACAACAGCGATACTATGCAAACGATGAGCAAGATAGTGCGATTACAGATGCACGTTCACGTGTATAGAATACGTAACCACTCTTCTACGTAATTTTAATTATTATATAATCGTATGTGCATTTGACTGATATGTGACAAAATCTTGGTGTTATGAATATTTTTTGTCTTTAAGAATGGATGTGTTATGCGCAATTAATTTATAGTGTTTATCTGACTGTTGTTGTGGTTGAGGCTGGTACCTACCTGATTTTTGGCATGCAGTTTTACTAAAATTTAAGTTCAAAATTGGACTGTGTTAAGGATTCATGAATTTTGCATAGGTCATCTTACAGGCTATATATATATATATATATATATATATATATATATATATATATATATATATATATATATATATATAGAGAGAGAGAGAGAGAGAGAGAGAGAGAGAGAGAGAGAGAGATCGTCCAAACAACCTTTTCATTCCTGTTTCATATCCGTAATTGTACATCAGATTTTTTAGTTGCGTTCATATATACTTTGAGAGCAACCATATATTTAAAAAGTTCATTGGAATTACAGTGTTCATTTACTTTATGCACTAAAACACTGCTTTTGGATTATTGTGAATTGATCCAAAGACATTCTGGATTGTAAAGTTGTAATATATTATGCGCACTGGTACATCAGCACATTCAAGATGTTTAGATTTCATTGAGAACATTCGATTCTTTTTGATTTGTGATATGATTTTTTAAGATTGTTTTTTGAATTTTATTCATAATACAGTAAGTATCTTTTGAATTTACACTTTGTATTCTAGTAGATTATAATTTTTTGCTGAAGTTTACAAACGTTTCCCTTCTTTCTATTACTTTTTTAAACCATATAATCGTAAAAATATTAATTTTGTTTGAGTTGAATTCAATATGTGCCATAATAGGTACGCATGGAAAAGCCTAAGCTAAACATAACATGGAAATGATATTATTGTGTCAAAGTTTAGAACCTCACATATGAAATTAACATTGCATTATATGTTTGAGGTGATAGAGTCACTCCTTATAAGATATTTGATAAAAAAACTGGCTTAAAATGGTTTTAACATCCTTAAGCAAGACTGGTACACTTACATACAAATATACTATCACAAACATTGGTAGGAAGTGTTTATAGACCCAGTACTATTCCCTTACATTCACACTATCACAAGGGAATGGGTAGAGGGGATTTAAATTTGTATTGTTAACTACACAGACAAACAAAGATCATGATGATAGTGTTCGTCCATCGGTGTTGATGAGGACCATTCAGTATCATCGATTCACTGGGGCAGATTCCGAAGATGACTGATCAGTCCTATCCGGGCCCGGAAGAGTTTGTTGCAGTGGGGACATGGATGTATAGGTTATTGACTTTGAGTTGCGGATGTGTTACTCCTGGATTAGCGAAGATCACGTTTCTCAGCTGCGTCAACCAGTCTTGTCTGCTCAAAGTCTGCCGCAACGTCATTGACTTGACTGTGTCAAGCAGACTGATCAGCAGCGATGCTCTCCCAGCCGTCAGGGTCAGTGCCTAAGTTCTTCACCGAGGCTTTGAGTATGTCCTTGTACCTCTCTTTTTACCACGGTGAGATCTCTTGCATTGCTGTAGCTCTCCATAGAAAACCTTCTTAGGTAGGCGTTCTACCGGCATACGGCTAACATTATTTGTTGGCAATTAAGATTATTATATCTATCACCAGAGGGCTGTGTGTCTATGAATGTATAACTTCAACCGGGAAAGCTAGATTGATAATGTTCAGACGAAATCTAACACATCACATATACCATCCTGAAGTGGCGTTTTGACTACAATGTTAAGTACAAACTTCTTCTAATCAGAAATAAGGATATGTGATGTGATGTGATTTGGATTTTTAACGTAGCTTTAACAATTTTTCAGTCATATCGCTACGATGTCAGCAATGTGGCAGTTTATAGTGATATCTAGTACTCGGGCATCATGCCGCAGACATGTAGCATGATGTCCCACCCAGTCACATTATCCTGACACCGGGCCGACCAGTCCTAACACTAACCTCTTAATGCTGAGCGCCAAGCGAGGCAGCTGTAGTACCGTTTTTGTAAGTCTTTGGTATGACTCGGCTGGGGATCGAACCCACGACTTCCCGCATCCGAGGCGGACGCTCTAACCACTAGGCCACCGGAGCGGTGTCAAAAATAAGGATAGGTGTGTTTATATACACACCCTTTGGTGTGTTTATATACACACCCTTTACTTACATAATACTATCACATACGGGTAGGAGTGTTTGCATACACACTAATATAACCTCACACAAACTATACTGTGTCATCGTACATAAAAGATGGGTGAGAGGTTTTGTGAACGTTATGGGTATATGTTCTCTTTCACCCAGTAATGTAGTGTGTATTTATGGCAAAATTGAGATTGTAACAAAATGTTTCAAGATCTAGTTAAAACTCTGTCAACCTTGAGTAATTGCCAGGTTTGGTATGTTGGTATATTTGTGCATAGCTTGGTCTATATTTACTACTTAAACTTAAAACACATTGCCCCATCGTCTGTCAGATGGGTATCGTACACATTGTGTGAGAGTATAGTCGTGTTTCTGTAAATACTCCACCCTTATGTCATATTATGATGGCATGTATGTAAGTGTATTAATCATAAATATTTCTGTTATTTTTGCTGCAGCAATGGGTTGTGTGTTTGGGTTCGAATCAGAAACTACTGATGGATAGTATAGTGTTGGACAGTATCTAACTATTCTGACATTAGGATTTCCGTTTCAGGCTATAAATTCATAGAAGTAACAATAAGAGTTTAATTTGTAACAAGTTAATAGTATTCATGTACTGTATGATGGTAAAATGGGGTTTTGTAAACGATATTTGGGCAAATTACAAATATTGGCATATTTTGTAAGCAAATATAACACAAAAAATTTTAACTTTTTAATTATTTTATGGCGTACGCGTTACTGGTAAATACTTATAGCTTAGTGCATTTCTATGGGAAAATATAAACGAGTATTTCGAATGGAAATACTGCACGACCTAATGCTTAATTATATTAACAAAATACACTACACGAAACAAAGTAACTGAATGTATGCCACATTCCATACAAAATACACAAGCGCATATTCATCATTACACAAAAACAACATTATTACTGCGCACATAACTCCGCCCAGACAAAAAATAACTTAGTCGCACGCTCGACATAACTTTCGAAAGAAAATGGCGTGTCTAGTTAAAATTGAACTTTGGAGTCATATTGTGAATAAATGCGCACTGAAACAACTTTTCCATTTGATCTGGAATGAATTTGCAACAAATCAGAGCAAGAGAAGTTACCAGCTACTGATAGATGGAATTTATCTAAAACGGTTACTGCCCCTTCCCGAGAACTTTAAAAGTTTTGTCCGTAATGTAACTGCGGTTTGCCTTGATACGTATCGTGGTTTGTTTAGAGGTACGCGGTATACATCAAACACAATTGTTTGTGCTACCCAGCTCTAATAATTATTATTTGAGGTCAACGTGACACTAACAATGATATTGTGCAATAGTCTGTGTTTGTACAGGTGTCAGGCGAGATATCGAGAGTAACAAACCAAAGCTCACTAATCTGAAGAAAGTATATTATGCCGTTCTTTAAATATTTGAAAAAGAAATTGGTACAGGGTTATGCCGGCGGGGGCCTCAACTCTACTATGTCAATGCAACCGTAATGCTGTATTTATATAGGTTTTCACTATTATACCAGTTCATAATGGCATCAAGTGGCAACATCATTGATCCAGTTTTAAGAATATTGTAATTTATTTGCGGTCTTATGTGAGCAGAAATTTAGCCTTTGATACCCTGGTATGAATCTGGGGGATGTATGAGATACAAACACAGAACTTAAGAAGACTTGGAAGTTCCCTGTACTCCTTAGTTTTCTTACTGTTTGCATTCACGATTCATGTCTGTATAGACAAGTTTGCTCACTACTTACTGGCACCATAATGAGTAAAGATTACATTGTCCTTTTCGAGGTAAGATTGTAAATCTGCTTTGATTTCTCCAACAAATTATGTTATTATATAACGAATGTTGTTTGATCAAGTATTATTATTATTTTTTTTGGGGGGTGGGGGTGGGAGAGTTGTACACTTTTCAAATCATATGTATTGAAAATCGACTTTGATTTTTACTTTCAGTATTTTCATTTATTATTTCATTGTGTAAACTCCGTTGTTACGATGTAAAGGCAATATCAGCTACATTCATTAATATAATATAATTGAGAAAGATATAATTTGTGTATAAGCCATAATTATATAATGCATCCTGTTTCAATAATTGTGATTTACTTTCTCTCTAGATCCACCTCAGGTAGAGAATGTTTTAGTTGCAACACAATATTCATGTCAAATGTCTGATAGTCATTCTGGGACGGGGATGGCTTCTTTTGCATAATTTGATTTTCCATCCTCAACGTTAATATTTGGTAGGGTATGTATGACTTCATCCTTTTCCGTATCATGCAGACTCATTTTAACGATTTATATATTTTACTGACGTTTGAGCGTCGATATTCTAAAATATGGTTGAAATCAATTTTGTTAAAATTTTTAATAAATCTGTCTCCGTATCATCAAGTTCTTTTAGGCAACCAGTGATAGGTGTGTTGGCGTTAAATAAATGCAACACCGTATTCTTTATATTTTGAGTCCATAGGATACAAATCTTGTTTCGTATGGCGTATGTATACATCTTGGTATGATATCATCACTATTATATATCGAACGATTTCCTTCAACCTCCTCAGAAAAATCAAGCTTATCGTTTTGTATCGGTACCTGCTTGATGACAACGTGTTTACATGGCGACGTGCAGTGCGAAGTAAAACTCCTAGCAAATCACCCCATCCCATTTCCATTGTTGGTATCATATTCAGAGCATAATTACATTCCCCAACTAAGTCCCTCTGCATTTCAAAGTGCTATATTGTAGTAAAACAATTTCATTATTCGTCCGAATGAGTGACACAATACCATATAATGTGATTATCTCATTATACAACTATTTGTAAGAAAATACTTTTAGGCAAGCATCAAATGCTGAGTTCGTCGTCATGGCTTTACGTCAACAGAGACCATGTTACTTCATTACAGTTGTTACGATTTATATCTCACGTCAGCTTTGGATAATTTTCTAAATTTCAGTGCCAGTTATTATTTTTATGAACATGTCCTGCATTTAGTACATTGCCTGCTTTAGGCCGTTTAGACAAAATCAATCAAGCACAACATCTATCCTTTAATTGCCATCCCATATTAATATTAGCATCTGAAGAAAAGGATTGGGTGAATGACGGAATTGTATAAACCCCTTTATGTATTACATACATTACTCGGGTTTTTATTTTTTTTGTACAACGATACCTGAGAATGATTTACGTATATTGTACAATATTTAGAATTCGGTTCATCCTATGCCGTACTTTCGATGGGAAAAACCGATATTTATCAAGCGCACAGACGATGTACGGCTACATTGTCTGCCTATAAATGCCTCACCGTAGGATGAAATCTTTACATTATGGAACATCTTGTCAGCGAGCAGTCTACATAAGGACGTGCGCAGCTTCATATGTAGAGGTATGTGAGATATATATTGATATCTTATGTATATTAGAGGTTATAACTATCGTAGTACAACTATTATTTTTGTACTTTGTCTATGTAACATTGAATTGCGTAGTATAATGCAAATATTTTATATTCTTGTATGTGACATAACGGGAGATTTATATTTGCAATAAAGTTGCATTTTATTAAGAAACGTTTAGTACCATAGGATTCTTATATGACACTGGTATGTTCACATCTGATCCTGTTTATCGCTTTGTAATGCTGTGACGATTGTGTAATTTGTATAGCTTACCGTATATAAGTTCATTACGTTCTGTCGTATAAGCCCGTGTCATTCATAGGACACGGTGTTAGAATTACTTCCAGCTGATAAGAGTCGACGGGGTACCAGCTGTAGAGCTGACCGTAGAAGGTGACCATAGCAGCTGTAAAGCTGACAATATCAGCCGTAGAGCTGATCGAACAATATGTTACAGGTTGAGTAGTAGTTGATCGGGCCTTGCTGACCGATTGGTGGGCGCTGGTTGCTTGATTGACGAAGGAATAGAATGGTGGTCGGTGACTACCTGTAATGCTGACTGCTTGATTGACCATTGTGAGTGGTAGCCGAATTTTCTGGTGACGGAGTGTTTTATTAACTCCATACATTTTTACTTTTAGCCGTGGGCTAAATTTGGGGTTTGTTATACACAGTGTTTAGGGACAAAAGTTATATTATATGATATATGTCCCATCGTTTCATCATTTTACTATTTGAGTAAATACATCATTTTTTTATATCAGTAAAGTACATTATTTTTTTTGTATTCCAGCAAAACACGTCATTCTTTTTGTTGTGTCATTCTTTTGGAAATGCCTGAATCATTAACCGTTGTCCTTGTACGGTATAAGGCCACTTACTTGTATTACTATTTATGTTACATTATTATGTTCGTGCGAATTGTGTTAATTTACCCAATCATAATTCTTTTTTCATTTGAGTCATTCATCAATAAACATTGTATTTATATCACCATCAAAAGTGTTCTGTTATAAATCCGAAATCTAACCCGATTATATTGTTATAGTAAATACCAAACTATAAAATAATGATGTTAGCCCCCAGTCATCATTATTAAATAGGTTCCATCTGCAACATGTTTTTATGACTATTAAAGGTTTTTGTACATTCAGATTCAATGTATGGCGTAAAATATAACATATTTTCGAAGAAAAATACAAAACCTTTAAAATAAAGAAATGATTTGCTTTTGAGATCACGAGATTTAACTTAAGAGGTAATGCAACAATATTGACCAAACATGTTTAAATAATCGTTTGTTTATATTTGGCAATTACAACTGCTCTCTAATCGTTCATAATTAGTTCTGAGAGCCTTTAAACTCTTATACACGGCTAAATTGTATGTGGACGTATACGAATTGTATCACAATTTATGTGGACGTATACTAATTGTATCACAATTTATGTTGGCGTATACTAATATTGTAACACAATTTATGTGAACTTATACTAATTGGATCGCAGTTTATGTGGACGTATACTAATTGGATTACAGTTTATGTGGACGTATACTAATTGTATCACAGTTTGATACTTTCTCAAAGAAAGATCTTCATGATTACTGGAGATCATGGCCCATAACATACTCTTACCATTCCGATTCTGTCCATCACAAAGTTGGCAGATTCTTCCCATACAAATCAAATTTGAAACTGTGACCGTCACTGTTAGCCGATGCAATCCAGCAATGTTGGTTTCGGAAAATAATGACGGATTAGGCCCTGAGTTTCTATGTTGTTTTTCATTCTTACCTTTTGTCTTGCCTTTTTTCATTATACTTTCTGAAAAATAAATAGCGAACAATGCTGGTTTCTGATTAACCATAACAAATATATAAACGATACGGTAACTATTGTAGAATGCGCGTGTTGTTTCTTCAAGGATTCTACTAAAGACTGTTTTAAAATCATAAAGTAATTAAACCAGACACCTTAAATTGGACATTATGAGTAACATAAATTAAATTTTTTAACTATCTTTAGTCTAATGAACATGGATGATTCAAAATAAAGTAAATAATCGCCATTTAAAGTTGTCCTTAATCAGGTACTGGAAAATTACATCCATTACTGACATGGTCGGTACTGAGTATCTGCATGGCTTGTATGGCTTGTAGTTTATGTAGACGCTAAAAGTCATACATAAAGAAATAGAAAAAGATTTAAAACACATGAAAGAATAGTTGACAATAAATCTTGAAATTCTGTCACAGATGGTCTTGTAGGCAAGATGGCGATTGTATGTATGTATGTCAGCAACTAATTCCATCCAGACATCAATCTAGTTTTATTTCCTTTTTCTGCCGTAGTGGAGTGTTTTTCTTAACTAAACAATTGTCTGGATCAATAAGGCAGGTTCATTCGATTCTATCTCTTTACACGTTTATTCATTCTGCCTATGCATCTAAGTTTCTAAATGCATACTTACCTATCTAATTCTATTTCTATATATCTGTCATATTTAATCAAGCTATTTTGGCCAATTAAATATCTGAAAATATAATTTAAAGTTTAACTTTATATCATTCAGAATACCATAAATTCCAAAGAGCTGTAATACTGAAATCATCATTGGTCAATTATTGTTTTATCTAACCTGGTAAACTATGATTACATAATCGTGTCATAACAAAAGGACTGATAAATTGCTTGATGGTTACGTAATTGATTGACTAATACACTACGGGAACATTTCATTTCGTTTAGAAATGGTCCTGGATTATTTTTGTCACATGACCAATCATATTATTTACACACTTATGTGCTATAAAATACATATGACCGCTCCGGTGGCCTAGTGGTTAGGGCATCCGTCTCGGTAGCTGGAGGTTGTGGGTTCGATCCCCGGCCGAGCCATACCAAAGACTTACAAAAATGGTACTAACAGCTGCCTCATTTGGCGCTCAGCATTAAGAGGTTAGTGTTAGGATTGGTCGGCCTGGTGTCAGGATAATGTGACCGGGTGAGACATCATGCTACATGTCTGCGGCATGATGCCCCAGTGCTGGACATCACTATAAACTGCCACACTGCAGACATCGTATCGATATGACTGAAAAATTGTTAAAGCTACGTTAAAAATCCTAATCACACACACACACACACACACACACACACACACACACACACACACATAAAATACATATGCATAGTACATGAACGACAATATAAACAAATTTCGTTACCACGCAGAGCTCTACCTAGTGATGTTTAGTTTCAATAACTAGAGTGCACAAGTCGATGGCTGGTTAGAAAGGACAGGTAATTTGTGAGAGACCATAAGCTCTGTGTCTGCGGGATAAGGCGGTTCTTGATGGATCTTTCGGCTAACCGGAAGTCGACGTATTAATCTTTTATGATGATACACGCGATCGTTTGTGTTTATTTGTTGAAACCCAATAATTTGATCAGTTCCATTTAAAAACGATTTCAATTTCTATGTCCATTGTTGTTATTGTTAGCAGCCATTTGTTATATCCATTGCTAGAATTTATGTGCATGACTAAGTTGTCAGAGTAATTAATAAAACACATGCATCTCATTTACGTAGTCCTGTTCAGCGTTTTCGTTAGATCCAATCCAATCTATCTTAAATCCTTGATGAATGTTTATCTCTACCTATTGGTCATTCATTTCTCATTTCAATTATGCTTGTGTTTTTTAAAACTGTGAGACGATAGGTAAAGAAATTATTTTTGGGTCAAAATCGAAGCCAATGGATCAAACCTCATATAGATTTAAGGGAATAAAGAATGATTGAATTGTGTGTCTGAAAATATCTCATTAAAAATATAAACTTGTTCTTCATTTAAGCTTCTTGCACTAATAATGAATCCCATTTTAGTAGATGTCTCTAACTTTACTTAATCAAGTTGGTAAAACAGCTCCCTTCCTAAAGCATAACTGAGACTCGAACCACTTATGATTCTCATTTTCCATTAGACAGGGAAAGCAGGTTTATACTCGTCGGCACTAAGCCCAACACGGTGCAACACGTGGGCCTCATATGATATTATATAGACGTTAGTAGGTTAACATGCGAGGGACACAATGACATCAGACGGTCAAATATATGATATACTGCTCGATATTTAACAATGGGGACCCATCCGGTGGGTTAAATAGTTAAAACGTCCGTTTCGGATGCGTGAAGTCGCGGATTCGAACCCTGGCCGAGGCATAACAAAGACTTGTACAAATGGCACAAACAGCTGCCTCGCTTGGTGCTCAGCGTAAAGATGCAAGCGTTACGACTAGTTGGTCTGGTGTCAGAATAATATGACTTGGTGGGACATGATGATATATGTTTACGTGGTGATGACCCAAGACTTCTTTATAAACTGCAACACTGCTGACATCGTAGCGATATGACTGACAATTTCTTAGCGGCACGTCACAAATTCACATCAGACAGAGATACAACATTGGGGTAGGGTAAAAACTATCAGTGTTAAAAGTGGTTGACATCAAATCTGCTTACGTAGTGTTATGCATTTTTAATTTATTTAGGATTCCTCACTTTTGTAGAAGTTGAGGGTTGTGCCAAGCTGATTATATTTCTTCTCATCTTGTTTACTAAATGTTCAAGACTGAGTCTTTATACGAGTTAGTGAAGTTTCGAAGAACACTATGTTGCGTTCTACGCCACGTGACAGAGACAGTCATCTATATAGAGGTTAGCAAAAACAGTTTTATCCCCGTGTCATATATTTCATTGTGAATTATATTTGCGTTTCTAGGTGTGTTAAGATGTACTTTGAGATGTATAATTGATATAAATTATTAATTTGAATTAAAACTATACTTTGACATTTTTGACTAAAACAATGACTTTACATTATTGTAAATTGTGATACATCAATATTATTAGTGCATCATCACATTCAAGATCATTATAGTTAATTCTGAAAAATCTGTACCATTGGACTTTTGAGAGAACATATAGGAATTTTGTGGATTTAATTCCAAATGCTATGTGTCTTTCAAATTTATTATTGCATTCTAGGAAAATAAACTGTTGGTTGAATTTGTTTGTTATTTTCACGTTTTCTATTTTTTGTTTACGTACTTAAGAGTCATAATAGAAATTTGGGGTTCGTTCGAAATCTGACTTTCTTTAAAAGATCAAAAATATCAAAAATTGTCTGTAAAATTTAAACTGACTTTTTCAGAATTTGCATTGTCTATCGTAAATATTTCAATTTCACACATTTTATAAAAGATCTTTTGTGAAACCAGCAAGTAGTCACAATATTATATTTGGTAATGAACTCTTTTAAGAGACACGCGTGGTGATTAGACTTTGTGGAAAAGGAAGACATTATTGAACTCAACAGACTTTACGACCTACAATGTTTCAGCAATTTCAATCAAGGACTACACGTCGAAGGAACTAATCTTTGGGTTTCATAATTATATCACAATTTCTGCAACGGTTAGATTTCTAAATATTATAATATTCGGTTTATTTTCTACCAAATTGGCTACTGTATATACGAATTGAAATAGTATATATGTAAGTTATAGCAAAACAACTGGAATATAATTAGACCAAATGCTAATTTTGAGTAAAAAGAAGAACACTTTCCTATCCCTTGTCTTATCTTGACAGACATTTATCACTACTACAGGACAGGGCCTATGCTATAGTCACATGATTGTCCTTTTAATTGTTGCTAGTCAATGCACGTAAAATAGGAAACAGAAAGGAGCGAAAAGCAACATGCTGTGTAAAATGCAACAAATAATTTACTTCCCTAGAAATCAAAGTGTAAATGAAAAAAGAATTTACGGTATTATAAATTAAATCCCAAATTAATCCTAGAATTGCAGACACAAATCGCAACAATTTAGCGTTCTGAATAAACTTTAGCAGAAATCTGAATTCAGTGCAATGCTGAAAATGTTGATGTATCTGTGTTGACATGTATAATGCTGATCTGAGAAGTGTCTTTTGTTGAAAAACAGTAATACAGTATCAGGGACGAATTATTTATAAGCCCCATTGAAGATCTGTGTACAAGAATAATAATTTCTAATCCGAACACTCTATTTACATAGAGAATTATCCCTGAATAGAATAATTTGAAGAAAAAAACAATCCAGCTCAAATGATTTACTGCTCACAACAATTCATATTGATTTTGCTAGATCTTAAAAAGGATAGAATATACTTCCCAATGACAAGATTATATTTGCTGCTGTTTTTGTTGTAGGGTTTAATGCCATTGTTCAGCACAAGATAGACTATGCATGGCGGTCAGCATAAATGGAGGCGGAAGAATCCGGGAAATCCTCTAAAAGAACCACAGACCCACGAGAAGCTACTGGCAAGCTTTCTCACACACCACATTAGCCGAACCCGAGACTCAAACCCACGTATGCAGGGGTGAGACGGCAGTGAATCATAACGGTGAAATCTTTGGACCACTCGGCCACTATACCTGACTCAAGGTCACAATTAGCATTTTCTAAAAAAACTACATAACGGAAAATAACTTTCTAGAAAGTTCGGAAAGTTTACAAAATAAAATGTTAGCTATTATTGGAAAGTATGTGCCGATTTAATTAATTGGAGGCATCAAGCCAAAATCCGAGTCAGTGACAATTTAATTGATTGGAGGCATCAAGCCAAGATCGTTGACTATTGAAGTGATTGAAGGCATCAAGCCAAGATCAGTTACTAATTAATTGATTGCATGCATCAAGCCAAGAATAGTGACTAATTAATTCATAATTAATTAATTTAATCCTTAATTATTTAATTAGTTAATAATAATAATAATAATAATAATAATAATAATAATAATAATAATAATAATATGCTACCAGTCACACTGGTCAATTAAGCAGTCAGCATTACAGGTAGTCACCGACCACCATTCAATTCCTTGGTCATTCAATTAAACTGCACCAACCAATTGGTCAGCAACGCCTGATCACCTACAACTCAAACAGCAACACACTGTTCAATCACCGTACAGCTGATATGGTCATCTTTACAGCTGCTATGGTCAACTTATATGGTCAGCTCTACAGCTGGTACCCCGTCGACTCTGATTAGCTGAACATAAATCTAACATAATGCACTATGATTGACGCAGGAATATACGATAGCACGTAATGACGTTATATACGATACGCTATACGAATTACATTATAGGCACAACATTATAAAGAAATAAACAGGTTTAGAAGTGAACATACCTGTGTCCGATAAAAATCCTATGGCATTAAACGTTTCTTAATCAAATGCAACTTTATTGCTAATAAAAATCTCCGCTTATGTCACAAACAAAAAAAGAAAATATATGCATTATACTACGCAATCCGTAGCTACGTAGAAAATATACAAAGATAATCGTGGTAGTAGGATAGTTGTAGCCTATGATATACATAATAAATTAATATATATTTCACTTACCTCTATAGATCAAGATGTGCAAGTCCTCACGTAGATTGCTCACTGACAAGGCGTTCCATAATGTACAGATTTCATCCTACGGTGAGGCATTTATAGGCAGACATTGTATCCATACATCGTAAGTGCGCTTGATAAATATCGGTTTCTTCCTTCGAAAGCACTTTGTACGTGCGGCATAGTATGAACAGAACTTACCATTTCGAAGTATTGTACAATATACTTAAATCACTGTCATATATAGTTGTACACAAATAAAGAAAGTAAAATTATGTAATAAATAAAGGGATTTATGCAATTCCTTTATTAACCCCATCCTTATCTTTAGATGCCCATAGTAATATCGTTTGACAATTAAGTGCCTGAATGGAAACTGACAGATGCTGTGTCTGATTGACTTTGTCTAAATGACCTAAAGCAGGCAATGCGCTAAATGTTCGTAAAAATAATACTAGGCACTGTAATGTAGAAATAAATTACCCAAGGCTGACATGAGATATAAATGGTAAGAACCGTAAGGAAGAAACATGGTCTCTATTGGCGCAAAGCCATGACGACGAACTCAGAATTTACTACATGCCTGAAAGGATTCTGTCACAAATAGTTGCATATTGGGAAAATGACATGATATGGTATTGTGTCACTCATACAGGCAAATAATGAAATTGTTTTTGTACAATATAGCACTTGAAAAATGCAGAAGGACTTAGATGGGCAATGCAACTATGCTCGGAATATGATACCGAGATCGGGAATATGATGGGATGATTTTCTAGGAGTTTTACTTCACTCTGCACATCTCCATGTAAACACGTTGTCATCAAGCACGTACCTAGACAAAACCACAAGCTTGTTTTTTCCTGTGGGGTTTGAAGGAAAACTTTCGATATGTAACAGTGATGATATCGAATCCAAATGTATACATATGCCATACCAAATGAGAGTTTATTTCCTATGGACTCAAAACATCAAGAATACGGTGTTGGATCTATTTAACGCCAACACACCTATCACTTACCGCCTAAAAGCCCTTTGCCTTTGCAGATAGAGTTATTTAAATTTTTAACAAAATAGATTTCCATCATATTTTTAAATATCAACGCTTAAACGTCAGTAAAATAAATAAATATTTAAAATGCGACTGTATGGTACGAAAAAAGGATTTAACATCTGTATCTACAGACAAATCAACCATGCACGGTTAAACGGTTATATAATGTAGTCACTACATTATATAACCGTTTATACACTACCAAATATTGACGCTAAGGATGAAAAAATAAAATTGTTCAAAACAAGCCATTACCGCACGAGTATGACTATAAGACAATTGAAATGAGTATTGTGATACAGCTCAAACATTCTCTACCTAAGGTAGAGCCAACAAGTAAATCACAATTATAGAAACAGGATGCATCATATAATTATGGCTTACACACAAATTATAACTTTTTCGTTCATTTTTCGTTAATAAATCTAGATGATACTGCCTTTAGATCGTAACAACGGATTTTACACAACGAAAGAATATTTAAAGAGACAGAATGGAAAAATCTAAGTCGATTTTCAATACATATGATTTGAAAAGTGTACAAGCCTTTCTCCCCCTCAAAATACCGCCAGCAAAAAAGCAACATTAGTTACGTAATAATACAATTCGTTTGAGGAGTCAAGGCAGATTTGCAGGCTTGTCTCGAAAAGGATAATGTAAACCTTACTCGTTATGGTACCAGTAAGTACTGTGCAAACTTGTCTGTACATACATGAATCGTGAATGAAAATAGTAAGAAAACGCGGTATACAGGGAATATCCAATCCTTCTGAAGTCGGTAGGTTCAGAATAGCTAAGTCTATTTTCTTGTTTTATTCTCCATTCGCTCCATGATACAGCAGCGCCGATATGTAATTGTTCTAGCAATCCTATATTTTTTTATAAATATAAACTGAATCTGTGTCTACTCTAACAGCATCATCAGAAACATCTATTTATCATCGATAATAAATTTATGGAAACGTATGCGTAAACAGCGGTGACTTACCATCAGTGTAACTCACAATAGTATCTAATTTAGTTCCGTCCGATAAGTTAACATTACTTCGACTTATACATGTGTTTCTCTTCGTTGTATCAGTATTTATATAATCTAGCTCAGCATCGTCTATAGTTAATCTTGTACAATGTCGTTTATTATCATATGATCCTCCTTGCGTACATTTACCAATTACTTTTCTGCCACGATCTTTTGCGATTTTATTCTCAAAATCAGTTAGTTCAGGATTTTCATCATCAGAATATTTATTTTCTTGTGGTAACCAAACTTGTTTCAGCGGACAATATGATATTATTGCTTCACTTACAATGAATGATATCACTATTTTAACATCAAGCATATATCCTAATTAAACTATTGGAGCCCAACCTCGTTAGCTAAAATGACAATCGAATGAAGGTTTTTCGTTGTAAATTCGAATGACTCGATACAAGCAAATCCAGTCATGTCAAAATCCGGTAAAGTTCTGTTTATCGCACTCTAATAATTTCGTATTTTGGAAGTCTAAATCTCTTAAAATATGGAGAACACTCTCCCGTTCAAAGAAAACTTCCGAGATAAGATGCAACCATATCAAACGAGATAATATCCTTATAATCGTATCTGGTATTCCACAATCCACTGTGTCCGTACTGAAAAATAACTGCGTTGCATTTCTTCAAGAAATGCTAATCGTGTTGTTTTCCATGATTTTTCATTCTGAACAAAATGAGCATCAACCGACGGAATTACAACAGTTACTCAGTAATTGTTCAGAATCATCATGGGTATATTTCAACGCAAGATTTGTCATTTCTTCATGGAGAGATTCCGTGCGATAAATATCTCCATTAGGTCGTACAAACTGATCATAGTTTCCATCATCGGAACATTGAAACAGCTTCACGGATACAGGATCGTTTCTACTGATATTTCTGATATAATCGACCATTTCACCGTTATAGAACTTTTTCATAGTTCTATTTCGTGGAAATGTTGTTATAGGCACTCATGCGCATTATGATCAATAATATTTATCTGAGCTCCTGTTGAATTATTCGTTACAAAATCTCTCCGGTTATTGTTTTTATCATTACTGGACATTTTAGTTACTTTCCCAGTACTACAACATTTTTAATAGACGCTCACATATCCTTAACTGTTTCTGCTCACTAAGTCATTTTTTACGTCTTAGATCTGTTAAAACGTTTCCACTTTTCGCTATTTGTTAAATGTTCCAGTACTCGTTCGACTACACAATTCAGCGTCGAAAATTTAATTGTTTTGAGATCATTGATGCTAGATTTATTATTCAGCAGATATATTTGAGAAATAACTGCAGTCACAGGATACGCTCGTTCATAATACAGTTTGTCAATTCCAGCCAACATTCATGGTTTGTAAACTTTATTCAACGTAACAATATTTCCAACAGCGTTTGGACGCCGTGGTGTAATCGAATAAGGTCACAATTGTCATCGAATTTCTAAGTATCATCTACTTCGTCGGTATCTACAGATTAAATAAAGTTTACAATAAAAAATAACTTAGATTGTTACGATAATTAATATCCGTCAACGCTCGTTGCTCATTCATTGTAGCATCGATAACACCTTCGGTGTTGCGCAAGATTCTGAATGTTGACCACATATGAGATGCCCCATCGCCGCTAAATTCCTTCTTGGCGGCAAAATACTTTTAATAAGAGTTTGGTCGGATGAACCAGAGCTCGCCTTGGCAAGTCAGGGGTTCTTCTGTCAAGATCAAATCTAGCTTTGAAGGTTCTATTGTAGATAATTTCTCAAACCCCACCATATTATACTTAAGGCAAACACACACATATATATATATATATATATATATATATATATATATATATATATATATATATAATGATTCACAGAAAGAATAACTGTAAATAGTTAACGATTGTTCTACAACTCCCTGTATCAAAACCTGTGTAAATGCATTATGTGGACTTCACCTACAAAGCGTGCGAAAAGGGAATCTAGGACCAAAACCTTGTTTAGCGTGTGGTGTTGGGGTTTGACGAGATACGCAGTTGTGTGTCCAATGTGGTAGTAAAGAAAAAACATAGTGAGCTAAAACTATATTATGATTTTAAAAAAATAACGCCGGCAATGACAAGTTCATAAAAAGCGCCGAAGACTCTCTTGCAAGATTTTCAAATTAATTATTTAGACAAATAATTTTATTATATGAATGGAACACAATGAATTTGGGAAACTTCCCATCATCAAGAATTATGAATTATCTCGAGATGGTATCATCAGGAACTGTCGACTAAGTAAACCCATAACGTTAGTTGTCTCAAATTCAATGCCGGGGAAATAAAATGTATTGTTGCAAAAATTTGTCTATGAATGTTTTCATGAAATAATCAAAGATGGTTATGTGATCGTTCATATTGATTTGGATCTGAGATGCATTATTTATTCAATTTACGACTGTTACACAAAGTTAAAATTGCAAATTGTGTGTTACTGGTAAATATAATTAATTTCCCAGGGTGGTTAAATCTTCAATTGTAGAGTCTGATGAAGAAATCATATTTCAATCAATGAATACAGCTGGTGAATATTTTGATATTATTCCAGCTTCTGTACACTTTGTCGCAATGATATTACCAAATCGATATATTCGAAGAAATATAAAGCAAAAAATAATGTTCCAGTATCTCCCGATTGTTTTACATACAAATACTCCGGATGAAGGAAGATATTTCTGTCGGGAAAACGACAGAGCAATCAAAAAGTTATCTCGCCTGTATTTGACAATAATATTCGCTAATAAATAACTTATTTTTTGGTTAATTTCTTTCCCATCGTGGTGCAACTATTATAACCAAATCGGCATTTTTAAAGAAACTTGATTAAAGGTATCTTATGTCTGAAGCATAACTCTGTTGCAAGACAGAGAAATTCAACGTCAATGACTTTGTCATTGAACAAGTTAAGGGATATATATCTGTCAGGTAAATGTAGAGCCTATATCCTATAAATAATTTTTATTTACTGACGAATATTGTTATTTTTAGTTGGTTTTTAAAAATACATATCCGTGTTTTTTTCTGAATGTCAGTATTTTTGCTTCCCGTACATTTAATCAGCAATAATAATTAAGAGAAAAAATGCAAACAACGAGTAATCCACGCCCGTTGCGTGAGCTATTTTTGAATTTCTATGTATTGGTTAGCTTATATAGCATAGGACTCGTTTTATCATTGGAGTCCGCTCCATGCTCGAACTTGAACAGACAATTACACATTCCCACCATGTCACCACGTCGTGAGTGTTCATTTGCACTCACGGGCTTGATTAGGTAGTGAGTGTGTGTGCAGTTTGTTGAATATAGAGAAGGCCATGTTTGTATATTTTACCGTCCTTAGAGCTAAGATTGTATATACTGCTGTTAATAGCGTGATATATGTTGTGCCGTCCTTAGAAATAAGATTGTATAAAATGCTGCAAAGATGATACTAAAGTTGAGATTATGTGTTGTGCCGTCCTTAGAACTAAAATTGTATATAATGCTGGAAATATTCGAAAATGTTTATGCTATTATGAAATTAAAATATTACATAATAATGGTATAAAAATTACATATCTTGTGAATTTTTTGTGTGATATGAAATCATTACAACAGCCGAACTTTGAATATATATATATATATTTGATTTTTGCGTAATCATTTGTATGTAATCTTTTTATTTTCCCCGTTTTCCGTGAGATTTTGTTTTATCTTGGGTACTATTTACCACATCCATTTGACGAACTTATTAGATGATCTGAAACATGCACAATATACATATCAATTCGATTAAGTTATATTTATTCCGATACAGATTCAATGATTTTGTCCTTTATATTTATTTTTAATACTGATAATAATATTTATTCAGAATCAGATTATAGTATGTTTAAGTTGATCAAATTCAATGCAAGAATGTGCATAATTCATAATTTAAACTATATTACACACAGTTGAAAAACTATTTTCTCGCTGCATCTCATTTAACTGTTTGTGCGTCAACAATCATTCTTCATCGCCGTATTCATCAATGATTATTATAACACTAAATTTTTCCGTGTGTTGAAGTGTCAATATTCTTCTGAGGGCACTTTCGATTATCTCGATTTTGTATACAAAAAATCTCACGTGTTGATACATTATATAATACCCCTTGATCAAATCAAGGAAAAATTGTTTGTGAGTTCGTAGACTCAGAAACAGATTTTACAAACTCCTCTAAGAAAAGATCTATATGATCTTACATACAGAGTTGTATTCAAAACTTTATATCGTAAATCCAGCAAATGTCCCTTCTGGTCAGTACGTTTGAAATGTATCCGTGTCAATAGCGGATAATGACATCTCAGATACACTAGATTCACGGGTTCTAATACAATAAAAAAATCCCGGGGGTGCTTGAGGTGCAAATGTGTATATAATATATCACTGTTGAGCCTGTCTGGATTTTTCAAGATCTACTTGTTAGCTTCCATCAATAGGATCACATTCAAAATTAACTGCGATAGTTTATGTTATGTTATAATTCCTGGTGATGTATGACGACCTCCACCGTATCGATGACATCGTCGTGCGATTTTTTTAGCTTGTCAGCGTTAAAATTTGGTACTATGAATGTTGGTAATTGTTCTTTTGTAATTATATATGTGTCCAGGAATAATTGTGTTATTGTAGAGATACGAACTACTCTTATCAGCATGGTCAATTACAGTTTCCATGATAATTTGTTGACTAACGCAAGGTCGCATATAACCTGTTTAAATGTTGTATTGTTACGATGATCTGCTGCTCTGTATCGTTATAATAGTATATGACGCTTAAATTTTGCGGTTAATCGAGTATGTGTTCTGACTTGATGTCGTCGGAAATTCATTAACATCTTTCACGAATCAATATTTCTTATTATACTTATCGTAATAAAAACCAAGTCTAATTACTTGAAGCTTTGCAACATCAGACGCAATGAAAGTAGATTATGTCGGACTCCATGGTTCTCTTTTTCGATATTCTAGAAGTTCTAAAAGTATTATATTTTGTCCGTGGAGAAAGCGACACGTTTTGGTTCTGGTGTTCCTTGATAAGCAGGTGCTATCTCTTGCCATCCTAACACACTTCGGATTGCCGATTGATATATATCTATGGACTAATCAAGCAAATTTAATTTTATTGCGGCTGATAATGTTGGTTCGTGAAAAGTGATATCTATTTTGGATTTAATTATGTGCTGGATCTGTTCGATTTGATAATTACCCGTAAGTATATTAACAACATTCCAGCCTTTGGGTCCATCTGGTTTATTTTTATACGAAAATGTCAGCTAATTAATTGCTTGAAACCAACTGAATAAGTTTGATCAAATATTTGGCCAACTAGGGTACACACGTAATTGTCCTGGAATTGCATTTGAAAAGTTAACGCTGAACTCAGGATAGGTTCAGCTCGCTGATATCACCGCGGTTTTCGACGGTGTTGTATTAACGACAATATGTTGCAGTAATTCTTGCACTGATATCATTATCGTTAAACCCGTAATATTAAATCATGATTTTAAATTCCGATTTTTTAAATCATTCGTATATTCTGACACAATCATTGTCACGTTGTAAATCTTAATCATTTATGTGAACTCAGTATCTGATTTTATTCCATCGCGGCTAGGACACGATTATACCAAGGAAGATACGTTGGCGCATGCTTGCGTCGCTATATGCAACTTTAATGTATACTCATTCAATTTTGTATTTGTAAATGTAGATATTTTTTTGCGCTGATATTAATAACACCATCAATTGTTGCTGAAGCTGAAATTCAAATTGTTACAACTGCTGGTGATGTTATTGTAACCTTTTATAGCAATACACCGGTTTCAGCGATGACAGCCAAATACACAATTACGTCAACGACAACTACTCATCTGCAATATTTTTTTTACTTTTATTGTATTATCGTCAACGATACTTTTCAGTTTGGTTTGCCACTCACATACTTGATTGTATCGGGTATGTTGAAGGTGGATTGAGGAGCTCATTATATTTTAAGTAGGCGGTAGTTTAGAGACTAATTCAAGACACCAGTAGTACAACAAACCTAAAAATGTTTACTAGTCGTTTTTCTCCATCATCACTTACATATATCCAGAAGATCCAATTAGTGGATAACGCCGTGAGAATGCGGTAGATAGAGTAAATTTCGTAGTACCGAGTCCTGAGAACCTGTATATGCCGATAACCTCAGCGCAATGTTTGATGGATTTATTGAGTGGTGTGTCTAAGGATGATCCTGTCTCTGCTGTATATACTACACTGTCGGTGATTTTTTTATGCCAGAGAGTTTAATACTGGTAAATGTTGGCTTTCCAAAGAATTCATGAACAACTCCATTTATTTTATAAATTATTGTACATTATTAGAATATTCAGATCTAAATGTAGGCATTCCATCTTTGCCTATCATTAACGAGTTCATCATCGGAATGTTGCTGTCGTCGATGTATTTCTTCGTCGCAGCGTCATCGCTTGATTCTGGTTCTCCAAGACTAGGAATTTTATTATTAGCGATATTGAGAGAACCAATTATTGTATCACCTGCGGTTAGTAAACAGTCATTGATTTCAGTTCGGATCGTGTTATTATTGCTGTATATGTACTTTTTTGTTGCCACATCATCGTCTGATTTTGGTTCTCTCACATTAATAATTGTATTTTTACTCATGTTGAGATCACCATACATAATATTTCCAATTCTTCTGATGCATCCAGTAATTACTCCCATTAGTGTTAAGACTATTTCCTCCGAGTTGTTAATTTTGCCGTTTTTATTAAGCACCACTAAGTTTCCTTCGGTTACGTCTGGAACCCGCAGAATAATATTTGTTAACGGGAAATTACTCGTCTTTAATCGTCTTTGTTTATCTTGAAAAACAACTTCATTTTGGTCCACATTAGAGAGACGTAAACAATTTGCTAGTTCATCCTTAACCAAGTCAAGGGTTGCTTATTTAGATAAGTCGACTTGCTGAGTTTTACTCAGGCGAGAAGATCTTCCGTAAATATCTACCATTAAACGTTAAGATCTGTTTAAATCGACGGTGGACGGCTATACTGTCTACTTGTTTACTCGTTCACGACTTTATGAGGTGGTATTAGGGACCTTAACACAGCGTCGAGTACAGCAATTACTTCACTGCTACATGTTGGCGGATCTGCTATTGTCTGTGTTGGTGATATTGAATACCAGATTGCAGGAATAATACGTGTTCCAGTGCTCACAAAATGTGTATCATCACTTTTGATACTGCGAAGATCATTAGCGACGATATATACATCTTTAATACAAAATTTACGCTTCAGAGATTTAACATATTTTGGTTTTACGTATTTTTCTTTTATCGTATTCATACGCGGCAATATTTACTATTTGTTCCGGATCCTTGACAGGGTTACCTTCAGGGGTAAATTTATCAATACATTTATTTTTAGGTTGTAGTTTAGGAGCTTGTTGTTGCAGAAGTTGTTGCTGTTGTTGTCCTCGTCGTAGTCTTTGTTGCAAAAATAAGAGATATATATTTATTCCATAGTATATTCGAAATATCCAGTTGTACCAAGTATTTAGTTCTGCAGATTTATTAACATACTCGGGTTTTAAAAATGTTTCTCTGTTACTAAATCCTGCAGCTGCAATGTCAGATAATTAATCCAAGTTTTCAATACCTCTTATGGCGATAATATGTCTTTCGGTAAATTTATTAATCACTTCAACTTTTTCTTTTTTATTGATTTGGTTCTGGTTCAGGTTCTGGTATACGATCTTTTATATCAAATACTTCAGCACGAGCTTTGTCAATACCCTCAATGATATAATAATGACTAAATTACGTACACAATACGGCAGAAGGGAGGGTGAACCCTGTCAAATATTGAGTGTTCGGGTGGGTAAAACGAGCACCTATTCCAATTTGAAAACACAAGCGACGAAGATAAGGTAACAAAATGAGCTAACCCAATTAGAAAAAATCTCGATTGGTTAGAGGCTTCAGTTTTGACGTAAAAGATCTTATATTTTTATTTTCGCAAGAAGCTTTATTTTCGCGACTGGACCATTCTATAAAATGGTCAGTTCACCCTCCCTGTCTCTATTTTAGGCAAATGATATATCAGCCCCCGATTCGGAAATATGGATAGTTTATCACCTGCACTTGTAATTTTTAAGGCAAGATATGAACACAACAATGCGTACAATGCATTTGTTTAAGTACCGAATTGATTTCATTTGGTCGCTTTCTTTATATTACTTTTGAGAGAAAGAAAGGAAGATAGATATACAGCCAGTAAGTAAGATACATCAATAGAATGCACTAAGAATCAGTCAATGTTTTATTCTTTATTCATTCTCGCAATCATTGGAACAGCCGCATTAATCGACTGCGCTTTCCACACCTTGGAGGACGGTTGCGCGACAGAAGATCTTTGGTGTCTCTGTCTTTATCAGTCTCCTCTTTACTAAAGGAACACGTGATATCACTCCTCATTTATTGATGCCAAGAGTACCATCGTCATTAATATTTCCTAGTAAAAGAGAATGGTTCAATATCGATTATTTACTAACAGACTATATATTTATCTTTCTCACTAAATGTAATTTATTTCTGCTAATCTTTTTGTACTGTTTGTTATTTGGCACTGTGTAATGTGCACAATTGCAAATGTTCTTCGTCTGTCTATAAATATGGAGTAACATCCCCTATTCTTAAAGCGACTTTGAGTTCTAGATATATTTATCAAGAACAGCACGTCGGAAATGGTAATATTTGGGTTTTATATTAATAACGAAATGTCTGCCATGGTCAGATCACTTAAAATCCTAATATTCAGTTTATTTTCTACCAATCAGTATATAGTTTACAAGAACTTAAATGATATCTATTTAGGTTATAAGAAAACTACTGGACATTAAGGATACGAAATACTAATTTTGGGAAAAATGAAGAAGAGTTTCCAATCCTATTTCATATGTTGACAGACATCTGTCGCTCCCATAAGACGGAACAAATATTATAGACCCATGAGTGTGCTTCACATGGTTACGATGCTATGCTCTTAAAATCAGTAACAGAAAATAGTGGAAATCACAATGCTTTGTAAAATTGAACAAATAATTTATTTTCCTAGTTTGCAGAGTAAAAATAAAAAGGAACTTTTTTTATTGCGAATTAAATCCCCCCAAAATCCTAGAATTACAGACAAAAGACCTGAATAAAATTTAGGAGAAATCCAAAAATTAAGTCCAAAGCTGAACGTGTTGACGTGTCTGTGATGACGTGTATAATGCTGACTTGTCATCATTATGTTATTGAAACACAGTAATATAATTCTGAGTTAGAATTTATAATAAATCCCGGAGAATGTCTCTGTGTAATAATGTTATTTATTTTAGGAATAATCTCTCAATAGAAACCAATCACCGAAAGAATTAATTTCAAGAAATATACTCTTCCCTAAAATGTCACAACAATTATACAAATTGAATCTGCTCGATTTCAAAGCACAAATGATTATTATTTCTAGTTAAAAGATTATATAGTCCTCTACTTGCCATCAGCTCACAACAAACATTTTCTAAAACAAATAATGGAAAATGTGTGTGTGTGACTTAGATTTTTAACGTAGCTTTAACAATTTCCAGTCATATCACTACGATGTCTGCAGTGTGGCAGTTTAAAGTGGTGTCTAGCACAGTGCATCATGACACAGGCATGTAACATGATGTCCCAGCCAGTCACATTATCCTGACACCAGGCCAACCAGTCCTAACACTAACCTCTTAATGCTGAGCGCCATGCGAGGATGCTCTTAGTACCATTGTTGTAAGTCTTTGGTATGGCTAGGACAGGGATCAAACCCACGACCTCCTGCATCCGAGGCTGACGCTCTAACCACTAGGCCACCAGTAATGGAAAGTGACCTTCTAGAAAGTTGTTACGGTTTACAAAATAAAATGTTAGAAAGTCTGTTAATAAAATTATAATATTTGACCCTGACAATGTCAAGCACACCAGGCACTCTTTAGGGACCTTTCAATAAGCTAGATCCAGACACAAAAACAATTTACTTCTCTAATAATAATCCTGATATTAACCACAGACGCCCAGATAGTATTTTAGCTAATTTATAGTTGTTTACAGAATAGAAAGAAAATCTTTAAATCAGGTCAACTAAAACTAAATTTGATTTTGGACACAGTTAAGTCCAACATACAATGTACATTATAATAACATATAATGAAATAAAGTAATTACAAAACTAACCAACAATGCAAATTAAAAATACACAACAATCTAAAACGTTTATTTATACTTTAACTGATCAAAACTCTGATTTTCCAAGACAGGTCGATGATATATTAAGCAAATGTGACCGGAGGTTGGATGTTCAAAGAAATTAAAAAATAGCGGTTGCCCCCTACGTTCACTATCATTTTCTTATATTCTTTTCTCAAGCATAAAATATAATTTTATCGAGAATGTTCACCGTAGAGCAAACAAGCACGTGAATGAAACTGTGAATTACCACTGTCAAGTCCATATAGGACATCATATTATGAAATATTTCAATATATCTTTCATTTCTTATGTAGTATTCAGTTCTGTGAGGAAAATAGACCAAAAGACACACTCATCATGACCTCATACAGTTTTAACTGTAAGATAGTTTTACACAAATGTACATTCACTTAGATGAAAATTGGTCTGCTCATCTGCACAGAACATTTTTACAGTATATTGATAACTAACGAGGGATCATAGACGCCAAATCCAAAGGAAACAACACAATAATAGAAAGTGGAAATCTTCGGCAAGAAGATTACAAACATGTAACTTACGTTTGACATTTAGAACTTACATATCTTACCAGAAACATAATACTCAGTATCGAATTCCAAAATAACACCGCAAAGTTCGTCACTGCGAGGGATCATAATATCAAAAGAATATGCCTCTTCCACCGTAGATTCCTTCGCACCATTCTAAAAGGTAAAGAAATAAATTAAATGTTTTTTTTGTTGTTGTTGAAATAATCAGATAAATTTGCTTTCCTGTGAATATAACAAAAGAAACATTACAATTTTCAATCATATGAAATAAATTTAATGTCTTAACCTATTCGTCAGTAGCGAAGAAGAATTAATACTTTGTAAGAGAGAGACTTAAACTTATTCAATTACGGTAAAAGCATATTATTGTTTAGCACAAAAAAATGAAAAGAAATCGCCATTACGACTGCAATATTGTCCAATATTTCTACTAAACCATGGTTAATAACCGGTCCATTGGGTAAATTTTAAATTTCATGTAAAAAGATGAAATTTGTTAGTAAATAACACAGAGTTACAAAGTAAATCTAATGTGGACGGGAACATCATGCAGAATTTATGCAACTTACATAATGGAATATTTTTAAAAAATTGCAATGCATTTTGTAGTCTATTATCAGGCAAATGTTATAAACATTGATATAATTAATAACTTGTTACAGCACAGCTCCTGCCTCTTTTCCATTTGAATGCAAATATGTTAATTTCCGTCATAGGATGTATTACATGAATGGTACGATCATTACTCGCCATTTCATTAAGAGTGCATTATCCCTAATTATTCTCATACAATACATTTGATATACAAAGTGTAATTAATGTGCCTGATTTGAAGTTATAAGATGACGTATTTACTCACTTTGTATACGGCTTCTATATACATTTCGTATAACTTGTTGTCAACCGGACTTCCTTCAGGAACCGGATTTCCTTTTGAGTCGACAAGTTCTTGAGCATCCGCAGTCACCATGATCACTGCAGTACAGTAAGAAATGTCTTTAGGTAGGGATTACGTTCAGCCATAAAGTTATGTGCTTCTCAAAATTTGCCTCGGATAAATCAGAAATTTCCAACGTTCGTATGTACTTATGCATGAACGCATGCGTGTGTATAATTATGTTGATTGCTTCGTATGTTTCATTTACATAGGATGGCTCCACGTCTGCATTTGGTTGGATCTACTTTGTGTTTGTCTGACATTAGAATTCCGACCAAGGTTACATTAAGCAAGGTGATAGACGTCTTGTGTCTTGGCCGTCCATATGATGATCAGAAAGTTTGCGTTATTATCATGTCAGACACCAACTGTCTTTAAAACCATTATAGAATCTGTAACTTTACAGCCTGCATCGCTAAGGGCTTTCCGTTAAGAGGTAAGTGTAAGGACTGATCAGCCTCGTGTCAGGATAATGTGACCGTGTTGGTTATGATGCTACATGTCTCCGAAATGATGCCCCAATGGTGGACACCACTGTAAACCGCCACACTACAGACATCGAAAATATGACGTAAACCTTGTTAAAGTAACTTACAAAATCTAGATGTCACACACACACACACACACACACACACACACACACACACACACACACACACACACACACACACACACACACGCGCGCGCACTACTTTCTCTGGCGTTGATTCGAATCACACATGGCCTTCCACTAGTGTGAGCAATGGGCATTTACAGGAAGACGACACTTGGATAGCCACCAGCAATATCAAAAGAGATTGTATGAACATTACAAGATTCTCCATGATCCGTAAACCTATATCAAGCATTGGAAATAAAAAGCAAGATAAAAAGACAAGCGAAATATATGATCATGATTTTAAAACGTGAGTAACTAGCACAATGTGCTGAATTCTATAAAAATATGATGTTGTGCAGTAAGGAATAGTGATTACAGCTTTGAAATAGATATGTTATGATTTTATTTACTATTCATTAAATTATTTTAATTGCAGCTGATAGGATTTAAAATTCGTCTCTTAATTATGGAATGTACATGATACACACATATGACTCTTGTACTAATTATTAATTATTTGAACTATTGGAGCGAAAGATAGGAGGCATTGTTACAATAATAAATATGAATTTTACTTTTTCTTAGACCACGACTATTCTGAATGTCTCCTTGTATCGTGTTACCATCTCTGGTGCTAATTTGTGCCGAAAAGCGGGCTTGGCTACTTTATATAGAGTCAGCTCCCAAATAATGCGAACGATTGTAGGATCAAGGAACACTTATAATCCGTAGCTTCTGTTATTATGTTACTCAAGCGTTCAATTATTGTTTCCTACTTAACAATTCACGTTGAACTTTAACATGATGGCAAACCTCACTCGAAACTTGAGAAACCGGTTCATACAGAGACTTTGTGAAGTGTGAACAGCTGTTATTAATGATTAATTATGTCATTTAGCCAAGAAAGATGCAGTCTTTTGTTGCACGGTCTAAAGTACGTTGTTTTATAAATATAGTGATATTGGTGGGTTTTTCATTTGTGTACAAAAACAATTCAAAATTAGAGTCAATGACGATTTAATTGATTGGAAACATTAAAGCAACAGTAATAAAACATGAACAATAACTTTCTGAGAGAACTACGTTAATATGCATCTCATGATTTTGTTGAAAGTCGACCAAACGCAGTCTGTTAATGCAATTAAACTAGTAACACTAATACTAATACCAATAAGTATGGTACTGATTGTATTGTATTTCTTCGACAACTAAGGATGAAAACAGAATACTCGTAAAGAAGTCACTTGTACATTATGACTCTACGCGTGGGTGGCTGTTATGCACTTTGAGTTTAGCGGAAGCATTTCCCAAGGTACAAAAATGACAATTTTATTGACAAAAAGGATCTAAATTAACTAAGGTGAATTTTGGTCATACTTTGAAGATGCCATAAATAGTGCAGTTTGCAAGCATGTTTAAAGATAAGTAGCGATGTTCTAATTAATAACTTAGTCTGTTACATCCTTGTTAATAATATCTTTGTTACATAATAAACTATGCTTCGAATGCAAGTGTTTGGAACAAATACACGTTTAACACACAAATTCACGAATGTATCACTTTTATACAAACCAATGTTCTCGGAAAAGCAGCGATGTTATCAGATTTGATTTCAGAATTACTCCGCCCATAATAAAATCAGACTACCGAAATCGGACCATTACGTGCTCGACCTATTGGTCCAGAACGTATTTGATAGCAATGTGGAAATGTGCATGAGATATATCATCTGTCAACTGTCATGTCATATTTTTAATCTTTGTATGCTTTTTATTTATAACTTTTAGTATCAACTTAAAGTACAATTCATACAGGTAATGGAGAAATTCAGTACGGACGATTTTATTAAAGCGTGTAATTTTCAAGATCCCGATTAAAGACACCTTAAAATGACGATTATTCACTTTATTTCGAACCTAAATCGTCCATATTAATTATATTATAGATAGATTAATTTTTGAATTTATTTTGCTCAAAACGCCCGAAAGAAGGTGAATGTTGTCACAGAATTGTGAGTTTCAGAACAATCTTTAGTGAAATCCGTGAACAAACAACAAGGGGATTCTGCAATACTTACAGTATAGTTTGTTTACTTTCTACCGTTAACCAAAACCCAACATTAGTTTCTATGTATTGTTCAGAAGCAATACAATACAAACGTAATGATAAAACTGTTATAGAAACTTTAGACCGAAAATGTCATTGATGATTTGCATGGGTCGACTGTGATATTCAAGAGTTCTTGCTTAAGTTTGCATAGAGCAAATCTGTCAACTTTGTTATGGACTAATTTCGGAATGGTATTGTGTATATTAATGACCGTGATCTCCAGTTTTCAATAAGATTTTCCTCTCTGTTAAATGGATTAAGTACAAAAATGAAATTTTATTCGAATTGTGAAATATTTATTACAAGTCCACATAAAATATAGCTGTGTAAAAAAAGTTTCAAGACTGAAGAAATAATTATGAATTGACACAAAACAGTTATATTAGCTAACTATGGACAAAATATTGTTTAAACGTGTTTGGTCAACTTTGTTTAATGACTTCTGAAAATAAATCTTTTGATGTCAAAAAGAAAATTTTTTATTTTAAAATACTTATATTTTCCCCAAAATATTTGATATTTTATCTACATATATTGCATCTGAAAATAAGAAAAGCTTAAATTACTATAGAAATACGTTACAGCAGGACAGAGGCAATTCAATGACCCATGGAAATATGATCATTTACTATTGGTTACGTTTTGAGTCCAAAGATTATCTTGAAGAAAACAGTATACATTAGTCAAATAAACTTATTTCAGTCAACTTACCTATGGTCTTGTTTTATATGTCATACCATTGATGACTCTACCGGAAGCACATATCATCATTTCATAGGTCGGTATTTACCTCATTTACCTCATCATCTTTGTTCGGTCTCAGAATATGGGATGGCAAATAAATGCCTCAATGAAAAAATGATAGATGATGTGTCCGACTGATATTGTCTCAATAACCGAAGCCGGCTACGTGCTAAATGAAGGGCATGTTGGTGAAAACAATATGAGGTAATGAAATTTAGAAATAGAGTATCAAACACTGATGTGAGATATACATTTTAAGAACCCTAAGTAGGCAACATGGTCTCCGGTGATGTAAAGCCTTGACAACGAACTCTGAATCTGCTGCATAGTTAAAGCATTCTAGCACAATAGTGTATATTGGGATAATGACATGACATGTTGTCACTCATAATGACGATTGACGAAGTTGTTTTACTACAATATAACACAGGAAAAATGCGGAAGGACTTAAATGGGCAATGTAATGATTTGCTCAATATTATACAACAATGCGAGTGTGATGGGGGACTTGCTAGGAGTTGCTCTTCACTCTGCACATCACCATGTTAATAACTTATCTTCACGCATGTACATCGACAAAATTACAAGCATGTTTTGTTCTGAGGTGGTGGAAAGAAAACGTTCGATATGGCATAGTGATGCTATCACATCAAGATGTATACATACGCCACACCAAAATAATATTTATTAACAATTTATTAACAATCTTCTCTCAAAAAGGACAATGTAAACTTTACTCGTCAGGGTACCAGTAAATACTGAGCACATTTGTCTGTACAGACATAAATCGTTATTGCAAGCACTAAAATACGCGGGGTTACTAAGAAAATCCAATGCTTCTGAATATTGGCTTTCAGACGTCAGTAAAATACCTTTATAATTCAAGTCGGTTTTTGAAATATGGAATTTGGATTACCATCTTTATTAAATGACAGATACATCATGCAAAATTACACGGTTAGATAATGTAATTATATATACCATACCAAATATTGATGTTGGGGATGGAAGATCAAAGTATGCAATCATACGATCTCCATCCCAGTATGACTATCAAACAAGTTACATGATTATTGTGTTACAACTCAAATATTCTCTACCAGAGGTTGATCTAGCGAAAAACGAAATCAAAATTACAGAAGCGAGATGCATTATATAATTATGGCCTATACACAAATGTAGACATTGTTTTGAAGCCTATTATATCAATGAATGTAGATAATGCCTCTTTAGACCTAACAACGAAGTATACACAGTTAAAGAATACATGAAAAGACCGAATGGATATTTGAATAGCTTACAGCTCCAAAATATCAGCGTTCGTTACACTATAATACAATTAAATTGAGGAGGCAAGGCAAATTAACAGTTTTTTTCTCAGAAAGGACTAGGTAAATTTTACTCGTCAGGGTACCAGTAAATATTGAGCACATTTGTCTGTACAGACATAAATCGTTATCGCAAGCCCTCAAAAAACGCGGGGCTACTGAGAAAATCAAATGATTCTGAACTTCTGCGTTTGTATGTATTCATACCCAACGATTCATACCAATTAATCGGAGACTAAATTTCTGCTAGCATAAGAGCCAAATTCCATTACAATATTTTTATATTTGGATGATGTTGCTACTTGATCACAGTATGACACAGTCTAATAGTAAAAGCCTATATAAATACAGCATTAAGGTTAAATGGACGTGATAAAGTTGAGGCCCCGACGGCATCCGCGTCTATCAATTCCTTTTACTAATATTTTAAGGAAGGCATACTATAATTATTACGGATTAGTGAGTGTTCGCTTCTTACCCTCGATATCTCACATGACACTTGTACAAACAAAGAACAGCCACCCCAAGCCTACCAGGACCTTAAAGTGGTAGACTTTGCTATATGTTACTTGTTGAATAAGTTGTAATTTATATACTTTAATTTACTGAGATGAGAATGGTTACGGGTAAGTTAACAAGTTGTGAAAGGGATTGTGCTAACATTAATTAGTTGTTGGCAGTGCTTACACTGAAGTCTATATGTACATTATTGATATAACTGGAAGGGAAACATCAGCAGAAGGCCAATACCATGGCTAGATAATAATTCGAGAGGGCTAGTAATTATAAAGCACTTTAACCGATCAAGAACATAACAAGATAACCGGCTTGGATTTCGAATTTATTACAGAACACTTTTGATGGTGACAACATACAAGTTTATTGATGAATGTCTCAAATGAAAAAAGAATAAAGAATAATACGTGCGTGTATAAGATGATGCTGATGTGCTCGATTGTATTATCCATATTTCTGTATACTTGTGAAACATGTACGCTCACATAAGCTCTACAACGATAGATTCAAACCTTCCATATGAGATGTTACCGCAGAATCCTGGGCATCTGAAACATTGACCATGTAACCAATGAAGAAGTCCACAACAGGATCCAACGAGCCATCGGGTCCTGTGAAAAAGCGCAAACTGAAGGGGAACGGTCATGTTTCAATATCGTCTGGACTGGCAAAAACTCATCTTGCAAGGTACGGTGCGAGGGTGCAGTAAGGAGGAGACAGGCTTGGGATTCCATATTCACAAAAGGCAGTTAAGAACAGGGAAATATGGAGATAATAGGTGGTACCCCCACGACCACTTATGTTAAGGGATTGATGATGATGATGATGATGATGATGATGATGATGATGATGATGAATAAGATCCAAATATTGGAAAAAGTTAACACAATATGCAAGAACCTAATAATATAACAAATGTGAATAAAAGTAAATGACCTTACATAGTACAATGACAAAGGTTAATTATTCACACTAATTTCACACGAATAGAATGACGTATTTAACTAAAATAGTAAAAATGATGTACTTTACTCACATAGCAAAATGACTTTTTCAGTCCAATAATGAAAAATGAGGTACTTTACTCAAATAGCAAAATAATGAAATGATGGGACATACATCATACAAATTGTCTTTACAGTTCGTAAACACAGGGTATAACAAACCCCAAAATTAGACCACAGCTAAAAGACTACATGTATGGAGCTATACAATATATTCCGTCACTAGCATACTTGAATACCAGTCACACTGGTCAGTCAAGCAGTCAGTATTAAAGGTAGTCACTGACCACCATTCAATTCCTTGGTTAATCAGGCAATCAGCGTACACCAATCGGTACGCAACGCCAAGTCACCTATTACTCAACCAGCAACACACTGTTCAATCAGCATTACGGCTTCTATGGTCAGCATTACAGCTGATATGGTCAACTTCTATGGTCAGCTCTATAGCCGGTACGCCGTCGTTTCTAATCAGCTAAAAATAAATCTAACACTGTGAACTATGAATGACATATATGATAACACATATTGCCGTTATATGCGGTAAGCTGTAAAAAGTACATTATCGGCACAATATTACAAAGCAATAAACAGGTTCAGAAGTGAACTTACCTGTGTCCGATAAGAATCCTGTGGTACTAAACTTTTCTTAATAAAATGCAACTTTATTTGTAATATGAATCTCCTGTTAAAATACACACAAGAATATAAAATAATTGCATTATACTATGCAAGCCGGGCCTACATAGGAAGTATGCAAAAATACATGTGGTAGTAGGATATTTATAACCTATATTATACATTAGAAATTGATACAAAATTCGCATACTTTACTAGCCTATATTATACATTATAAATTAATAAATAACTAACATACGTCTACAGCTGAAGATGTGCATGTCCTTAAGTAGACTGCTCACTGACAAGACGTTTCGAAATGTAATGATTTTGTCCTCAGGTGAGGCATTTATACACAGACAATGTAGCCCTACATCGTCTGGTCGCTTGATGAGTATCAGTTTTTCCCATCGAAAGCACTTCACAAGTGCGGCATAGGATGGACCGAACTCACTGCTTCGAAATATTGTACAATATTCATAAATCACCTTCGGGTATCGCTTTACAAAGAAAACGAAACCCGAATAAATGTATTTAATAAATAAAGGGATTTATACAATACCGTGACAAAGAACATATTCAGTCGACATTAGTAATTACGCAAACAAATTATCTCATAAAAACTTTGGATGATTTACAGTCATACAAAAAATTGTTCTACTTAGCAGTTATGCATACGCTAGAAAATAACTAAAAATAAAATTGTATTTTTGTATCCAAACTGCCAAGTATTATATTCAGCCCGAATATCTTTAACAAAAACCGATTTGGCCATAACGTGTCAAACGTGTTATTTAAAGAGCATGATACAATTAATTTCTGACGAATTCAACTTTTATTGTTATGTCTATGAATGTATAGCCTGAACGGGAGTGATAATGTGAAAGTGTTTAGATACAGTCCAACATTATGTTATTAAACAGTCGTTTCTGATTTCAATCCAAATATAGAACCCTTTCCTCCAACCATTTACAGTGGAAGTGTTTACGCACACGCTACACGTACATACATACCTGCATAATATCACATAAGGGTTGTAGTATTTAGAGAAACACGACTATACTCTCACGCAAACTGTACTATACCATCAGACAGAAGAGTGGGGACAACGGATTTCAAGTTTAAATTGTAAATATAGACGCAGACATATACAAATATACAAAAACACAAAACCTGGCAATTACTCAAGGTTGATAACTTTGTAACTAGATATCAAATCATTTAGTTACACTGCCATCATGCCATCGATGGACACCTCATATCTGAACTAGAGAAAACATATATCCATAACGTTAAAAAAACTCTCACCTATTTTTTCTTTCAGATGACACAGTATAGCATGTGCAACGATATAATAGTGTAAATGTAAATACTGCTATCCGTATGTGAATATTATTATATAATTACATAATTTTCATAAACGTACCTACCCTTTTTGTGCATTTGAGAAGTTTGTCTTTTACATTTATATCGTTCGCGTTCGAGGTTATACATTCATATACCAATCACTCTCTGGAAATAGATATAATAATCTTAATTGCCATCAAACAATGTGTGTTTTATGTATGTGCTTGTTTGTTGATGTTGTTGTCAATAACATTTTAAATCCCCTCTACGAATTCTGTTTTGACTGTGTGTAAAATTACACCTACTCTTTTCGTTGCGAAGTTGTAGTGAGCGTTTGGATAGTAAAAAGGGTCGGGTTCCAGATTGTAGAGGTGGGATGTTTGGATTATAGATAAACAATAAAAATTACCATTGCCTATTTCTATAAAAATCGTTCAATGATCTACCATTATTCTTTTAAATGGTTCATCAATTGCAGGCAATGGTTGCAGATGATCCTTAGTTGTCTTCTAATTCGGTTTCCCTACCATTCGATAAATGTGACAAGATCTAGAAATATCATATTTAGTTCTTCGCCACTACATATGATTCGAGATCTTTTGATAGATGATACTGACTCCAAAATGACCAGTCAAGGGAGTCTTCTAGACTATGCGAGGACATTCCTGTATATATTACTGCGGAATAATAATTTCATAGCTTACACGCAACTCTTCAACAGGATATAACTAAGGCGATCTCCACGTTTTCGAAGGGACATATTTTTGTACACAAACGCAAAGTGCGACCTGCGTATCTTGAATTTCGTTGATAGCCTCTGAAACGATCACGAGTTCGCAGGATCTTGTTCTTTTTCGAGCATGAGTGGTGGTCTTTTTTCATCTTGATATGGAAAAGAGTACTACCGTCTTCAATAAAACAGTTATTGATATGAAATAATTCTCTACATTATCATTATTGACTTTGTTTAACCCAACATATTTATTGCTTTCAGAACCAATGACACAATGATCTTGAAATAAGTAAAACCAAGTAGTGAAAATCAGCATATAATGTGTTTACCTCCAATGCAAAGTGAACATAAAAGAACTTACGGTATTGCGAAATAAATCCCAAAATAGTCCTAGAATTACGGATACATGTGCAAATAATTTAACGCTCTGAATTTAAAGTAAAGTCGAACGTTATAGATGTAAATTTGATTGTGACGGCCTTTATTGTGGTTTTGTACCAACATTCTTTCCTGAAACACAGTAATATAATTCTAGTTTTGAACTCGCTATAAATCAGAGGTAATATCTCTTTGACCGCTGCAGTGGCCAAGCGGTTAGAGCGCCAGCTCCGGATAAGGGATATCGTGGGTTCGAATCCCAGCCGAGTTATACCAAAGACTTCCAAAATAGTACTAACAGCTGCCTTGCTAGGCTCTCAGCATTAAAAGGTTAGTGTTTGGACTGGTCGGCTTGGTGTAAGGATAATGTGACTGGGTGGGACATCATGCTACATGTCTGCGGCATGATATCCCAGTGCTAGACGTCACTTTAAACTGCCACACTGTAGACATCGTAGCAATATGACTGGAAAATTGTTAAAGCTACGTTAAATTCATGTATTTCCGGAGCAAATAATTACAGAAAATGATACTTTGAAGAAATACATTTGAGCCCAAATGAAAACGAATAATACAAACTGATTCTACCAGATCTTAAAAGGAAGAATGAATGATCGTTCCAGAAACAAGTTTATATAGTCCTCTACTTAATCTCCAGTTACAATTAAAATTTTATAAAGAAAATGAAAAATATCCTTGAAGAAACTCCTTAGTTATTACAATAATAAATATTATTTATTATTAGAAAGTCTGTCACTAAAAGAACAATATATACCATGGACCATATCAGATTCACAGGTAAGTTGTAGTAGAAATCCATTAACCTCGACCAGACCCAAAATACATATTTATTTATATGATCCTGTTATTATACACATGCTCATTGAGAATATATTAGTGGTTTACAGAATACACAATACTCATCAATTCAGGTTAAGTAGAAACAAAACTTGATTTTGGACAAAGTTAAATTTGGTTTTTGACAAGGTCAAATCCATCATTCAGTGTTACATGTGACAATATGATATAATGAAATGGAAAGAGGATTTTGTTTTTTAAAAAATAACTAACAAACAATGCAAATTAAATGTTCACAACACTTCATCTCACAAAGAAAAGAAATGTTTTAGCAATTAGGCTTTCTTTTACTATTACTCAGATTTACATGTGATTAAAGATTTTACATGTAATGAGATCTTATGGATGACACAACGAATATATGGAACAGTATAGTATTCTATACACGTAAACGTGCATATTGTATTAAATTGTATTTGCCCTTAACAAACCTAATTTGAATATTCCAACTTAAATTCCATCTCAATAATCTAAACATGTGTGTTTCATCTTTCCATTGAAAGTAAGAGGTCTGTGAACACTAAACACAATAATCGGATTAGAAGCTGAATTAATATACAGTTAAAAGTGTTGCAATGCCAATATCAAAGCCAAACTTTCCGTTAAGATTGTGGAATAACTCGTCTTCTATTTATTTCATTTATTACAACAATAGTGAACTGGATGATCTACACCAGTTATATCTACGACAATCAACAATGCTCCAAAAACCTATATCAGTTGCATGGGCAGACATTTTCAATAAATGTTTGCAATTTGGAGCTGAGAGAACTGTTGCACTCTTACGTGGGGCCTTTACCTTTAACTTATCAAAGGCCTCCTGCCATTGTTTCAGGCCAATTAAACTTGGTCTTTATGCGTAAAAACATTGTCAGGGGTTCAACAATTATAGAAACATGGAACAAACTTTCCGAGAGTATAAGGTCATGTACGAAATTTGCATCAGTTGCTTTTCAATGATAGGCACACTTAATTCAGAGATAACTGGACCTTAGCATCTATGGGCTTAATTTGCCCATGTGCTTCCTTGTGTGCTAGAAATGTAAGACAAGCACGACAAAACTTACTTTTGCATAAATTAATTGACAAATATGCATCGGTGACTGTCAAAGAATTTCTGAATTGTCTCTAAATGATCTTTCCAGTTATACTTATAGATGATGACATCATCGATATAAGCATCACACTTATCTAGACCAGATATAATCATGTTCATTAAATGTGGACATGTAAAAGGCGACCCTTTCATCTCTAACGGCATTATTTTATATTTATGAAGTCCATCAACAGTCACGAATGCCGACATTTCCTTTGCCCTTTCCATCAGTGGAAATATCTAAATCCTTTTTTGAAGGTAAACTTTGGTGACTCACTCTGCATTTTCAAATTTGTCAATCTTGGCAATGAAAATCAACATATTTTGATCACACCGTTCAGCAAACACTAAATTTCATTTCTCAAACATTCCTGTTTGAGACGGTTTATGTACATATATAAAACATGAGCTCATACTCAAGTAATAGCTGTTTTAATGTTTTGTGCTACTGCTGCAGATTTCAAAATGTGGTCCAGATTATTCAATTTCTGAATTCTTACGATTTTTAAACTGATTCTTTAACAGCAAACTACAGTAAATGAACACATGCGTCTCAATCTTTTTCAGTATCAAAACAATGTGACCAAATCATACTTTTCAAGGTTTGGTAAAATCTTTCTAAAGCCCCTTGACTTTCAGAGTAATAGGCTGAAGATTGAATTCATGAATGCCTAATTCATGCATATATAGTTTGAAAATATTGACCCTTGCTCAGGTTAGACAGATTTGGGTAAACTAAACTGAGTAAAGAAAAAGGTTATCAAAGCTCTTACTATTGTTTTAATTTTAATATTACTCAAAGGAAATTTCTCTGGGAATCTTGTAGACACAACCATTATAGTCAAAAAGTATTGGTTGCGTGATTTGTTTTTAGGTAAGGGGCCGACAGAATCTACCATTTCTGTGCTGAATGGTGCGTCAAATGCATTGTATTTACAAACATCACTTATAAAATATCGTCAATAAAAGTCAATCAAAGGAGTTTCTTGTGCCAGGCTAAGAATTTAATGTCTGTACGATTTTCGAACTACAATTTGATCAATTATGGACCACTCTTCACCAGCAAGTACCTTAGGTTGTCCCCATTTTCTCATATGAAACCCATTGTTACCAAAATAACAAACAGGTACTACTGTGGATTCAGGTTACCTAATGATCCTGTTAAAGAAACAGGTGATTACATTATATTTGTCCTGTGTGACGACAAGCGATTTCCGTATGTCATCCTGATTTTAATTTTAAAAAATGATTCGTTTAAAGAGGTTCACCTTGATCAATACCTGGTGATTGATCCAAGCAAGGAGGAAAAAGAGAACTCATCAAACCCCTTACCAATCCATGGGTCAGCTAAAGTAATATCTTCCTGATTAACATCAGTTTCAAGAGCTGTCTATGCCATAGCTATAATAAAAGCAAAAGCTGGGTATAAATTGTAGCTTCTTTTTCAGCAGGATGGACTTTCTGATCCAAGCAAGATTTGTCAAGTGCACTACCCACAGTCTTATCTCCAGCTAGGTCATTGCCTAGTAATAAGTGAGTACCCTCAACGGTTAAAGACGACACTATTCTGACTTTCACGGGTCCTGCGTCCAGATGTGATGACATATTTAAACAATGGAGAATAACATTAACAAAGCCGCACTTTACTCCCTGAATAAAAACACTCTTAATTAGAGAAGAATTCTCAGAAAAAGGCAAAGTACCTGATAATCAAAGCCTCTGAGAAGCTCCTGTGTCCCTTAACAGTTTAGTAAGGATACGATTGGCTTAACCACTACCGAGTGATATAGTTGGAAATGAAAGGTGCACAATTCTCCATACAATTCTCAGGCTCAGGTTTCTTTAAAATACCAAATACATTTCTTTTAATACATAAATGTGACCTTGAATTTTTGGAAATACGATCGTTTGGAATAGGTCTGTTTTGATTATGCTGCTTATTTATTAATTTATGGCAATCATAAATTACCTGCCATTTCTTCACGCAATATGTAATTCATTATGTTCTCTTTCTCTCTCTCTCCTTTTTATCCAATTCAATTTGTTTTTATTCTTTTTCTAACTTCATTTGCCTCTTTTTCCTTCTCCAATTCAATTTGTTGATTCCTTTCTGTAATTACATTTGTCTCTATCTTTCATTTTGTTCCAATTTCATTGCATTTTTGTATCTCGTTCCTCTTTCTGCAACTGCAGTTTCCTGTCCTTTTGCTCTTTATCTAACTGTACTTGCATTTCTTGAAGAACAAACGTTCGTAACTGTATTTCAATCTTGTATGTTAATTTCATTTCCATAGCTCGTAAGTTAGTGTCAGATTGAGACTTACCACCAAATCACATTTTTCCACAAATAGTGGACTAAATACCTTTTTTCTTTCTTTATTAAAGAAACCTTTCATCAGAAAGATCATATTTTCTGGCAGGCTGAAGTAATTATCCATTTACAAGGAGTCTTAATGTTTCTAGGCAGGACTGGAAATAACGTTATCGACTTTAGATGGCATTGTATAAGCTTGTTGGTTTAACTAAATATTTCTAATGTGAAATAATACCTGCGAGTTAGGAAATTCCGAAGAAAGGTAAATATTAATTTCAAAACCAAAGTGTTTTGAAATATTTTAGAGAAATTCTAATCCCATGGATCAGCTCCGAATTTTTTGTTACGAGTCTATGCTCTTAAAATTTGAAACAGAAATGAGTGACAAGCAACACGCTTAGCAAAATGCTACAACTAATTAATTTCCTAGAATACAAAGTAAAAATGTTAAAAGAACATACGGTATTTCCAATTATATCCCAAATAATCCTAGAATTACTGACGAAAGTCTTAATCAATAAAGGTCTGAATACGTTTTAGTGGATTTCCAAATAATTTTTAGCGTTGCAAGTGTTCATCTTTCTGTACAGGCCGGTAAACTCTAATATACGAATTACTAATTGCTGAAATATATTAACGTGCCAACAGCCTTTTCACCTATCGTGATACAAATCATGTTTCCAATGCATTTGTAAAGTGCGGTTCTTTATCTCAATTCCATAAACGTAGTATATCTCTACCCGACCTCCCTTCCCGTCCTCTTTCACACACACACACACACACACACACAAATAACATTGAATCGAAGTGAGCTCGTGTAGGAATTATATTATACAACTGTTACATTCGATTTATTCAGATTGTTCAAAATGTTCTTTTATTAAAATGACATTTAGGTTACTGGTTCTAATTGGTTATAACAACCTCATTGGACAGTAATGTGAATTTAGACTGCATATGAGAAACATAAAAAACGGAACAATCAACAATGCAAGCAGATAATAATCAGTAGAGTACAATAAAGTCTGCCTTAGGATAAACCTCTATCATACTAAAACTCTTCTTGAACGAAAATATTTGCCAGCTCATATCGTTGCCTATCTACATACTTTGTCTCCATAATAAGGCTATTTTGTTGTAGTCTTTTGAGAGTCCTTTAGATACAAGTTTCACTGCACCTTTTACTGCAAGGCTTGGCACGACCACGACAAACCTAGCAATATGAACCGTAGCACAATTTATGAAGAGCTTTAAGTTTGCCGTAATAATGCCTTATCTACTATCTTTTAGACTGATTATCCGATTTTAAAATTAACGTAAAGAGAATGAAACACCCTTGCAGAAAGCGCGTGAAAGTGAGGAACCTATTATTAATTATGCAGGGACCAAAATACGAAAGAAAACAGGTTCAAACAACACCATAAACGGATGTATTAGTCGTAGTTTCGATATTAGTAATGTTAATGTCTCTTTGTGATTGTTGATTTTGCACTTTAAATTCATTATACAGGTTCTTTGCTCACTGCATCAATGATCAATCACGTTATTTTCCTCGCGTAATTAAAGCACATTGTATATTTGTGATAAAACACCGTACAAAATATGATCATTTTGTCTAGCTTGTTACTAGTATCGTACATTAATAATATAAAAATGAAGATAGTGTTGATATCTACTAGGAATACATATGACTATTTTACACATTCAAGAAATACACCTTGCACCCTTAAAACGCATGGACTTGTTTTGCAATTAAACCCCCCAAAAATATTGAATATGCATATACTATTAGTACTAGCTGCAGCTTAGTCACACAATTACATTACAAGGAATGTAGTCAAATCGTTTAATTATTTCCCTGTTATTGCACAAATTTTAAATACAATTTCACACCTTTTTTCACCCAATGTTGAACCTATTCCATTCAGAACTTTTCTCCTGAATGCATTTTAGTTACCCTAATCTAAAGCTAATCTAACAAGAGCTTTGTATAATAATCAATACAGTTCACCTTTGTTGGCACGTTTTAGAGTTGTCAGACCTACTTATATTTATCTCTTATTAAATCAACTGTAGTATTTACAAGGTATGCAAAGTCTAATACTTTTCACAGACTACCCCCAGAATGAACCGTTGATAGATAACTCACCTATTATTTGATCTCAATTCTTAAGTTCACTGTAATCGGATAAGGAGTCTATACAACAACCAGCATAATCGTCTCTTCTGTAGAAATTAACATACCTTCAAAATAGTCGTGGCCAAAGTAAAGTTTAAATTAAATATTTTGTCTCCGGGTTAAGTTTCTTTCATAATATGGGAAAAACCTAGCATCTACTATTGTTTTGTGTCCTTGTCATATTTTTGCAATGTATGAAGGAAAGAGAAAGGGGCAGGCCTGCCAGGGGATTTAATAGCTACGACTGCATACATCTTTCTCCATAATTAGGTCTTTTATTATAAATGCAGGGCCTATTATAATGGACATACTACGTTTCATTTAATTGCGTATTGTCTTACAAATATTGTTAAATTTTAGGCGAGCTTACCTTTGAAATTAGTTTTACTTCTGATGCTGTTATTGTCACATAGCAGATGGGAATACACCTGCCACTATTTATATATTCATATATGTACATATGCAAGTGAACTGCGAAATACGACGGTTTTCTTTAGACATTGTGATTTTAAACACTTTAACCTAGTTCGTTCCTTCCATGTAATTATGTTTACTATTTAAATTGTTGAAGTACGATGTGAAATGGGACCACCATACATATTGCTAAATGGCTGATGACGTTATCATCGCCTGGATTAATACCTTAGGGCCAATGGGAAGATATAAATTCGTAAAAATGAGACAATTATAAATGCAAAGAAGTTAAAATTACACCTTAAAACTGCACTTTTTAAAATACATATTGGTATCATATGTACGAAATCCATATAGTCTTGTTCAAATGCTGGTTATGGTTGTCGTGTATATTCTGTATCCCAACTGCATGTTGATGAGTCAATTGAAATCAGAGCGTCATCAGCTATAATTACATATATCAGCAAACTGTGTACATAACGATGACGGAAGAAAAATTTAAAGTAGATGCAGTCTGGAAATGGATGAACATAAATTAGACTATATATTGTTTTGGCTGGCCAGGATTGTTTAATAATGTAAGTTATATTTTAGGAAAAACAATCTTTGAGAGATTATCCTAGGTGTAACTGAAAAATAAAATCATTGTTTTATTGATTGTATTTCAGTCCTTTAACAGTCTTAAGTTTGGCATTAGCACCTGAATATTTGGTCCAGAATTCAAAGCACATGTCTATAACCTATGTAGGTAGAGAAATTGCCGCGGCTGATATTTTTTTTTTACACAGAAGCTGAAATCAAGGTTTCACCACAAGTTTGATCATCAGAACTCAGAAATAAAAAATAATGAATTTTTAATATCATGGTGTTTGCATTGCTTTACTCTGGGAACTGAATTAGTACCGTGAGTCTTAAATGTACCGAATTCGATTCGCGAACCAACTATTTCAGCACCATTCGAATCGACCTTTAGACTAACACATTTGCTTAGCATTATAACGAAAAGTATGCTTTGAACGAATCCCTCAAATGAGTGATCGGTGGTATACTTCGGTAGCACACCATCATATTAATGTGCAGATACTATGAAGTAAGCGAATTTAAGTTCAAAAATAAATCACCATTCCAATAGTGACATTATATATTCATGATTGTGTCACTCAGTTTTTAAATTATGAGCACCATGCTATTGTGGAATGATTTTAATACTCAACAAAGTATGTTTCTTGCATGTTCAGCTCATACAGTTGTTATGGCTAGATATGGGGTTCTTTAATGGTTATAACATAAACGTTACATGAACTTTACAGGTCCGCGGACAGGGCATGACAACTAGGAGAACATTCCTGCTAATCACAACGATTATTTGCAATTCATAGGGACATACTTGAGGTTTTGTCCTAGAGCACACAAATGCTGTCCGCTGCACTGACCCTTTGATAGTACTTAGTTTGCCTGGTTTGTTAACTTTATAGTATTAATGTCTTACTGAGAACACGTTCTGTTATTTGTTATTAAAATTGCAGATATCCAAAAATGCCTGCACTAAAAAGAGTGGGATTGTTTTTGTAGTTGTATTTAAAGGAAAAAAAAACATGAACTCCATACTTAAAAACCGAAAAGAAATCCCGATGGTAGTCAATCTCGCAAAACGTACTTAACACCATGCTGGATTGACGGCCATCTAATTATCTGTGGACTGGTTATGACCCTTTTACTTTGTTTATCTATACTTATGGCATTATTTAGATGTATTTATATTTGTGACGGTCATGAGATGGTTAATAGGACAAAACATTTCATTCAAACTCGTTTCAGGCCACTTGTTCCAAGACCTAGTGATCCTGTAAGAGATTGTTATCGTAAATCATGACTTTGTCCCCATTTTCAAGGTGCAATTGTGATACCTCATTTTTCATTGGAAATGAATTCAATTTTGAGTCACAACCACGAACAGACAACCATTGTTCTCCCCGTAGGTTTAGTACGCTATAACTTTGTGTCAGTAAGAATGTTGAGATACATTATAAGCAAATTGTTGTTGCACATTGTTGCGCCAATTTGAGTAGAAATTACTTGACCATGGTCATTTAGAAGTGTTAGGAAATATGAAACTGAATTCAGTTCAGGTATATCGTATTATGATTATGATAATGTAACAAAGGATGTATTTGTACATTAAAGATCGGTAAGTGTGATGAACAATTGAAACGTGGAGGCCATAATTTAGCTTCCATGTTGAGGCTCATATTCAAACTGAAAATCCTTTAAGTTTTTATTCAGTTTGTCCAAATAAACTAATAATAATAAACTAGTAATATATATTATATAAGTCAATGTTACCAGTATTACATTTGTAATAATTATAAGTAACAAGATGTATTGACGGTGCTGATGTATCCTATTGAAAATACTCTCAAATTAGTATGAGTATACCAATTCGTAACTCTTCAAGGTACATTACTTAACCACATCCTATTCAGTATTGATAGTGAAGTCCATTGCCATCGCGACCATTTCAAGTTATCAGTAATTGTCTCAAAATGAGGAAAAGATTGATGTACCTTTTGTCTTTTAAAGGGAGTTCTAAAAATCTTTTTCTAGTGACATCAAAAACTGAACTTGTTTGTAATGGGTGAGTTTTTTTTCCGCCTGCCAGTTCTAATTATGTTAATTGTCATTACATTTCTCTTTCTTATCCCTGGATTGACATGTATGTGTCTTCGTTCTATCTCTGCATTTACTTATGTTTCTCTTCTCTTTCTGTGTATTGCATTTACTGCAGGTGCATTTCTCTCTTCTTTTCCTATTTGGGTCTACTTCTCGTCTCTTTTTTATTTCCCTCTTTGTCTCATTTCCCATTTTCTGATTTTTGATTACCATCATTCGTTTCTGAATGCGAAGCTTTGTTAATTCCATTCCTATTTGTTTTCTAACAGCAAATCGTTTAATTTCCATTTATCATACATTTCCATGTATCAATAATGCTATGGAGTCAGTGTTACGGGTTTAGATACCACCAGGATGATCTTCAAGCTATGGCGTACACAGTCTCCCACCATCCTTTTGCAGGTCTTCATTAGATGCTTACACTCTAGTATAATATCAATAAATACTGAATTCTTCCAGATTGATTGTCACGTGTTAACATGTAGCATCTGGCAGGTAATTATTACTACAAAAATTAACCAGTGAAACCCCTACCGTAATTGGGTCAACGGAACCTTCATTTCGTATCCTAAATACGTCTGTAATGGAAGCCGCGGTAATCCATGGCCTCGAAATGAAGTATGTTCTTAAACAAAACTTACTGTTTGCGAACAAATTATAAATTATTTAAACTTTTATCAAATGCCTGTGTTTGTGCTTTGATTTGTCCCATAATTAATACAATCTTTATTTCGATGCAGAAATATGCCTTGCTGCCTTGCTGCCAAAAGCGTATCATCTGACATAATTTAATTACATGTTGATGTATCAGGATGCTACTGCAAATACATCAAAGAGAGACAGCAACTACACTACGACCGAAGATGGCCGAATGTAAAAGCGGATCACTCCTTTATAACAAAATCGACTGTTCCACAGTCAGGGCGGTATATTTTTTTTTTATATAAAAACTTATATAAACAGTTCACCATGTTTGAGTAGACGTATTGAGATGTACTATTCTGTATGTTGAAATACATGTTCGAGGAAGAATGTAGTTCCTTGTAGCTACATTTAATGAAGCTGACCTGAAAATTCACTGCGCAACAGACGTAGATATCATTCGCGATTATCTGTGGAACGAATTGATCAACTATATAGTGTGCATAGTTTGTTTGTAACATAACTCGATACGTATATTTCATGGTTTAATAGCTCGACGCTTTTATTGATTTGAATTTTGATTTTATGGCTTTTGATTTAAGCAAATATTTTGTCACTGTAAATGCTTGAGAAAACTACTTAATTCGTTCCAAATACGTTTATGGATCTAGCTGCTAACTATGTTACTAGAAGATGCCCAGTGTGGCCCAGTGGTCTGTCTCCTTTTAGTCGTCTTGGGGAAATCATTAAACGGATATGGGTCCTTCCAAACACCCCAAATATAATACCAGGCGGCATTTTTATATGCTTAAGGAGTGATAACTAAAACTAATCTCTGATTTTGGAATGGTATGTCAGCATCTGGCAGCGAATGCAGGATATCTCTTTAAATCGAGATTCTCTTTTGACTTTTACGCTGCAGGAAAAGAATCTTCGGGAAAATATCTTTAGAAATCTAGACACGAAAGGCAATTAAACTCCTCGCCATTTTTGGATTGTTGACACGGACAATCGTAATTGGAATAAACAAATGAAAATGCAGCTTGTTCTTTTAAAACTAATAGACGAATCTATATAACAAGGGTGTTTTGTGTTGATCCGAACTTTGTGAAATGACAGTCTTTCTTCAAATCACAAAATCAGACATACCAGTTCAGCGTGATCACTTTCTAAGAAATCGTGTGGTGCGGACCGAAATAAAATTGATTAAATTTGTTGACACTGAAGATCTGTAATAGCAAAAATTCTAATAATGATTATGAAATTTATTATTATCATTAGTAGTAGTAGTAATAGTTAAAGTAGTAGTAGTAGATGTAGTAGTTGTTGTTGTTGATGTTGTAGTTTTTATAGTAGTAGTCCTGGTTGTGGTAATATTGACAGTGGCTGTATGTAGGATTGTTGAACTTGTACCACTCAAATTTCTTATTCTTGGCAACAGTCATGATTCCAGTTACTTCCTTCCTGCAATAACTGTACATGATACATTTCTAATATAACACCATGATTTATATGCTGCTCGTATCTATAGTACAAGTCACATGGGTCATGTATACACATTTACTCATTTTAAATTAAATATAAATTATTCTTCTAAAATATAACACTATTTTTCTTTAACGAAAGTATATTCAGTCCTGATATTTAAATGATCTGCAAATTAACTGTCATCAAGAAACTTCCCGATTACAATTATGAATCTCTACGGTCTTTAACAATGATGGCCATGTAAAAGAAAAGAGCACTTTGCGCGGATTCGTCACAATATAGGTTAGTATGAATTTGTTAATCATTGTCAGAGCGCGACATCCAATCTGGATTGTACTAGATCAGACCTTTAGGTTCATTTCGTCGAAAAATGTATACGTACTTGAAAATTGCTTTTGCCATATGCACTTTCGGGCCTTGTAAATAATGACCTTCCAAAAGAACGTGGATGTATATTCCAAATAAAATGAATACTTGCCACTTAAAGGTATGAAGAATCAGATTCTATCAAATGACACCCATTACTGAAATAATCTGTGTTGAATGCATGACATTTACTGTAGCTGAATCATTGCATTATTTTAAAAATTAATTAAAATTGTCAAGAACATTTACATCAGCCAAAGATTTACGTTACTATTTATACATTTCAAGAATGCACTATTTATTCTTAATACTTCTTGCTTTTGCAAACACAATGTACTAGCATACCGACACATCTCTTCCTCGGATTTAGAAATTAGCGAAAGGTCAAATGACATATTTAATATACATACCAGATTTTCTTCATGTTAAGTTAGGCACTAACGACAAGTGCAATGACTTTGATGAAATCTTTGAATCATTTTTTATTTTTAAATATACATTGTTAATAAAATGTCATATTTTATCACCCGACTTAGCGACAAAACAAAAGAAATGTACAACTTCAGGTTGAGATCATTTTGTTGGTTTTTTTTTATTAACCCAACAAACGTAAATGTTCTGGTGCTAAAGATTTTTCCAGCTGTTTTCCGACCCAAGAAACAAACGCGATCAAGCCATTTGTTTTGTAAAATATCAATCTAGATTATTGTACAGTCAAGTGTTTGACCCGAATTACTGCCTTACCCGTTTCTCTCACTGAAGCTATTATATCATTTCTTTAAACTTGCTGTACTTTTAAATTATTGTTCACGGAAGCAAAGTTGATGTAAAAAAAGCGCTTACCTGAGAATGAACTCATGTGGAACTAATGACAAATTATTTGGTCGTAAAATCACTTACATATGTTCAAATTGTTCGTAAATGACACCAGTCACTTGATCCATGAGATATTGTCTCCATTTGCAGAACATTGAATAGTTTATTGCCACCCTTTTATCACACATTATTGCGAGTATCCCATAAACCTTAAAGCTTTAGTTTCCTTTTCTTCCATCTATTCTATGGACTTTGGTGGAACACTCAGCTGAAGAAAAAACTACTGTCAAAATATAATAATGTTAAGATACTACATTAAAGCCATTGTGCTATACCGTATATCTAGAAATAACACAATTATCACAATTAATAATTTCACCTCAACATTGAGCGACTTAATGCTTACAAGCTTTCAGTAAATTGTTATGAAAAAGTGATCTTCGAGCCATGCTGTAGATATGATAATGTTCCACGAGGCAAGACGATCATTAGCCAACCTGTCCCTAAACTGCAGTTAAGTACGAACTGGAAACAGACATGTCATACATACCTAATTTGGATTGATCTAATTTATTGATAGAAGAGCATGTCTGTTAACTCTCGTGCAGCATCTCAGAGGCAGCCGATTTCGCACTTTCCAATACACACGTGTGATGCACAAAAAGGTATAGATAAAGTTGGGCTAAAAGGATTCTCTTATCTCACTGGACAAAATTTAGAGATATTTGACACCATCTCATAAGCGCTGTAAAAGGCGCCAAACTTTATAATTTTAATACATTAGCTAATACATTACGAGATGCCAGTACAGTCAGAACATTTCGTGGAATATAGGTAGGACATTTCTGAAGCTAAATGGAATATCGAAGTATCCACCCCTGACACGTAATAACCGTTTTTCTCACTCGTGTCTTCCGAAGTACTTATGAAATGAAATCACATATCATGACGATGCAATTTAGATGAAAGTGGAAAACATTTCGTCCCAACTTCACATTTTGCGAAGAGAATGACACTATTCGAATGGTCATACAGGGTAAGAAAAGGCTGATTCTATTTACAAAACGCAATTTCTTATACGCTTTGTTGCTAGAACAGTTCAAAATAATCCCAATCTATTTTATAGCTGTCTAACAGCCATAAAAATAATTACTCGATGTTGCAATTGGTTTCATCATTAAAGATTAATTTCAATGAATTGACGTCAGAAATGGCACGTGTCACATAAGCAAAAACTGCTATGTTGAGATAATATTATAGAATCGAAAACACCGTTTCAATTTACCTAGACTATTATTTATACGTTATATTTCAAATAATGAAAATTACATTATTGATGATATTTTCAAAGCACGTGCATAAGTCACGTTTTACGTGTTCAGTATTTGTCGGAGGTTAATTTTTTGGTTTTGTAAATGATGTTAAATGTACATTTTGTTATATGGGAATATTCCTTTTCAACTTTTCGAATTGGCGCAGGAAAAACTATTCACTGAAAACAAAAGGTTAATTATACGATATAATCTTTTATGATCTTTCAAAATGTATTACAATTAAAATACATTAGTGTTCGCACCATCAAATCGTATAAAGATATAATCAATATTATCATTACTTATTGACAAGGTAAGCCTGAAGATTTTAAACTTTTGAACTTACTAAGCAGGTCATTACTGGTATAAATTCAACGTTGAATTTGAGGTAAATATTATGATTAGGATTGAATAACAAAAGATCGACAAGGACGTATACTACTGACCTTTGTAACCTAGTTTGGACCATATATAAACAAGCGTAATCGTTCCTTCTGCACATGTTGACACAAACCGCTTGTTTACTGGTGGTATCATTTAAGCAGACACAATATTAGTGGCCAGAGAAAAGGTAAATTTCAATTTATTTCTATAATAATGCACTATACCGTTTATTCAAATAGTTGAAATAATTAATAATTAATAAAAGAGTCATCTTTATGAACCAGAACCTGACATCAATACAGAATTAAAAATCTGATAAGATTCGATTAATCCTAACTTATTTATTTTAAATCAAAATGTGATTACCATTCCTTTTTACTAAATTTCTCTTTTAGGGTAAAAGTATCGGACAAAACTGCATATCAGCTTATTTGTTTCTTTGATTCTGACAAAAATATATACGTCTTTTTCTAAATTTGCGTTTTGTACCTTAGATTATTATCTTTCGTCTCGTAAAAATCAAGATAACTGCATACGATTTTTTCAAAATGGTTCATATGTGCAGGTGACAGAAAATCATCTGATTGTGACTGATCTGTTTTGTTGCTTTTTGTAAAACTGTAGCATCACGGAAAGATTGAAATGTCTCTGCAATCCCTGTTGGTGATGGTGATGGTTATGCAAGTAACGTACTCTTGTGAATGTGAACAACGCACAATGGATGAGGCCATGGAACTATCGGACACAGGTTAGTGAAACTATTACTACACTAATAGGATTAGTGTTTTTATCCTAATAACAAAACCAAAATGAATGTTACAAATTTTGATGAGGATGATTGTGATAGTGGTGACTGTCGCTGTAAATAATCAAATAAGGACACTGATTTTTGAACTTCTACTTCTCATGATGCGCCTGAATCTGTTCAACATAAAAACTACTACAGTATGTACTAATATTACTACCATTATTGAAAATATTATTTTCATATATTTTTGTGCTACCGGTCGGAATAAAAGATAAATGTATTGCCACCATTAAAACGAACCATCACATTCGAAAGGAATCTTGAGCTGAAAAAGGAATTGTTCCCGTGCTACAACAACATTAGCATGATGCTACATCCGTTACTCTGAAAAAGTGAAACGTCAAAGGAGTAAATCACTAATATTGTTAGTGTACATCATAACAATAAAAGCGCACTCTGACTGCAAGCAAGAATATATTGTTTATTTTGGGATATTTTGAGGAGGAGGATTATTTTTAGAAACAAATCATTATTAATTTATCACGAAGTTTGTTAAAGGACACATGCGCTTAGTATAGTTTTAAAGTAAAAGTTTACACGTTTTTAAAACGATTTTCCATTACTATATTATTCAAATATCATGCAACATGAGCTGAACATATTTGCCAAATCATCTGTCGAAATTTACCTTGGAATTTAATATGACGAACATGAACTCTTAATATCGAATGTCAGGTTTGATGTGGTGGCTTTGAATAGCATTGACTGTCTTCAGCTTCGTTTTGACTTTGGAAAAAAAATATCTTGACAGTCCGGATTCGTAATCAGTCAAAGTTGTCTGATTCCTACACATACACCGTCAGTGAATGCTCTTTACAGTTCGTATTACCTAACATCGGGTTGATATTCCAATGATATTTCCAGTTGCTTCTGCCGAAATTGATTAAATTTTGGAGTACGACCAAGAAGCTTTTCTTATTTCCCATCATTATTATTTGAACATTCTTTGAATAAACATGGCTGAGCTCAGTATCGGAAATTTGCATCGTTTCCAAGAGAGAGTATTACTCTATTACAATTTAGTCGGAACAAGTGATTCAGACACACACAAATAAGGTCTTACCCATGATAAACGTTAGGCATGTAGCCTATCAAAGAACTACAAGTTCCGAACATGACCATAGTTGCTTCATTAATTCATAATACATATCCGTGAAAGATGACGTTTTGTAAATTGCCGTGCTAATTTACTTGTCATGCTAATCACGATGAAAATGCCCTCCTCTTTTATCCTTTGATATCTTACACGTTTTGCAGAATGATTGTTAAACTTCTTCTAATAGGTGTCAGCTAGATCATTACATCCATTCATGAATACATACATACATACATACATACATACATACATACATACATACATACATATTTACAAAGGAATTATTCAAGGTAAAGTTAGAATCTGTTTCTGTACGGCAGTGGTCTCGGGAATTGTGGATGCAATGACACATCTAACCGAAGAAGGAGAAGTGGTTTTTGTTGAAGATATGGCTGCTTCTGCAAAATACCAGATGTATCTATCGAAATCGTACAAAGTGAGTAAATATATATATATATATATATATATATATATATATATATATATATATATATATACATATATATATATACTAATGATATACTTTTGAATCCATTCCATCAATTACGATTTTAATTCAATTTCGGTTATTATCCATTTTGTTATTTTAGCTATTTTTTGCCATGTTTCATTTCAATACTGGATTGAGTACATGCGTTGTTAAATAGCTCGTACTTTTCAATTTGTAAATATTTATAGATCACTTTTGTGTTAAAATTTGTTAAACATAAACCACGTGTGCACAGATATATTAAATTAAAACGTAATTCTCTTAATTCAATCTTTTGATTGAGCACTAAAATATGTTTATAACAAAATCATTCTGTCTGAACAATACTAATTACTATTTACCTATTTACCCGCTCAAATAAGATTTAGTATGGATGTCATAGGATTGACATTAAAATTTAAGTTTGTTAAATTCGCAGGAAAGTAAACTTGGATTCCTCTTTCAGGGGACGGTTCTACATTATATTCCCAGAATAAACTACGTGCTCAAAGAAAATATCAAAATGTAATTTTTGCAATTCAGTTTCATCATTGGACATTAAACTATTGTCATAACGAAATAACTTCATATCCCGAGTCTAAGTGAGACTAATTACATGCTCAAGGAATAATTTGTAATTCAAATGTATATCATTGGATTAAATTTTATATTTTCTTTTGTTACTTTCACTGGAGCGTAAACATGCTTGCTTCTTTCATAAGAGATTAATCCTTTATATTTCCAGAATGGGTCTACTTCATTATTTGTGGAGAACAGTTATTTTTTTTATGTGGTGCTTCCACTACCAAAAACAGAATGTGGCGATGTTTTGGATATCGGATGGGAATATATTCTTTCTGGTAAGATCTATAACTTCTATAATTTCAAATGTTAGCTACCCCAGTATCCTGTTAGACTCGAAGTGTCGTCTACGCCCCGTCGTAGAGCGCTATCTTGTGTGAATTCTCGAAAACCTGGAAACGACTATTACATCGAAGGAAATAATGTTTCATTAGGGCTGTGATATATATATATATATATATATATATATATATATATATATATATATATATATATATATATATATATATATATAATGATATTATATTATTTTAGTTACTAAATTCTTGTAGACTTAACATGTCATTCAATCAATTAGAACTATATGTGTGACACTGTTGTTTTCTGTCATATTTTTAAATGTTTCTTCCCCTGATGAAGATGATGATTAGCTCGAAGCGCTGGACAACTGATTGTATGGCATCAAATTCTCTTTTAGGAACTGTAACCACGGAAGGTATACTAGACGTCAATAAGTGTGAAGTGATAACTCGTGTCCGTTACGACCACGAAGAACATGATGACCTCGATATGTTCTGAACTGGCAAGGACCAGCCTCACTGCGGAGGATTTAAAGTGCATTTTATCTAAACGGCTCTTAAAGTGAGTGCACGTAAAAGTATGATCAATTAAAAAGAACTTTCAATCACTCCAAATGCTCTATGTTTTGTTTTCTTTTCTACTATCTACCAATTTCTGTATCCATATATCGTTAAAAACAGACGGGGAAAATTCAAATCAGAACTGTAAAGGTGCATTTGGTACTTCACTGTATCCATGCCAATTGCCTTTCAAACTGTCACGTTCAGCAGATGAACTAATTTTAATCCCGAATATATATATATATATATATATATATATATATATATATATATATATATATATATATATATATATATATATATATATATATACTAATTTACTAAATTTTCTTTGATGTCTAAGTATTAGTTTCACTCTCTAGTCTAAATTTTGTGTTTTCCTTTTTTTGTATTTTGGTTTCCTGTTAAATTGTTCATTCTCCTTTGCAATGTATTCTGTTCAGTTGAAAATGCGACTCTTGCCTACTTTAGCATGTTTGTTTTAGCAATATTATCTTTCCCGCCAAGTTTTCTCTTTTACAGTCATTTAATTGTCTCATTTCTTCGTGTTCCTCTCAACGTCGCACTGTATGCAGCAGAAAATGTAAAACAAGATATGTCAGGAACTTTCCCTTTTTCTCGCTTTTAGTTATATCTGCGTTAAATTTCCTCAGTCTACTTTATCACTTTTCATATTTGATAAATCAATCTTCAATTAGTAGGAAACTAATCAATCTACCTACCTACCTACCTACTATCTATCTATTTATTTATCTATCTATCTATCTGCCTATCTCTCTATCTACCTGTCTATCTATCTATTTTTATTTTCATTCCACTTTAAAATAAAATCATAAAATCGCCCTACATGAGAGAGAGAGAGAGGGATGGAGAAAGAGAGAGAGAGAGAGAGAGTAATCACCTATGTCCATTGTAAGATATGGAATGAAGCTGATTCGTAAGTCAACGGCTTTATAAATCCAACGTCTCCTAGGCATTTCGTAAAGTAACTATGGTATAAAAGAATGTACCCTCTCTCTCTCTCTCTTATTCAAAAGTCCTGTTAAAAACCTATGATTTTGGTCTATTTTGCCAGTTTCATCAATGAATTAATGTAATGAGATTTTATTTAAAATGTTCATCTTTTGTAAATGTAAGTGAAGACTTCATCAGAAACATTAATGATGAAGCAAGATAATAAATTACGTTACATGAATACGAGACAAGTACGCTGTACATATATATTTAATAGTTTAATATTTAGTTATAACATAGCTTTGTATGATACGTTTTAAGGATTAAAGCTGAAAAGTAGCTAAATGTTTTATAGTATTGACCATATCTAATATACTTGTATTATTATATGCTCATTGTTGTCTCCGTTAACTTTACAATGTCGGAATCGCGCAGTACTTTACGACATTGCACACCTTGGCACGTGTGCCTAAAATCGTAAGGAGTCTTAGGAGCTACTTTTTTTAAACAAATCAGGTACACTCATGTAGTAAACGATTTAGGTCCTGGATGATTAAATTTGTTTATGAATGAAATAAACAAGCTCTTTCATTCATTTGAAATTATAGACGATAACGTTGACATTTTGGAAGAATTCACTGGGTCTGAAACACAAGTTTCAAACAAGCACACAAATGAACGAGATATTCTCAATGTCAACAACAAACGTGAGAGACGCAGTAATTGAAAATGCCGTTCTAATCCTTGAAACTATTCGTAACTTCTCGCAAATAGATTTTTCCGACTATGACCAGTGCTCTCTAGGGTCTATAAAATATAGCGAGTAAAATCATATTGAGGTCAAGGGCTATCGAATAAAGTCAGTGACGTACCATTTTAAAAGTCGGTCAAAATACTAGATTCGAGAAACAAAATGCAAATGAACGTTTTGGTAGGAAGCTAAAAGCCTCAGAGCCAATAAGCCTAGACGACGAAAAAGTATTATTTCCGCTTTCTAAACTGACTGTCACACAACAACTGCTTTGCAATTTTCCCACTGTAACTATTTTGATACAATATTAGGCTAGCAATGGAAGACAAACACTGTATGATAATAGTCATAGCTTGGATCACTACAACAGCGAATTACAATCCAAAGGGCATAAACCTATGCCTTCTATAGCTAGCTAGAATATCTGAATTTTGATTCATAACGACAATAATACCAAAGATACCCCTAATAATGAAATGAGACATTTGATACTTGAAAATATAGTATTGTAGATAAATGAACTAAATGAATCTGCCCGACTTCCTGTTTACCGCACTTTTTGCATCAAATCAGGTAAATGATACTTTGAGAATCGCAAGTCAGGGTTTGTTCCATGAGGAACGTTTGATTGTTATTGTTTGAACAAGATGTTAGCATTCGTAAAAGACGAGTACGTGTTTCAGCGCTTTCCCTGGCGTGCTTTTCCGACTCCCGACTCCATGTCTTCCCGTTTTGAACAAAGTCTATGGAATGTATAATCTGAGATGCCAGAATGCTGCTGACAGCCTGTTTAGGATGATAATGACATAAATGCAAGATTTGTTGAATGTCGGTAGGGTTGATATAAACCTTTGTATTCAAACTTACCTTTACTTCGAACTCCTTTTCATTGAAGACCGTCGTATCTAATAAGTCATTCGAACTTAAAGTGTCGCCTTCAGCTTTTTTACGAATGGAAATTATTCAAGATTCAAAAAATATCTCTAACTGATTTAGTGACTAGGTCCAAATTAGCATTAGATCCTCCGAAAATCAAAATTATACTAGCGGAAGTAAGTGACACTTCTTAAAACCTCTGCCTCAAAAATGTTGGTGTAACTGGGTGTAAACTTTTTGCTAGAGGTAGTGTCACATTTTGTTGGAAACCCAGTAATAACCATTCTAAAATTTCAAGAGCAGGTTTTTCTCCAGCCGGGATTATCCAAGAAACAGTTCCGCAACGCCTGCAACCGGTCAATTTTATCAATATTTGTCGACATACTTTTGATGTTTAGAGTGACTAGAAAGCTAGTTTTCGGAATTTGGACTTGTCCAATTTTATTTAACAATCGGTTGTATCTCTAAGATACGCCGGTGCTGAGTATCCAATGATACCAAAAACGAATATATGCTTTCCACAATGTTATAAGATTCCCACCCCTTACAACACTGAAATGACGAATCTTCAAATAGGACATTTATAAAGGACAAAACAGGACTAAGGATCTTTGTGTATTTTGTCAAGTTGTAAAATTTGCCTAGGTCTAATAGTATCAATTTGGCTTAGGTGGCAAACGTGTGTCTTGGTTATAAACTTCCAGTTCATTAATCTATGCACAATTCCATTTATCTCATTGCTAGTTTTCGGATAGTTTGGTTTGTCAAATTTTCGGTAATGTTTGCTATTGGTCAGTTGTCTTTTTATTTCACATACGTAATCTGCTTTGCCCACATTCACTGTGGCTGACCCTGTATCAGCTTTTCTGATGACAATATTTTGATCTTGCTTTTAAATTTCGATCTTTGCCTATTCGGTCAAAGAGAGTTTTGTTTTTCCTGTACGCATCTGAACTGTGATACTTGCGTACAGTTTTGGTCTGTTTTTTTGTTCATACTTAACAACAAGGTTGAAGTAGGTGGGCACTAAGAACTTTTCCCTACAAAGTATGTTTGAGTTATTTTTGGTTTACCATAGGAGACTTTTTATATGACATTTTTCCAGTAAATTATTTCAACGTTATTGAAATTGACATCCTATCTATCAGTTCAGTTGCTGGTTTACGCTTCAGTCTACTGATTACGGACGTATTTTCCGTTTGTGTTAATCTTAGGTTGATAACCATCCTCCTTAGCTGTCCGTTAGTGTTTTATTTGCATTTTCCCGGCTTGGGGAAAATGCCGTATGTAGAGCTCTAGTTCTTCCTTCCAACCAACGATTATCCCATTCGCTGCTCTTGGCGACCAATGGATACCATCCATATATAATGTGATATCTAGGCTGGAACTACTCTAGGTCAATAGACTGTCTTGAGGATAGTAATCCAGAGATGCCTCTTTGTGAGAATATGTTGAGGTCAAATTTGGATTCTTTTGGGTTAGGCTAGGATTGCTGTTTTAATTTGTAATAACAGTGGGACGGACAGGGTGATTTCGATACAGTTTTCACTACAATGCGTGCCTGTAAAACCCTTTACAAAATTATTTGGTTAATGAAAATCAGTCCAGAGGTTTCGGAGGATGAATGAGTTTTATCACTTAGGATAGGATTACGGTTGTCTCTGAAGTAGCTTTTTACTAAATATCTAGGTATATCCTGGGAATTTGTTCATTCTGTTTGCTTTCTTAGATCGACCTTTGAAAACCTTTGTAAATTTGGTTTGTCTGTCTTCTGCTAAGATACTCAGCTAACTCAGGACTAAAGAACATCAATCTTGTCCATAAATTGATATTATCGTATATATATATATATATATATATATATATATATATATATATATATATATATATATATATATATATATATATATATATATATATATATATATATACTTGGAGACTCACGAAAATCAATGTTTGCGCGTGAGTGTGTATTTGTGAAGAAGTGAAATTTGCAAATGTCTTATTGGTCAGATGTTCATTCAATTTTATTGAAGAAAATATATAATGAAAAAATTAAAATAAGTACTTAATGGAGAATTACTAAATGCTTGGTGTTCGTGGGTTTAGACCTTGAGATTAGTAGTTTGTTTTTTGAATTAAGCACCTGTTTGCGGCTAGAAAGGTTACCGGGTTTATATGCCCCTAGCATCGGGAGATTAGTAGTTTCTAATTAAGGATAAGAACAACAGTCCTTGTTTTCTTAACGTGGTTGTTTGCGTTCCCAATCACTGTCAAGACGTGACCAGATATTTTCCTAACTGCAACTAAATTGGTGGATTGGAAGGTGATAATACGGGTTTTCATGGTCATACACATAAGAACCAAAATTCAGCGCACACATACATTATAACGAACAATTCACTGCATGCATTACACATACGTTCAAAGAGAAGTTAGCAGAAGAGAAAAGTGAGAGAGAGAGAAAGAGAGAGCGATAGTTAGACAGCGCGAGTGACAGTGAGCCAGGGAGAGAGACTGTGTGAGATGCAGACAGCGAGCGAGAGAAGAGAATAATACAAATGAGGGATACAGTAATGACTCAGATCAAACAAAATGATGACAAGGTATTTCAAAAGTGCAAATGATGAAGATGTACGATGCGTGTCACTAAAACCCAATAAGTATATGACAAATAATGATATTGAAATGAAAGGTCAGCAGATGATTATCGTATGGGGTAATAGTTCTAGTCAATTTTATAAGTGGACATCATATCATATTGAAGTCCAAATTAAGATCCAAGTACTGAATTAAATTAAATGTATATACAATAATGAGGTTAATGAAGGAATTACTTAATAAATAGCAATTTGAAAGGAAGGGATAACAACTAATACTATGCCATTTACCAGGAGTTAAAGGAGCTGAGCAGTGAAAACCATTAACATGTTATTAACATGTCGTTCTGTCCAGCAGGAGTTAACTTGCAGGAACTCTAGAGCCACCCCCAACTACAATTTTACATTAAATTTACTCCATAGAACAACTGAATGGATCTCTGACTCTATTACTTTTTTATGCTTATAAATATACACAATCTTTGTGACAGGTAACAATTAGGAAAATAACTGACAATGTACTAAGAGTACATACATTGTGAGTAATTATTTCCTGATGAGAAATATTATTAATCTTGTTTAAAAAACCTGTATTTGAAAATATTAATAGCATGATTTATGCTGTAGTTATAAAATATATCAAATACCATATTAATAAAACTATATATTACAATAAATAATCTCTCACTCTCCGACAATATCAAATTCTGTATTGAATTTAGAATTACAATATAACACTATGTACTAGTGCTTGCCACGTTTTCATGTACATTAGGTGGAATGTCCACAAAACAATGCATTCGTAATTCTTGCTAAAATCTATAAATATAAAAACACAGCAAGCAATAGCTTAAAAGATCAAAATGGTAAATGTGCATTTCATATTTCTATCAATTCAAAACTGAGATCCGTATTCTACTCTTCAACATCAAAATAGCATTAAAATGTTTCTATCATTAAGAATTTTAGAAAATTATTCTCAGTACAGAAAACAAATATCATATAAGTAAATGATTTTTTAAAAGTTAAGCCAAGATCTGACAGAAATCTTAGTATTAGAGAACGAAAAGAGAATCGTAACATAAAACATACTAGGAGAAATATATTTCAAACATTTTGTACGACTGGAACAATAACCTTATAAATGCAAGTGCAAAATTAAATTATATAGCTGTCTAAAAATGTATTAAGTTTAGACTTTAGTTGTAATTTACCTTAAAGAATTTTATGTAACACTGTTAAAAACAATTTGAGTTTTGAAAATGCAGAATGGATTTTCTACAATACCGGTTATGGATATGGTGTAGAAAGCAAGATAAGTTTGTTTTTAATGTAGTAAAGAAATTAAATATTTCAAAAAGTTATTTGAAATGTCGAAAAAAGTACAAATTTCGAATGTTCAGATGCTTTTTCAACCTACATCTGAATCTCGCTTCTATTCATTTTTAACATAACAATATAACATGCATTATAAGAAGAATTTCAAATGGCCGGTTTTGTACCAAAGAAGTACCTATAAAATAATTCATCAACAACATTTCTGTATATCATCATATTATATCTTGTCTATATATTTCACATCAAAAAGTGGAGGAACAATTATTCCCTCCACTGTAATAATGAACACAGAAATAGTAACAACCGAAACAAAATGAAATGAAGCAAATAATTTTAAAATATCAAAAGTGTTTCAATGATCTATAACATACATCTAAACTCCAGCTAAAGCAACAATCAATTGCTTTCGATACCTTCCTATTTTTCTCTTATTTCGTTCTGATATGAGGAAATGCGCGTAGAAGCAAAATTGTTCTTGAGCCGATGATTTATTACCATGAATGAAACTGTTAACTTGCTCGCATATGTCAGAATTTATTGAATCAAATCCAATAAGTCTTGACGAATGATATGCACATGAACATTTGTGAGCAATGAAATGAAAATGTCATGGAAGGATCTAACATTTCTATTGAAGGCATTGTCTCGATTTAAACAATTCTCAAGGAGATTACAAGCCAAATCATACAATATACCATTTGGTGAAGTTTGCAAGTGGAAGTACAGTGATGCTGACGGGTCCTTACGTCCTTCAGCATTTGTTATATGAAATATTTAACAATGTCCATGATTAGGACAGAACCAAAGAAATAAAGTTGAAGTTCCAGGTGCTGAAATATGAGTATTTGAAAATTTAATGGTGGATCATCATAAACCAATGTTGTTTTCCTTTCACAGTCAATAGAACATTTCCTGACTGAACATCCCTAAACTGTTGAAGCTGCTTGTTCTTTGATTCCACGACATAGCACTCCATCAACTGAGTGATATTTTCATGCTGAATGAAAAATGGCTTTCTGGAATTTTACGAATTGGTGGCAAACTTCTGATAAATTAAATTTTAGACATCAAATTTTCTTTTCCTGTGTACAGTTTTATTTTTAGTTTCTGGAGGATGTAATGAAGTGGCCTGTAGTAAATAATTCGACACAAAAGATATAACTTCTGTATTATCATATGTTGTCCAGTTTTTTCACAGTAGCTTCCTCTTGGATATAAATTCTGCAGTTTGCTTCTCAAATTCCTGCGGATTACAGTTTAGCATTGATAAGTATTTGATGTGATGTTCAATAATGTATGGATACTGTGGTGACATTCTGAAATCTTCATCAAGTAGAAAATGATATAGCTTTGATCGATGCATACATAATAAGAGTGAATTGAATATCAAACATCAGGAATATCACAATAACTAATATTTTATATGGTATTGTGTTATCATGAACAATGTAACAAATTACCTTAATATTTAGGAAGCCATGGAAATGTTCACGTCTGTTTGACATTACTCCAAGCCTGGTACATAAGAAAGCAAACTTGTTAAACGTGATACAATGTCAAGGTTGTTACCTCATAATGTATGTATTAATAAACTCATGCGCATTTGATACATGTGAATACAAATGCATAAATTAATGCTCAAATGTTATTGTTATATGAGTAAAGAACAGCATTATTAACATTGTATAAAAAGCATCCAGGATAGGTTGATATGTCTTAAATATGATCTATGAATCACCGAAAAATTCCATAACTGGAAAATATGGCAGGAACAGTATACAGTTCCATGAAGAAGAACATAATAGAGGAAATTTAAGTTGCAAAACATGAAGAGATCAGCATGGCCCTGCTAAATAGATCACATATACAATACCAGATCATTAATTCTAAGTTGGCTGAATATGGTTGTTGTTGTTGTTGTTGTAGGGTTTAACGCCATTTTTCAGCACGCAATAGGCTATACATGGCGGCCAGTATTAATGGTGGAGGAAGAAACCGGGAAATCCCCGGAAAGAACCACCGACCCTCGAGAAGCTACTGGCAAGCTTTCTCACATATCCACATTGGCCGAATCCGCTGAATATGGTAATTGTTACGTTTCATCTCATATATTTGGCAAAAATAAACTCAGTTATTAAATCAATGAACCAGTTGAATACAATGACATTATTGTTTAAATAATCAATGTTCAAAATCATGGGAAACGAAGAAGCATTGATGAAAAAGAAATGGCATTGACACGGTTTTAATTTATGAAATAAATGTAAAGTTATCAGTCCTTGAAAACGTTTTGAAACACAAAGGCTACCATAAATACCCACATACCTTTCATAGAAATTGAATAATCGTACTAGATGTGTGGGTGTTAAATAAATAGTTATTGTTAGTATGAACAAGGTAACAACTTTCAATTCTGATAGTGTGTACATTCGTACATTCGTCACTACAAAGGAAAGGAAAAGGAACCAATGGAGATCAAAATACACGCTCTGAAAATATAATCATTTTGTCATGACTGATTAATTAATTGTAATATTAGAAATAGAACCATATCAGTCGCATCACTACAATATTTACTTCTCTTGTGAAAATATAATAATGATATACTATAACCTGACGACTGGCTTACAGTTCACCTCTCTTGAATACAGTCAGGTGTAAATGTACACAGTGCAAAGAAATAAGATATATAAAAAATATCAAAGGGAGTCATCATAATGCAAACATAATTAAAACTAACCTTTTCTGAGAGCAATGTCTAGTTCTGTGCGACTGAAAAGAGTGTAATGTATAATAAAGACACAAAACATGATCAGCAGGGGTAAAATTGATGTGAGCTTGGAAAAAATGATATCCTTTTTGTTGAGAATGATATATCTGCCTAAACCGTTGAACGTAACTTATGATTATTATATGCTCATTTATTTCTCCGTTAATTTTACATTATCAGAATAGTTCTATAATTTACGATACTGCACACCTTTATTTGGCACCCACGCGCAGGACATGTGTGCCCAGTAGTGTATTAGGAATTACTCTGAAAACAAATGTACATTCGCATTGTATGCGCAATACGTTTTGGTTGGTTAAATTCGTTTCTGAATGAACTAAAGCAGATATCTCGCGGACTGCAACATGCCAACTGTTTTGCTACATTCCACGTTTACCTTTTGCATAATACGTAGACGCATGAGTCACGAATAATCAAAGCACATTAATCAAGCAATGAATTAATTGGAAAAGTTTCCGACATGTTCGTAATCAAAAGAAAATTGACGAAACTTTCCATCATCATGCTTTTAAATAAAGAAAGCGACAAGAAAATCTATTTAGACTATGCAAATTTCCATGAAAATGGAAGAATGGGATCCCGATTAAATATGCAATGGGAAAATGTCGAAAAGAAAATTATAGAAAGTAAAAGTAATGCCGAAGACAAACATAGCAAATATAACAACAATATTCCAATGAGAGTAGCGAATCCGATTCAGAGTATTCGGTAAACTATAGCGAGATAAATCTTAAAGAAATTAGAGAAAAGTGGTTAACGTTTGGTACAGGACACAAAGATAATCCTAGTTAGCAGTTACATCAAAATTATGTCATCTGCTCATTTTATTGGAATATTGTCATTCATATAGCCCAACACCAGTATTATTAAATTTAAATTAAACTTTGTTTTCGCACGAATCACAAAGGACAAGTCTAATCATGTGCAAATTTTCTGTAAATTGAAATAATAGCACTATGTGGTCCTGTTTTCACGCTGTAGGAAAATATGAAGCTTGGAAAGAACGTTTAAAACGTTCAGCTAAAAGTTCGTTCGATGCTAAGGGAGTACATACCCAAACTACTACTTAGAACTCCTTACCTTACAAATGTTGCAACTGAAAGTTCATGTTTTCATCATTTATGTATAATTTTTTCTACTGTGAATGTTATGAAGCAAAAGTCAAGAACATACATGGAAGAAATATCATCTACAAATGATTTTATTCAGAAGATACCTTTTAATTAAGCTTCTTTGGTTTATCAAGACTAGAGTGAGTATATAGAGTCTTAGGTGAGAGATGAGGATATTTCACTACCCTAGTTTGCTTCAATAATATATTAGCTATATTCCACCAAACGTTTGGTCTATATTGGCATATTGGGGTTTATTAGTTAATGTATTAAAATATCAAAGTTTGGCGCTTTTTACAACGCTTATAACGCGGTTTTAAATATCTCTTTATGTTGCCCAATGTAAAGAGAGCGTTCTTTCACCAAAGCAGTGAACTATATTCCGGTACAGAGTTACTTTGTATACGGTCTTGTACATCAATCATGTGTATTGGAAATTGCGAAATCGGCTGCCACTAAGGTACTGCACGAGATAGTACGGACAAGCTCCTGCAAAGAGAGATTATTGAAATCCTGCATTCACTCTGTAGAAACATGTTTGTTTACAGTTTGTACTAGCTGCTTGATAGTCCCACACTTTTAGTTCAGGTAGAGGTTGTTGAACGTTCATCAAGCTTTATGGAAAAATAACATATCTACAACATGGCTCTAATAATAATTTTTCTGGCAAGGTATAATTATTAAAGGGCTCGATCTTTAGGTGACATTATTAATTACTATTCATTCATCGATCACCGGATAAACGTTACCACATAGGTGATATTTTATGTATATCTACATATATTGGATTAAGCTTAGTATATTGTCCCACGTGTTCTTGTTCCATTGAGTGTTCAAACAAAGTCAACTCATTGAATTGTGGGATAAATGTCTTTTCTATTGGGATGATTTCCTCTTTTAATATTTAGTTTAGGCAAATGTGCCTCAATATTTTCCAACTGATGACATGTTCTGTTTAGTAAAGTGAACTCATATGTTTAAAATAAATAGATATATCACCCCAATGTTTATTAATATCGAGATGGCATTTAGTTGAAAAGTCTGTATTAAGAAGCGTTCTATTGACTTTAATCCTTCTAGCCAAGGTTTGGCTCTAAATTGCAAAGACTTCATCTGATAAATATAACACCGGAATATGTTAAATGGTCCAAACCGTACACATTTTATGACATATTAAAAACGTACAATCAATGCAACACACTGGAAATCTAAGGAAATTATTCATATCAGCAAGTCGTAAAGACTTCAATTTCAATTTTCCACACATAAATCGTTATAGCTTACACTTTTAGTTTGGTTGGTGAATCGATAAAACAAATTGATAAGAAGTGTTATATTTTCTGGGATGCTCGCAATATCTTGCGACAAACGAGAGCGAGACAAATATTCAAAATATAGATGTATAAAATATATTTCAAAAAGAAACAATATGTACGAATAGTCAAATGATTGTTGCCATTTTACAAAGAGTATCAAAACTATGTATCTGTGATTTACGGCGAAAAATAATTCTCAGGTAACTGTTTTGGCAGGCCATACAGTTATTAAAAGTTTGGGATAAATGAAGTTCAACATTTGAATGAAACAACGCTGCTTCTGGGGTCAACAACGAAATGATATGATAGAATCAAAGGGAGGAAAAGTTAATGCTGTAATTCAGCTAGAAAAACTGCATTGATGTATTGCAAACAAGCGCCTAATCTTTAGAAGCCATAAGCGCTTTACAACATTAGACAACACCTATAAGATAAAAGAAACATATATATAATATTATTATTACAAAAACAAACACCATGAAATAAGAAAAACATTAAAAAATAAAAACCATGCTGAGAATATTACAGGTATGAACATTATTAGGTTTCTAGGTTTGTTCTAGCAGTCGACATAATTGAGTTTTGAGAGCACTCTTGAATGTGATCAATGTGTCTTTGTGTCTAAGTTTAGTGGGCAATTCATTCCACGTTGCTGGGCCCTGGTATGCAAAAGAACGCTGTCCATATGACTTTGTTTTCATAGTGGGAATAATGAGTATACGACTGTCAGAAGAGGAGCAAGAGTGTCTTGCTGGTGTGTACACATGAGTGAGGTCGGATAGGTATGTTGGACTAGAGTCCGAGAGTGAAATATAGCACAGAGAACAAATTTTGTGTTTGATTCTGGATTGAATGGATAGCCAGTGTAGGGTACAGAGCAGCGGGGAGGTGTGCTTTGATTGTGGTACTCTCTATATGATCCGAGCAGCTGTGTTTTGAACTTTTTGAAGTTTCTGGAGTAGATATTGAGATGAACCAGACACAACTGAGTTACAATAATCCAGTCTTGAAAGTACTAATGAACACACAAGTGATTTAGTGGCATCAACTGAAAGATATTTGCGAATCGAGACGATGCGTTTCAGCTCAAGATATGCAGCCTGTTCATGACATGTTGGAGCAATGTGAGAGTACTTTCCAGAGTAACACCTATGCTTCGTACTGATTGTGTGAATTTAATGTTGGCGTTGCTGATATTTATTGTTTGAGGTAAAGGATGTGAATGAGAAAGTCTTTGTGTTGTGATCAGAATGGCCTCAGTTTTATCATCATTCATCTGCAGCTTGTTACATGTCATCCATGATTTCACATCAGAAATGCACCTCTCTACACCTCGGATGGTAGCATCATCTTCAGTTGGGTTGCTAGATTTGTATATTTGGGTGTCATAAGCGTACAATTGGTGAGACACTGGATGATGATCTATGACACTTGAGATCGACTTGGTGTACAGAATGAAGAGAACAGGTCTAAGAACAGACCGCTGTGGAACACCACAACATAGATCGACTGGGCTGGAGTGGATTCCATTTGCAGATACAATTTGTGTCCTGTTGACCATGTAAGACTTGAACCACTACATTTTGGTGATAGTAGTTAATAAGGCTTTGTTTCAACTAGTGTCAAGTAAACATTGATCGTCGCACAGCGTAATTTTAGGTAGATCATCCATTAGAACACCAAGAGACAGATGCATCTTCAACAAAACAAAAATGACAAGGATGTCTCATAAGCAAACGCATCGATTTTGAAAGTATATGTGTATTATAGAGACATATCATAGGTTTGATAGTCTGAGTTTAATTCATGTTCGTCAATGTAATACATGTATTAAATACATGACTTAAATGCTCACTAGACCACCAAAATGTACCCATATAATCAAAATTATGGTTTATTATTGATTGTTCAGCTTTAGGTATTCACATTTATTCTACCTCAATATATCACCAACAAATAATACGTTTTCATGTTTTATTTTGTTCTGATGAATAATAATAATACTATAGGTACATTACTGGTTTTGCTTCTTTTTTCATTGTCCTGAACAAAGGCTGTATTAAGATTCAAATGTAGTTGTTGCATGAGAACAATTCGCTATTTGAAAACAAGAATCCTTTCCGATGAGCTAGGTTTAATGGTGGTAATAAATGTAATTTTATGAAGACCTATAGTGATAGAAACGAAATATATGTGAAATACGATTGTATAAAATGGTAGTAGTAATAGCATACGTTGTAGCAGTTACAACGATTACCAGTATTATAAGCAGTATGATCATTTGTAGTAAAAAAGCGTTGTAACTATTTATTTCTTTAGATTGACAAGCACCAATATCGCAATCTTGCGTATCAAAAGTGTTAACCATTCTTCTTTATTTTGTTACTAGTTTGAAAACAGGAATCCTAACAATTCACAAACATGTGTCTGCATCACACACGGCCTCCTCCATTGTGCGCGTTTTACATGAACATGCATATGTTACGTGGATAACCACCACCAACACTAACATAGATGTTAAAAACATTCCAATATGTTCATGATACTACCGCTTGATGAGTATCGGTTTTTCCCATCGAAAGAACTTCACAATTGCGGCATAGGATGGACCGAACTCACTGCTTCGAAATATTGTACAATATTCATAAATCACCTTCGGGTATCGTTTTACAAAGAAAACGAAACCCGAGTAAATGTATTTAATAAATAAAGGGATTTGTACAATACCGTGACAAAGAACATATTCAGTCGACATTAGTAATTACGTAAGCAAATTCTCTCATAAAAAGCTTTGGATGATTTACAGTCATACAAAAAATTGTTCTACTTGGGGGTTATGCATACACTAGAAAATAACTAAAAATAAAATTGTATTTTTGTATCCAAACTGCCAATTATTATATTCAGTCCGAATATCTTTAACAAAAACCGATTTGGTCATAACGTGTCAAACGTGTTATTTACAGAGCATAATACAATTAATTTCTGACGAATTCAACTTTTATTGTTATGTCTATGAATGTATAGCATGAAACGGGAGTGATAATGTGAAAGTGTTTAAATACAGTCCAACATTATATTATTAAACAGTCGTTTCTGATTCCAATCCAAATATAGAACCCTTTCCTCCAGCAAATTACAGTCGAAGTGTTTACGCACACGCTACACTTACGTACATACCTGCATAATATCACATAAGGGTTGTAGTATTTAGAGAAACACGACTATACTCTCACGCAAACTGTACTATACCATCAGACAGAAGAGTGGGGACAACGGATTTCAAGTTTAAATTGTAAACATAGATGCAGACATATACAAATATACAAACACACAAAACCAGGCAATTACTCAAGGTTGATAACTTTGTAACTAGATCTCAGATCATTTAGTTACACTGCCATCATGCCATCGATGGACACCTCATATCTGAGCTAGAGAAAACATATATCCATAACGTTAAAAAAACTCTCACCTATTTTTTCTTTCAGATGACACAGTATAGTATGTGCAACGATATAATAGTGTAAATGTAAATACTGCTATCCGTATGTGAATATTATTATATAATTGCATAATTTTCATAAACGTACCTACCCTTTTTGTGCATTTTAGAAGTTTGTCTTTTACATTTATATCGTTCGCGTTCGAGGTTATACATTCATATACCCACAACTCTCTGGAAATAGATATAATAATCTTAAATGCCATTAAATAATGTGTGTTTTATGTATGTGCTTGTTTGTTGTTGTTGTTGTCAATAACATTTTAAATCCCCTCTACGAATTCCGTTTTGACTGTGTGTAAAATTACACCTACTCTTTTCGTTGCAAAGTTGTAGTGAGCGTTTGGATAGTAAAAAAGGTCGGGTGCTAGATTGTAGAGGTGGGATGTTTGGATTATAGATAAGCAACAAAAATTACCATTTTTGCCTATTACTATAAAAATCGTTCAATGATCTACCATTATTCTTTTAAATGGTTCATCAATTGCAGGCAATGGTTGCAGATGATCCTTAGTTGTCTTCTAATTCGGTTTCCCTACCATTCGATAAATGTGACAAGATCTAGAAATATCATATTTAGTTCTTCGCCACTACATATGATTCGAGATCTTTTGATAGATGATACTGACTCCAAAATGACCAGTCAAGGGAGTCTTCTAGACTATGCGAGGACATTCCTGTATATATTACTGCGGAATAATAATTTCATAGCTTACACGCAACTCTTCAACAGGATATAACTAAGGCGATCTCCACGTTTTCGAAGGGACATATTTTTGTACACAAACGCAAAGTGCGACCTGCGTATCTTGAATTTCGTTGATAGCCTCTGAAACGATCACGAGTTCGCAGGATCTTGTTCTTTTTCGAGCATGAGTGGTGGTCTTTTTTCATCTTGATATGGAAAAGAGTACTACCGTCTTCAATAAAACAGTTATTGATATGAAATAATTCTCTACATTATCATTATTGACTTTGTTTAACCCAACATATTTATTGCTTTCAGAACCAATGACACAATGATCTTGAAATAAGTAAAACCAAGTTGTGAAAATCAGCATATAATGTGTTTACCTCCAATGCAAAGTGAACATAAAAGAACTTACGGTATTGCGAAATAAATCCCAAAATAGTCCTAGAATTACGGATACATGTGCAAATAATTTAACGCTCTGAATTTAAAGTAAAGTCGAACGTTATAGATGTAAATTTGATTGTGACGGCCTTTATTGTGGTTTTGTACCAACATTCTTTCCTGAAACACAGTAATATAATTCTAGTTTTGAACTCGCTATAAATCAGAGGTAATATCTCTTTGACCGCTGCAGTGGCCAAGCGGTTAGAGCGCCAGCTCCGGATAAGGGATATCGTGGGTTCGAATCCCAGCCGAGTTATACCAAAGACTTCCAAAATAGTACTAACAGCTGCCTTGCTAGGCTCTCAGCATTAAAAGGTTAGTGTTTGGACTGGTCGGCTTGGTGTAAGGATAATGTGACTGGGTGGGACATCATGCTACATGTCTGCGGCATGATATCCCAGTGCTAGACGTCACTTTAAACTGCCACACTGTAGACATCGTAGCAATATGACTGGAAAATTGTTAAAGCTATGTTAAAAATCTAAATCACACATACACACAAACACACACACACTCTTTCAAAGAATGTTATGTTTAATGAGCGTCATGTATTTCCGGAGCAAATAATTACAGAATATGATACTTTGAAGAAATACATTTCAGCCCAAATGAAAACGAATAATACAAACTGATTCTACCAGATCTTAAAAGGAAGAATGAATGATCGTTCCAGAAACAAGTTTATATAGTCCTCTACTTAATCTCCAGTTACAATTAAAATTTTATAAAGAAAATGAAAAATATCCTTGAAGAAACTCCTTAGTTATTACAATAATAAATATTATTTATTATTAGAAAGTCTGTCACTAAAAGAACAATATATACCATGGACCATATCAGATTCACAGGTAAGTTGTAGTAGAAATCCATTAACCTCGACCAGACCCAATATACATATTTATTTATATGATCCTGTTATTATACACATGCTCATTGAGAATATATTAGTGGTTTACAGAATACACAATACTCATCAATTCAGGTTAAGTAGAAACAAAACTTGATTTTGGACAAAGTTAAATTTGGTTTTTGACAAGGTCAAATCCATCATTCAGTGTTACATGTGACAATATGATATAATGAAATGGAAAGAGGATTTTGTTTTTTAAAAAATAACTAACAAACAATGCAAATTAAATGTTCACAACACTTCATCTCACAAAGAAAAGAAATGTTTTAGCAATTAGGCTTTCTTTTACTATTACTCAGATTTACATGTGATTAAAGATTTTACATGTAATGAGATCTTATGGATGACACAACGAATATATGGAACAGTATAGTATTCTATACACGTAAACGTGCATATTGTATTAAATTGTATTTGCCCTTAACAAACCTAATTTGAATATTCCAACTTAAATTCCATCTCAATAATCTAAACATGTGTGTTTCATCTTTCCATTGAAAGTAAGAGGTCTGTGAACACTAAACACAATAATCGGATTAGAAGCTGAATTAATATACAGTTAAAAGTGTTGCAATGCCAATATCAAAGCCAAACTTTCCGTTAAGATTGTGGAATAACTCGTCTTCTATTTATTTCATTTATTACAACAATAGTGAACTGGATGATCTACACCAGTTATATCTACGACAATCAACAATGCTCCAAAAACCTATATCAGTTGCATGGGCAGACATTTTCAATAAATGTTTGCAATTTGGAGCTGAGAGAACTGTTGCACTCTTACGTGGGGCCTTTACCTTTAACTTATCAAAGGCCTCCTGCCATTGTTTCAGGCCAATTAAACTTGGTCTTTATGCGTAAAAACATTGTCAGGGGTTCAACAATTATAGAAACATGGAACAAACTTTCCGAGAGTATAAGGTCATGTACGAAATTTGCATCAGTTGCTTTTCAATGATAGGCACACTTAATTCAGAGATAACTGGACCTTAGCATCTATGGGCTTAATTTGCCCATGTGCTTCCTTGTGTGCTAGAAATGTAAGACAAGCACGACAAAACTTACTTTTGCATAAATTAATTGACAAATATGCATCGGTGACTGTCAAAGAATTTCTGAATTGTCTCTAAATGATCTTTCCAGTTATACTTATAGATGATGACATCATCGATATAAGCATCACACTTATCTAGACCAGATATAATCATGTTCATTAAATGTGGACATGTAAAAGGCGACCCTTTCATCTCTAACGGCATTATTTTATATTTATGAAGTCCATCAACAGTCACGAATGCCGACATTTCCTTTGCCCTTTCCATCAGTGGAAATATCTAAATCCTTTTTTGAAGGTAAACTTTGGTGACTCACTCTGCATTTTCAAATTTGTCAATCTTGGCAATGAAAATCAACATATTTTGATCACACCGTTCAGCAAACACTAAATTTCATTTCTCAAACATTCCTGTTTGAGACGGTTTATGTACATATATAAAACATGAGCTCATACTCAAGTAATAGCTGTTTTAATGTTTTGTGCTACTGCTGCAGATTTCAAAATGTGGTCCAGATTATTCAATTTCTGAATTCTTACGATTTTTAAACTGATTCTTTAACAGCAAACTACAGTAAATGAACACATGCGTCTCAATCTTTTTCAGTATCAAAACAATGTGACCAAATCATACTTTTCAAGGTTTGGTAAAATCTTTCTAAAGCCCCTTGACTTTCAGAGTAATAGGCTGAAGATTGAATTCATGAATGCCTAATTCATGCATATATAGTTTGAAAATATTGACCCTTGCTCAGGTTAGACAGATTTGGGTAAACTAAACTGAGTAAAGAAAAAGGTTATCAAAGCTCTTACTATTGTTTTAATTTTAATATTACTCAAAGGAAATTTCTCTGGGAATCTTGTAGACACAACCATTATAGTCAAAAAGTATTGGTTGCGTGATTTGTTTTTAGGTAAGGGGCCGACAGAATCTACCATTTCTGTGCTGAATGGTGCGTCAAATGCATTGTATTTACAAACATCACTTATAAAATATCGTCAATAAAAGTCAATCAAAGGAGTTTCTTGTGCCAGGCTAAGAATTTAATGTCTGTACGATTTTCGAACTACAATTTGATCAATTATGGACCACTCTTCACCAGCAAGTACCTTAGGTTGTCCCCATTTTCTCATATGAAACCCATTGTTACCAAAATAACAAACAGGTACTACTGTGGATTCAGGTTACCTAATGATCCTGTTAAAGAAACAGGTGATTACATTATATTTGTCCTGTGTGACGACAAGCGATTTCCGTATGTCATCCTGATTTTAATTTTAAAAAATGATTCGTTTAAAGAGGTTCACCTTGATCAATACCTGGTGATTGATCCAAGCAAGGAGGAAAAAGAGAACTCATCAAACCCCTTACCAATCCATGGGTCAGCTAAAGTAATATCTTCCTGATTAACATCAGTTTCAAGAGGTGTCTATGCCATAGCTATAATAAAAGCAAAAGCTGGGTATAAATTGTAGCTTCTTTTTCAGCAGGATGGACTTTCTGATCCAAGCAAGATTTGTCAAGTGCACTACCCACAGTCTTATCTCCAGCTAGGTCATTGCCTAGTAATAAGTGAGTACCCTCAACGGTTAAAGACGACACTATTCTGACTTTCACGGGTCCTGCGTCCAGATGTGATGACATATTTAAACAATGGAGAATAACATTAACAAAGCCGCACTTTACTCCCTGAATAAAAACACTCTTAATTAGAGAAGAATTCTCAGAAAAAGGCAAAGTACCTGATAATCAAAGCCTCTGAGAAGCTCCTGTGTCCCTTAACAGTTTAGTAAGGATACGATTGGCTTAACCACTACCGAGTGATATAGTTGGAAATGAAAGGTGCACAATTCTCCATACAATTCTCAGGCTCAGGTTTCTTTAAAATACCAAATACATTTCTTTTAATACATAAATGTGACCTTGAATTTTTGGAAATACGATCGTTTGGAATAGGTCTGTTTTGATTATGCTGCTTATTTATTAATTTATGGCAATCATAAATTACCTGCCATTTCTTCACGCAATATGTAATTCATTATGTTCTCTTTCTCTCTCTCTCCTTTTTATCCAATTCAATTTGTTTTTATTCTTTTTCTAACTTCATTTGCCTCTTTTTCCTTCTCCAATTCAATTTGTTGATTCCTTTCTGTAATTACATTTGTCTCTATCTTTCATTTTGTTCCAATTTCATTGCATTTTTGTATCTCGTTCCTCTTTCTGCAACTGCAGTTTCCTGTCCTTTTGCTCTTTATCTAACTGTACTTGCATTTCTTGAAGAACAAACGTTCGTAACTGTATTTCAATCTTGTATGTTAATTTCATTTCCATAGCTCGTAAGTTAGTGTCAGATTGAGACTTACCACCAAATCACATTTTTCCACAAATAGTGGACTAAATACCTTTTTTCTTTCTTTATTAAAGAAACCTTTCATCAGAAAGATCATATTTTCTGGCAGGCTGAAGTAATTATCCATTTACAAGGAGTCTTAATGTTTCTAGGCAGGACTGGAAATAACGTTATCGACTTTAGATGGCATTGTATAAGCTTGTTGGTTTAACTAAATATTTCTAATGTGAAATAATACCTGCGAGTTAGGAAATTCCGAAGAAAGGTAAATATTAATTTCAAAACCAAAGTGTTTTGAAATATTTTAGAGAAATTCTAATCCCATGGATCAGCTCCGAATTTTTTGTTACGAGTCTATGCTCTTAAAATTTGAAACAGAAATGAGTGACAAGCAACACGCTTAGCAAAATGCTACAACTAATTAATTTCCTAGAATACAAAGTGAAAATGTTAAAAGAACATACGGTATTTCCAATTATATCCCAAATAATCCTAGAATTACTGACGAAAGTCTTAATCAATAAAGGTCTGAATACGTTTTAGTGGATTTCCAAATAATTTTTAGCGTTGCAAGTGTTCATCTTTCTGTACAGGCCGGTAAACTCTAATATACGAATTACTAATTGCTGAAATATATTGACGTGCCAACAGCCTTTTCACCTATCGTGATACAAATCATGTTTCCAATGCATTTGTAAAGTGCGGTTCTTTATCTCAATTCCATAAACGTAGTATATCTCTACCCGACCTCCCTTCCCGTCCTCTTTCACACACACACACACACACACACACACAAATAACATTGAATCGAAGTGAGCTCGTGTAGGAATTATATTATACAACTGTTACATTCGATTTATTCAGATTGTTCAAAATGTTCTTTTATTAAAATGACATTTAGGTTACTGGTTCTAATTGGTTATAACAACCTCATTGGACAGTAATGTGAATTTAGACTGCATATGAGAAACATAAAAAACGGAACAATCAACAATGCAAGCAGATAATAATCAGTAGAGTACAATAAAGTCTGCCTTAGGATAAACCTCTATCATACTAAAACTCTTCTTGAACGAAAATATTTGCCAGCTCATATCGTTGCCTATCTACATACTTTGTCTCCATAATAAGGCTATTTTGTTGTAGTCTTTTGAGAGTCCTTTAGATACAAGTTTCACTGCACCTTTTACTGCAAGGCTTGGCACGACCACGACAAACCTAGCAATATGAACCGTAGCACAATTTATGAAGAGCTTTAAGTTTGCCGTAATAATGCCTTATCTACTATCTTTTAGACTGATTATCCGATTTTAAAATTAACGTAAAGAGAATGAAACACCCTTGCAGAAAGCGCGTGAAAGTGAGGAACCTATTATTAATTATGCAGGGACCAAAATACGAAAGAAAACAGGTTCAAACAACACCATAAACGGATGTATTAGTCGTAGTTTCGATATTAGTAATGTTAATGTCTCTTTGTGATTGTTGATTTTGCACTTTAAATTCATTATACAGGTTCTTTGCTCACTGCATCAATGATCAATCACGTTATTTTCCTCGCGTAATTAAAGCACATTGTATATTTGTGATAAAACACCGTACAAAATATGATCATTTTGTCTAGCTTGTTACTAGTATCGTACATTAATAATATAAAAATGAAGATAGTGTTGATATCTACTAGGAATACATATGACTATTTTACACATTCAAGAAATACACCTTGCACCCTTAAAACGCATGGACTTGTTTTGCAATTAAACCCCCCAAAAATATTGAATATGCATATACTATTAGTACTAGCTGCAGCTTAGTCACACAATTACATTACAAGGAATGTAGTCAAATCGTTTAATTATTTCCCTGTTATTGCACAAATTTTAAATACAATTTCACACCTTTTTTCACCCAATGTTGAACCTATTCCATTCAAAACTTTTCTCCTGAATGCATTTTAGTTACCCTAATCTAAAGCTAATCTAACAAGAGCTTTGTATAATAATCAATACAGTTCACCTTTGTTGGCACGTTTTAGAGCTGTCAGACCTACTTATATTTATCTCTTATTAAATCAACTGTAGTATTTACAAGGTATGCAAAGTCTAATACTTTTCACAGACTACCCCCAGAATGAACCGTTGATAGATAACTCACCTATTATTTGATCTCAATTCTTAAGTTCACTGTAATCGGATAAGGAGTCTATACAACAACCAGCATAATCGTCTCTTCTGTAGAAATTAACATACCTTCAAAATAGTCGTGGCCAAAGTAAAGTTTAAATTAAATATTTTGTCTCCGGGTTAAGTTTCTTTCATAATATGGGAAAAACCTAGCATCTACTATTGTTTTGTGTCCTTGTCATATTTTTGCAATGTATGAAGGAAAGAGAAAGGGGCAGGCCTGCCAGGGGATTTAATAGCTACGACTGCATACATCTTTCTCCATAATTAGGTCTTTTATTATAAATGCAGGGCCTATTATAATGGACATACTACGTTTCATTTAATTGCGTATTGTCTTACAAATATTGTTAAATTTTAGGCGAGCTTACCTTTGAAATTAGTTTTACTTCTGATGCTGTTATTGTCACATAGCAGATGGGAATACACCTGCCACTATTTATATATTCATATATGTACATATGCAAGTGAACTGCGAAATACGACGGTTTTCTTTAGACATTGTGATTTTAAACACTTTAACCTAGTTCGTTCCTTCCATGTAATTATGTTTACTATTTAAATTGTTGAAGTACGATGTGAAATGGGACCACCATACATATTGCTAAATGGCTGATGACGTTATCATCGCCTGGATTAATACCTTAGGGCCAATGGGAAGATATAAATTCGTAAAAATGAGACAATTATAAATGCAAAGAAGTTAAAATTACACCTTAAAACTGCACTTTTTAAAATACATATTGGTATCATATGTACGAAATCCATATAGTCTTGTTCAAATGCTGGTTATGGTTGTCGTGTATATTCTGTATCCCAACTGCATGTTGATGAGTCAATTGAAATCAGAGCGTCATCAGCCATAATTACATATATCAGCAAACTGTGTACATAACGATGACGGAAGAAAAATTTAAAGTAGATGCAGTCTGGAAATGGATGAACATAAATTAGACTATATATTGTTTTGGCTGGCCAGGATTGTTTAATAATGTAAGTTATATTTTAGGAAAAACAATCTTTGAGAGATTATCCTAGGTGTAACTGAAAAATAAAATCATTGTTTTATTGATTGTATTTCAGTCCTTTAACAGTCTTAAGTTTGGCATTAGCACCTGAATATTTGGTCCAGAATTCAAAGCACATGTCTATAACCTATGTAGGTAGAGAAATTGCCGCGGCTGATATTTTTTTTTACACAGAAGCTGAAATCAAGGTTTCACCACAAGTTTGATCATCAGAACTCAGAAATAAAAAATAATGAATTTTTAATATCATGGTGTTTGCATTGCTTTACTCTGGGAACTGAATTAGTACCGTGAGTCTTAAATGTACCGAATTCGATTCGCGAACCAACTATTTCAGCACCATTCGAATCGACCTTTAGACTAACACATTTGCTTAGCATTATAACGAAAAGTATGCTTTGAACGAATCCCTCAAATGAGTGATCGGTGGTATACTTCGGTAGCACACCATCATATTAATGTGCAGATACTATGAAGTAAGCGAATTTAAGTTCAAAAATAAATCACCATTCCAATAGTGACATTATATATTCATGATTGTGTCACTCAGTTTTTAAATTATGAGCACCATGCTATTGTGGAATGATTTTAATACTCAACAAAGTATGTTTCTTGCATGTTCAGCTCATACAGTTGTTATGGCTAGATATGGGGTTCTTTAATGGTTATAACATAAACGTTACATGAACTTTACAGGTCCGCGGACAGGGCAGGACAACTAGGAGAACATTCCTGCTAATCACAACGATTATTTGCAATTCATAGGGACATACTTGAGGTTTTGTCCTAGAACACACAAATGCTGTCCGCTGCACTGACCCTTTGATAGTAATTAGTTTGCCTGGTTTGTTAACTTTATAGTATTAATGTCTTACTGAGAACACGTTCTGTTATTTGTTATTAAAATTGCAGATATCCAAAAATGCCTGCACTGAAAAGAGTGGGATTGTTTTTGTAGTTGTATTTAAAGGAAAAAAAACATGAACTCCATACTTAAAAACCGAAAAGAAATCCCGATGGTAGTCAATCTCGCAAAACGTACTTAACACCATGCTGGATTGACGGCCATCTAATTATCTGTGGACTGGTTATGACCCTTTTACTTTGTTTATCTATACTTATGGCATTATTTAGATGTATTTATATTTGTGACGGTCATGAGATGGTTAATAGGACAAAACATTTCATTCAAACTCGTTTCAGGCCACTTGTTCCAAGACCTAGTGATCCTGTAAGAGATTGTTATCGTAAATCATGACTTTGTCCCCATTTTCAAGGTGCAATTGTGATACCTCATTTTTCATTGGAAATGAATTCAATTTTGAGTCACAACCACGAACAGACAACCATTGTTCTCCCCGTAGGTTTAGTACGCTATAACTTTGTGTCAGTAAGAATGTTGAGATACATTATAAGCAAATTGTTGTTGCACATTGTTGCGCCAATTTGAGTAGAAATTACTTGACCATGGTCATTTAGAAGTGTTAGGAAATATGAAACTGAATTCAGTTCAGGTATATCGTATTATGATTATGATAATGTAACAAAGGATGTATTTGTACATTAAAGATCGGTAAGTGTGATGAACAATTGAAACGTGGAGGCCATAATTTAGCTTCCATGTTGAGGCTCATATTCAAACTGAAAATCCTTTAAGTTTTTATTCAGTTTGTCCAAATAAACTAATAATAATAAACTAGTAATATATATTATATAAGTCAATGTTACCAGTATTACATTTGTAATAATTATAAGTAACAAGATGTATTGACGGTGCTGATGTATCCTATTGAAAATACTCTCAAATTAGTATGAGTATACCAATTCGTAACTCTTCAAGGTACATTACTTAACCACATCCTATTCAGTATTGATAGTGAAGTCCATTGCCATCGCGACCATTTCAAGTTATCAGTAATTGTCTCAAAATGAGGAAAAGATTGATGTACCTTTTGTCTTTTAAAGGGAGTTCTAAAAATCTTTTTCTAGTGACATCAAAAACTGAACTTGTTTGTAATGGGTGAGTTTTTTTTCCGCCTGCCAGTTCTAATTATGTTAATTGTCATTACATTTCTCTTTCTTATCCCTGGATTGACATGTATGTGTCTTCGTTCTATCTCTGCATTTACTTATGTTTCTCTTCTCTTTCTGTGTATTGCATTTACTGCAGGTGCATTTCTCTCTTCTTTTCCTATTTGGGTCTACTTCTCGTCTCTTTTTTATTTCCCTCTTTGTCTCATTTCCCATTTTCTGATTTTTGATTACCATCATTCGTTTCTGAATGCGAAGCTTTGTTAATTCCATTCCTATTTGTTTTCTAACAGCAAATCGTTTAATTTCCATTTATCATACATTTCCATGTATCAATAATGCTATGGAGTCAGTGTTACGGGTTTAGATACCACCAGGATGATCTTCAAGCTATGGCGTACACAGTCTCCCACCATCCTTTTGCAGGTCTTCATTAGATGCTTACACTCTAGTATAATATCAATAAATACTGAATTCTTCCAGATTGATTGTCACGTGTTAACATGTAGCATCTGGCAGGTAATTATTACTACAAAAATTAACCAGTGAAACCCCTACCGTAATTGGGTCAACGGAACCTTCATTTCGTATCCTAAATACGTCTGTAATGGAAGCCGCGGTAATCCATGGCCTCGAAATGAAGTATGTTCTTAAACAAAACTTACTGTTTGCGAACAAATTATAAATTATTTAAACTTTTATCAAATGCCTGTGTTTGTGCTTTGATTTGTCCCATAATTAATACAATCTTTATTTCGATGCAGAAATATGCCTTGCTGCCTTGCTGCCAAAAGCGTATCATCTGACATAATTTAATTACATGTTGATGTATCAGGATGCTACTGCAAATACATCAAAGAGAGACAGCAACTACACTACGACCGAAGATGGCCGAATGTAAAAGCGGATCACTCCTTTATAACAAAATCGACTGTTCCACAGTCAGGGCGGTATATTTTTTTTTATATAAAAACTTATATAAACAGTTCACCATGTTTGAGTAGACGTATTGAGATGTACTATTCTGTATGTTGAAATACATGTTCGAGGAAGAATGTAGTTCCTTGTAGCTACATTTAATGAAGCTGACCTGAAAATTCACTGCGCAACAGACGTAGATATCATTCGCGATTATCTGTGGAACGAATTGATCAACTATATAGTGTGCATAGTTTGTTTGTAACATAACTCGATACGTATATTTCATGGTTTAATAGCTCGACGCTTTTATTGATTTGAATTTTGATTTTATGGCTTTTGATTTAAGCAAATATTTTGTCACTGTAAATGCTTGAGAAAACTACTTAATTCGTTCCAAATACGTTTATGGATCTAGCTGCTAACTATGTTACTAGAAGATGCCCAGTGTGGCCCAGTGGTCTGTCTCCTTTTAGTCGTCTTGGGGAAATCATTAAACGGATATGGGTCCTTCCAAACACCCCAAATATAATACCAGGCGGCATTTTTATATGCTTAAGGAGTGATAACTAAAACTAATCTCTGATTTTGGAATGGTATGTCAGCATCTGGCAGCGAATGCAGGATATCTCTTTAAATCGAGATTCTCTTTTGACTTTTACGCTGCAGGAAAAGAATCTTCGGGAAAATATCTTTAGAAATCTAGACACGAAAGGCAATTAAACTCCTCGCCATTTTTGGATTGTTGACACGGACAATCGTAATTGGAATAAACAAATGAAAATGCAGCTTGTTCTTTTAAAACTAATAGACGAATCTATATAACAAGGGTGTTTTGTGTTGATCCGAACTTTGTGAAATGACAGTCTTTCTTCAAATCACAAAATCAGACATACCAGTTCAGCGTGATCACTTTCTAAGAAATCGTGTGGTGCGGACCGAAATAAAATTGATTAAATTTGTTGACACTGAAGATCTGTAATAGCAAAAATTCTAATAATGATTATGAAATTTATTATTATCATTAGTAGTAGTAGTAATAGTTAAAGTAGTAGTAGTAGATGTAGTAGTTGTTGTTGTTGATGTTGTAGTTTTTATAGTAGTAGTCCTGGTTGTGGTAATATTGACAGTGGCTGTATTTAGGATTGTTGAACTTGTACCACTCAAATTTCTTATTCTTGGCAACAGTCATGATTCCAGTTACTTCCTTCCTGCAATAACTGTACATGATACATTTCTAATATAACACCATGATTTATATGCTGCTCGTATCTATAGTACAAGTCACATGGGTCATGTATACACATTTACTCATTTTAAATTAAATATAAATTATTCTTCTAAAATATAACACTATTTTTCTTTAACGAAAGTATATTCAGTCCTGATATTTAAATGATCTGCAAATTAACTGTCATCAAGAAACTTCCCGATTACAATTATGAATCTCTACGGTCTTTAACAATGATGGCCATGTAAAAGAAAAGAGCACTTTGCGCGGATTCGTCACAATATAGGTTAGTATGAATTTGTTAATCATTGTCAGAGCGCGACATCCAATCTGGATTGTACTAGATCAGACCTTTAGGTTCATTTCGTCGAAAAATGTATACGTACTTGAAAATTGCTTTTGCCATATGCACTTTCGGGCCTTGTAAATAATGACCTTCCAAAAGAACGTGGATGTATATTCCAAATAAAATGAATACTTGCCACTTAAAGGTATGAAGAATCAGATTCTATCAAATGACACCCATTACTGAAATAATCTGTGTTGAATGCATGACATTTACTGTAGCTGAATCATTGCATTATTTTAAAAATTAATTAAAATTGTCAAGAACATTTACATCAGCCAAAGATTTACGTTACTATTTATACATTTCAAGAATGCACTATTTATTCTTAATACTTCTTGCTTTTGCAAACACAATGTACTAGCATACCGACACATCTCTTCCTCGGATTTAGAAATTAGCGAAAGGTCAAATGACATATTTAATATACATACCAGATTTTCTTCATGTTAAGTTAGGCACTAACGACAAGTGCAATGACTTTGATGAAATCTTTGAATCATTTTTTATTTTTAAATATACATTGTTAATAAAATGTCATATTTTATCACCCGACTTAGCGACAAAACAAAAGAAATGTACAACTTCAGGTTGAGATCATTTTGTTGGTTTTTTTTTATTAACCCAACAAACGTAAATGTTATGGTGCTAAAGATTTTTCCAGCTGTTTTCCGACCCAAGAAACAAACGCGATCAAGCCATTTGTTTTGTAAAATATCAATCTAGATTATTGTACAGTCAAGTGTTTGACCCGAATTACTGCCTTACCCGTTTCTCTCACTGAAGCTATTATATCATTTCTTTAAACTTGCTGTACTTTTAAATTATTGTTCACGGAAGCAAAGTTGATGTAAAAAAAGCGCTTACCTGAGAATGAACTCATGTGGAACTAATGACAAATTATTTGGTCGTAAAATCACTTACATATGTTCAAATTGTTCGTAAATGACACCAGTCACTTGATCCATGAGATATTGTCTCCATTTGCAGAACATTGAATAGTTTATTGCCACCCTTTTATCACACATTATTGCGAGTATCCCATAAACCTTAAAGCTTTAGTTTCCTTTTCTTCCATCTATTCTATGGACTTTGGTGGAACACTCAGCTGAAGAAAAAACTACTGTCAAAATATAATAATGTTAAGATACTACATTAAAGCCATTGTGCTATACCGTATATCTAGAAATAACACAATTATCACAATTAATAATTTCACCTCAACATTGAGCGACTTAATGCTTACAAGCTTTCAGTAAATTGTTATGAAAAAGTGATCTTCGAGCCATGCTGTAGATATGATAATGTTCCACGAGGCAAGACGATCATTAGCCAACCTGTCCCTAAACTGCAGTTAAGTACGAACTGGAAACAGACATGTCATACATACCTAATTTGGATTGATCTAATTTATTGATAGAAGAGCATGTCTGTTAACTCTCGTGCAGCATCTCAGAGGCAGCCGATTTCGCACTTTCCAATACACACGTGTGATGCACAAAAAGGTATAGATAAAGTTGGGCTAAAAGGATTCTCTTATCTCACTGGACAAAATTTAGAGATATTTGACACCATCTCATAAGCGCTGTAAAAGGCGCCAAACTTTATAATTTTAATACACTAGCTAATACATTACGAGATGCCAGTACAGTCAGAACATTTCGTGGAATATAGGTAGGACATTTCTGAAGCTAAATGGAATATCGAAGTATCCACCCCTGACACGTAATAACCGTTTTTCTCACTCGTGTCTTCCGAAGTACTTATGAAATGAAATCACATATCATGACGATGCAATTTAGATGAAAGTGGAAAACATTTCGTCCCAACTTCACATTTTGCGAAGAGAATGACACTATTCGAATGGTCATACAGGGTAAGAAAAGGCTGATTCTATTTACAAAACGCAATTTCTTATACGCTTTGTTGCTAGAACAGTTCAAAATAATCCCAATCTATTTTATAGCTGTCTAACAGCCACAAAAATAATTACTCGATGTTGCAATTGGTTTCATCATTAAAGATTAATTTCAATGAATTGACGTCAGAAATGGCACGTGTCACATAAGCAAAAACTGCCATGTTGAGATAATATTATAGAATCGAAAACACCGTTTCAATTTACCTAGACTATTATTTATACGTTATATTTCAAATAATGAAAATTACATTATTGATGATATTTTCAAAGCACGTGCATAAGTCACGTTTTACGTGTTCAGTATTTGTCGGAGGTTAATTTTTTGGTTTTGTAAATGATGTTAAATGTACATTTTGTTATATGGGAATATTCCTTTTCAACTTTTCGAATTGGCGCAGGAAAAACTATTCACTGAAAACAAAAGGTTAATTATACGATATAATCTTTTATGATCTTTCAAAATGTATTACAATTAAAATACATTAGTGTTCGCACCATCAAATCGTATAAAGATATAATCAATATTATCATTACTTATTGACAAGGTAAGCCTGAAGATTTTAAACTTTTGAACTTACTAAGCAGGTCATTACTGGTATAAATTCAACGTTGAATTTGAGGTAAATATTATGATTAGGATTGAATAACAAAAGATCGACAAGGACGTATACTACTGACCTTTGTAACCTAGTTTGGACCATATATAAACAAGCGTAATCGTTCCTTCTGCACATGTTGACACAAACCGCTTGTTTACTGGTGGTATCATTTAAGCAGACACAATATTAGTGGCCAGAGAAAAGGTAAATTTCAATTTATTTCTATAATAATGCACTATACCGTTTATTCAAATAGTTGAAATAATTAATAATTAATAAAAGTGTCATCTTTATGAACCAGAACCTGACATCAATACAGAATTAAAAATCTGATAAGATTCGATTAATCCTAACTTATTTATTTTAAATCAAAATGTGATTACCATTCCTTTTTACTAAATTTCTCTTTTAGGGTAAAAGTATCGGACAAAACTGCATATCAGCTTATTTGTTTCTTTGATTCTGACAAAAATATATACGCCTTTTTCTAAATTTGCGTTTTGTACCTTACATTATTATCTTTCGTCTCGTAAAAATCAAGATAACTGCATACGATTTTTTCAAAATGGTTCATATGTGCAGGTGACAGAAAATCATCTGATTGTGACTGATCTGTTTTGTTGCTTTTTGTAAAACTGTAGCATCACGGAAAGATTGAAATGTCTCTGCAATCCCTGTTGGTGATGGTGATGGTTATGCAAGTAACGTACTCTTGTGAATGTGAACAACGCACAATGGATGAGGCCATGGAACTATCGGACACAGGTTAGTGAAACTATTACTACACTAATAGGATTAGTGTTTTTATCCTAATAACAAAACCAAAATGAATGTTACAAATTTTGATGAGGATGATTGTGATAGTGGTGACTGTCGCTGTAAATAATCAAATAAGGACACTGATTTTTGAACTTCTACTTCTCATGATGCGCCTGAATCTGTTCAACATAAAAACTACTACAGTATGTACTAATATTACTACCATTATTGAAAATATTATTTTCATATATTTTTGTGCTACCGGTCGGAATAAAAGATAAATGTATTGCCACCATTAAAACGAACCATCACATTCGAAAGGAATCTTGAGCTGAAAAAGGAATTGTTCCCGTGCTACAACAACATTAGCATGATGCTACATCCGTTACTCTGAAAAAGTGAAACGTCAAAGGAGTAAATCACTAATATTGTTAGTGTACATCATAACAATAAAAGCGCACTCTGACTGCAAGCAAGAATATATTGTTTATTTTGGGATATTTTGAGGAGGAGGATTATTTTTAGAAACAAATCATTATTAATTTATCACGAAGTTTGTTAAAGGACACATGCGCTTAGTATAGTTTTAAAGTAAAAGTTTACACGTTTTTAAAACGATTTTCCATTACTATATTATTCAAATATCATGCAACATGAGCTGAACATATTTGCCAAATCATCTGTCGAAATTTACCTTGGAATTTAATATGACGAACATGAACTCTTAATATCGAATGTCAGGTTTGATGTGGTGGCTTTGAATAGCATTGACTGTCTTCAGCTTCGTTTTGACTTTGGAAAAAAAATATCTTGACAGTCCGGATTCGTAATCAGTCAAAGTTGTCTGATTCCTACACATACACCGTCAGTGAATGCTCTTTACAGTTCGTATTACCTAACATCGGGTTGATATTCCAAGGATATTTCCAGTTGCTTCTGCCGAAATTGATTAAATTTTGGAGTACGACCAAGAAGCTTTTCTTATTTCCCATCATTATTATTTGAACATTCTTTGAATAAACATGGCTGAGCTCAGTATCGGAAATTTGCATCGTTTCCAAGAGAGAGTATTACTCTATTACAATTTAGTCGGAACAAGTGATTCAGACACACACAAATAAGGTCTTACCCATGATAAACGTTAGGCATGTAGCCTATCAAAGAACTACAAGTTCCGAACATGACCATAGTTGCTTCATTAATTCATAATACATATCCGTGAAAGATGACGTTTTGTAAATTGCCGTGCTAATTTACTTGTCATGCTAATCACGATGAAAATGTCCTCCTCTTTTATCCTTTGATATCTTACACGTTTTGCAGAATGATTGTTAAACTTCTTCTAATAGGTGTCAGCTAGATCATTACATACATTCATGAATACATACATACATACATACATACATACATACATACATACATACATATTTACAAAGGAATTATTCAAGGTAAAGTTAGAATCTGTTTCTGTACGGCAGTGGTCTCGGGAATTGTGGATGCAATGACACATCTAACCGAAGAAGGAGAAGTGGTTTTTGTTGAAGATATGGCTGCTTCTGCAAAATACCAGATGTATCTATCGAAATCGTACAAAGTGAGTAATATATATATATATATATATATATATATATATATATATATATATATATATATATATATATATATATATATATATATACTAATGATATACTTTTGAATCCATTCCATCAATTACGATTTTAATTCAATTTCGGTTATTATCCATTTTGTTATTTTAGCTATTTTTTGCCATGTTTCATTTCAATACTGGATTGAGTACATGCGTTGTTAAATAGCTCGTACTTTTCAATTTGTAAATATTTATAGATCACTTTTGTGTTAAAATTTGTTAAACATAAACCACGTGTGCACAGATATATTAAATTAAAACGTAATTCTCTTAATTCAATCTTTTGATTGAGCACTAAAATATGTTTATAACAAAATCATTCTGTCTGAACAATACTAATTACTATTTACCTATTTACCCGCTCAAATAAGATTTAGTATGGATGTCATAGGATTGACATTAAAATTTAAGTTTGTTAAATTCGCAGGAAAGTAAACTTGGATTCCTCTTTCAGGGGACGGTTCTACATTATATTCCCAGAATAAACTACGTGCTCAAAGAAAATATCAAAATGTAATTTTTGCAATTCAGTTTCATCATTGGACATTAAACTATTGTCATAACGAAATAACTTCATATCCCGAGTCTAAGTGAGACTAATTACATGCTCAAGGAATAATTTGTAATTCAAATGTATATCATTGGATTAAATTTTATATTTTCTTTTGTTACTTTCACTGGAGCGTAAACATGCTTGCTTCTTTCATAAGAGATTAATCCTTTATATTTCCAGAATGGGTCTACTTCATTATTTGTGGAGAACAGTTATTTTTTTTATGTGGTGCTTCCACTACCAAAAACAGAATGTGGCGATGTTTTGGATATCGGATGGGAATATATTCTTTCTGGTAAGATCTATAACTTCTATAATTTCAAATGTTAGCTACCCCAGTATCCTGTTAGACTCGAAGTGTCGTCTACGCCCCGTCGTAGAGCGCTATCTTGTGTGAATTCTCGAAAACCTGGAAACGACTATTACATCGAAGGAAATAATGTTTCATTAGGGCTGTGATATATATATATATATATATATATATATATATATATATATATATATAATGATATTATATTATTTTAGTTACTAAATTCTTGTAGACTTAACATGTCATTCAATCAATTAGAACTATATGTGTGACACTGTTGTTTTCTGTCATATTTTTAAATGTTTCTTCCCCTGATGAAGATGATGATTAGCTCGAAGCGCTGGACAACTGATTGTATGGCATCAAATTCTCTTTTAGGAACTGTAACCACGGAAGGTATACTAGACGTCAATAAGTGTGAAGTGATAACTCGTGTCCGTTACGACCACGAAGAACATGATGACCTCGATATGTTCTGAACTGGCAAGGACCAGCCTCACTGCGGAGGATTTAAAGTGCATTTTATCTAAACGGCTCTTAAAGTGAGTGCACGTAAAAGTATGATCAATTAAAAAGAACTTTCAATCACTCCAAATGCTCTATGTTTTGTTTTCTTTTCTACTATCTACCAATTTCTGTATCCATATATCGTTAAAAACAGACGGGGAAAATTCAAATCAGAACTGTAAAGGTGCATTTGGTACTTCACTGTATCCATGCCAATTGCCTTTCAAACTGTCACGTTCAGCAGATGAACTAATTTTAATCCCGAACATATATATATATATATATAGATATATATATATATATATATATATATATATATATATATATATATATATATATATATATACTAATTTACTAAATTTTCTTTGATGTCTAAGTATTAGTTTCACTCTCTAGTCTAAATTTTGTGTTTTCCTTTTTTTGTATTTTGGTTTCCTGTTAAATTGTTCATTCTCCTTTGCAATGTATTCTGTTCAGTTGAAAATGCGACTCTTGCCTACTTTAGCATGTTTGTTTTAGCAATATTATCTTTCCCGCCAAGTTTTCTCTTTTACAGTCATTTAATTGTCTCATTTCTTCGTGTTCCTCTCAACGTCGCACTGTATGCAGCAGAAAATGTAAAACAAGATATGTCAGGAACTTTCCCTTTTTCTCGCTTTTAGTTATATCTGCGTTAAATTTCCTCAGTCTACTTTATCACTTTTCATATTTGATAAATCAATCTTCAATTAGTAGGAAACTAATCAATCTACCTACCTACCTACCTACTATCTATCTATTTATTTATCTATCTATCTATCTGCCTATCTCTCTATCTACCTGTCTATCTATCTATTTTTATTTTCATTCCACTTTAAAATAAAATCATAAAATCGCCCTACATGAGAGAGAGAGAGGGATGGAGAAAGAGAGAGAGAGAGAGAGAGAGAGAGTAATCACCTATGTCCATTGTAAGATATGGAATGAAGCTGATTCGTAAGTCAACGGCTTTATAAATCCAACGTCTCCTAGGCATTTCGTAAAGTAACTATGGTATAAAAGAATGTACCCTCTCTCTCTCTCTCTTATTCAAAAGTCCTGTTAAAAACCTATGATTTTGGTCTATTTTGCCAGTTTCATCAATGAATTAATGTAATGAGATTTTATTTAAAATGTTCATCTTTTGTAAATGTAAGTGAAGACTTCATCAGAAACATTAATGATGAAGCAAGATAATAAATTACGTTACATGAATACGAGACAAGTACGCTGTACATATATATTTAATAGTTTAATATTTAGTTATAACATAGCTTTGTATGATACGTTTTAAGGATTAAAGCTGAAAAGTAGCTAAATGTTTTATAGTATTGACCATATCTAATATACTTGTATTATTATATGCTCATTGTTGTCTCCGTTAACTTTACAATGTCGGAATCGCGCAGTACTTTACGACATTGCACACCTTGGCACGTGTGCCTAAAATCGTAAGGAGTCTTAGGAGCTACTTTTTTTAAACAAATCAGGTACACTCATGTAGTAAACGATTTAGGTCCTGGATGATTAAATTTGTTTATGAATGAAATAAACAAGCTCTTTCATTCATTTGAAATTATAGACGATAACGTTGACATTTTGGAAGAATTCACTGGGTCTGAAACACAAGTTTCAAACAAGCACACAAATGAACGAGATATTCTCAATGTCAACAACAAACGTGAGAGACGCAGTAATTGAAAATGCCGTTCTAATCCTTGAAACTATTCGTAACTTCTCGCAAATAGATTTTTCCGACTATGACCAGTGCTCTCTAGGGTCTATAAAATATAGCGAGTAAAATCATATTGAGGTCAAGGGCTATCGAATAAAGTCAGTGACGTACCATTTTAAAAGTCGGTCAAAATACTAGATTCGAGAAACAAAATGCAAATGAACGTTTTGGTAGGAAGCTAAAAGCCTCAGAGCCAATAAGCCTAGACGACGAAAAAGTATTATTTCCGCTTTCTAAACTGACTGTCACACAACAACTGCTTTGCAATTTTCCCACTGTAACTATTTTGATACAATATTAGGCTAGCAATGGAAGACAAACACTGTATGATAATAGTCATAGCTTGGATCACTACAACAGCGAATTACAATCCAAAGGGCATAAACCTATGCCTTCTATAGCTAGCTAGAATATCTGAATTCTGATTCATAACGACAATAATACCAAAGATACACCTAATAATGAAATGAGACATTTGATACTTGAAAATATAGTATTGTAGATAAATGAACTAAATGAATCTGCCCGACTTCCTGTTTACCGCACTTTTTGCATCAAATCAGGTAAATGATACTTTGAGAATCGCAAGTCAGGGTTTGTTCCATGAGGAACGTTTGATTGTTATTGTTTGAACAAGATGTTAGCATTCGTAAAAGACGAGTACGTGTTTCAGCGCTTTCCCTGGCGTGCTTTTCCGACTCCCGACTCCATGTCTTCCCGTTTTGAACAAAGTCTATGGAATGTATAATCTGAGATGCCAGAATGCTGCTGACAGCCTGTTTAGGATGATAATGACATAAATGCAAGATTTGTTGAATGTCGGTAGGGTTGATATAAACCTTTGTATTCAAACTTACCTTTACTTCGAACTCCTTTTCATTGAAGACCGTCGTATCTAATAAGTCATTCGAACTTAAAGTGTCGCCTTCAGCTTTTTTACGAATGGAAATTATTCAAGATTCAAAAAATATCTCTAACTGATTTAGTGACTAGGTCCAAATTAGCATTAGATCCTCCGAAAATCAAAATTATACTAGCGGAAGTAAGTGACACTTCTTAAAACCTCTGCCTCAAAAATGTTGGTGTAACTGGGTGTAAACTTTTTGCTAGAGGTAGTGTCACATTTTGTTGGAAACCCAGTAATAACCATTCTAAAATTTCAAGAGCAGGTTTTTCTCCAGCCGGGATTATCCAAGAAACAGTTCCGCAACGCCTGCAACCGGTCAATTTTATCAATATTTGTCGACATACTTTTGATGTTTAGAGTGACTAGAAAGCTAGTTTTCGGAATTTGGACTTGTCCAATTTTATTTAACAATCGGTTGTATCTCTAAGATACGCCGGTGCTGAGTATCCAATGATACCAAAAACGAATATATGCTTTCCACAATGTTATAAGATTCCCACCCCTTACAACACTGAAATGACGAATCTTCAAATAGGACATTTATAAAGGACAAAACAGGACTAAGGATCTTTGTGTATTTTGTCAAGTTGTAAAATTTGCCTAGGTCTAATAGTATCAATTTGGCTTAGGTGGCAAACGTGTGTCTTGGTTATAAACTTCCAGTTCATTAATCTATGCACAATTCCATTTATCTCATTGCTAGTTTTCGGATAGTTTGGTTTGTCAAATTTTCGGTAATGTTTGCTATTGGTCAGTTGTCTTTTTATTTCACATACGTAATCTGCTTTGCCCACATTCACTGTGGCTGACCCTGTATCAGCTTTTCTGATGACAATATTTTGATCTTGCTTTTAAATTTCGATCTTTGCCTATTCGGTCAAAGAGAGTTTTGTTTTTCCTGTACGCATCTGAACTGTGATACTTGCGTACAGTTTTGGTCTGTTTTTTTGTTCATACTTAACAACAAGGTTGAAGTAGGTGGGCACTAAGAACTTTTCCCTACAAAGTATGTTTGAGTTATTTTTGGTTTACCATGGGAGACTTTTTATATGACATTTTTCCAGTAAATTATTTCAACGTTATTGAAATTGACATCCTATCTATCAGTTCAGTTGCTGGTTTACGCTTCAGTCTACTGATTACGGACGTATTTTCCGTTTGTGTTAATCTTAGGTTGATAACCATCCTCCTTAGCTGTCCGTTAGTGTTTTATTTGCATTTTCCCGGCTTGGGGAAAATGCCGTATGTAGAACTCTAGTTCTTCCTTCCAACCAACGATTATCCCATTCGCTGCTCTTGGCGACCAATGGATACCATCCATATATAATGTGATATCTAGGCTGGAACTACTCCAGGTCAATAGACTGTCTTGAGGATAGTAATCCAGAGATGCCTCTTTGTGAGAATATGTTGAGGTCAAATTTGGATTCTTTTGGGTTAGGCTAGGATTGCTGTTTTAATTTGTAATAACAGTGGGACGGACAGGGTGATTTCGATACAGTTTTCACTACAATGCGTGCCTGTAAAACCCTTTACAAAATTATTTGGTTAATGAAAATCAGTCCAGAGGTTTCGGAGGATGAATGAGTTTTATCACTTAGGATAGGATTACGGTTGTCTCTGAAGTAGCTTTTTACTAAATATCTAGGTATATCCTGGGAATTTGTTCATTCTGTTTGCTTTCTTAGATCGACCTTTGAAAACCTTTGTAAATTTGGTTTGTCTGTCTTCTGCTAAGATACTCAGCTAACTCAGGACTAAAGAACATCAATCTTGTCCATAAATTGATATTATCGTATATATATATATATATATATATATATATATATATATATATATATATATATATATATATATATATACTTGGAGACTCACGAAAATCAATGTTTGCGCGTGAGTGTGTATTTGTGAAGAAGTGAAATTTGCAAATGTCTTATTGGTCAGATGTTCATTCAATTTTATTGAAGAAAATATATAATGAAAAAATTAAAATAAGTACTTAATGGAGAATTACTAAATGCTTGGTGTTCGTGGGTTTAGACCTTGAGATTAGTAGTGTTTTTTGAATTAAGCACCTGTTTGCGGCTAGAAAGGTTACCGGGTTTATATGCCCCTAGCATCGGGAGATTAGTAGTTTCTAATTAAGGATAAGAACAACAGTCCTTGTTTTCTTAACGTGGTTGTTTGCGTTCCCAATCACTGTCAAGACGTGACCAGATATTTTCCTAACTGCAACTAAATTGGTGGATTGGAAGGTGATAATACGGGTTTTCATGGTCATACACATAAGAACCAAAATTCAGCGCACACATACATTATAACGAACAATTCACTGCATGCATTACACATACGTTCAAAGAGAAGTTAGCAGAAGAGAAAAGTGAGAGAGAGAGAAAGAGAGAGCGATAGTTAGACAGCGCGAGTGACAGTGAGCCAGGGAGAGAGACTGTGTGAGATGCAGACAGCGAGCGAGAGAAGAGAATAATACAAATGAGGGATACAGTAATGACTCAGATCAAACAAAATGATGACAAGGTATTTCAAAAGTGCAAATGATGAAGATGTACGATGCGTGTCACTAAAACCCAATAAGTATATGACAAATAATGATATTGAAATGAAAGGTCAGCAGATGATTATCGTATGGGGTAATAGTTCTAGTCAATTTTATAAGTGGACATCATATCATATTGAAGCCCAAATTAAGATCCAAGTACTGAATTAAATTAAATGTATATACAATAATGAGGTTAATGAAGGAATTACTTAATAAATAGCAATTTGAAAGGAAGGGATAACAACTAATACTATGCCATTTACCAGGAGTTAAAGGAGCTGAGCAGTGAAAACCATTAACATGTTATTAACATGTCGTTCTGTCCAGCAGGAGTTAACTTGCAGGAACTCTAGAGCCACCCCCAACTACAATTTTACATTAAATTTACTCCATAGAACAACTGAATGGATCTCTGACTCTATTACTTTTTTATGCTTATAAATATACACAATCTTTGTGACAGGTAACAATTAGGAAAATAACTGACAATGTACTAAGAGTACATACATTGTGAGTAATTATTTCCTGATGAGAAATATTATTAATCTTGTTTAAAAAACCTGTATTTGAAAATATTAATAGCATGATTTATGCTGTAGTTATAAAATATATCAAATACCATATTAATAAAACTATATATTACAATAAATAATCTCTCACTCTCCGACAATATCAAATTCTGTATTGAATTTAGAATTACAATATAACACTATGTACTAGTGCTTGCCACGTTTTCATGTACATTAGGTGGAATGTCCACAAAACAATGCATTCGTAATTCTTGCTAAAATCTATAAATATAAAAACACAGCAAGCAATAGCTTAAAAGATCAAAATGGTAAATGTGCATTTCATATTTCTATCAATTCAAAACTGAGATCCGTATTCTACTCTTCAACATCAAAATAGCATTAAAATGTTTCTATCATTAAGAATTTTAGAAAATTATTCTCAGTACAGAAAACAAATATCATATAAGTAAATGATTTTTTAAAAGTTAAGCCAAGATCTGACAGAAATCTTAGTATTAGAGAACGAAAAGAGAATCGTAACATAAAACATACTAGGAGAAATATATTTCAAACATTTTGTACGACTGGAACAATAACCTTATAAATGCAAGTGCAAAATTAAATTATATAGCTGTCTAAAAATGTATTAAGTTTAGACTTTAGTTGTAATTTACCTTAAAGAATTTTATGTAACACTGTTAAAAACAATTTGAGTTTTGAAAATGCAGAATGGATTTTCTACAATACCGGTTATGGATATGGTGTAGAAAGCAAGATAAGTTTGTTTTTAATGTAGTAAAGAAATTAAATATTTCAAAAAGTTATTTGAAATGTCGAAAAAAGTACAAATTTCGAATGTTCAGATGCTTTTTCAACCTACATCTGAATCTCGCTTCTATTCATTTTTAACATAACAATATAACATGCATTATAAGAAGAATTTCAAATGGCCGGTTTTGTACCAAAGAAGTACCTATAAAATAATTCATCAACAACATTTCTGTATATCATCATATTATATCTTGTCTATATATTTCACATCAAAAAGTGGAGGAACAATTACTCCCTCCACTGTAATAATGAACACAGAAATAGTAACAACCGAAACAAAATGAAATGAAGCAAATAATTTTAAAATATCAAAAGTGTTTCAATGATCTATAACATACATCTAAACTCCAGCTAAAGCAACAATCAATTGCTTTCGATACCTTCCTATTTTTCTCTTATTTCGTTCTGATATGAGGAAATGCGCGTAGAAGCAAAATTGTTCTTGAGCCGATGATTTATTACCATGAATGAAACTGTTAACTTGCTCGCATATGTCAGAATTTATTGAATCAAATCCAATAAGTCTTGACGAATGATATGCACATGAACATTTGTGAGCAATGAAATGAAAATGTCATGAAAGGATCTAACATTTCTATTGAAGGCATTGTCTCGATTTAAACAATTCTCAAGGAGATTACAAGCCAAATCATACAATATACCATTTGGTGAAGTTTGCAAGTGGAAGTACAGTGATGCTGACGGGTCCTTACGTCCTTCAGCATTTGTTATATGAAATATTTAACAATGTCCATGATTAGGACAGAACCAAAGAAATAAAGTTGAAGTTCCAGGTGCTGAAATATGAGTATTTGAAAATTTAATGGTGGATCATCATAAACCAATGTTGTTTTCCTTTCACAGTCAATAGAACATTTCCTGACTGAACATCCCTAAACTGTTGAAGCTGCTTGTTCTTTGATTCCACGACATAGCACTCCATCAACTGAGTGATATTTTCATGCTGAATGAAAAATGGCTTTCTGGAATTTTACGAATTGGTGGCAAACTTCTGATAAATTAAATTTTAGACATCAAATTTTCTTTTCCTGTGTACAGTTTTATTTTTAGTTTCTGGAGGATGTAATGAAGTGGCCTGTAGTAAATAATTCGACACAAAAGATATAACTTCTGTATTATCATATGTTGTCCAGTTTTTTCACAGTAGCTTCCTCTTGGATATAAATTCTGCAGTTTGCTTCTCAAATTCCTGCGGATTACAGTTTAGCATTGATAAGTATTTGATGTGATGTTCAATAATGTATGGATACTGTGGTGACATTCTGAAATCTTCATCAAGTAGAAAATGATATAGCTTTGATCGATGCATACATAATAAGAGTGAAATGAATATCAAACATCAGGAATATCACAATAACTAATATTTTATATGGTATTGTGTTATCATGAACAATGTAACAAATTACCTTAATATTTAGGAAGCCATGGAAATGTTCACGTCTGTTTGACATTACTCCAAGCCTGGTACATAAGAAAGCAAACTTGTTAAACGTGATACAATGTCAAGGTTGTTACCTCATGATGTATGTATTAATAAACTCATGCGCATTTGATACATGTGAATACAAATGCATAAATTAATGCTCAAATGTTATTGTTATATGAGTAAAGAACAGCATTATTAACATTGTATAAAAAGCATCCAGGATAGGTTGATATGTCTTAAATATGATCTATGAATCACCGAAAACTTCCATAACTGGAAAATATGGCAGGAACAGTATACAGTTCCATGAAGAAGAACATAATAGAGGAAATTTAAGTTGCAAAACATGAAGAGATCAGCATGGCCCTGCTAAATAGATCACATATACAATACCAGATCATTAATTCTAAGTTGGCTGAATATGGTTGTTGTTGTTGTTGTTGTTGTAGGGTTTAACGCCATTTTTCAGCACGCAATAGGCTATACATGGCGGCCAGTATTAATGGTGGAGGAAGAAACCGGGAAATCCCCGGAAAGAACCACCGACCCTCGAGAAGCTACTGGCAAGCTTTCTCACATATCCACATTGGCCGAATCCGCTGAATATGGTAATTGTTACGTTTCATCTCATATATTTGGCAAAAATAAACTCAGTTATTAAATCAATGAACCAGTTGAATACAATGACATTATTGTTTAAATAATCAATGTTCAAAATCATGGGAAACGAAGAAGCATTGATGAAAAAGAAATGGCATTGACACGGTTTTAATTTATGAAATAAATGTAAAGTTATCAGTCCTTGAAAACGTTTTGAAACACAAAGGCTACCATAAATACCCACATACCTTTCATAGAAATTGAATAATCGTACTAGATGTGTGGGTGTTAAATAAATAGTTATTGTTAGTATGAACAAGGTAACAACTTTCAATTCTGATAGTGTGTACATTCGTACATTCGTCACTACAAAGGAAAGGAAAAGGAACCAATGGAGATCAAAATACACGCTCTGAAAATATAATCATTTTGTCATGACTGATTAATTAATTGTAATATTAGAAATAGAACCATATCAGTCGCATCACTATAATATTTACTTCTCTTGTGAAAATATAATAATGATATACTATAACCTGACGACTGGCTTACAGTTCATCTCTCTTGAATACAGTCAGGTGTAAATGTACACAGTGCAAAGAAATAAGATATATAAAAAATATCAAAGGGAGTCATCATAATGCAAACATAATTAAAACTAACCTTTTCTGAGAGCAATGTCTAGTTCTGTGCGACTGAAAAGAGTGTAATGTATAATAAAGACACAAAACATGATCAGCAGGGGTAAAATTGATGTGAGCTTGGAAAAAATGATATCCTTTTTGTTGAGAATGATATATCTGCCTAAACCGTTGAACGTAACTTATGATTATTATATGCTCATTTATTTCTCCGTTAATTTTACATTATCAGAATAGTTCTATAATTTACGATACTGCACACCTTTATTTGGCACCCACGCGCAGGACATGTGTACCCAGTAGTGTATTAGGAACTACTCTGAAAACAAATGTACATTCGCATTGTATGCACAATACGTTTTGGTTGGTTAAATTCGTTTCTGAATGAACTAAAGCAGATATCTCGCGGACTGCAACATGCCAACTGTTTTGCTACATTCGACGTTTACCTTTTGCATAATACGTAGACGCATGAGTCACGAATAATCAAAGCACATTAATCAAGCAATGAATTAATTGGAAAAGTTTCCGACATGTTCGTAATCAAAAGAAAATTGACGAAACTTTCCATCATCATGCTTTTAAATAAAGAAAGCGACAAGAAAATCTATTTAGACTATGCAAATGTCCATGAAAATGGAAGAATGGGATCCCGATTAAATATGCAATGGGAAAATGTCGAAAAGAAAATTATAGAAAGTAAAAGTAATGCCGAAGACAAACATAGCAAATATAACAACAATATTCCAATGAGAGTAGCGAATCCGATTCAGAGTATTCGGTAAACTATAGCGAGATAAATCTTAAAGAAATTAGAGAAAAGTGGTTAACGTTTGGTACAGGACACAAAGATAATCCTAGTTAGCAGTTACATCAAAATTATGTCATCTGCTCATTTTATTGGAATATTGTCATTCATATAGCCCAACACCAGTATTATTAAATTTAAATTAAACTTTGTTTTCGCACGAATCACAAAGGACAAGTCTAATCATGTGCAAATTTTCTGTAAATTGAAATAATAGCACTATGTGGTCCTGTTTTCACGCTGTAGGAAAATATGAAGCTTGGAAAGAACGTTTAAAACGTTCAGCTAAAAGTTCGTTCGATGCTAAGGGAGTACATACCCAAACTACTACTTAGAACTCCTTACCTTACAAATGTTGCAACTGAAAGTTCATGTTTTCATCATTTATGTATAATTTTTTCTACTGTGAATGTTATGAAGCAAAAGTCAAGAACATACATGGAAGAAATATCATCTACAAATGATTTTATTCAGAAGATACCTTTTAATTAAGCTTCTTTGGTTTATCAAGACTAGAGTGAGTATATAGAGTCTTAGGTGAGAGATGAGGATATTTCACTACCCTAGTTTGCTTCAATAATATATTAGCTATATTCCACCAAACGTTTGGTCTATATTGGCATATTGGGGTTTATTAGTTAATGTATTAAAATATCAAAGTTTGGCGCTTTTTACAACGCTTATAACGCGGTTTTAAATATCTCTTTATGTTGCCCAATGTAAAGAGAGCGTTCTTTCACCAAAGCAGTGAACTATATTCCGGTACAGAGTTACTTTGTATACGGTCTTGTACATCAATCATGTGTATTGGAAATTGCGAAATCGGCTGCCACTAAGGTACTGCACGAGATAGTACGGACAAGCTCCTGCAAAGAGAGATTATTGAAATCCTGCATTCACACTGTAGAAACATGTTTGTTTACAGTTTGTACTAGCTGCTTGATAGTCCCACACTTTTAGTTCAGGTAGAGGTTGTTGAACGTTCATCAAGCTTTATGGAAGAATAACATATCTACAACATGGCTCTAATAATAATTTTTCTGGCAAGGTATAATTATTAAAGGGCTCGATCTTTAGGTGACATTATTAATTACTATTCATTCATCGATCACCGGATAAACGTTACCACATAGGTGATATTTTATGTATATCTACATATATTGGATTAAGCTTAGTATATTGTCCCACGTGTTCTTGTTCCATTGAGTGTTCAAACAAAGTCAAATCATTGAATTGTGGGATAAATGTCTTTTCTATTGGGATGATTTCCTCTTTTAATATTTAGTTTAGGCAAATGTGCCTCAATATTTTCCAACTGATGACATGTTCTGTTTAGTAAAGTGAACTCATATGTTTAAAATAAATAGATATATCACCCCAATGTTTATTAATATCGAGATGGCATTTAGTTGAAAAGTCTGTATTAAGAAGCGTTCTATTGACTTTAATCCTTCTAGCCAAGGTTTGGCTCTAAATTGCAAAGACTTCATCTGATAAATATAACACCGGAATATGTTAAATGGTCCAAACCGTACACATTTTATGACATATTAAAAACGTACAATCAATGCAACACACTGGAAATCTAAGGAAATTATTCATATCAGCAAGTCGTAAAGACTTCAATTTCAATTTTCCACACATAAATCGTTATAGCTTACACTTTTAGTTTGGTTGGTGAATCGATAAAACAAATTGATAAGAAGTGTTATATTTTCTGGGATGCTCGCAATATCTTGCGACAAACGAGAGCGAGACAAATATTCAAAATATAGATGTATAAAATATATTTCAAAAAGAAACAATATGTACGAATAGTCAAATGATTGTTGCCATTTTACAAAGAGTATCAAAACTATGTATCTGTGATTTACGGCGAAAAATAATTCTCAGGTAACTGTTTTGGCAGGCCATACAGTTATTAAAAGTTTGGGATAAATGAAGTTCAACATTTGAATGAAACAACGCTGCTTCTGGGGTCAACAACGAAATGATATGATAGAATCAAAGGGAGGAAAAGTTAATGCTGTAATTCAGCTAGAAAAACTGCATTGATGTATTGCAAACAAGCGCCTAAGCTTTAGAAGCCATAAGCGCTTTACAACATTAGACAACACCTATAAGATAAAAGAAACATATATATAATATTATTATTACAAAAACAAACACCATGAAATAAGAAAAACATTAAAAAATAAAAACCATGCTGAGAATATTACAGGTATGAACATTATTAGGTTTCTAGGTTTGTTCTAGCAGTCGACATAATTGAGTTTTGAGAGCACTCTTGAATGTGATCAATGTGTCTTTGTGTCTAAGTTTAGTGGGCAATTCATTCCACGTTGCTGGGCCCTGGTATGCAAAAGAACGCTGTCCATATGACTTTGTTTTCATAGTGGGAATAATGAGTATACGACTGTCAGAAGAGGAGCAAGAGTGTCTTGCTGGTGTGTACACATGAGTGAGGTCGGATAGGTATGTTGGACTAGAGTCCGAGAGTGAAATATAGCACAGAGAACAAATTTTGTGTTTGATTCTGGATCGAATGGATAGCCAGTGTAGGGTACAGAGCAGCGGGGAGGTGTGCTTTGATTGTGGTACTCTCTATATGATCCGAGCAGCTGTGTTTTGAACTTTTTGAAGTTTCTGGAGTAGATATTGAGATGAACCAGACACAACTGAGTTACAATAATCCAGTCTTGAAAGTACTAATGAACACACAAGTGATTTAGTGGCATCAACTGAAAGATATTTGCGAATCGAGACGATGCGTCTCAGCTCAAGATATGCAGCCTGTTCATGACATGTTGGAGCAATGTGAGAGTACTTTCCAGAGTAACACCTATGCTTCGTACTGATTGTGTGAATTTAATGTTGGCGTTGCTGATATTTATTGTTTGAGGTAAAGGATGTGAATGAGAAAGTCTTTGTGTTGTGATCAGAATGGCCTCAGTTTTATCATCATTCATCTGCAGCTTGTTACATGTCATCCATGATTTCACATCAGAAATGCACCTCTCTACACCTCGGATGGTAGCATCATCTTCAGTTGGGTTGCTAGATTTGTATATTTGGGTGTCATAAGCGTACAATTGGTGAGACACTGGATGATGATCTATGACACTTGAGATCGACTTGGTGTACAGAATGAAGAGAACAGGTCTAAGAACAGACCGCTGTGGAACACCACAACATAGATCGACTGGGCTGGAGTGGATTCCATTTGCAGATACAATTTGTGTCCTGTTGACCATGTAAGACTTGAACCACTACATTTTGGTGATAGTAGTTAATAAGGCTTTGTTTCAACTAGTGTCAAGTAAACACTGATCGTCGCACAGCGTAATTTTAGGTAGATCATCCATTAGAACACCAAGAGACAGATGCATCTTCAACAAAAAAAAAAAAAATGACAAGGATGTCTCATAAGCAAACGCATCGATTTTGAAAGTATATGTGTATTATAGAGACATATCATAGGTTTGATAGTCTGAGTTTAATTCATGTTCGTCAATGTAATACATGTATTAAATACACGACTGAAATGCTCACTAGACCACCAAAATGTACCCATATAATCAAAATTATGGTTTATTATTGATTGTTTAGCTTTAGGTATTCACATTTATTCTACCTCAATATATCACCAACAAATAATACGTTTTCATGTTTTATTTTGTTCTGATGAATAATAATAATACTATAGGTACATTACTGGTTTTGCTTCTTTTTTCATTGTCCTGAACAAAGGCTGTATTAAGATTCAAATGTAGTTGTTGCATGAGAACAATTCGCTATTTGAAAACAAGAATCCTTTCCAATGAGCTAGGTTTAATGGTGGTAATAAATGTAATTTTATGAAGACCTATAGTGATAGAAACGAAATATATGTGAAATACGATTGTATAAAATGGTAGTAGTAATAGCATACGTTGTAGCAGTTACAACGATTACCAGTATTATAAGCAGTATGATCATTTGTAGTAAAAAAGCGTTGTAACTATTTATTTCTTTAGATTGATAAGCACCAATATCGCAATCTTGCGTATCAAAAGTGTTAACCATTCTTCTTTATTTTGTTACTAGTCTGAAAACAGGAATCCTAACAATTCACAAACATGTGTCTGCATCACACACGGCCTCCTCCATTGTGCGCGTTTTACATGAACATGCATATGTTACGTGGATAACCACCACCAACACTAACATAGATGTTAAGAACATTCCAATATGTTCATGATACTACCGCTTGATGAGTATCGGTTTTTCCCATCGAAAGAACTTCACAATTGCGGCATAGGATGGACCGAACTCACTGCTTCGAAATATTGTACAATATTCATAAATCACCTTCGGGTATCGTTTTACAAAGAAAACGAAACCCGAGTAAATGTATTTAATAAATAAAGGGATTTGTACAATACCGTGACAAAGAACATATTCAGTCGACATTAGTAATTACGTAAGCAAATTCTCTCATAAAAAGCTTTGGATGATTTACAGTCATACAAAAAATTGTTCTACTTAGGGGTTATGCATACACTAGAAAATAACTAAAAATAAAATTGTATTTTTGTATCCAAACTGGCAATTATTATATTCAGTCCGAATATCTTTAACAAAAACCGATTTGGTCATAACGTGTCAAACGTGTTATTTACAGAGCATAATACAATTAATTTCTGACGAATTCAACTTTTATTGTTATGTCTATGAATGTATAGCATGAAACGGGAGTGATAATGTGAAAGTGTTTAAATACAGTCCAACATTATATTATTAAACAGTCGTTTCTGATTCCAATCCAAATATAGAACCCTTTCCTCCAGCAAATTACAGTCGAAGTGTTTACGCACACGCTACACTTACGTACATACCTGCATAATATCACATAAGGGTTGTAGTATTTAGAGAAACACGACTATACTCTCACGCAAACTGTACTATACCATCAGACAGAAGAGTGGGGACAACGGATTTCAAGTTTAAATTGTAAACATAGATGCAGACATATACAAATATACAAACACACAAAACCAGGCAATTACTCAAGGTTGATAACTTTGTAACTAGATCTCAGATCATTTAGTTACACTGCCATCATGCCATCGATGGACACCTCATATCTGAGCTAGAGAAAACATATATCCATAACGTTAAAAAAACTCTCACCTATTTTTTCTTTCAGATGACACAGTATAGTATGTGCAACGATATAATAGTGTAAATGTAAATACTGCTATCCGTATGTGAATATTATTATATAATTGCATAATTTTCATAAACGTACCTACCCTTTTTGTGCATTTTAGAAGTTTGTCTTTTACATTTATATCGTTCGCGTTCGAGGTTATACATTCATATACCCACAACTCTCTGGAAATAGATATAATAATCTTAAATGCCATCAAATAATGTGTGTTTTATGTATGTGCTTGTTTGTTGTTGTTGTTGTCAATAACATTTTAAATCCCCTCTACGAATTCCGTTTTGACTGTGTGTAAAATTACACCTACTCTTTTCGTTGCAAAGTTGTAGTGAGCGTTTGGATAGTAAAAAAGGTCGGGTGCTAGATTGTAGAGGTGGGATGTTTGGATTATAGATAAACAACAAAAATTACCATTTTTGCCTATTACTATAAAAATCGTTCAATGATCTACCATTATTCTTTTAAATGGTTCATCAATTGCAGGCAATGGTTGCAGATGATCCTTAGTTGTCTTCTAATTCGGTTTCCCTACCATTCGATAAATGTGACAAGATCTAGAAATATCATATTTAGTTCTTCGCCACTACATATGATTCGAGATCTTTTGATAGATGATACTGACTCCAAAATGACCAGTCAAGGGAGTCTTCTAGACTATGCGAGGACATTCCTGTATATATTACTGCGGAATAATAATTTCATAGCTTACACGCAACTCTTCAACAGGATATAACTAAGGCGATCTCCACGTTTTCGAAGGGACATATTTTTGTACACAAACGCAAAGTGCGACCTGCGTATCTTGAATTTCGTTGATAGCCTCTGAAACGATCACGAGTTCGCAGGATCTTGTTCTTTTTCGAGCATGAGTGGTGGTCTTTTTTCATCTTGATATGGAAAAGAGTACTACCGTCTTCAATAAAACAGTTATTGATATGAAATAATTCTCTACATTATCATTATTGACTTTGTTTAACCCAACATATTTATTGCTTTCAGAACCAATGACACAATGATCTTGAAATAAGTAAAACCAAGTAGTGAAAATCAGCATATAATGTGTTTACCTCCAATGCAAAGTGAACATAAAAGAACTTACGGTATTGCGAAATAAATCCCAAAATAGTCCTAGAATTACGGATACATGTGCAAATAATTTAACGCTCTGAATTTAAAGTAAAGTCGAACGTTATAGATGTAAATTTGATTGTGACGGCCTTTATTGTGGTTTTGTACCAACATTCTTTCCTGAAACACAGTAATATAATTCTAGTTTTGAACTCGCTATAAATCAGAGGTAATATCTCTTTGACCGCTGCAGTGGCCAAGCGGTTAGAGCGCCAGCTCCGGATAAGGGATATCGTGGGTTCGAATCCCAGCCGAGTTATACCAAAGACTTCCAAAATAGTACTAACAGCTGCCTTGCTAGGCTCTCAGCATTAAAAGGTTAGTGTTTGGACTGGTCGGCTTGGTGTAAGGATAATGTGACTGGGTGGGACATCATGCTACATGTCTGCGGCATGATATCCCAGTGCTAGACGTCACTTTAAACTGCCACACTGTAGACATCGTAGCAATATGACTGGAAAATTGTTAAAGCTATGTTAAAAATCTAAATCACACATACACACAAACACACACACACTCTTTCAAAGAATGTTATGTTTAATGAGCGTCATGTATTTCCGGAGCAAATAATTACAGAATATGATACTTTGAAGAAATACATTTCAGCCCAAATGTAAACGAATAATACAAACTGATTCTACCAGATCTTAAAAGGAAGAATGAATGATCGTTCCAGAAACAAGTTTATATAGTCCTCTACTTAATCTCCAGTTACAATTAAAATTTTATAAAGAAAATGAAAAATATCCTTGAAGAAACTCCTTAGTTATTACAATAATAAATATTATTTATTATTAGAAAGTCTGTCACTAAAAGAACAATATATACCATGGACCATATCAGATTCACAGGTAAGTTGTAGTAGAAATCCATTAACCTCGACCAGACCCAATATACATATTTATTTATATGATCCTGTTATTATACACATGCTCATTGAGAATATATTAGTGGTTTACAGAATACACAATACTCATCAATTCAGGTTAAGTAGAAACAAAACTTGATTTTGGACAAAGTTAAATTTGGTTTTTGACAAGGTCAAATCCATCATTCAGTGTTACATGTGACAATATGATATAATGAAATGGAAAGAGGATTTTGTTTTTTAAAAAATAACTAACAAACAATGCAAATTAAATGTTCACAACACTTCATCTCACAAAGAAAAGAAATGTTTTAGCAATTAGGCTTTCTTTTACTATTACTCAGATTTACATGTGATTAAAGATTTTACATGTAATGAGATCTTATGGATGACACAACGAATATATGGAACAGTATAGTATTCTATACACGTAAACGTGCATATTGTATTAAATTGTATTTGCCCTTAACAAACCTAATTTGAATATTCCAACTTAAATTCCATCTCAATAATCTAAACATGTGTGTTTCATCTTTCCATTGAAAGTAAGAGGTCTGTGAACACTAAACACAATAATCGGATTAGAAGCTGAATTAATATACAGTTAAAAGTGTTGCAATGCCAATATCAAAGCCAAACTTTCCGTTAAGATTGTGGAATAACTCGTCTTCTATTTATTTCATTTATTACAACAATAGTGAACTGGATGATCTACACCAGTTATATCTACGACAATCAACAATGCTCCAAAAACCTATATCAGTTGCATGGGCAGACATTTTCAATAAATGTTTGCAATTTGGAGCTGAGAGAACTGTTGCACTCTTACGTGGGGCCTTTACCTTTAACTTATCAAAGGCCTCCTGCCATTGTTTCAGGCCAATTAAACTTGGTCTTTATGCGTAAAAACATTGTCAGGGGTTCAACAATTATAGAAACATGGAACAAACTTTCCGAGAGTATAAGGTCATGTACGAAATTTGCATCAGTTGCTTTTCAATGATAGGCACACTTAATTCAGAGATAACTGGACCTTAGCATCTATGGGCTTAATTTGCCCATGTGCTTCCTTGTGTGCTAGAAATGTAAGACAAGCACGACAAAACTTACTTTTGCATAAATTAATTGACAAATATGCATCGGTGACTGTCAAAGAATTTCTGAATTGTCTCTAAATGATCTTTCCAGTTATACTTATAGATGATGACATCATCGATATAAGCATCACACTTATCTAGACCAGATATAATCATGTTCATTAAATGTGGACATGTAAAAGGCGACCCTTTCATCTCTAACGGCATTATTTTATATTTATGAAGTCCATCAACAGTCACGAATGCCGACATTTCCTTTGCCCTTTCCATCAGTGGAAATATCTAAATCCTTTTTCGAAGGTAAACTTTGGTGACTCACTCTGCATTTTCAAATTTGTCAATCTTGGCAATGAAAATCAACATATTTTGATCACACCGTTCAGCAAACACTAAATTTCATTTCTCAAACATTCCTGTTTGAGACGGTTTATGTACATATATAAAACATGAGCTCATACTCAAGTAATAGCTGTTTTAATGTTTTGTGCTACTGCTGCAGATTTCAAAATGTGGTCCAGATTATTCAATTTCTGAATTCTTACGATTTTTAAACTGATTCTTTAACAGCAAACTACAGTAAATGAACACATGCGTCTCAATCTTTTTCAGTATCAAAACAATGTGACCAGATCATACTTTCCAAGGTTTGGTAAAATCTTTCTAAAGCCCCTTGACTTTCAGAGTAATAGGCTGAAGATTGAATTCATGAATGCCTAATTCATGCATATATAGTTTGAAAATATTGACCCTTGCTCAGGTTAGACAGATTTGGGTAAACTAAACTGAGTAAAGAAAAAGGTTATCAAAGCTCTTACTATTGTTTTAATTTTAATATTACTCAAAGGAAATTTCTCTGGGAATCTTGTAGACACAACCATTATAGTCAAAAAGTATTGGTTGCGTGATTTGTTTTTAGGTAAGGGGCCGACAGAATCTACCATTTCTGTGCTGAATGGTGCGTCAAATGCATTGTATTTACAAACATCACTTATAAAATATCGTCAATAAAAGTCAATCAAAGGAGTTTCTTGTGCCAGGCTAAGAATTTAATGTCTGTACGATTTTCGAACTACAATTTGATCAATTATGGACCACTCTTCACCAGCAAGTACCTTAGGTTGTCCCCATTTTCTCGTATGAAACCCATTGTTACCAAAATAACAAACAGGTACTACTGTGGATTCAGGTTACCTAATGATCCTGTTAAAGAAACAGGTGATTACATTATATTTGTCCTGTGTGACGACAAGCGATTTCCGTATGTCATCCTGATTTTAATTTTAAAAAATGATTCGTTTAAAGAGGTTCACCTTGATCAATACCTGGTGATTGATCCAAGCAAGGAGGAAAAAGAGAACTCATCAAACCCCTTACCAATCCATGGGTCAGCTAAAGTAATATCTTCCTGATTAACATCAGTTTCAAGAGCTGTCTATGCCATAGCTATAATAAAAGCAAAAGCTGGGTATAAATTGTAGCTTCTTTTTCAGCAGGATGGACTTTCTGATCCAAGCAAGATTTGTCAAGTGCACTACCCACAGTCTTATCTCCAGCTAGGTCATTGCCTAGTAATAAGTGAGTACCCTCAACGGTTAAAGACGACACTATTCTGACTTTCACGGGTCCTGCGTCCAGATGTGATGACATATTTAAACAATGGAGAATAACATTAACAAAGCCGCACTTTACTCCCTGAATAAAAACACTCTTAATTAGAGAAGAATTCTCAGAAAAAGGCAAAGTACCTGATAATCAAAGCCTCTGAGAAGCTCCTGTGTCCCTTAACAGTTTAGTAAGGATACGATTGGCTTAACCACTACCGAGTGATATAGTTGGAAATGAAAGGTGCACAATTCTCCATACAATTCTCAGGCTCAGGTTTCTTTAAAATACCAAATACATTTCTTTTAATACATACATGTGACCTTGAATTTTTGGAAATACGATCGTTTGGAATAGGTCTGTTTTGATTATGCTGCTTATTTATTAATTTATGGCAATCATAAATTACCTGCCATTTCTTCACGCAATATGTAATTCATTATGTTCTCTTTCTCTCTCTCTCCTTTTTATCCAATTCAATTTGTTTTTATTCTTTTTCTAACTTCATTTGCCTCTTTTTCCTTCTCCAATTCAATTTGTTGATTCCTTTCTGTAATTACATTTGTCTCTATCTTTCATTTTGTTCCAATTTCATTGCATTTTTGTATCTCGTTCCTCTTTCTGCAACTGCAGTTTCCTGTCCTTTTGCTCTTTATCTAACTGTACTTGCATTTCTTGAAGAACAAACGTTCGTAACTGTATTTCAATCTTGTATGTTAATTTCATTTCCATAGCTCGTAAGTTAGTGTCAGATTGAGACTTACCACCAAATCACATTTTTCCACAAATAGTGGACGAAATACCTTTTTTCTTTCTTTATTAAAGAAACCTTTCATCAGAAAGATCATATTTTCTGGCAGGCTGAAGTAATTATCCATTTACAAGGAGTCTTAATGTTTCTAGGCAGGACTGGAAATAACGTTATCGACTTTAGATGGCATTGTATAAGCTTGTTGGTTTAACTAAATATTTCTAATGTGAAATAATACCTGCGAGTTAGGAAATTCCGAAGAAAGGTAAATATTAATTTCAAAACCAAAGTGTTTTGAAATATTTTAGAGAAATTCTAATCCCATGGATCAGCTCCGAATTTTTTGTTACGAGTCTATGCTCTTAAAATTTGAAACAGAAATGAGTGACAAGCAACACGCTTAGCAAAATGCTACAACTAATTAATTTCCTAGAATACAAAGTGAAAATGTTAAAAGAACATACGGTATTTCCAATTATATCCCAAATAATCCTAGAATTACTGACGAAAGTCTTAATCAATAAAGGTCTGAATACGTTTTAGTGGATTTCCAAATAATTTTTAGCGTTGCAAGTGTTCATCTTTCTGTACAGGCCGGTAAACTCTAATATACGAATTACTAATTGCTGAAATATACTGACGTGCCAACAGCCTTTTCACCTATCGTGATACAAATCATGTTTCCAATGCATTTGTAAAGTGCGGTTCTTTATCTCAATTCCATAAACGTAGTATATCTCTACCCGACCTCCCTTCCCGTCCTCTTTCACACACACACACACACACACACACACAAATAACATTGAATCGAAGTGAGCTCGTGTAGGAATTATATTATACAACTGTTACATTCGATTTATTCAGATTGTTCAAAATGTTCTTTTATTAAAATGACATTTAGGTTACTGGTTCTAATTGGTTATAACAACCTCATTGGACAGTAATGTGAATTTAGACTGCATATGAGAAACATAAAAAACGGAACAATCAACAATGCAAGCAGATAATAATCAGTAGAGTACAATAAAGTCTGCCTTAGGATAAACCTCTATCATACTAAAACTCTTCTTGAACGAAAATATTTGCCAGCTCATATCGTTGCCTATCTACATACTTTGTCTCCATAATAAGGCTATTTTGTTGTAGTCTTTTGAGAGTCCTTTAGATACAAGTTTCACTGCACCTTTTACTGCAAGGCTTGGCACGACCACGACAAACCTAGCAATATGAACCGTAGCACAATTTATGAAGAGCTTTAAGTTTGCCGTAATAATGCCTTATCTACTATCTTTTAGACTGATTATCCGATTTTAAAATTAACGTAAAGAGAATGAAACACCCTTGCAGAAAGCGCGTGAAAGTGAGGAACCTATTATTAATTATGCAGGGACCAAAATACGAAAGAAAACAGGTTCAAACAACACCATAAACGGATGTATTAGTCGTAGTTTCGATATTAGTAATGTTAATGTCTCCTTGTGATTGTTGATTTTGCACTTTAAATTCATTATACAGGTTCTTTGCTCACTGCATCAATGATCAATCACGTTATTTTCCTCGCGTAATTAAAGCACATTGTATATTTGTGATAAAACACCGTACAAAATATGATCATTTTGTCTAGCTTGTTACTAGTATCGTACATTAATAATATAAAAATGAAGATAGTGTTGATATCTACTAGGAATACATATGACTATTTTACACATTCAAGAAATACACCTTGCACCCTTAAAACGCATGGACTTGTTTTGCAATTAAACCCCCCAAAAATATTGAATATGCATATACTATTAGTACTAGCTGCAGCTTAGTCACACAATTACATTACAAGGAATGTAGTCAAATCGTTTAATTATTTCCCTGTTATTGCACAAATTTTAAATACAATTTCACACCTTTTTTCACCCAATGTTGAACCTATTCCATTCAAAACTTTTCTCCTGAATGCATTTTAGTTACCCTAATCTAAAGCTAATCTAACAAGAGCTTTGTATAATAATCAATACAGTTCACCTTTGTTGGCACGTTTTAGAGCTGTCAGACCTACTTATATTTATCTCTTATTAAATCAACTGTAGTATTTACAAGGTATGCAAAGTCTAATACTTTTCACAGACTACCCCCAGAATGAACCGTTGATAGATAACTCACCTATTATTTGATCTCAATTCTTAAGTTCACTGTAATCGGATAAGGAGTCTATACAACAACCAGCATAATCGTCTCTTCTGTAGAAATTAACATACCTTCAAAATAGTCGTGGCCAAAGTAAAGTTTAAATTAAATATTTTGTCTCCGGGTTAAGTTTCTTTCATAATATGGGAAAAACCTAGCATCTACTATTGTTTTGTGTCCTTGTCATATTTTTGCAATGTATGAAGGAAAGAGAAAGGGGCAGGCCTGCCAGGGGATTTAATAGCTACGACTGCATACATCTTTCTCCATAATTAGGTCTTTTATTATAAATGCAGGGCCTATTATAATGGACATACTACGTTTCATTTAATTGCGTATTGTCTTAAAAATATTGTTTAAATTTTAGGCGAGCTTACCTTTGAAATTAGTTTTACTTCTGATGCTGTTATTGTCACATAGCAGATGGGAATACACCTGCCACTATTTATATATTCATATATGTACATATGCAAGTGAACTGCGAAATACGACGGTTTTCATTAGACATTGTGATTTTAAACACTTTAACCTAGTTCGTTCCTTCCATGTAATTATGTTTACTATTTAAATTGTTGAAGTACGATGTGAAATGGGACCACCATACATATTGCTAAATGGCTGATGACGTTATCATCGCCTGGATTAATACCTTAGGGCCAATGGGAAGATATAAATATGTAATAATGAGACAATTATAAATGCAAAGAAGTTAAAATTACACCTTAAAACTGCACTTTTTAAAATACATATTGGTATTATATGTACGAAATCCATATAGTCTTGTTCAAATGCTAGTAATGGTTGTCGTGTATATTCTGTATCCCAACTGGATGTTGATAAGTCAGTTGAAATCAGAGCGTCATCAGCCATAATTACATATATCAGCAAACTGTGTACATAACGATGACGGAAGAAAAATTTAAAGTAGATGCAGTCTGGAAATGGATGAACATAAATTAGACTATATATTGTTTTGGCTGGCCAGGATTGTTTAATAATGTAAGTTATATTTTAGGAAAAACAATCTTTGAGAGATTATCCTAGGTGTAACTGAAAAATAAAATCATTGTTTTATTGATTGTATTTCAGTCCTTTAACAGTCTTAAGTTTGGCATTAGCACCTGAATATTTGGTCCAGAATTCAAAGCACATGTCTATAACCTATGTAGGTAGAGAAATTGCCGCGGCTGATATTTTTTTTTTTACACAGAAGCTGAAATCAAGGTTTCACCACAAGTTTGATCATCAGAACTCAGAAATAAAAAATAATGAATTTTTAATATCATGGTGTTTGCATTGCTTTACTCTGGGAACTGAATTAGTACCGTGAGTCTTAAATGTACCGAATTCGATTCGCGAACCAACTATTTCAACACCATTCGAATCGACCTTTAGACTAACACATTTCCTTAGCATTATAACGAAAAGTATGCTTTGAACGAATCCCTCAAATGAGTGATCGGTGGTATACTTCGGTAGCACACCATCATATTAATGTGCAGATACTATGAAGTAAGCGAATTTAAGTTCAAAAATAAATCACCACTCCAATAGTGACATTATATATTCATGATTGTGTCACTCAGTTTTTAAATTATGAGCACCATGCTATTGTGGAATGATTTTAATACTCAACAAAGTATGTTTCTTGCATGTTCAGCTCATACAGTTGTTATGGCTAGATATGGGGTTCTTTAATGGTTATAACATAAACGTTACATGAACTTTACAGGTCCGCGGACAGGGCAGGACAACTAGGAGAACATTCCTGCTAATCACAACGATTATTTGCAATTCATAGGGACATACTTGAGGTTTTGTCCTAGAGCACACAAATGCTGTCCGCTGCACTGACCCTTTGATAGTACTTAGTTTGCCTGGTTTGTTAACTTTATAGTATTAATGTCTTACTGAGAACACGTTCTGTTATTTGTTATTAAAATTGCAGATATCCAAAAATGCCTGCACTAAAAAGAGTGGGATTGTTTTTGTAGTTGTATTTAAAGGAAAAAAAACATGAACTCAATACTTAAAAACCGAAAAGAAATCCCGATGGTAGTCAATCTCGCAAAACGTACTTAACACCATGCTGGATTGACGGCCATCTAATTATCTGTGGACTGGTTATGACCCTTTTACTTTGTTTATCTATACTTATGGCATTATTTAGATGTATTTATATTTGTGACGGTCATGAGATGGTTAATAGGACAAAACATTTCATTCAAACTCGTTTCAGGCCACTTGTTCCAAGACCTAGTGATCCTGTAAGAGATTGTTATCGTAACTCATGACTTTGTCCCCATTTTCAAGGTGCAATTGTGATACCTCATTTTTTCATTGGAAATGAATTCAATTTTGAGTCACAACCGCGAACAGACAACCATTGTTCTCCCCGTAGGTTTAGTACGCTATAACTTTGTGTCAGTAAGAATGTTGAGATACATTATAAGCAAATTGTTGTTGCACATTGTTGCGCCAATTTGAGTAGAAATTACTTGACCATGGTCATTTAGAAGTGTTAGGAAATATGAAACTGAATTCAGTTCAGGTATATCGTATTATGATTATGATAATGTAACAAAGGATGTATTTGTACATTAAAGATCGGCAAGTGTGATGAACAATTGAAACGTGGAGGCCATAATTTAGCTTCCATGTTGAGGCTCATATTCAAACTGAAAATCCTTTAAGTTTTTATTCACTTTGTCCAAATAAACTAATAATAATAAACTAGTAATATATATTATATAAGTCAATGTTACCAGTATTACATTTGTAATAATTATAAGTAACAAGATGTATTGACGGTGCTGATGTATCCTATTGAAAATACTCTCAAATTAGTATGAGTATACCAATTCGTAACTCTTCAAGGTACATTACTTAACCACATCCTATTCAGTATTGATAGTGAAGTCCATTGCCATCGCGACCATTTCAAGTTATCAGTAATTGTCTCAAAATGAGGAAAAGATTGATGTACCTTTTGTCTTTTAAAGGGAGTTCTAAAAATCTTTTTCTAGTGACATCAAAAACTGAACTTGTTTGTAATGGGTGAGTTTTTTTTCCGCCTGCCAGTTCTAATTATGTTAATTGTCATTACATTTCTCTTTCTTATCCCTGGATTGACATGTATGTGTCTTCGTTCTATCTCTGCATTTACTTATGTTTCTCTTCTCTTTCTGTGTATTGCATTTACTGCAGGTGCATTTCTCTCTTCTTTTCCTATTTGGGTCTACTTCTCGTCTCTTTTTTATTTCCCTCTTTGTCTCATTTCCCATTTTCTGATTTTTGATTACCATCATTCGTTTCTGAATGCGAAGCTTTGTTAATTCCATTCCTATTTGTTTTCTAACAGCAAATCGTTTAATTTCCATTTATCATACATTTCCATGTATCAATAATGCTATGGAGTCAGTGTTACGGGTTTAGATACCACCAGGATGATCTTCAAGCTATGGCGTACACAGTCTCCCACTATCCTTTTGCAGGTCTTCATTAGATGCTTACACTCTAGTATAATATCAATAAATACTAAATTCTTCCAGATTGATTGTCACGTGTTAACATGTAGCATCTGGCAGGTAATTATTACTACAAAAATTAACCAGTGAAACCCCTACCGTAATTGGGTCAACGGAACCTTCATTTCGTATCCTAAATACGTCTGTAATGGAAGCCGCGGTAATCCATGGCCTCGAAATGAAGTATGTTCTTAAACAAAACTTACTGTTTGCGAACAAATTATAAATTATTTAAACTTTTATCAAATGCCTGTGTTTGTGCTTTGATTTGTCCCATAATTAATACAATCTTTATTTCGATGCAGAAATATGCCTTGCTGCCTTGCTGCCAAAAGCGTATCATCTGACATAATTTAATTACATGTTGATGTATCAGGATGCTACTGCAATTACATCAAAGAGAGACAGCAACTACACTACGACCGAAGATAGCCGAATGTAAAAGCGGATCACTCCTTTATAACAAAATCGACTGTTCCACAGTCAGGGCGGTATATTTTTTTTTTATATAAAAACTTATATAAACAGTTCACCATGTTTGAGTAGACGTAATGAGATGTACTATTCTGTATGTTGAAATACATGTTCGAGGAAGAATGTAGTTCCTTGTAGCTACATTTAATGAAGCTGACCTGAAAATTCACTGCGCAACAGACGTAGTTATCATTCGCGATTATCTGTGGAACGAATTGATCAACTATATAGTGTGCATAGTTTGTTTGTAACATAACTCGATACGTATATTTCATGGTTTAATAGCTCGACGCTTTTATTGATTTGAATTTTGATTTTATGGCTTTTGATTTAAGCAAATATTTTGTCACTGTAAATGCTTGAGAAAACTACTTAATTCGTTCCAAATACGTTTATGGATCTAGCTGCTAACTATGTTACTAGAAGATGCCCAGTGTGGCCCAGTGGTCTGTCTCCTTTTAGTCGTCTTGGGGAAATCATTAAACGGATATGGGTCCTTCCAAACACCCCAAATATAATACCAGGCGGCATTTTTATATGCTTAAGGAGTGATAACTAAAACTAATCTCTGATTTTGGAATGGTATGTCAGCATCTGGCAGCAAATGCAGGATATCTCTTTAAATCGAGATTCTCTTTTGACTTTTACGCTGCAGGAAAAGAATCTTCGGGAAAATATCTTTAGAAATCTAGACACGAAAGGCAATTAAACTCCTCGCCATTTTTGGATTGTTGACACGGACAATCGTAATTGGAATAAACAAATGAAAATGCAGCTTGTTCTTTTAAAACTAATAGACGAATCTATATAACAAGGGTGTTTTGTGTTGATCCGAACTTTGTGAAATGACAGTCTTTCTTCAAATCACAAAATCAGACATACCAGTTCAGCGTGATCACTTTCTAAGAAATCGTGTGGTGCGGACCGAAATAAAATTGATTAAATTTGTTGACACTGAAGATCTGTAATAGCAAAAATTCTAATAATGATTATGAAATTTATTATTATCATTAGTAGTAGTAGTAATAGTTAAAGTAGTAGTAGTAGATGTAGTAGTTGTTGTTGTTGATGTTGTAGTTTTTATAGTAGTAGTCCTGGTTGTGGTAATATTGACAGTGGCTGTATTTAGGATTGTTGAACTTGTACCACTCAAATTTCTTATTCTTGGCAACAGTCATGATTCCAGTTACTTCCTTCCTGCAATAACTGTACATGATACATTTCTAATATAACACCATGATTTATATGCTGCTCGTATCTATAGTACAAGTCACATGGGTCATGTATACACATTTACTCATTTTAAATTAAATATAAATTATTCTTCTAAAATATAACACTATTTTTCTTTAACGAAAGTATATTCAGTCCTGATATTTAAATGATCTGCAAATTAACTGTCATCAAGAAACTTCCCGATTACAATTATGAATCTCTACGGTCTTTAACAATGATGGCCATGTAAAAGAAAAGAGCACTTTGCGCGGATTCGTCACAATATAGGTTAGTATGAATTTGTTAATCATTGTCAGAGCGCGACATCCAATCTGGATTGTACTAGATCAGACCTTTAGGTTCATTTCGTCGAAAAATGTATACGTACTTGAAAATTGCTTTTGCCATATGCACTTTCGGGCCTTGTAAATAATGACCTTCCAAAAGAACGTGGATGTATATTCCAAATAAAATGAATACTTGCCACTTAAAGGTATGAAGAATCAGATTCTATCAAATGACACCCATTACTGAAATAATCTGTGTTGAATGCATGACATTTACTGTAGCTGAATCATTGCATTATTTTAAAAATTAATTAAAAATGTCAAGAACATTTACATCAGCCAAAGATTTACGTTACTATTTATACATTTCAAGAATGCACTATTTATTCTTAATACTTTTTGCTTTTGCAAACACAATGTACTAGCATACCGACACATCTCTTCCTCGGATTTAGAAATTAGCGAAAGGTCAAATGACATATTTAATATACATACCAGATTTTCTTCATGTTAAGTTAGGCACTAACGACAAGTGCAATGACTTTGATGAAATCTTTGAATCATTTTTTATTTTTAAATATACATTGTTAATAAAATGTCATATTTTCTCACCCGACTTAGCGACAAAACAAAAGAAATGTACAACTTCAGGTTGAGATGATTTTGTTGGGTTTTTTTATTAACCCAACAAACGTAAATGTTCTGGTGCTAAAGATTTTTCCAGCTGTTTTCCGACCCAAGAAACAAACGCGATCAAGCCATTTGTTTTGTAAAATATCAATCTAGATTATTGTACAGTCAAGTGTTTGACCCGAATTACTGCCTTACCTGTTTCTCTCACTGAAGCTATTATATCATTTCTTTAAACTTGCTGTACTTTTAAACTATTGTTCACGGAAGCAAAGTTGATGTAAAAAAAGCGCTTACCTGAGAATGAACTCATGTGGAACTAATGACAAATTATTTGGTCGTAAAATCACTTACATATGTTCAAATTGTTCGTAAATGACACCAGTCACTTGATCCATGAGATATTGTCTCCATTTGCAGAACATTGAATATTTTATTGCCACCCTTTTATCACACATTATTGCGAGTATCCCATAAACCTTAAAGCTTTAGTTTCCTTTTCTTCCATCTATTCTATGGACTTTGGTGGAACACTCAGCTGAAGAAAAAACTACTGTCAAAATATAATAATGTTAAGATACTACATTAAAGCCATTGTGCTATACCGTATATCTAGAAATAACACAATTATCACAATTAATAATTTCACCTCAACATTGAGCGACTTAATGCTTACAAGCTTTCAGTAAATTGTTATGAAAAAGTGATCTTCGAGCCATGCTGTAGATATGATAATGTTCCATAAGGCAAGACGATCATTAGCCAACCTGTCTCTAAACTGCAGTTAAGTACGAACTGGAAACAGACATGTCATACATACCTAATTTGGATTGATCTAATTTATTGATAGAAGAGCATGTCTGTTAACTCTCGTGCAGCATCTCAGAGGCAGCCGATTTCGCACTTTCCAATACATACCTGTGATGCACAAAAAGGTATAGATAAAGTTGGGCTAAAAGGATTCTCTTATCTCACTGGACAAAATTTAGAGATATTTGACACCATCTCATAAGCGCTGTAAAAGGCGCCAAACTTTATAATTTTAATACATTAGCTAATACATTACGAGATGCCAGTACAGTCAGAACATTTCGTGGAATATAGGTAGGACATTTCTGAAGCTAAATGGAATATCGAAGTATCCACCCCTGACACATAATAACCGTTTTTCTCATTCGTGTCTTCCTAAGTACATATGAAATGAAATCACATATCATGACGATGCAATTTAGATGAAAGTGGAAAACATTTCGTCCCAACTTCACATTTTGCGAAGAGAATGACACTGTTCGAATGGTCATACAGGGTAAGAAAAGGCTGATTCAATTTACAAAACACAATTTCTTATACGCTTTGTTGCTAGAACAGTTCAAAATAATCCCAATCTATTTTATAGCTGTCTAACAGCCACAAAAATAATTACTCGATGTTGCAATTGGTTTCGTCATTAAAGATTAATTTCAATGAATTAACGTCAGAAATGGCACGTGTCACATAAGCAAAAGCTGCCATGTTGAGATAATATTATAGAATCGAAAGTACCGTTTCAATTTACCTAGACTATTATTTATACATTATATTTCAAATAATGAAAATTACATTATTGATGATATTTTCAAAGCACGTGCGTAAGGCACTCATTTACGTGTTCAGTTTTTGTCGGAAGTTAATTTTTTGGTGTTGTAAATGATGTTAAATGTACATTTTGTTATATGGGAATATTCCTTTTCAACTTTTCGAATTGGCGCAGGAAAAACTATTCACTGAAAACAAAAGGTTAATTATATGATCTAATCTTTTATGATCTTTCAAAATGTATTACAATTAAAATGCATTAGTGTTCGCACCATCAAATCGTATAAAGGTATAATCAATATTATCATTACTTATTGACAAGGTAAGCCTGAAGATTTTAAACTTTTGAACTTACTAAGCAGGTCATTACTGGTATAAATTCAACGTTGAATTTGAAGTAAATATTATGATTAGGATTGAATAACAAAAGATCGACAAGAACGTATACTACTGACCTTTGTAACCTAGTTTGGACCATATATAAACAAGCGTAATCGTTCCTTCTGCACATGTTGACACAAACCGCTTGTTTACTGGTGGTATCATTTAAGCAGACACAATATTAGTGGCCAGAGAAAAGGTAAATTTCAATTTATTTCTATAATAATGCACTATACCGTTTATTCAAATAGTTGAAATAATTAATAATTAATAAAAGAGTCATCTTTATGAACCAGAACCTGACATCAATAATAAAGGAGGTACAGAATTAAAAAATCTGATAAGATTCGATTAATCCTAACTTATTTATTTTAAATTAAAATGTGATTACCATTCCTTTTTACTAAATTTCTCTTTTAGGGTAAAAGTATCGGACAAAACTGCATATCAGCTTATTTGTTTCTTTGATTCTGACAAAAATATATACGCCTTTTTCTAAATTTGCGTTTTGTACCTTAGATTATTATCTTTCGTCTCGTAAAAATCAAGATAACTGCATACGATTTTTTCAAAATGGTTCATATGTGCAGGTGACAGAAAATCATCTGATTGTGACTGATCTGTTTTGTTGCTTTTTCTAAAACTGTAGCATCACGGAAAGATTGAAATGTCTCTGCAATCCCTGTTGGTGTTGGTGATGGTTATGCAAGTAACGTACTCTTGTGAATGTGAACAACGCACAATGGATAAGGCCATGGAACTATCGGACACAGGTTAGTGAAACTATTACTACACTAATAGGATTAGTGTTTTTATCCTAATAACAAAACCAAAATGAATGTTACAAATTTTGATGAGGATGATTGTGATAGTGGTGACTGTCGCTGTAAATAATCAAATAAGGACACTGATTTTTGAACTTCTACTTCTCATGATGCGCCTGAATCTGTTCAACATAAAAACTACTACAGTATATACTAATATTATTACCATTATTGAAAATATTATTTTCATATATTTTTGTGCTACCGGTCGGAATAAAAGATAAATGTATTGCCACCATTAAAACGAACCATCACATTCGAAAGGAATCTTGAGCTGAGAAAGGAATTATTCCCGTGCTACAACAACATTAGCATGATGCTACATCCGTTACTCTGAAAAAGTGAAACGTCAAAGGAGTAAATCACTAATATTGTTAGTGTACAGCATAACAATAAAAGCGCACTCTGACTGCAAGCAATAATATATTGTTTATTTTGTGATATTTTGAGGAGGAGGATTATTTTTAGAAACAAATCATTGTTAATTTATCACGAAGTTTATTAAAGGACACATGCGCTTAGTATAGTTTTAAAGTAAAAGTTTACACGTTATTAAAACGATTTTCCATTACTATATTATTCAAATATCATGCAACATGAGCTGAACATATTTGCCAAATCATCTGTCGAAATTTACCTTGGAATTTAATATGACGAACATGAACTCTTAATATCGAATGTCAGGTTTGATGAAGTGGCTTTGAATAGCATTGACTGTCTTCAGCTTCGTTTTGACTTTGGAAAAAAATATCTTGACAGTCCGGATTCGTAATCAGTCAAAGTTGTCTGATTCCTACACATACACCGTAAGTGAATGCTCTTTACAGTTCGTATTACCTAACATCGGGTTAATATTCCAAGGATATTTCCAGTTGCTTCTGCCGAAATTGATTAAATTTTGGAGTACAACCAAGAAGCTTTTCTTATTTCCCATCATTATTATTTGAACATTCTTTGAATAAACATGGCTGAGCTCAGTATCGGAAATTTGCATCGTTTCCAAGAGAGAGTATTACTCTATTACAATTTAGTCGGAACAAGTGATTCAGACACACACAAATAAGGTCTTACCTATGATAAAAGTTAGGCATGTAGCCTATCAAAGAACTACAAGTTCCGAACCTGACCATAGATGCTTCATTAATTCATAATACATATCCGTGAAAGATGACGTTTTGTAAATTGCCGTGCTAATTTACTTGTCATGCTAATCACGATGAAAATGCCCTCCTCTTTTATCCTTTGATACCTTACACTTTTTGCAGAATGATTGTTAAACTTCTAATAGGTGTCAGCTAGATCATTACGTACATGCATGAATACAAACATACATACATACATACATACATACATACATACATACATACATACATACATATTTACAAAGGAATTATTCAAGATTCAAGGTAAAGTTAGAATCTGTTTCTGTACGGCAGTGGTCTCGGGAATTGTGGATGATATGACACTTCTAACCGAAGAAGGAAAAGTGGTTTTTGTTGAAGATATGTCTGCTTCTGCAAAATACCAGATGTATCTAACGAAATCGAACAAAGTGAGTAAATATATATATATATATATATATATATATATATATATATATATATATATATATATATATATATATATATATATATATATACTAATGATATACTTTTGAGTAATATATATATATATATATATATATATATATATATATATATATATATATATATATATATACTTTTGAATCCATCCCATCAATTACGATTTTAATTCAATTTCGGTTATTATCCATTTTGTTATTTTAGCTATCTTTTGCCATGTTTCATTTCAATACTGGATTGAGTACATGTGTTGTTAAATAGCTCGTACTTTTCAATTTGTAAATATTTATAGATCACTTTTGTGTTAAAATTTGTTAAACATCAACCACGTGTGCACAGATATATTAAAACGTAATTCTCTTAATTCAATCTTTTCATTGAGCACTAAAATATTTTTATAACAAAATCATTCTGTCTGAACAATACTAATTACTATTTATCTATTTACCTGCTCAAATAAGATTTAGTATGTATGTCATAGGATTGACATTAAAATTTAAGTTTGTTAAATTCGCAGGAAAGTAAACTTGGATTGCTCTTTCAGGGGACGGTTCTACATTATATTTCCAGAATAAACTACGTGCTCAAAGAAAATATCAAAATGTAATTTTTGCAATTCAGTTTCATCATTGGACATTAAACTATTGTTATAACGAAATAACTTCATATCCCGAGTCTAAGTAACACTAATTACATGCTCAAGGAATAATTTGTAATTCAAATGTATATCATTGGATTAAATTTTATATATTTTCTTTTTACTTTCGCTGGAGCGTAAACATGCTAGCTTCTTTCATAAGAGATTAATCCTTTATATTTCCAGAATGGGTCTACTTCATTATTTGTGAACGACAGTCATTATTTTGATGTGGTGCTTCCACTACCAAAAACACAATGTGGCGATGCTTTGGATATCGGATGGGAATATATTCTTTCTGGTAAGATCTATAACTTCTATAATTTCAAATGTTAGCTACCCCAGTATCCTGTTAGACTCGAAGTGTCGTCTCCGCCCCGTCGTAGAACACTATCTTGTCTGAATTCTCGAAAACCTGGAAATGACTATTACATCGAAGGAAATAATGTTTCATTAGGGCTGTGATATTTGGAATTTATATATATATATATATATATATATATATATATATATATATATATATATATATATATATATACACAATGATATCATATTATTTTAGTTACTAAATTCTTGTAGACTTAACATGTCATTCAATCAATTAGAACTATATGTGTGACACAGTTGTTTTCTGTCATATTTTTATATGTTTCTTCCCCTGATGAAGATGATGATTAGCTCGAAGCGCTGGACAACTGATTGTATGGCATCAAATTCTCTTTTAGGAACTGTAACCACGGAAGGTATACTAGACGTCAATAAGTGTGAAGTGATAACTCCTGTCCGTAACGTCCAAGAAGAATATGATGACCTCGATATTTTCTGAACTGGCAAGGACCAGCCTCACTTCGGAGGATTTAAAGTGCATTTTATCTAAACGGCTCTTAAAGTGAGTGCACGTAAAAGTATGATCAATTAAAAAGAACTTTCAATCACTCCAAATGCTCTATGTTTTGTTTTCTTTTCTACTATCTACCAATTTCTGTATCCATATATCGTTAAAAACAGACGGGGAAAATTCAAATCAGAAATTAAAGGTGCATTTGGAACTTCACTGTATCCATGCCAATTGCCTTTCAAACTGTCACGTTCAGCAGATGAACTAATGTTAATCGAGATTATATATATATATATATATATATATACTAATTTACTAAATTTTCTTTGATGTGTAAGTATTAGTTTCACTCTCTAGTCTAAATTTTGTGTTTTCCTTTTTTTGTATTTTGGTTTCCTGTTAAATTGTTCATTCTCCCTTGCAAGGTATTCTGTTCAGTTGAAAATGCGACTCTTGCCTACTTTGGCATGTTTGTTTTAGCAATATTATCTTTCCCGCCAAGTCTTCTCTTTTACAGTCATTTAATTGTCTCATTTCTTCGTGTTCCTCTCAACGTCGCACTGTATGCAGCAGAAAATGTAAAACAAGATATGTCAGGAACTTTCCCCTTTTCTCGCTTTTAGTTATATCTGCGTTAAATTTCCTCAGTCTACTTTATCACTTTTCATATTTGATAAATCAATCTTCAATTAGTAGGAAACTAATCAATCTACCTACCTACCTACCTACTATCTATCTATCTATTTATTTATCTATCTATCTCCCTATCTCTCTATCTACCTGTCTATCTATTTTTATTTTGATTCCACTTTAAAATAAAATCATAAAAACGCCCTACATGAGAGAGAGAGAGAGAGAGAGGGATGGAGAGAGAGAGAGTAATCACCTATGTCCATTGTAAGATATGGAATGAAGCTGATTCGTAAGTCAACGGCTTTATAAATCCAACGTCTCCTAGGCATTTCGTAAAGTAACTATGGTATAAAAGAATGTACCCTCTCTCTCTCTCTTATTCAAAAGTCCTGTAAAAAACCTATGATTTTGGTCTATTTTGCCAGTTTCATCAATGAATTAATGTAATGAGATTTTATTTAAAATGTTCATCTCTTGTAAATGTAAGTGAAGACTTCATCAGAAACATTAATGATGAAGCAAGATAATAAATTACGTTACATGAATACGAGACAAGTACGCTGTACATGTATATTTAATAGTTTAATTTTTAGTTATAACATAGCTTTGTATGATACGTTTTAAGGATTAAAGCTGAAAAGTAGCTAAATGTTTTATAGCATTGACCATATCTAATATACTTGTATTATTATATGTTCATTGTTGTCTCCGTTAACTTTACAATGTCGGAATCGCGCAGTACTTTACGGCATTGCACACCTTGGCACGTGTGCCTAAAATAGTATAGAGTCTTAGGAACTACTTTTTTTAAACAAATCAGGTACACTCATGTAGTAGACGATTTAGGTCCTGGATGATTAAATTTGTTTATGAATGAAATAAACAAGCTCTTTCATTCATTTGAAATTATAGACGATAACGTTAACATTTTGGAAGAATTCACTGGGTCTGAAACACAAGTTTCAAACAAGCACACAAATGAACGAGATATTCTCAATGTCAACAACAAACGTGAGAGACGCAGTAATTGAAAATGCCGTTCTAATCCTTGAAATAGTTATTTAGTAAAACTATTCGTAACTTCTCGCAAATAGATTTTTCCGACTATGACCAGTGCTCTCTAGGGTCTATAAAATATAGCGAGTAAAATCATATTGAGGTCAAGGGCTATCGAATAAAGTCAGTGACGTACCATTTTAAAAGTCGGTCAAAATACTAGATTCGAGAAACAAAATGCAAATGAACGTTTTGGTAGGAAGCTAAAAGCTTCAGAGCCAATAATCCTAGACGACGAAAAAGTATTATTTCCGCTTTCTAAACTGACTGTCACACAACAACTGCTTTGCAATTTTCCCACTGTAACTATTTTGATACAATATTAGGCTAGCAATGGAAGACAAACACTGTATGATAATAGTCATAGCTTGGATCACTACAACAGCGAATTACAATCCAAAGGGCATAAACTTATGTCTTCTATAGCTAGCTAGAATATCTGAATTCTGATTAATAACGACAATAATACCAAAGATACCCCTAATAATGAAATGAGACATTTGATACTTGAAAATATAGTATTGTAGATAAATGAGCTAAACGAGATCTTTTGTGGACTATTATTTACCAGCTGCTTTGGCAGATTCCACGTTAACGTTTTGATACAACGATTTAGCTGGTAATCAGAACGGCAAAAATATACTTCATTTTTACATCCTGAATTTACTCGAAATGTCCTTCATTAGTCCCGCGAATCCAAATTACATTTGCCATTCTATGGGTTCTCAACTTAATTATACATTTCGAAATTGCACTATACTTTCGACAATATTCCAAGTGAAATTAAATCCTCCTTACTGCACTCAGCCACCTATGACAGGCTGTTTTGTCGTGTTCACAAAGGTGATTGATATGAATGACAATTCGTACCGTGTTCTTCATAGTTTACACCTATGTCATTCACGATGTACTTTAATAATATTTTAACTATGATACATCCATTTAAAAGAGATAAGAGCATGTCCATATAAAATATCCTACTTTTCAATATTTGTTTATTACCCCAACCCACATCCTCCATACATGGACAGCCTCATACCAATGTATGAGCTATATTGTGATTTGTAAACACCATAATTTCAGTTAAACCATAATCGAAATGTATATGCCAAGACATTTCAGTATTAGCGCATGAACGTTTGCATTTAAATTAAAACCTGTTTCACATGTCTTGCTAAGCATATTAAAGAGAGGAAAGACAAAATGCTAAAATAATGTCCGTCTTAGACATATTTTAAATCCTTTTCATTGCATGATTAAAATTTAATTTATATTCAAATACTATTGTTTTCACTGTTTATGTGTACTAATACAAAACTTAAACAAAACATTTAACATCATCAGATATATCTTTTATTATTTGCATGTATATATTTCTTGGCCAGAAATCGTCATAATTATAAGCCTCCAAGATATATATTTCTTAACATATTTCTTTTAGTTTACTATTTCCATTCTTAATTTTTTGCTACTGTCTACTGCAAATTATCAAATGTAGATGTTTATTGAAAATTAAAATCAATATTAGTCACTATACGTAGAGTGCACAGGTTCACATGAATCATAATATACATAAATTTAAAAATTGGAAATATTTAAAACAAAACAAAAAAAATATGTTGCTTTCATGAAATTATTTACATATAAGACACTGACACACACAAGACTAATATTTTCTTAGGGCACTCTGGTGCCCTGTTTACACTATGTCAAGATAAAGTGACTAGGTTGGATATCATGCTATATGTCAAGATCATGATTGCGAAATGTAGGCTGAATGGTTTAAGATTTCGCCCAGTGATCTCTGGGTTTATAAACAGTCACTAATAATGTCATCACATAGATCCCGTCAGGGTTTCTAAAAGTGGTATTAACAATATAAAGTCTAGCTTGACTTAAATAAGTCATACTTCAACAGAAGATGCTCAGCAAAATAATTTCAGGTACACCATCAGCATATTTCATTAGCCACAGTATTGATATGGTGTTGGTTTGATACTCTCTTTCCATTCAACAACCAGTAAGTGACAACTTGAGTCCTTATAGCAATTAAAACAGGCCTTACGATAACCTGACCAACTAAGTTCTAGTTTCTGGGCAGCGCATCCATTGTCGAAAATAATTTGTTACATTATTGGTGATCTTCATTTAGGACAACTGGAACTTTCTCTAGTGCAAAATTCAGGCAATAACTGCATCGTTTTCTTCTTCTCTCCAATTCAGTACAGTTACAGATGTGCAAATGGCTAAAAGAACAACACACTCTGATTTCAAATTGCAAAGTTAAAGTCAGTGAAATTAATATCAGCTTTTAAGAAGAAGCAAGTGTGATGATCTTGGTTATAAAGCCTGCATTACATTCTAACACTATAAGACAGTCTGATTTCGGTGAAACGACCAATATGTCAGATCACTATTTTCGAAATGACGTCAGCAATACCTGAGAATTTTGTCATGCGGCTTGCTTTGCTAGATTAACCTTGTCCAGACATAAATATACATGTTTAGTCCAGCCGCCTGCGACATACAATGCCCCCTACAATGCGAAATGAGTGTTTTGTACTGTAACAAGCGGACAGACTATGAGAGTTTTACGATACATAAGTCTCAAAATGTGTCCAGGATATTAATACAACCATAACCCGGTGGTGAAAATAGGTCGATTCATTTGGAGGACAATCTGGTTCTTGCTAGCTAGGGCTTACGATTACGTTTTTATGTTAATAAGATATGGACAGATAGGGCGATTTGTATCATGTTTTTACTGCAATACTTGACTCATGGAGCCCTACTGATTTGTACTAGGCTCATGAAAATCATTACGTTGGTTTTGGCAAAACAGATAGATATTTTTCAATTAAGGTTAGGATTATCTATGAAATAACTATCACTCTATATCTCGGCGACGCAGACCCAGACCCAGTACGAGATGAATTATCAAAAAGCTTCGGGTCTTCCACTGTATAACAATCCGCTTGAGCTGAAATGACGATGTTTTTTCACTGTTTTGTAAATTTTTCGCTGTTGTCCTGGAATATTGGCATGCGGTTTGCTTTGAGAGAAAGGCTGTGGACACAAATATGTAATAATGGTTAGCTCTTCCGCAACGTACCACTCGCTCGATAATGTGAAATGAGTGTTTTGAACTGTACCGAATGTCGAAGTTTTACGGTAATCATGTCTTTATATGCGTCTCGAGAAAAGCAATGCAACGATACCTTGGTGGCGAAAATCGGTCGATGCAGTTTTGAGAAAATCGTATTCTTATTAATAAGGGCTAGGGTTTAGGGTTACGGTTTTCTGGTAATAACGTATAGGCGAACACATTATCGGAGCTTTAAGAGTTGAACGACCTCCACGTGCACTGGCTTGGGGAGAATTGTTCCCGCTCTAAAGTTTCTTCTTTGAATGCTCAGGTGGACTAAGTGCTTAAAACAGGGGTCTCAAACTAAAACCATCCTGAGGACCGCATGACGGCATTTTCGATGGCCGAAGGGCAGCACCATATTTGTTGCATCTCACGAACACCTTTTGAAGCCAATCATTTAGGTTCGCCACTGTTTTATTTTGGTTGTGGTTGATAGCAAATTTGTCCCTACTGAAGTGACCTCGTAGAGTAAAACGCATCTGCCCAACTTCCTGTTTACCTCCACTTTTTTCATCAAATCAGGTAAATGATACTTTGAGAATCGCAAGTCAGGGTTTGTTCCATGAGGAACGTTTGATTGTTATTGTTTGAACAAGATGTTAGCATTCGTGAAAGACGAGTACGTGTTTCAGCGCCTTCCCTGGCGTGCTTTTTCGACTCCCGACTCCATGTCTTCCTGTTTTGAACAAAATCTATGGAATGTATAATCTGAGATGCCAGAATGCCGCTGACAGCCTGTTTAGGATGATAATGACATAAATACAAGATTTGTTGAATGTCGATAGGGTTGATATAAACCTTTGTATTCAAACTTACCTTTACTTCGAACTCCTTTTCATTGAAGACCGTCGTATCTAATAAGTCATTCGAACTTTAAGTGTCGCCTTCAGCTTTTTTACGAATGGAAATTATTCAAGATTCAAAAGAATATCTCTAACTGATTTAGTGACTAGGTCCAAATTAGCATTAGATCCTCCGAAAATCAAAATTATACTAGCGGAAGTAAGTGACACTTCTTAAAAGCTCTGCCTTAAAAATGTTGGTGTAACTGGGTGTAAACTTTTTGCTAGAGGTAGTGTCACATTTTGTTGGAAACGCAGTAATAACCATTCTAAAATTTCAAGAGCAGGTTTTTCTCCAGCCGGGATTATCCGAGAAACAGTTCCGCAACGCCTGCAACCGGTCAATTTTATCAATATTTGTCGACATACTTTTGATGTTTAGAGTGACTAGAAAGCTAGTTTTCGGAATTTGGACTTGTCAAATTTTATTTAACAATCGGTTGTATCTCTAAGATACGCCGGTGCTGAGTATCCAATGATACCAAAAACGAATATATGCTTTCCACAATGTTATAAGATTCCCACCTCTTACAACAATGAAATGACGAATCTTCAAATAGGACATTTATAAAGGACAAAACAGGACTAAGGATCTCTGTGTATTTTGTCAAGTTGTAAAATTTGCCTAGGTCTAATAGTATCAATTTGGCTTAGGTGGCAAACGTGTGTCTTGGTTATAAACTTCCAGTTCATTAATCTATGCACAATTCCATTTATCTCATTGCTAGTTTTCGGATAGTTTGGGTTGTCAAATTTTCGGTAATATTTGCTATTGGTCAGTTGTCTTTTTATTTCACATACGTAATCTGCTTTACCCACATTCACTGTGGCTGACCCTGTATCAGCTTTCCTGATGACAATATTTTGATCTTGCTTTTACATTTCAATCTTTGCCTATTCGGTCAAAGAGAGTTTTGTTTTTCCTGTACGCATCTGAAATGTGATACTTGCGTACAATTTTGGTCTTTTTTTTGTTCATACTTAACGGCAACGTTGAAGTAGGTGGGCACTAAGAACTTTTCCCTACAAAGTATGAGTTATTTTTTGGTTTACCATAGGAGACTTTTTATATGATTTTTTTTCCAGTAAATTATTTCAACGTTATTGAAATTGACATCCTATCTATCAGTTCAGTTGCTGGTTTACGCTTCAGTCTACTGATTACGGACGTATTTTCCGTTTGTGTTAATCTTAGGTTGATAACCATCCTCCTTAGCTGTCCGTTAGTGTTTTATTTGTATTTTCCGGGTTGGGGAAAATGCCGTATGTAGAGCTCTAGTTTTTCCTTCCAACCAACGATTATCCCATTTGCTGCTCTTGGCGACCAATGGATACCATCCATATATAATGTGATATCTAGGTTGGAACTACTCTAGGTCAATAGACGTGTTTTGAGGATAGTAATCCAGAGATGCCTCTTTGTGAAAATATGTCGAGGTCAAATTTTGATTTTGTTTGGTTAGGCTAGGATTGCTATTTTAATTTGTAATAACAGTGGGACGGACAGGGTGATTTCGATACAGTTTTCACTACAATGCGTGCCTGTTAAACCCTTTACAAAATTATTCGGTTAATGAAAATCAGTCCAGAGGTTTCGGAGGATGAATGAGTTTTATCACTTAGTGATAGGATTACGGTTGTCTCTGAAGTAGCTTTTTACTAAATATCTAGGTATATCCTGGGAATTTGTTCATTCTGTTTGCTTTCTTAGATCGACCTTTGAAAACCTTTGTAAATTTGGTTATATATATATATATATATATATATATATATATATATATATATATATATATATATATACTTGGAGACTCACGAAGATCAATGTTTGCGCGTGAGTGTGTATTTGTGAAGAAGTGAAATTTGCAAATATCTTATTGGTCAGATGTTCATTCAATTTTATTAAAGAAAATATATAATGAAAAAATTAAAATAAGTACTTAATGGAGAATTACTAAATGCTTGGTGTTCGTGGGTTTAGACCTTGAGATTAGTAGTTTGTTTTCTGAATTAAGCACCTGTTTGCGGCTAGAAAGGTTACCGGGTTTATATGCCCCTAGCATCGGGAGATTAGTAGTTCCTAATTAAGGATAAGAACAACAGTCCTTGTTTTCTTAACGTGGTTGTTTGCGTTCCCAATCACTGTCAAGACGTGACCAGATATTTTCCTAAATGCAACTAAATTGGTGGATTGGAAGGTGATAATACGTGTTTTCATGGTCATACACATAAGAACCAAAATTCAGCGTACACATACATTATAACGAACACTTCACTGCATGCATTACACATACGTTCAAAGAGAAGATAGCAGAAGACAAAAGTGAGAGAGAGAGAAAGAGAGAGCGATAGTTAGACAGCGCCAGTGACAGTGAGCCAGCGAGAGAGACTGTGTGAGATGCAGACAGCGAGCGAGAGAAGAAAATACTACAAATGATGGATACAGTAATGACTCAGATCAAACAAAATGATGACAAGGTATTTCAAAAGTGCAAATGATGAAGATGTACGATGCGTGTCACTAAAACCCGATAAAGTATATGACAAATAATGATATTGAAATGAAAGGTCAGCAGATGATTATCGTATGGGGTAATAGTTCTAGTCAATTTTTTAAGTGGACATCATATCATAATGAAGCCCAAATTAAGATCCAAGTACTGAATTAAATTAAATGTATATACAATAATGAGGTTAATGAAGGAAATACTTAATAAATAGCAATTTGAAAGGAAGGGATAACAACTAATACTATGCCATTTACCAGGAGTTAAAGGAGCTGAGCAGTGAAAACCATTAACATGTTATTAACATGTCGTTCTGTCCAGCAGGAGTTAACTTGCAGGAACTCTAGAGCCACCCCCAACTACAATTTTACATTAAATTTACTCCATAGAACAACTGAATGGATCTCTGACTCTATTACTTTTTTATGCTTATAAATATACACAATCTTTGTGACAGGTAACAATTAGGAAAATAACTGACAATGTTATAAGAGTACATACATTGTGAGTAATTATTTCCTGATGAGAAATATTATTAATCTTGTTAAAAAAACCCTGTATTTGAAAATATTAATAGCATGATTTATGCTGTAGTTATAAAATATATCCAATACCATATTAATAAAACTATATATTACAATAAATAATCTCTCACTCTCCGACAATATCAAATTCTGTATTGAATTTAGAATTACAATATAACACCATGTACTAGTGCTTGCCACGTTTTCGTGTACATTAGGTGGAATGTCCACAAAACAATGCATTCGTAATTCTTGCTAAAATCTATAAATATAAAAACACAGCAATCAATAGCTTAAAAAATCGAAATGGTAAATGTGCATTTCGTATTTCTATCAATTCAAAACTGAGATCCGTATTCTACTCTTCAACATTAAAATAGCATTAAAATGTTTCTATTATTAAGAATTTTAGAAAATTATTCTCAGTGCAGAAAACAAATATCATATAAGTAAAACATTTTTTAAAGTTAAGCCAAGATCTGACAGAAATCTTAGTATTAGAGAACGAAAAGAGAATCGTAACATAAAACATACTAGTAGAAATATATTTCAAACATTTTGTACGACTGGAACAATAACTTTATAAATGCAAGTCCAAAATTAAATTATATAGCTGTCTAAAAATGTATTAAGTTTAGACTTTAGTTGTAATTTACCTTAAAGAATTTTATGTAACACTGTTAAAAACAATTTGAGTTTTGAAAATGCAGAATTTATTCTCTACAATACTGGTTATGGATATGGTGTAGAAAGCAAGATAAGTTTGTTTTTAATGTAGTAAAGAAATTAAATATTTCAAAAAGTTATTTGAAATGTCGAGAAAAGTACAAATTTCGAATGTTCAGATGCTTTTTCAACCTACATCTGATCTCGCTTCTATTCATTTTTAACATAACAATATAACATGCATTATAAGAAGAATTTCAAATGGCCGGTTTTGTATCATTGAAGTACCTATAAAATAATTCATCAACAACATTTCTGTATATCATCATATTATGTCTTGTCTATATATTTCACATCAAAAAGTAGAGGAACAATTAATCCCTCCACTGTAATAATGAACACAGAAATAGTAACAACCGAAACAAAATGAAATGAAGCAAATAATTTTAAAATATCAAAAGTGTTCCAATGATCTATAACATACATCTAAACTCCAGCTAAAGCAACAGTCAATTGCTTTCGATACCTTCCTATTTTTCTCTCATTTCGTTCTGATATGAGAAAATGCGCGTAGAAGCAAAATTGTTCTTGAGCCGATTTCTATTGAAGGCATTGTCTCGATTTAAACAATTCTCAAGGAGATTACAAGCCAAATCATAAAATATATCCTTTGGTGAAGTTTGCAAGTGGAAGTACAGTGATGCTGACGGGTCCTTACGTCCTTCAGCATTTGTTATATGAAATATTTAACAATGTCCATGATTAGGAAAGAACCAAAGAAATAAAGTTGAAGTTCCAGGTGCTGAAATATGAGTATTTGAAAATGTTTAATGGTGGATCATCATAAGCCAATGTTGTTTTCCTTTCACAGTCAATAGAACATTTCCTGACTGAACATCCCTAAACTGTTTAAGCTGCTTGTTCTTTGATTCCACGACATAGCACTCCATCAACTGAGTGATATTTTCATGCTGAATGAAAAATGGCTTTCTGGAATTTTACGAATTGGTGGCAAACTTCTGATAAATTAAATTTTAGACATCACATTTTCTTTTCCTGTGTACAGTTTTATTTTTAGTTTCTGGAGGATGTAATGAAGTGGCCTGTAGTAAATAATTCGACACAAAAGATATAACTTCTGTATTATCATATGTTGTCCAGTTTTTTCCCAGTAGCTTCCTCGTGGATATAAATTCTGCAGTTTGCTTCTCAAATTCCTGCGCATTACAGTTTAGCATTGATAAGTATTTGATGTGATGTTCAATAGTGTATGGATACTGTGGTGACATTCTGAAATCTTCATCAAGAAGAAAATGATATAGCTTTGATCGATGTATACACAATAAGAGTGAATTGAATATCAAACATCAGGAATATCACAATAACTAATATTTTATATGGTACTGTGTTATCATGAACAATGTAACAAATTACCTTAATATTTAGGAAGCCATGGAAATGTTCACGTCTGTTTGACATTACTCCAAGCCTGGTACATAAAAAAGCAAACTTGTTAAACGTGATACAATGTCAAGGTTGTTACCTCATAATGTATGTATTAATAAACTCATGCGCATTTGATACACGTGAATACAAATGCATAAATTAATGCTCAAATTTTATTGTTATATGAGTAAAGAACAGCATTATTAACATTGTATAAAAAGCATGCAGGATAGGTTGATATGTCTTAAATATGATATATGAATCATCGAAAAATTCCATAACTGGAAAATATGGCAGGAACAGTATACAGTTCCATGAAGAAGAACATAATAGAGGAAATTTAAGTTGCAAAACATGAAGAGATCAGCATGGCCCTGCTAAATAGATTACATGTACAATATCAGATCATTAATTCTAAGTTGGCTGAATATGGTAATTGTTACGTTTCATCTCAAATATTTGGCAAAAATAAACTCAGTTATTAAATCAATGAACCAGTTGAATACAATGACATTATTGTTTAAATAATCAATGTTCAAAATCATGGTAAACGAAGAAGCATTGATGAAAAAGAAATGGCATTGACACGGTTTTAATTTATGAAATAAATGTAAAGTTATCAGTCCTTGAAAACGTTTTGAAACACATAGGCTACCATAAATACCCACATACCTTTCATAGAAATTGAATAATCGTACTGGATGTGTGGGTGTTAAATAAATAGTTATTGTTAGTATGAACAAGGTAACAACTTTCAATTCTGATAGTGTGTACATTCGTACATTCGTCACTACAAAGGAAGGGAAAAGGAACCAATGTAGATCAAAATGCACGCTCTGAAAATATAATCATTTTGTCATGACTGATTAATTAATTGCAATATTAGAAATAGAACCATATCAGTCGCATTACTATAATGTTTACTTCTCTTGTGAAAATATAATAATGATATACTATAACCTGACGATTGGCTTACAGTTCATCTCTCTTGAATACAATCAGGTGTAAATGTACACAGTGCAAAGAAATAAGATATATAAAAAATATCAAATGGAATGATCATAATGCAAACATAATTAAAACTAACCTTTTCTGAGAGCAATGTCTAGTTCTGTGCGACTGAAAAGAGTGTAATGTATAATAAAGACACAAGACATGATCAGCAGGGGTAAAATTGATGTGAGCTTGGAAAAAATGATATCTTTTTTGTTGAGAATGATATATCTGCCTAAACTGTTGAACGTAACTTATGATTATTATATGCTCATTTATTTCTCCGTTAATTTTACATTATCAGAATAGTTCTATAATTTACGATATTGCACACCTTTATTTGGCACCCACGCGCAGGACATGTGTGCCCAGTAGTGTATTAGGAACTACTCTGAAAACAAATGTACATTCGCGTTGTATGCGCAATACGTTTTGGTTGGTTAAATTCGTTTCTGAATGAACTAAAGCAGATATCTCGCGGACTGCAACATACCAACTGTTTTGCTACATTCCACGTTTACCTTTTGCATAATACGTAGACGCATGAGTCACGAATAATCAAAGCACATTAATCAAGCAATGAATTAATTGGAAAAGTTTCCGACATGTTCGTAATCAAAAGAAAATTGACGAAACTTTCCATCATCATGCTTTTAAATAAAGAAAGCGACAAGAAAATCTACTTAGACTATGCAAATTTCCATGAAAATGGAAGAATGGGATCCCGATTAAATATGCAATGGGAAAATGTCGAAAAGAAAATTATAGAAAGTAAAAGTAATGCCGAAGACAAACATAGCAAATATAAAAACAATATTCCAATGAGAGTAGCGAATCCGATTCAGAGTATTCTGTAAACTATAGCCAGATAAATCTTAAGGAAATTAGAGAAAAGTGGTTAACGTTTGGTACAGGACACAAAGATAATCCTAGTTAGCAGTTACATCAAAATTATGTCATCTGCTCATTTTATTGGAATATTGTCATTCATATAGCCCAACACCAGTATTATTAAATTTAAATTAAACTTTGTTTTCGCACGAATCACAAAGGACAAGTCTAATCATGTGCAAATTTTCTGTAAATTGAAATAATAGAACTATGTGGTCCATTTTTTCACGCTGTAGGAAAATATGAAGCTTGGAAAGAACGTTTAAAACGTTCAGCTAAAAGTTCGTTCGATGCTAAAGGAGTACATACCCAAACTACTACTTAGAACTCCTTACCTTACAAATGTTGCAACTGAAAGTTCATCTTTTCATTATTTATGTATAATTTTTTCTACTGTGAATGTTATGAAGCAAAAGTCAAGAACATACATGGAAGAAATATCATCTACAAATGATTTTATTCAGAAGATACCTTTTAATTAAGCTTCTTTGGTTTATCAAGGCTAGAGTGAGTATATAGAGTCTTAGGTGAGAGATGAGGTTATTTCACTACCCTAGTTTGCTTCAATAATATATTAGCTATATTCCACCAAACGTTTGGTCTATATTGGCATATTGGGGTTTATTAGTTAATGTATTAAAATATCAAAGTTTGGCGCTTTTTACAACGCTTATAACGCGGTTTTAAATATCTCTTTATGTTGCCCAGTGTAAAGAGAGCGTTCTTTCACCAAAGCAGTGAACTATATTCCGGTACAGAGTTACTTTGTATACGGTCTTGTACATCAATCATGTGTACTGGAAATTGCGAAATCGGCTGCCACTAAGGTACTGCACGAGATAGTACGGAAAAGCTCCTGCAACGAGAGATTATTGAAATCCTGCATTCACTCTGTAGAAACACGTTTGTTTACAGTTTGTACTAGCTGCTTGATAGTCCCACACTTTTAGTTCAGGTAGAGGTTGTTGAACGTTCATCAAGCTTTATGGAAAAATAACATATCTACAACATGGCTCTAATAATCATTTTTCTGGCAAGGTATAATTATTAAAGAGCTCGATCTTTAGGTGACATTATTAATTACTATTCATTCATCGATCACCGGATAAACGTTACCAAATAGGTGATATTTTATGTATTTCTACATATATTGGATTAAGGTTAGTATATTTTCCCACGTGTTCTTGTTCCATTGAGTGTTCAAACAAAGTCAAATCATTGAATTGTGGGATAAATGTCCTTTCTATTTGGATGATTTCCTCTTTTAATATTTAGTTTAGGCAAATGGGCCTCAATATTTTCCAATAGATGACATGTTCTGTTTAGTAAAGTGAACTCATATGTTTAAAATAAATAGATATATCACCCCAATGTTTATTAATATCGAGATGGCATTTAGTTGAAAAGCCTGTATTAAGAAGCGTTCTATTGACTTTAATCCTTCTAGCCAAGTTTTGGCTCCAAATTGCAAAGACTTCATCTGATAAATATAACACCGGAATATGTTAAATGGTCCAAACCGTACACATTTTATGACATATTAAAAACGTACAATCAATGCAACACACTGGAAATCTAAGGAAATCATTCATATCAGCAAGTCGTAAAGACTTCAATTTCAATTTTGTACAAATAAATCGTTATAGCTTACAATTTTAGTTTGGTTGGTGAATCGATAAAACAAATTGACAAGAAGTGTTATATTTTCTGGGATGCTCGCAATATCTTGCGACAAACGAGAGCGAGACAAATATTCAAAATATAGATGTATAAAATATATTTCAAAAAGAGACAATATGTACGAATAGTCAAATGATTGTTGCCATTTTACAAAGAGTATCAACACTATGTATCTGTGATTTACGGCGAAAAATAATTCTCAGGTAACTGTTTTGGCAGGCCATACAGTTATTAAAAGTTTGGGATAAATGAAGTTCAACATTTGTATGCAAGAACGCTGCTTCTGGGGTCAACAACGAAATGATATTATAGAACCAAAGGGAGGAAAAGTTAATGCTGTAGTTCAGGTAGAAAAACTGCATTGATGTATTGCAAACAAGACATGTTCTTGTTATACTTGTTCGGCTCAAAACCAGCTGAGAAACAACCATCCATAACCTGAAGTTCTAACTTTGATGGGGTTTTACCTCATCGGATGAGAGGCTGTTAGAATTTGTTTACAATATTTGTATCAAATATCATACTGATAAACCATTTAACGAAGTAGTTACAATGTCGTTCAGTGGCTAAACTTGACACGAAGCAAATATTGTATGCATATCAAATATATGTTATTAGACTTTGTATCAAATTCTTAATCCGAAGCAAACATGTGATTGCATGCACGTACGTTGTATTTACATCAGAACGATATGGTATTAACCATACAAGGCTCAGTTTTAGAATGTATAAATAGCAATATAAGTCATTGTTGAATAAAATAGGTCGTAAACGTTTACATGAAATGTAACATAAATGCAATTATGAAGCAGCTGAAGAGGAATTTGGAGTTGCTTTGAAAATATACTACGTACAATAATTGCTAGAAGCAGAATATTTAAGTTGTTTAATCAACCTGCAAATTCAACAAGTATTATTATTATTATCATTATTAATATTATTATTATTATTATTATTATTAAGAATAAGAATAATTATAACGAGGGCTTTGTATAGCGCCTAATCTTTAAAAGCTATAAGCGCTTTACAACATTAGACAACACCTATAAGATAAAAAAACATATATATAATAATATTATTACAAAAACAAACACCATGAAATTAGAAGAACATTAAAAAATAATAAACATGCCGAGAATATTTCAGATAGGAAACATTTTTAGGTTTATAGGTTTGTTCTTGCAGTCGAAATAAGTGAGTTTTGAGAGCCCTCTTGAATGAGATCAATGTGTCTTTGTGTCTAAGTTCAGTGAGCAATTCATTCCACGTTGCTGGGCCCTGGTATGCAAAAGAACGCTGTCCATATGACTTTGTTTTCATAGTGGGAATAATGAGTATACGATTGTCAGAAGAGGAGCGTAAATATCTTGCTGGTGAGTACACATGGGTGAGGTCGGATAGGTATGTTGGACTAGAGTCCGAGAGTGAAATGTAGCACAGAGAACAAATTTTGTGTTTGATTCTGGATCGAATGGATAGCCAGTGTAAGGTACAGAGCAGCGGGGAGGTGTGCTTTGATTGTGGTACTCTAAATATGATCCGAGCAGCTGTGTTTTGAACTTTTTGAAGTTTCTGGAGTACATATTGAGATGAACCAGACAAAAATTGAGTTATAATAATCCAGTCTTGAAAGTACTAATGAACACACAATTGATTTAGTGGCATCAACTTAAATATATTTGCGAATCGAGACGATGCGTCTCAGCTCAAGATATGCAGCCTGTTCATGACATGTTGGTGCAATGTGAGAGTACTTTCCAGAGTAACACCTAGGGTTTGTACTGATTGTGTAAATTTAATGTTGGCGTTGCTGACATTTATGAGTTGAGGTAAAGGATATGAATGAGAAAGTATTTGTGTTGTGATCAGAATGGCCTCAGTTTTATCATCATTTATCAGAAGCTTGTTACATGTCATCCATGATTTCACATCAGAAATGCACCTCTCTACACCTTGGATGGTAGCATCAACTTCAGTTGGGTGGCTAGATTTGTATATTTGGGTGTCATCAGCGTACAATTGGTGAGACACTGGATGATGATCTATGACACTTGAGATCGACTTAGTGTACAGAATGAAGAGAACAGGTCCAAGAACAGACCCATGTGGAACACCACAACATAGATCAACTCGGCTGCAGTGTATTCCATTTGCAGATACAATTTGTGTCCTGTTGACCAAGTAGGACTTGAACCACTACCTTTTGGTGATAGTAGTTAATAAGGCTTTGTTTCAACTAGTGTCAAGTAAACATTGATCGTCGCACAGTGTAATTTTAGGCAGATCATCCATTAGAACACGAAAAGACAGATGCATCTTTAACAAAAAAAATAGCATGTCTCATAAGCAAACGTATCGATTTTTAAAATATATGTGTATTATTATTATAGAGACATATCATAGATCTGATAATTTGAGTTTAATTCATTTTCGTCAATGTAATACATGTATTAAATACATGACTTAAATGCTCACTAGACCACCAAAAAGTACCCATATCCTCAAAATCATGGTTTATTATTGATTGTTTAGCTTTAGGTATTCACATTTAGTCTACCTCAAGATATCACCAACAAATAATACGTTTTCATGTTTTATTTTGTTCTGATCAATAATGATTATACTATCGGTGCATTACTGGTTTTGCTTCTTTTTTCATTGTCCTGAATTAAGGCTGTATTAAGGTTCAAATGTAGTTGTTGCATGAGAATAATTTGCTATTTGAAAACAAGAATCCTTTCCAATGAGCTAGGTTTAATGGTGGTAATAAATGTAGTTTTATGAAGACCTATAGTGATAGAAACGAAATATATGTGAAATACGATTGTATAAAATGGTAGTAGTAATAGCACACGTTGTAGCGGATACAACGATTACCAGTATTATAAGCAGTATGACCAGTTGTAGTTAAAAAGCGTTGTAACTATTTATTTATTTAGATTGACTACCACCACTATCGCAATCTTGCGTATCAAAAGTGTTAACCATTCTTTATTTTGTTACTAGTCTGAAAACAGGAATCCTAACAATTCACAAACATGTGACTGCATCACACACGGCCTCCTCCATTGTGCGCGTTTTACACTAACAGGCATATGTTACGTGGATAACCACCACCAGCACTCACATAGATGTCAAGAACATTCCAATATGTTCATGATACTACTGCAATATTAAAAAAAAACCAATTACATGATTGATTATAATATGAATATGTTGTATGCAAAGTTGAATATTCATTGATACTGGTCAAAACTGACAATCTAAATTAGCAAAACGACAACTTAGAAAATGACATACATATTGCCTACATAGTGAAACAATCAATGCTGCATGGACTTATGGTCGGTGTCGTGTCCCTACAACACGAAAATTAGGAATAAAGAATGGTGGATGCATTTTGTTTTCGAATAAATGGGTTAAGATTAATGACTTCAGAAATATGACTCCCTGTCTAATCATGAACTAATTCAACTATCTGACCTAAAGATGCAGTGTGTATTGTTGCAATAATAAATATCAAATTTACTTTTTTATCAGGCCACTAATATGTGAAGGTCTGCGTAGACGAACACTTGATGTTCACTTGTGAAGAAAAAACGAAAACGCTTGCATTTGTCTAGTCCAATCCGGATTAGGATGAACGTTTGTATAAAGGTCAAATTAGGTTCATTGAGGAGCAGCTGAGAAATAAAATTTACTTCAAAAGCTTAATATCTTCAGGCTGCGTACGTGTGTCTCAAATTATCCCGTCAATGAGTATTGATATTATTAATGACTTAGATTCAACTGTTATGAAGGCCACGATGATCGCAATAATAATTCAATTTGTATGATCATTATTAATTAAATCATATAAATTGCCCATGTGAATAAAGGCGAAGAGGAATCTGAGCCAAACAGAGTACTTGAAATGAGCTATTAGAATGAACTTGACTTACTATACGTACTGAACATATATTTACCATGATATGAGAAAGAAAAATAATTTCCGATAAAAGCTCAAAAATAAAAATCTGAATTATATTAATGCTTTGAAAATCTTATCAATTGTGCATTATAAAGAAAAACATAGTCGGTAAACTGAAACTGCGCTTTCGATTCTATAATATTATTTGATCATATCACTTTTGGCTTTTGTGATGCGTGAGATTTCTGACGTTATCTCTATTCCAAACTCATCATTACATAGGAAATGTAGTAAATGCTCTTTTGTTTGAATATAATTGTGTTCAATTTGTAAATATTCAATTCATGTTTGGAACGAATCAGTGACATTTGTTTGATTAAGGTCATTAACTTTGGTATTTTATTTAGAAACATTTTGCCTTTGGAACTCTCTCTTTCCCGTATATGCGCATTGTAGGAAATATGCATTCAACACTTAAAGTACTACGGAAAGGATCTGATCGATAGAAAATAAAAGGAGATAATAACCGGAATATTGGTGCATTCTGATTTTGAAACAGTATGTATAGTCCACATACGAATGTATGTTTGTATACCAGCTTAAATAATGTAAAAACTAACGATAGATGTTTACAAAGTGAACATAATTAAGACCTATGTGGAATTGTTCAAAATGGTTTGGTCAACGTATCCGTTTGTCCTCTTACAACAGATCCCCAGATGTCAAAGGGGAAACATTCTTTCGCTTAAACGCTTATTCTTCCCCAATATGTTAATGCAGAGCTGGATGTTTACTCAAATATATTAAATGGCCTGAATATGAGAACTACAATTACCAGAAAAATATGTGATAGTTGTGGCAACTAATTATGGCTCGCAATTTTCAGTACGGCTGTATAATTTGCTGGAGAGATAAATAAGCAAATGTAATTGTAGCTTATGGTTAAATCTTCAAACTATATTTGTAAACCACTGAAAGGTATTGCCTAAAACATGGTTGATCCGAAAATTATATCATTGAACCTGTTATCTATCTGGATTGCTAAAGAAGTTTCATAAAGTTTATGAACGTGGTTCCGTAGCCAGAACGATTTTGCACTTGGGTTAAACGATAGAATAGCTAATATGTTTATCTCGAACATACTCCAGTTTACGTGAATATTTGATTCTAGAATTCTACAAACAGAGTTTATTACTATTTCGTAACAATTCCAATGTAATATATAATTGGAAATTTCGTTTTTTTTCTCAGTCTGCTAAATCAATAAATAAAGGCGTTGCCCCAAAAACTTACAGTTATGTTTGGCTCATTAAAGTACATTCGTTTATTACATTTTGAGATTTATATTTGCTTAGGGTTATTCTTGCTTTGAACACAAGAGAAATGTACTTATCATAGAAGACCCGTTTTATTTCTACAAGGGGTAGAATATTCATATATTGCGCTTAGTATACGTTCTAGGCGATTCAAACATCTTCAATAATGATGTGTTAATGACCATAACATATTAAAAAGACAAAGACAATATATTACACCTCCAATTACAACAAGTTGTAATATGTGTATTATATAATCATTCTTCATTTCAGCAATGATATAGGACGATCGATCTTATGTTGTGCTTTACATAGTTTCGTTTATATATAATGTATAAAGGAAATCGGTTTAAGATTTATGGATATGGGGACATTTCTCTTTTGCAGAGATGTATTGTGATTGACGAATATAAGGTGAATGTATTCGTTTAGTTGACCGATGACTGAACAAGTTCTTTTGTGATTGAATGTTTGATTAGTGAGTCAATGTGACTTTCGTTTCTTTATCAACTATGACACTTTATCACCAAGGTCAATTACGGCATAAGCATTGCATATCATTCTTGTAACTTTGGAAACTGTAAAGCAATGTCAAAAAAGAAGAAAACATAACAAAGTTTGGTTGAAACGTTTGTATTAAAATTATATATTTCAGAAATTTAAAATTAGAATTCGTATCCCTAAACAATTTGGAATTACAATTATGAAGCACACGGTAATACATTTCCTGAAATCCAAGTCTATCTCATTGTTTTCATTCCGTATTGTAAAGAATTTCTTAAACGGAACCTGCAATGTGCTGTGTTTGCTTTTTGCTGCTAAGTCTTTCAAAAGAAAAATAATGACTAAACGTTTTTGCCACAATGTACAAAGGGTCAAAAGAGCACGACTATGAGTGGGGTTCTCTACAGAACGTTAGTACCAAAACGAGTTAGAATGATTCCTGGACGTGGTGGATCACGCATGCGTATCACGATGTACTGCAGCTGTGGGAAAGGTCTGCTACACAGAAGCAGCTGTAATGAATGTTCTTGCATTCCTACAGCGTCTTTGCTGGATATAACCTTTTCTTCCTAAATGAACTAGACCAATAAAATATCTATAGGACACGTTTACAGGCCATGTTTACAATCCGGGCAAACATAACATTTCCCATATCCAGCACTCCATATCAGTTGCGGCAAGTATGACAACAAACCAGTACAAATTCTTAAATCTAGATTCTAACTTGAGACCAATATTCAATTGAATGACTGTGGGCGCAACTGACACAAAAACATTACAACCAGAATTTATGATGGCGACCGATAACATTTGTACTGGAATTAGTATGCACGATAGAATACTGCCGTTTGTTCCGAATGACAATTTAAAATTCAACTAGCATGTTATCTGTACTTCACAAATACGTGAAATGATCACCTAACAAAAATCACACTATATTGTCCTGTTAAGCTCAATTAATTGTATTGACTAAATGGTAGCTGATTACTGTCAGCTAGACCGCTCCGGTGGCCTAGTGATGAGTGGGTTCGACTCAGATGCGGGAGTTTGCGGGTTCGATCCCCGGCCGAGTCATAGCAAAGACTTGTTAAACAAATGATACTAGCGGCTGCCCCGCTTGGTGCTGAGCATTAAGAGGTTAGTGCTATGACTGGTTGTCCAGGTGTCAGGATATACGACTGGGTGGAACATGATAATACATGTCTGCAGCGTGATGCCCCACTATAAACTGTTATGCTGCAGACATCATAGCGATATGGCTTAAGAATTGTTAAAGCTACGTAAAGCAATCCTAACCACACAGAAGGCTGGAAGAATTTGTAATGTTGTTTCGTACTTCCGTTAGTTCGAACAACTGCACGTTACAATAACCAGGTTCAAATAAGTTTCAGGTATTGAAGTGGTCGCATTTGTGGATTTCTGATATTATTGAATGATCAGTTCTTTCTCCGTTAATTTTACATAGAAAGAACTGTGCAGTATTTTGAATACTGAACCAGCGTGCAATTCATATTGAAAACACGTGAATAAAGGAACTAATTTCTATTATAAGCAAACAATTGACGCAGATGCAAGCACTTTTGATTTATTGTATTTGTCTGTGGATGAAGTAAACCAACTGAATGAACTAAAGCAGATGTTTCGAGGACCACCACCAAGGAACTCCTTTGCCACATTCCGTGTTAACCTTTTGATGCAATGTTTCAGATTTAGGCTAGCTATAGACGCCAGACAGGGTTCTTACAAAAAACATGCAAGTGACAAGACATAAAGTGTCTTCTGTAGCTAGTGATTAGAATGGCAACAAATTTATTTTACAGTTTTTCATCCTGACCTTTCTCAAAATGTACTTTCTTAGTTCTGCAAATCTGATGTACATGCGCTATGTAATGGGTTCTCAAGCTTGACTACAGATTTCGAAACTGTAATGTAATTTCGACTATATTCAAAGTGCAATTACATCCTACTTACTACACTAAAAATGGAATAAGCATTATATTCCATGGCGTACTTGCAATTGAAAGACTTCATATTTTCACACAGTATGATTTCAAACATTCGATGACAGAACAGAAACACACTTGCAGCTGTCAACACGCTTTTGAAATCCTATGTACTTTATGTAGAATTGGCACAGATAAATCCAGTACATAATCACGACATTTAGTAGAACCTACAAAAATACCAAAATATATTCATTCCAGATCAAATGGAAACGTTGTTGCAACGCGCATTAATTTATTTTATAACTCCAAATTTCAAATTTAAGTAGACCAAATAGCCATTTTCTTTCGAAGGTTATGTCTAGCACGCAACTAAGTTCAAATTTATTTGGGCGGATTTATGTGCGCATTGATAATGTTGTTGTGTAACAATAAATCTGCGCTTGTGTATTTAGATTGGAATGCAGCATTCATTAATCTACTTTGTTTCTTGTAGTGTATTTTTATTTATATAAGTAAGCATTAGGTAGAATAAGAATATGAGCATATAATAAAACGGTTACTGAAACTCGTTTTCTCTGATGGATGTACTGCACTCATAAGGTCGTGCAGTATATCATCTGAAAAACTCATTCCTATTTTCCAATAAAAATGCAGTAACCTATAAGTATTAATGGAAAGAGCATACAGTATAATACTGAATATAAATGATTTGGCGCCAATCTAAGATTATTTCAAAATGTCTGCTCAGTGTTTAACGCGAGTAATGTAGGCATAGGATTGCTAACATTGAAAAATATTAATGAGATACTTAACGAATACCGAATACAAAATGATGATAATATCATATTCTAACTTATAAACCTATATAGCAGAAACATGCTATTGTATGCTCGAAGGAAAAATAATCAGAAACAAAATATGAATATTTTGGCGTCATTGGAGGGAGAAGAGATGGTTGGTAAATGACGTTAAATTTCAGTTAAGGTAGTTTATACTTTGTATTTTATTATGTTATCATTTTCGTTTTGCAGTCTTGTCTTGAAAGTGTGTTCTTATGTGTGTCCTCCATACGTATATCACATAATGTAGGTTGTGTTGCACAACAAACAATATTGTCTGTCAGCTTGTATTGTTTCTATTCATCTTTCTTGTAATCAAAAGCGATTGTCCAATATAATATCCCCTAACTACTAGAGATGTCCCTAACATGCGAAATAAAGCAGCTTTTGGAATTTCAACATCCTTAATAGATTAGCTTCCCTTCATTATTTTTTAGTATTTCCTGTACGAGCATGTACCAACAGAAACTTTGACTCATTAATAGGTGCAAAAGTTTATGAGACGAAACAGTTTTGATAATTATAACATTCTTTAAAAGCGATCGGTAGTGATCCTTTTACGAATTTATGGAAAATCCTCTTGAGACATAATTCGAACCCATTTATATAATCCAAAACTAGTTCCAGTATTGTCAGTTTGAAATTAAACATTTTTAGTAATTTACTAAGTCTTTACTAATATCAAACAGTACAACTGTACTTATTTTGCCTTGGTCGTAAAGGAACCAATTTTTTTGTGATGAAACCAATTTCAACATTGATTAATTAGATTCATGGATGAAAAATAGTTATACAAAAACTAAACATTTTTTAAAATAGTTTACCCACACATAGTATTCGGCAAATAGTTCTGCAAATTGAAACAACAGTATTTTCTGGAAAATATGAAGCTTGGAGAAACGTTTTCAATTGTTCATTTAAATTGTATTCCCATAATAAATGAATACATTCCATAAGTACTACTCAGAACTCGTTATCGTACTAATGATAAAATCTGAAAGTTCATTTTTACATCATTTTATAGCATTTCTTCTAATGTGAACAGTAATAAGGCAAACGTTAAGAACAGATATAGAAGATAGGGTTTTGGAAATATCATCCATAAAGGATTTTACAGAAAATAAATATTTATTAAGCACCTTCGCTCTATCAACACTAGATTGATGATATAGGTTCTTATATTTCAATTGTTTATACTCATACATTATATTTTGTTTCGGAAATGACTCAACTATATCCCACCAAAAGTTTTGGCTTTAATGGGGCATCTTGCGGTTTATTAGCTTGATTTATTAAAACACTCAAGTTTGGCGCTTCTTACAAAGCTTATAACATTGTTTCAAATATGTCTAAATTTTGATCAATGTAAAGAGAGCCTACTTTTCACCAAATATTAAATTCTGTTCCGATGCGGATTTATTTTCTATCCAGTTTTCTTCATGAAAGGAGCGTATAGGGATTTGCGAAATTGACTGCCACTAAAATACTGCACGAGACTGTTATGACATTCTCCCCTATTGGGAGATTAGAGCAGAAAGTTAGCTCCGTATACAATTTATGTTTACAGGTCATATTTGGCTGCTGAATAGTCCAATACTTTTAATCCGGGTATAGGTTGTCGAATGTTCATCAAGCTTTATGGAACAAAAGCATATTTACAATGGCTTTAAGACCCCTTTTAATAATAATGTACTGAAAACTCGTAAAGAGGTCACAAACATACACCGAGTTTGACTAACATTAAAATAATACAATCAATAGAACGCACCGGGAAGATGTGGAAATAATTCAGATCAACGTGTCTGTAAAGACTTCAATTTAGCGTATTCAAATGGATCATGATGTCCTTACACTTTTTAGGGGGTTGTGAACTCAACAGAAATATATGTTTTACATTATATGGGATACTCGCAATACCGGGTGAAACGGGTACGGATAACATTTCCAAAGTATGTATGTATTGAACAGGACAAGATATTCATAAAGAGTGATCTTATGACACTTGTTTAGGTTCGAATAAACAGTTTAACAAAAATTGGTGAAAACAACAAGCTTTGAAAAGGTACAATAATTTACGTCCCTGGAAAAATTCTATAAAAATGAAGAAAAAACATATGAACTAACGGTTTTATATAATCAAATTCAAATTAATCCAAGAATAAACCACGAATAAAATTTTTGAAATCCTAATATTGAGATGTTATAATGATTCCAAGTACGAGTCCCGACGAAGAATCCAAGATGGAAGGCGATGACATATGATGTAGCCTGTACTGTGTTGAAGTCAACAGTTCCTTGCAAAAACACAATAATTTATCATCCCGTTTTAGAAATCCAAAATACAAATTTCAAGAAATGTCCTTGCTCAAGAGTTCTGTATGAACACAATAATATTTCCAGAGAAACGAATTAATCTTCTAGAGTCCAAATAATCTGAAGAAAAATTAACAAAAAACTCAAAATCTAAACAATTCAATACTGGTCACAACAGAAGAAAACAACTTGACTTCAAGTGTTTAAAAGCCCGGACTCTCAGATCTCTCTCTCTCTCTCTCTCTCTCTCTCTCTCTCTCTCTCTCCATCACTATTAATATTAAGTATTTCGCAATTTTGGAAATGCCTAATTGCGAAATAGCGGATCACGTGATCATGTTTACATGCAAAAGTCACATAGCTCCTGTATGTCATTGATAAGAACCAATCACTTTATTCGGAGAAAAAGTTATTTACTTGACCCTCAATCAAGGCCAGGAACCAAGTAAAAAAATAGAAACAAGTGTTTCTATTATTATGTATCTAAGGAAAAACTCCGGTTACACTGAATTATCTGGAAAATATCAAGTTCCTGGTAAACAAAATTACGTTACATTGACATGTAAAGAAAATAAAAAAATTCCAAAATCCACAAACAATCAAATCAAATCAAATACAAATTAAATCAAATATAAATTAAATGAAATATATGTAACAGTGAAGTGATTGTTGTCATGTATAAACTGTTTGGACATCATGTGTTAGTGGTACATGGGAAAAGTAAGATGATGCGTCATTAGCTCCTCCCCCCCCCGCGTATTTTTTTAAAAGGCCATACATTTATTAACAAGTCTATCATTTCACTGCAACTTCGGGGCAGTAAAGTGCGGAGTGTTTCATATCTATTGAAATGATATAATAGTTTTAACGATATAGAAAGGATTGTTAGTAATTCAGGTCAAAAACCTATCTACAAATAACCGGTATTGATATCAAGCAAAACTGGCTTGTTCTCGTTGTGTTTATTGGCTTGGGAAAGAGCTGAAAAATAAACAGAACCTCTAGTTCTACCTTTGAACTGTCTACCTATATACAGACACAAAAAGTTATAGAGACGCGCATTCAAAATACTGTCCCAACGATTCGAGTTAAACAAACTCTTCGTCATGGAAAAAAAAAACAACTTACATATAAAAAAAAAACAGTTAGACAAAATTTATCAAAACGTCCGGACTGCTCAGAATAAAACCACTACGAGCAACTAACAACAAAACTATACCAATCTAAGCAAAAATAATTGACGAGCATGTTGTTGTGTCTATCACATAGCTAACTCATATATTTTGACCTAACTCTATGTTCTTATCAAAAGACGCAAACAGTGGATTGAGGAATCAAATCCATTAACAGAATATGCCAAAGCAAATTATATCCCAAACGAGTTATGTAAAAAGGTACTGGAGGACAGATGTTACGATAATTGTATATCTAGATACTACTACTACTACTACTACTGCTACTACTACTACTACTACTACTACTACTAATAATAATAATAATAATAATAATTATACAATTCAATTTCAATCAAAATTCGCCTTTCATTTTTAGTCAGGACCTTGGGTTAAGGTCTTAGAAATTTAGAAAAGAAAAGCAACGAAAGTTCCTAGCCATATCCATTGGTGACCGATACTAATCAAATTGGGAATAAACTAAAAAAGAGAATTTATACTTTTCATCCAAGACTAATACATAAATCGGATAAAGTAATCAACAGTCCATAATGACAACTGGTTGATTAGACGTGTACCAAAATAACCAAACCATTCAGCCGAAAATAATGGAGATGACGGGATCCACGTATATTTTACACCACGCAACAAATTCCAATCTACCGAGGCAGATACAAAAGCTGAGGTGAAATAAGCAAAAATTGTGCATGTGCTTGTGTGGTTCTAAATTATATTATCGCTGCGATTCCTTTCTCTACACACAGACACATAAACGCACAGACACACAACTGCAAACACACCACACACACACTATATAATGACTTTCATTGCTTTTTGGTCTAAGTTTCGAAGAGGCTAACCCATAGTCCTTTCCTTTCAAGCGTCAAGACGAAATGATATTCTTGATTGAAATAGTTAAGCAGATTCTTTGTCAAAACCATAAAGATTTAAAAATTTCAGGTCATAATTGAAACGTTCATGAAAGCTGAATATGTTGAGGTACTGACAAGTAAATTCCAAATTCGCGATTTTTCGAGTTTTATCACTTGAATCGTAAAGAGAGTTCGCTTGGAGATTAATTTGGGTCGTTTGGCAGCAGAAATATATATTCAAGTATTTATATATTTAATGTATATCCGGTCGTATTAATTGGTATTTATCAAAGACTATTTATAGGAGACTGACGTTTCTTCATCATTGTGTTACGTCTATTTAATTTACATTTTCTGTTATATTTTAAATATATTTTCTATTCCGTTATATGCCATTGTAATGAAACATTGTGTGTTGGACTTAAATTTGTCCAAAATGAAGATTATTTTCTAACTTACCTGAATTATTGATTTCATTATTTCTGTAAACAACTAATACGCAGCTAAAATATTCTTCATGGTTTTAATATTGGGATCATTATTCTTTATTTTGTTATTGTCCATGAGCTACAGCCTTGTTCGAGAGAGAGAGAGAGAGAGAGAGAGAGAGAGAGAAACCCACAGAGCGCTGCAAATAATAACAGTCAAAGGCTAAATATTTAAAGTATAAGCTATTACTATGATTTGTTAAATTTTAAAAAAGCATTAATATCTGGTAACCATAACTTTTCAAAAAGGTTGTACCTGAATTTACTCCTTTGGCATAACCATTCTTATTTTTCCTTTTAACTTTGTTCTTGTATACGAAAAGCAATGTTCCAGCTAGCAAGAACCAATGGAACCCCACGAAACTCTTCAAAAGCATGGTCCCTTTAGTATCCACTGTATATGCTCTTCTGCCGTTCTCGGTAGTTCCTTCCCTCTCCCTCTCTAGTCCTTTTTATGATTCCCGATGCCTTCTTGAGCAGCATATTGCCTTATAACCACTGTCATTTTAAATAGGCTTGTTTAATCTTAATTGTCGTTTGAATTTAATGTTCGAAGTTTGAATCAGTTATTGACTGACTTTCAAATAACATTCGAATCGGATACATATTAATTGGTTGGTGTAGGTCATTACCATGGCTTACCTTTAACATCCAAGGGTTTTATCACACGCGGTCCAGCATAGAAGCGTGCGTCATTCCGTGGCGTAACTTTAACATCCAGTGGCGTTATCACACGCGGTCCAGCATATAATAATAATAATAATAATAATAATAATAATAATGAGGACTTTGTATAGCGCCTAATCGTTAGAAGCTCTATGCACTTTACAACATTAGACAGCACCTATAACATAAAAAACATATAATAATATTATTACAAAAACAACATGAAATTAGAAAAACATTAAAAATTTTTTTTACAAATGTTGAGAATATTTCAGGTAGGAAACAGTATTAGGTCTTTAAGTTTGTTCTTGCAGTCGAAATAAGTGAGTTTTGAGAGCCCTCTTGAATGTGATCACTGTGTCTTTGTGTCTAAGTTCAGTGGGCAATTCATTCCACGCTGCTGGGCCCTGGTATGCAAAAGAACGCTGTTCACATGACTTTGTTTTCATAGTGGGAATAATGAGTATACGATTGTCAGAAGAGGAGCGTAAGTATATTGCGGGTGTGTACACATGGGTGAGGTCGAATAGGTATGTTGGACTAGAGTCCGACAGTGAAACGTAGCACAGAGAACAAATTTTGTGTTTGATTCTGGATCGAATGGATAGCCAGTGTAGGGTACAGAGCAGCGGGAGGTGTGCTCTGATTGTGATACTCTAAATATGATCCGAGCAGCTGTGTTTTTGAACTTTTTTGAAGTTTCTGGAGTAGATATTGAGATGAACCAGACATTATTGAATTACAATAGTCAAGTCTTGAAAGTACTAATGAACACACAAGTGTTTTAGTGGCATCAACTTAAAGATATTTGCGAACTGAGCTGATGCGTCTCAGCTCGAGATATGCAGCCTTGCATATGTTCATGCAATGTGAGAGTACTGTCCAGAGTAGCACCTAGGTTTCGTACTGATTGTGTGAATTTAATGTTGGCGTTGCTCATATTTATTGTTTGAGGTAAAGGATGTGAATGAGAAAGTCTTTGTTTTGTGATCAGAATGGCCTCAGATTTATCATCATTCATCTGCAGCGTGTTACATGTCATCCATGATTTCACATCAGAAATGCACCTCTCTACACCTTGGATATTAACATCAACTTCAGTTGGATGGCTAGATTTGTATATTTGGGTGTCATCAGCGTACAATTGGTGAGACACTGGATGATGATCTTTGACACTTGAGAGCGACTTAGTGTATATAATGAAGAGAACACGTCGAAGAACAGACACCTCTGGAACACAACAACATAGATCAAGTGGGCTGCAGTGTATTCCATTTGCAGATAAAATTTCTGTCCTGTTGACCAAGTAGGACTTGAACCACAGTACGGCTGTGTCATGAATGCCAAATACATGCTGGAGTCTGTGAAGTAATACATCATGGTCTGTTGTGTCAAATGCTGCAGAAAAATCAAGGAGCGTGAGGACTGTGATCTTTCCGCTATCCAACGCAGAGAGAATGTCATTAACTACTTTTAGAAGAGTAGTTTCAGTACTGTGGCAAGGGCGATATGCAGATTGTACATTGCTAAAAAGACTGTTTGAATTTAGATGAGATACAATCTGGGATAGAACAACCTTTTCTAAGATTTTTTATATGAAAGGGAGATTCGAAACTGGGCGTTAGTTCTTTAAAACGTTATGGTCTAGTGTTGGTTTCTTCAGCAGAGGCTTTCCAATGGCAGTTTTGAAAAATGACGGGAATTCCCCGGATGAGAGAGAGTTATTAATAACATCAGTTAGTGAAGGCAATACTGGATCTAAGCGCTCAAGCAGCAGCGATGTTGGAATTGGATGAAGTTCACATGACTTTGGTGCAATCTTAATCACGAATTTACGTACGAAATCCATAGAGACAGGTTCAAATGCTGCTAATGGTTACCGCTCAAATTCTGTATCCCATCTATATGGTGACGACGAATCAATTGCAGTTATGGTGTCAAGCTTATCTCTAATGGTTTGTACTTTGTCATGGAAGAAATTTGCAAACATTTCCGGAAGGTCGACTGGAGAGAAAGTAGTTGGTAGTGGTGTTGATTTGTTCCTTGACATTATAAGCGTACGCCATTCCCGTGGCGTACCTTTAACATCCAGGGGTTTTATCACAAGCGGTCCAGCATAGAAGCGAAGTACATTCCCGTGGCGTACCTTTAACATTCGAATCGGATACAGATTAATTGCGTGGTGTACGTCATTCCCATGGCGTAACTTTTACATCCAGGGGCGTTATCACACGCGGTCCAGCATAGAAGCGTACGTCATTCCCGTGGCGTACCTTTAACATCCAGTGGCTTTATCAGACGCGGTCCAGCATAGAAGCGTACGTTATACCCGTGGCGTAACTTTAACATCCAGGGGCGTTATCACACGCGGTCCAGCATAGACGATTCTTATTTAAGTGTACTGACCAGACGGATGCATTCCCACGTTCATTCATATATTATTAGTGTCACATTTACACACACAAGTGTAAGATATTATTCATTTTTTTAATTAACAAAGGATTAAAACTTTAAAAGCGTTCAGAAACTTTAAAATCTAATATTACGAAACGGTTTCTGGTTGAATTTACTATTTTGGTAAAGCCATTCTTAATGGAAAACATCGACAATCCCTGCTTAAAAAACAGAAAATAGAAGTTATAAAGCATATCAAATCCAAAGCCAAAAATTTCGTAATCAACTTCTGTGAACATGAATTAATTATTTTATTCATTTTAATTTATTTATAAAAACAATTGTCACAGTTCATCTCTTACTGGAATACTATATCATTCACGACCCTAGGATCAGCCTAGTTTTAACCTTGAATGAATAAAAAAAGAGCAGTCTATGAAATATTACATCAAATTACATTAATGATTGGTGAGTATTATGTGAAATATTAAATCAGTGCTTTCTGAGTACTATATTAAATATTGCATTGAAGCTTGCTGTGTAATTTACAAAATATTGCATCAATGCTTCCTAAGTACTATATGAAATATTACATTAATAAATATATAGAAATGTTGTCGCTAAGCTAAGATAAACAAGAATGGCCCTAGGTCAAGGCGAAAGGGGCAACCGCCGTAGAAACCGCGCTTTCAGGAAATCAACTCCGCAATGCAATATTTTTGCTTGGGGGCCCCATTCATCGCTTGCTGCCTTGGACCCTGCATGCTGCCTTGGACCCCTCACATCCTAGGGCCGGGCCTATAAAAATATAAACCCTCTAGGAATAAGAGTCGCGTCACCTACGCCATATAAGGCAACACTTATTTTTACGATAGTAAAAAATTGTCATTTCGACACTAACACTGATGTTACTGAGTAAAGAATATATTATGTCTAAATTAGAATTCCAATTATGACAGTGTAGAATTTTCCCAAATTTGTCAATATTAGTACATTTGATTAGTTGAATTTTCCTTATAAATTCTATTTGATTAATTACATTTTGAGAAGACAGTATAAACGTAATTTTTCAATATCAAATTATCAATATAATTAGAGATCTGAATTTTCCTAAAGTAGTTTCCTTACCTACTATCACTCCAGGCCCTACCCGACCCGCAGAGACGTAATAAATTAGTGGCATGAATACGGAAATATTTTTTAATTAAATGCTATCATAACGTTCATCATTTATTTTTTTAAAATAATTATTTTTATGTAGATGGCAACATAATTCATTAGAAGCGGATCTGGGTCAATTTTGTTACTATCATTGAAAGGAGTTGAACTAGCGTTCGACTGGTTAAAGGGACATTACTCGTCAACAATTATGAGTTGCAAGTTGTTATATCTCCCTTTCTATTAAAGCCGATGAGACAACTGCAGTGTTCGGTAACTCAAAAAGAGTATATATTCCTTAGATTTTCATAAAAATAATTTGCACATTTTATACAGCGAGCCAGCAAGAACACACGCCAATAACGGTTCATAAAATGTGCCACGTATTAATTAAAAGAAATCTTCTGTTGAACATGTATCACATTTTAGGACTTCGATTTCATTGCTTAACCTTGCTTGTATCATCACAACAAATATTCAGAAAAGCTGTTTCACTCAGCAACAATATCTAACATTTCGAACGGTATTGTCAAGTGGTAAATATATCAACACGCTTTCAACTTATCTCTCTATATCTCAAATTGTTTTGGAGTTTTGTGGCTATTCATAACCAGGACTTACATAATCTAAGCTATTCTACCACTTATCCAAAGTCCGTTAACCATGTACTGAAACTATTACATTTCTAGCAACACATACACAACAATTAATTTTGTTTCTTCTTTAAAATGGATGTAATACTATGTGAAATTCAGGCATACCCAGTATTACATAAAAGTGTACTGCATCATATATTAGCATTGGATCATACATTAATACTGGATCATACATTAGTATTGTATAATATATTAGTATTGGACCATACAGTATTATTGGATCATACATTAGTAAGTATTTTGATCATACATTAGTGTGTGTGAGTGTGTGATTTGAATTTTTAACGTAGCTTTAACAGTTTTTCAGTCATATCGCTACGATGTCTGCAGTGTGACAGTTTATAGTGATGTCTAGCACTGGGGCATCATGTCGCAGAATTGTGGCACGATGTCCCACCCATTCACATTATCCTGACACCGGGACGAACAGTCCTAACACTAACCTCATAATGATGAGCGCCAAGCGAGGTAGCTGTTAGTACCATTTTTGTAAGTCTTTGGTAGGAATCGGCCGAGGATCGAACCCACGACCTCCCGCATCCGAAGCGGACGCTCTAACCACTATTCCACCGGAGAGGTTCATGCATTAGTACTGGATCATATATTAGTGTTGGATCGTATATAAGCATATCATCATAAAATGGTATTGTATCTTACATTAGTAATGTATTATATTACACATTAGTATTGTATTACATACTAGCATTGGATCATACAGTAATATTGTATCATACATTAGTATTATATTTTATCACACAGTATTACTATACTGTATCAAACATTAGTATTGTATCTTACATTAGTATTATATTGAATCACACATTAGTATTGTATCATATATTAGCATTGAATCATATAGTACTATTGGATCATACATTAGTATTATACTGTATCATACATTAGTATTATATTTTATTATATGCTCATTTTTTTCCCCGTTAACTTTACATTGTCAGAATCGTTCAATATTCCCCGATACTGAACGCGTGCGACAATACACATATAGCGTTCACGTGAATAAAGGAACTACTTTCTATTGTAAACAAACAATGACGCAGACACCAGCACTTTTGATTTGTAAAGAAATCATATACACTCGCGTAAGAGGCTCTTTACGTTGTGGTTATTTAAATTTGTTTCTGAATGAACTAAAACATGTTTCGTGGACTGCAAAAAGCCCAGCTGTTTTGGCACATTCCGCGTTGATACAATGTTACGGATTTAGGCTAGCTACATCATATAAAAGACGGACGATTATGTCCTTACAAATAACATACAAGTGACAAGGAATATACTGTCTTCTTTATCTGGTGATAAGAATGGCAAAATAAAATATACTTACAGTTTTACATCCTGAATTTCCTCAAAATGTTTTTTCTTCATTCTGCAAATCCGAATTACATGAGCCATGTCATAGGTTTTCAATCTGGATTACACATTTCGAAAGTGTGCTGTAATTTCGATGATAAGTGCAATTGCATCCTCCTTACTGCACTCAAAATGAAATACACATTAAATTCCATAGCGTCTTTTTGAAAATTGCAATTGAAAGACTTCATATTTTTCCCACGTTATGATTTCTAACATTCAATGACAGAAACAGAAACACATTTGCAGACGTAAACACGCTTCTCCCGCGCCACTTCAATCCGATGTATTTCATGTATAATTTGCACAAATGAATCCAGTCCAAAATCACAAACTTTCGTTGAATCGAAACAAAATACCAAAATATATTCCCTCCAGATCAAATGGAAAAGTCGTTGCAATGCGCATTCATTCACAATATGACTGCAAATTTCAATTTTAACTAGACACGTCATTTTCTTTCGAAGTTATGTCGACCGCGCGACTAAGTTCAAATTTATCTGCGCGGAGCTATGTGCGCATTAATAATGATGTCATTTTGTAATGTCAAATCTGCGCTTGTGTATTTAGTTTGGATTACTGCATTCATTCATTTACGTTGTTTCTTGTAGTGTATTTTGTTTATATAATTAAACCTTAGGTACAATACAAAAATGAGCATATAATAAAAAGGTTCCTGCATTTGCATGGGAAAATATGAACTCGTTTTGTCGGAAGGATATACTGCACTCACAAGTTCGTGCAGTATTCCATCCGAAAACTCGTTCATATTTTCCCATACAAATAAAGTAACCTATAAGTATCATACATTATTACTATACTGTATCAAACATTAGTATTGTATTTTACATTAGTATTATATTGTATCACACATTAGTATTGTATCATATATTAGTACTGGATCATACAGTAGTATTGGATCATACAGCACTATAGGATTATACATTAGTATGTTATTATATCAAGCATTAGTATTGGATAATATATTAGTATTGGATCATATATTAGTATTGGATCATATATTAGTATTGGATCGTATATAAGCATATCATCATACAATGGTATTATATCTTACATCAGTAATGTATTGTATCACACATTAGATTGTATCATATATTAGCATTGGATCATACAGTAGTATTGGATCATACAGTACTATTGGATCATACATTAGTATGTTATTATATCAAGCATTAGTATTGGATAATATATTAGTATTGGATCATATATTAGTATTGGATCATATATTAGTATTGGATCATATAATAGTATTGGATCGTATAGAAGCATATCATCATACATTTTTATTGAATCATGCATTAGTACTGCATATTTTTTATAGTACTGCTTCACACAGTAATGGTATATTATATATTAGCATTGGATCGTACACTAGTAATGGATCACACAGTAGTGTTCTATTATACATAAATATTGTATCACACAGTAGTATTGTATTATATATTATTACTGTTCACAACATTATTATTGTATTATACATTATTATTGGATCGTTTGATAGTATTGAAACACACATTAGTATTGTATTATAAATTAGTATTAAATTGTGCATTATTATTGGATCGCACACGTGTATTTAATATCACAGTAATATTGTATTATGCATAAGTATTGGATCACACAGTAGTATTGTATTATACAATATTGTTGGATCACACATTATTATTGTATTATATATAAGTATTGGATCGCACAGTATTATTGTATCATACATAAGTATTGGATCACACAGTGGTATTGTATTATACATAAGTATTGGATCACACAGTGATATCGTATTATACATGAGTACTGGATTGCACATTATTGTTGTGTTATACATAAGTATTGGATCCCACAGTATTATCGTATTATTCATTAGTATTGAATCATGCATTATTATTGGATCGTACACGTGTATTTGATATCAGAGTAGTATTGTATCAAACATAAGTATTGGATCACACATCAGTATTGTATCAAACATTAGTGTTGGATCATTTAAGGGTGATTATCAAACATCGCGAGGATCATTTGACACTCAAATATTAGCTGATAGTTTTTACACATAGCTACCTTTTAACTTTGAATAATGTGGATAGAACCGCAACAGTAGAGAGTTAGCTCGACCTTTTGTTCAAGGAATAACTAAATAACGTTATGTATTCAAAAGTAGATGGAACTGCTTCTTTAATGGCTGTTTAAAAAAGACTTTCATGAGACCTGTTAGGAAGTTTGATTCAAGCGATATGACAAACAATCAATTATGTATTATATGTCACAAACAAACAAAATAGCCAATATTCCTATCTTTAATAAGTTATTATTATTACCTGACAGTAGGCAAATAACCTTCAAAGAGAAGAACTGGTGAGCAACGAAATTTTGATGTGAGAATTCTTTAACCAACACACGTCATTTGTATTCATACCAAGGATAATGCGAATAGGACCTGTACGTAAACGCTTAAACCATTTAGACGAAAATAATGGAGATGACAGGAACCATGAATATCTTACACAACGAAATAGATCCCAATCTACTACAGGTTGAATCGAAAGCTGTGCGTGTCTGTCTGTGTGTGTGTGTGTGTGTGTGTGTGTGTGTGTGTGTGTTTCAAAATTAAATGTTCTTCGTCAAGGTAACAATAATTATCAATAAATAGGCCTAATACACAAAACACATACGCACGCACAGAAACACACAACGATCACAGTATTTCCAAAATGCACTGAAACATTAATTTCATGTTTGTGAGGAAACATTGCATATAATAAAGAAAAACTGTCACACTACAATGCAAAACCTGTGTGAAAGCAGCCCAGGCGCTTTTGGAATCTACCTATTCCTCTATCAAAGACACAATGCTTGGAAAGACAGTGCAAAAACCCTCAAAGAGGCATGAACATAATCCGAAAAAGCGAAAATAATTTGGACAATGTGCATGATGATATAGAGATATTTAAACAAATAATGCCAGAACTAGAATTTGATTGAGTTAGCTCCCTGGATACGTAAAAGAGGAAGAGAGCATATAGTGAATCTGCCACGTGGTACCCGACCTCCTTAGCAGATTTACTAGACAATTCTGTGCCGTTCTTATACTAACTAAACTAATTATAATAGACACCTCTATTAGACTGTTGTGAATGTTGATCGGGACTCTGTAGTACAATGTCTACATAACATTGGCTCAAAACATTTATTAAGACACTGGCGAATTAAAACATTTTATAGCATTAATACACTTAGAACTGAGAACGAATGTGCTTGCCATTTAATCTGAAATTACCTAATTGTTGTGCTGTATATTACCATATGGATCACGATTACTGGTCTGACCATAGTTGCTTTCAAATTGGCGTCACAAATGGCAGTTGGTATTGATTCTTAAAATATCAAAATGCAAACAGCCTGCCTGACCGCTCCGGTTTCCCAGTGGTTAGAGCTTCCGCCTCGAATGCGGGAGATCGCGGGTTCGAAATCCAAACATGTCATACCATAGACTTATAAAAAAGATACTGCACGCTGCCTCGTGCTACGGGAATGTGAGAAAGAACAGCTTGAATTAGTTTGCACGAGTAATTGAATGACACTGAATGTATCCCCCATCGTTCTCTCTCTCCCTCTTTCTGTCTCTCTTTCTAAATAAGTTTCGTCTCTTCAAAGGGCGTATATTATACTTGGAAAGAGCATATTGTATAAACCATAAAACTTGTATTATAATACCTCCTGCCCCGATATTACAGCACCTCTAGCCATGATATTACACAACTTCTAATCCCGATATTTCAAAACATATAGACCCGATATTATAAGACATCTAATCCCGATATTACGATACATATATCACCGATATTACAATGTATTAAGCCCGATATTACAACATCTCACACTCCTATTTTACAATACCACTTTTTTCGATATTACAATAACTCTAACCCCGATATTACAATACCTATAAACCCGATATTACAAGACTTATAGACCCTGTCATTACAATACCACTTGTCCAGATATTACAACATATCTAACCCCGATATTACAAAATCTCTCGCCCAGATATTACAATACTGCAATATCTCAAACCCTGCCATTACAATATATATATATATATATATATATATATATATATATATATATATATATATATATATATATATATATATATATATATATATAAATAACCCCTATTTATAATAAAACTTGTACCGATGTAGCAATACATTTAGCCCCGATATTACAATACCTCTAGCCATGATATTGAATTGAGCCTAAAGAAACACCCTAAAGGAACGTACCAGTTAATTAATTACATCTGCGATGAATTTAGACTCTGACTGTATTCTTCATTTATCGTACGCTGTAAACCCGACAAAACAAGAACAAATTAAAAAGATCTTGCCGAACAGTTTGGTATCAGTATTATTTTAACGTCATGTCGATTGTCACATTACAAATCCATCTGCCGATGATTAATTAAATCATGTTTACTGTATCTGATAGATCTGACGGATTTAATTAATAATGTTTCAGACATGTGGGAATTGGACCAAATTTTATTGACAGTAGCTTTGGTATCATTTAAAATTTCACACAACGATAGGAAAAAATAAAATAAATGACAGATATAATTAAATTCAGATATTCAGGTATGATTTTTTCTCTAAGAATGCTTTTTTCTTTTATTTAAAAATATCGCTTTCCTTCATATTTGATAGAACTTATATTTGATAAGTATGCTGTAGACGACTTACTATAAAAATCCCACTTTTGATTACACGGTTCATTTCCCTATTGTTCGAAATATTTATTGGTCATCTCGTCTACTCCCAACATTAATCTTATTTTCGGTTTTAAACAAGAAAGCAAATCACTTATTTTTATTCACTGCCATAATGTGCTATGTAACATAAGAAATACCCACACAATATTAGAGCAAGCCAATCAATATTCGACATTTCTATATTGTTCTCCAAGTGTCATTAATAATTGAATTCAAGTTGGTAAGACAAAGATTTGCCTTGCAACGTATATATGAAAGACATTGTATTTCGCTATATCACAACTTCATTGCGTCAAGGAAGTATCCTACCACTGATGACCACGCCCCATTACCGATAAAAGTTATTACAACAATAAATAACCGCTGATGCCGACGAACTGTTACCAAAGAAAACAACAAACAGACGGATGAGCAAAAGGACAGACCAATGTACGGATGGACAAGGGTAACACAACATGCTTTAGCTCTTTAATAGTTGGGAGGAGAAACTTCATCTGAATGAAAACAAGGATGGACTCAGAGAAGTCTTTAAAATGCCTTATCTGATTATAGGAGTAATATGCCTTGCCGAAAGACATAACAAAGTATCCGACTCTGACTGTTCCTGTAGCAAGACTACTGTCTACCCAACTATACACTAATTTACTGCCGATGTTATTTTGTTCTAATTTAAATAAAATTCATCTCCCAATGAAAAAACATTAAGTAATAAAAAACCTTGAAGTCTGATTGGCTTTAATGGGAAGATGGGGATTTTACCAAGTGTAACACATCAGAAGTTATATTTAGTGTCGGGTACTGCAACATATAAGGTAAGTTGTTATTAGCCATTTTTCTGACAATAATTCGACTAAAACCATACACAGAAAAGAGAGACATGAGTATTTTTCGCATGAAGATAGAGAAATATAAATATAGATAACAAATAAAGATACATCATAAATAACTACACATTGCACATAAAGCATTCAGGCATACACTGATACATGACATATTATTCAAAAGACAGATTTTAATAATGTTAAAACATATTACGTTTTAAGCAAAAATATATTGCACAATAAAACATATTGTGTTTAAACCATATATTCGTTCCACATTAAACAAATCGCATTTATAGCACAGCTACATTGCACATTAAACAAATCACATTTATAACACAGATACATTGCACATGAAATAAATCGCATTTATAGCACGGCTACATTGCACATTAAACAAATCACATTTATAGCACAGACACATTGCACATTAAACAAATCGCATTTATATCACAGAAACATTACACATCAAACAAATCACATTTATAGCACAGATACATTGCACATTAAACATATCGCATCTAAATTATAAATGCATCGGACATTAGCCATATTCAAGTTATAGTTATATTACAATTTAAAACATCGCATTTAAACAATAAATACATTACACATTAAAACCTCGCAGTTAAAGCATAGATGCATTACAACATTAACACACGTCGTATTTAAGGCATAGACACAGTACCATATAATGATACGCATCATCAATATTGAAGATGCGAATTAAACATACATTTAAACGTTATATTTAGACCCATACAATATTAGCATTTAGACAGAATAATTAATATATTATCATGCATTCATAGCAGCATTTACATGTATACATATAAAGAAAGGAATTTAAGGCGGTAATATAAAACAAACATGGCTTAGAAAAAGAAAACGACGAGTGGGCAAAACGAACAAGTACGACACAAACTCGAACAAAAATTCACAACTTTATTTTCTTTGCTCTTGTTTTTATTTTTTAACTTAAATAATATTTTCCATTTTCTCGTTTTTTTTCAGGACTGAACTTGAATACAACTGAATGGAACATAAGTGTGGGTAAGAAGGGCCAGCGGTATTGATACCCACCACCTGTCACTGTTATACGTAAATTGCAGGCACCCCTGGCTCACTTTATTCAAATTTTCTTATATAAGCTTCAGAATTAAGCAGGTCCCTTCAAATTTTTCTCTCTTAAAATTATGAAGAGCGGCGAAGGGTCCACACAAAAAATATAAATATAAATAATAACATACATTTTATTTTAATTGCCAATATATAAATATGTCGGGTGTTTTAGGATATCAAGTTTTGCACTGGTCTTTGGCACCGAAATTTAACTACGTGCTGTATTAATTGTGAAAAAAATTTGTCACTTAATCAGGCATTATTAAAATTCATATGACCTTCAAATTCCTAAGTTTATCTCACGAGAAATGTGAGATCAAAATATATTTCAGTCTTTTGTCTTGTGAGGAATATGTTTACGATTACATTGTATTTGATTTTGTTTTAACGAGTCCAATTGTGTCAGCAAATGATTAAAGATTGCATGAGGCAATGGAAGAATCACAATAGTTTTTTAGATAGATATCAGTTTGCATGTTAAATATGAATCAACATGGGAAGTTTCTTATAACAATCTATTGAATACATTTCTTGAATGACATTATTACATTTCTTGAATGACAGTCCTATGATTGCGGGCATTGATCTTGAAAATGTTACATGGACTTTTAAATAATATATCCAAGACTCCTTTACTACATCTTGCATGCAGCTGAAGACGAAATAACTCCATCTCAGTGGAGTGTTCCATATCAGATCAAAGACAAATTGATGACGTTGATAGTGCATGGATATTCCATGATTACAAAATAACATATCCTTCCTTCTCCGTTGTTAGATTTTATACTGTTCAGACCATTTGTGCATTAAATGGTACCAATCCTACAGTGACTGTATTAAAATGAAAAGAAAAGAAAAACATACCCAAATATTTTGCCAATATATAAATATGTCGGGTGTTTTAGGATATCAAGTTTTGCACTGGTCTTTGGCACCGAAATTTAACTACGTGCTGTATTAATTGTCATTAATACGTGCTGTATTAATCTTTAAAATATTACGCCGAAATATAGATGTAACATGAATACTGTAGAATATAATTTTGAACAGAACGTTTAACAAATAATATGTAACATTATTGCTATTTGTATCATTACTCCACGTTTTAAGACCAAATGGTACGTTTGCTTAATCGATGGATTGTTCAGATGTTAAGTTGAACTACTTTTGCAACCATAAGTAACAGCAGACAGTACTATCTGTACCGGTTGAGCCAGCGTAGACAGATATACATGTTTCCCTCTGTAGAGTCTGATTTTATGGATATCATCCTCTTCAATGATATGAAGGCATATGTCACAAACTGTGTTGACCTCGCGTGAAATCCGTTCCGCTGCAATATGACCTGCTGTTTATGAGTTGCATTCGGACTCATCTCCGCATATATCGGCATTGAGGTGCTACTGGATTTAGACCGCACTGGACGAAAGGGTGATGGTGAATCGGAGAAACCTTCCCTCGCTTATTCTCCTTCAAATTCGGTCTTACAGTCAGTATCAAGATGACAGAGAACATGCATCAAGAAAGCCGTTAAACCTACCAACTATTGGCCAAACTCTCCTTGCAGTGGACAACTTTGCATATTTCTTCTGATTTTATGATGAAACCATCACCAGAATTGCTAACGCAAGCGTAGGTGTTAGGCCGCCAAAGCGCAAATATGTATGAGCGCATAGACTTGCTGCTGCAAGCAAAGCGTAAAGACCACAAAGCCATAGTTTTCTCGACTCTGTCGTATTCAAGCGAATTCTGGATGGTATTCAGACACCATGCTAAGAAGATGAATATGTTTTGCATGGGCTGCCTGAGAAAACTATTGCACATAAGATGACAGAATAGAGTCCCAAATTCAGAGTTTCCCACAAGGGTATACATTCCAAATATTCTCACTCCAGTGATCAACTCGCAGTTGAGATGAGCAAGCCATGTTAATAGGAACGCAGGAAAACAATTACCAAAGCAAACTGATCCCGGGCAAATTATCTCAAGGTGGTCTGAGAAAACGTTCCAAAGATAGCCTCAAGTCATCCTTGAAACATGTCAACACTGGCGATGAGTCTTGAGAAGATCCTGAAAGAACCACTCGACCTGGAGCAGTCTTATCTATACTGCATTGACATATTTTGAGAGAACTGCAGAGGTAAGGCGAGGCAACGTAAATCTCAGAAATGAACCACATCTTCTATTCATCAAGCAAATCCAAGCGGCACCCCCTGTACAATTAGTCGCAGACAGTTTAGTGCACAAATTGATCTTATCAACCAAAAAATAAGCAGAACCTATACCAGCTAGTGACGTAGTCATCAAACTCGAAGGACGAACAATAGTGACTCGAGTGTTCATCATTTCTCGGTCAAGGTCAAACGCTGATGAGACAGCCATTTCTAGAATATTTGTCCAGCTTTTCCCACACCGTTGAAGTCGAACGGTCCTTTACAAGTGTACAATGACTCATGCATATTAGCCATATAAAAAATTTTGAGCACGATTGCATATATATATATATATATATATATATATATATATATATATATATATATATATATATATATATATATATATATATGTCATAATATTGAAAAACGTCTATAAGGGAAACGTGCAGTTGCAACTTAAAGCAAAATAACAGACTATCAGTCAACTAATTAAACAATCTGGCTATTTAATATAACCGTTTCATAATGGAAGGGACCGAAACTAAGAAATCTTATCTTATATAAAGTTAACAATCCATCCCCACAATAAACAACCCACCCTTTGTTACATTACCATAAAATATGTAAAAACAGTTAAGTATCCGAATCGAAGTAATCATAAATTGCATAGAGCAATCTTTGTTCTCAATAAATATGATATGCTCATTTATTCCATCGGAACACAATTGTTTTACGAATGCACTGCAGCCTTAGCAACCCAACAAGAACTACGTGAACTGGTACCCATTATGATGTGTAAGTAACTAATGAATCGCGAAGGTGAAAAATAAGAAGCTGAATTAAACAATATTAAAAGCAGAGGTATGCGTGATGTCCAACGGTATTCTGCAGCAATTATGTGTTTTAAACCCTACTGTTACTGCATAGACCGATATCCATCTTCTTTCATAGGTGTCTAGAACGAAGCTTGGGCTCGTGTAAGAGCCAATTTGCATTATAATTCCTGTTATAATGTGACCAACGTTTTGCACTCTGAGATGGATATGGCCTGTCCTTATCAACTCCTAAAACGCATTTGCAATGCTTAATGTACTTGATAGCGGTGAAGCAACCCCGTTACCTCTTTGGACCTTGTTATGGGAACTCCACAATATACTATCTTCCAATGAACAGGTCCTTGGACATGACAACTGTATAAACACACAGCTGTTACACAAAACTGTGGTTGTACCGCATGCGAAAAATCCTCATTTCACAGGAATATTTTACGATGACAGGTGTTTTAATAGCGACAAAGTTTCTTTCTAGATGATCGAGTAGACCTTTGGCATAAATCTGCTACATTGTGATTTTGAAATGATGCACAGCGCTTGAATGAACAGCATGTATACACGTTTAATGACAAGTTTTAAGCGGTCAATCGATCATTAATTTCTTTGCCTCTATGTATTACTTGTCTTTATCATTGTAGTTGTCACAATTTGCCATATTTCATTTTGGATTTAACTTTGGAAGGTTCGTTGCGATACAAACACAAGCAAGGACCATTTCTAATCAATTGATCAAGAAGAAGTACATCAATCAATCAATAAATCAATCATCAAAGTAATCGGTCAGTCGGGTTGTTACAACATAAATTTATATAAACGTTCCGCACAATGATAGGTGCATAATAAATTTAAAATTAGCTGTTAAAAACATGTGGAGACTAAATAGTTAATGGTCTTCACGGAGGCAGAAGCGGAAAAATTAGCACAACAGTCAGCTACTTAAAAACATCATACCTATCAATTCTTTTATCCTGAATATTATTGTACGTCCGGTGATGTCCTTTTTTCTCCCTCGTGGTTGCACACCAAATAATATCAACATCGTTTCCTAGATGTTTGCTTCGATGTGGAAAATTGCTCCGGTGGCCTAGTGGTTAATACGTCAGCCTCGGATGCGGGAGATCGTGGATTTGATCCCCGGTCGAGTCATACCAAAGACTTACAAAAATGGTACTAGCCGTTGCCTCGCTTGGCGCTCAAGATTAAAAGGTTAGTGCTAGGGCTGGTCGGCTTGGTGTCAGGATGATTTGACTGGGTGGGACATCATGCTCCAGTGCTAGACATCACTATAAACTGTCACACTGCAGACAACGTAGCGATATGACTGAACAATTGTTAAAGCTAAGTTAAAAAAATCAAAATCACACACTCACACATGCTTAGATGACATTCATTTAGATTATGTCTAGATACAATAGCCATGGTTCCCAATAGGTAACATGTGCAGTAAAATAATGCGGTTTTCTCACAAACTTGCGATTTATATAAATTTCATCTTTCATCACCTATTCAGACAGTAAAGCCGAAATAGGAAGTAGGAAACAACGAATTTATTTTGTGATTGTTGCTCAAAAAGAAAAATATGAAATATGTTCTTTACAGACGCAATGACGGAATCTTTATTATTAATTAACAAGTTAGCATTAAAGTTCAATGGATCTTTGAAAAGAAAGAAATTGACTACTAGGTGAGTCACTCTTCGCGTCGTTGTCACCGCTAAGAAGATATTTTCCGAGGTTTTGCTTGGAAGGTATCGAAATGTTTGTTATCTTTATTTCACTGTTTGATATGACTGAATTGAAATTATCTCTACACAGTTTTATTTAAGGTGAAGGGGACAAAAGTCGTATCAAGCGATGGAGGAACTAATGTCTTTTAAAGTAATCAGTAAACACTGAATTGCACGTTTATACATTCTCGATATCAAAGTTTGTATATGGATATATATATATATATATATATATATATATATATATATATATATATATATATATATATATATGTAGAGAGAGAGAGAGAGAGAGAGATAGATAGATACGCAACCCATTGCATGTTCTATGCAACGCAAAATAAAAATTACTTTTATCAAGATAGACAAAATAATACTGTTGAACTGTATACAAGCGTGCGTGTGCGAACGATAATGTTGCCTTAACTCTCACAATGGTATATGTATTTCAACATGCTGTTTATCTTTCGAAGGCTTTATTTGGTTTTCTCTGTTGTATATAAAAGTCCCACCAACGTTTCTAAATGTAAGTGTAATAACTCATATTGGCTATCTTTATATTTGTAGTTTATTAGTTTAGAAACTGTTACTATTTAAAAATGTAGCACACAAACTGTACTTGTAAACAAATAAGATTGCGATTTAGCTTTATTCAATAGTATTACTCTTTTTTCCTTCCATCTGATGAAGATTATTAATTGTTCGGTTCGGCAGATGAGATCGAATATATTCTATCTAGGTGCGAGCTCTAGCCCCAACGGCTTCTACATTTAAGTGTTTTAGATACTTACTATGTTCTTCATCCCAAGATGAATGATCTTCTGCAGTTTCATTTTTTCTTGGATGTTTCTTTTTTCTTTCCATTGGTAGTGATTGGGTGCTTCTGCCTGATGCGCATGTCATGACCTTGACGGATTGAGATTTATACGTGTGCACGATGCAATATAACATCAGCCCTTCCTCAGGTAGAGAACGTTTGCACACTGCTCCCTGAACATTCTGAAAGGATTACAAGCAAAGATGACACATATACGAGAAGATTTATTCGAGTCCATTTTCTCGCTGAGTGCACTAATCTTTCTTAAATTTTATAAACGTGTGCAAAATGGCAACCAAGGAGCTTGATAGAGGACAGAGATTACTTCTTCTCACACCCCAATCAATCCACATAATCCGTCCTGACCTCAGTATACCTCTCAATAGCTTGTACGTTAGTGGGTTCCTAATGGCCAAAGCGACAGTCACCTGAGGCCTATAACAGTACGTTGTCTGATGAAAGCACCAACACACTCCAGTTTGAATTTTCAGCAATTTTGTTCTGTTCATTTAATTGAAATTTTTACCATTTTTGGACCCCGCTTTGCGAAATGAGCCGGCCGACGAAAACGGAAAAAGGGGTCCAAGGAAATGACCAAGGCCATCAATTGTTGGCCAACCACAACAACAAGGCGTGTTTCCGCACAGTTACGAAATATTCCACCCCCGAACTATGATGGCACCCCAGATACTTTAATTTCTCATGACAAAGAAGATATACTATTAAACAAGTACTCTTATTTTTATGATAAAAAATTCCTACAAGCTATACTGTTAAAAGAGTCATAGTTACTTCCGCTTTGATCCCATTATAAATGAATGCGACCATTCGCGATTGAAATGAACTAAAACACTCTGCTTTTCGAAAAGTTTAAATTCATAGTCATGAATTTAAATTTGCCTTGACGAATCGTCGTCAATTTATATAAAACAAAGCTCCCTACAAAACAATGATTAACAATATGCATCAGATACATTATCGCGTCACTTTGGGTACCTCATCCCTTTGCCTTTTTGGTACTTTTGGTACAGAGGTACCGATTGGTGGATATATATATATGCCTCCCTTTGCCTATATATATATATATATATATATATATATATATATATATATATATATATATATATATATGCCTCCCTTTGCCTATTTGGTACTGAGGTACCGATTGGTGTATATATATGCCTCCCTTTTCCTAGTTGGTACTGAGGTACCAATTAATGTATATATGCCACCCTTTCCCTATTTGGTACTGAGGTACCGATTGGTGTATCTATATGTCTCCCTTTGCCGATTTAGTACTGAGATACCGACTGGTGTATCTAGATGTATTATCCTGCTATCCGTGTTGCGATTTTATACATAATTAATAACCACTAGGTGTGTCCTTGACAAGTGGTATTTTATCTAAAATAACTGAAACTTAAGCCGTCGTAAATAATAATAAATATGTTGATGTTCATCTTGCACACTATTTTTTCGATCTATCATAGAACAGCAAATTAATGTGTTCGCTCAGTTAATGAGTCAAAGCATAGATAAAAAATGTAAAGGATATGTTTTTAGTTGTATTTGTTTAGCATTGTATCATTTTCGATTAGTAACAATGACGGATTCTACTTTGTTATCGTCCTTATTGGAATTAAATTATTCCGATATGTTTTTCACAATAGGAAACTAAAGCTTGACATAGATCTATATCAATCACGAGATCATATGGTAGGAATAATTTGAGGTATAATGCTGTAGGTCTTTAATTAAGTATAAATTTAATTTTGTCAATTATACCATATGCAATTTTAAATGTACGTGCTACCGATAGTAATATAATCCTGACCTTGTTAGAGACAAATTAAAAAAAAAGTTTGGCCTGCCATGCTTTCCCGTTTGAGAACATTCTGATTTTATTGCGAGAGGTATGCACGAGGATTATATTGTTATAATAACATTCTTCTTTTCTGAGCCTGTAACTACATGTATTGCCGATCGATAGACAAAATAACGTTCTATACAACGATCCGCAGCTGCCCATTCTGCAGGAAGGATAACTGCAGATATATGACAGAGACGTAACGTAAGTAACTGACAGTGAAGTAAAATTTAGGAGGAGACCACGTATGAGATTGTGCAAAACTCATGAACAATCCCAGCGCTCTCATGGTAATCTCCCTATGATATAAAAGCCGACATGGATGTGTTTCTCCATGCTATTTGTGCTTGTAAGACTCTAGAACGTCTCATAACAGTTCAAGCAATGAGTTTAATTTCTTTATGTTATTTTAGCGTTAATCTCTTAGAAACCAAAAGTATTTTATGACGTAAATATAAATGTTGATTCAGACAGATGAAGCAATAAAGTGAAACAAGTCACATATTATAGTGTTGTTGGTGTTTTTTATAATAAACATCGAACAATGAGTTATACCTGGAAATGTCTAGAGCCCGAAAGATGTTTTAAATTAGTTAAATAATAAAGTCCATACCATATCTGAAGTAGTGCACATTAAAGCATGATATAGGTTAACTACGTGATGTTAATAGTAACCTAACAGCAGCTATATTTGACAAAAATATGTTACTTTTACGTGTATGTACATGCCAGAGAGTTAGCTGGCAGTTCAGTTTGGAGGTGCTCTCGATCTATCTCATCGATGATCGATCAAAGTGACCACGCTAAATGAAATAAATATAAGATCTTTGAGTCATATGTATTGCACTCCTAACTTTTAAGTGTAATGTGCCACCACAGGGATGCAAGGCACCAAGTTCCAAGAAAATTACAATGTTTGTTATGAGCGTATAGATGCTTATTTCACACGTGGCATGCCGGGATCGAGGTACGTGTTCTATTCATGGATAATGCACGTGCTTTTCTATATGTATGCATGTGTGTGTGTGTGTGTGTGTGTGTGTGTGTGTGTGTGTGTTCGTATCGCCCCACCCATTGGTGTATAATGATATGCTTTCACATACACATGCTGGTCTGTTAGAAGGTGTCTTATTGACTATTACATATCCTTACCTGTCCTGTTCATTTTGTTAGTGTACGATTGCGTATAAAATAGTAAAGGTGGTTGCTGAATTGTCAGTAAGTATGCTATTGACCGTCACCTTTCCTTATTTTCCTTTCCCTGTTCTGTTTGCAAGGGTGGGTTTTGGATGGTAATGATTGGTTTGCACTATAATTTAGTGTTAGTGACCATTACATTTCTATGCCATCCCTACTCTGTTTTGAATGTTAGAGTGGTTTTGGGATAGTAGAGGACGCTGTAAGATTTGAAGGGTCCTTGTTGGTCACTATGGGAGTGTGCTACTTAGTAAATATGTGTCTTAGGTTGGTGGTTAGTCATCAAATAATAGTTCTGTAAACTGCATAGTAGTTCAAACCTCACGTTGAGTTCCCTTAACAACATGCTAGACCCTCCCATGTTAAATTACTAAAACCGCCGTATCAGCTAATGTAAAATATAAGTCACAACAGGACCGAATCAAAGCAATGATTTGGGATACGTTCTGTTTTAACTATGTCGCTTTTTCTCTAAACGGAGTTGGAAACAGTGTATCAGCTGGATCGTATCCATCCTGCTTTTAATGTATCACTGGGGACAGAAGTTGATTGGCTCATTCGATCGGTGACAAGAAAATCTAATTTCACAGGTGCGTGGGTTTTCTTGCACGCCACTCACAATAAAACACGATTCAAACATCTAATAAAAAGAATTATGCCTATCATAAATCGCTACACAATAATACATTAGAACCGCCTGATAATTTGGATAGGGTTCATTTTACAAAACTGATCTGTGCTACCATACTGACTATTTAATAATGTAGCGCATTATACATTATATGTTAGGACAACAGAGAGAGACCGTGTAGAAATTCCAATTCCAAAAGATCTTTGAAGTCTTGTAACTTTCTGAAAAGTTTGATTTTCACAACATTCTGAATATAAATATTTACTATACCATGAAGTATAAAATATCATACAACTACATTTTTCAAATAATCTATTTGTAGGACAGGCATATGTTACTTCGATAACCACCACATTTGTATGACAGGCATATGTTACTTCGATAACCACCACATTTGTATGACAGGTATATGTTACTTGGATAACCACCACATTTATATGACAGGCATATGTTACTTGGATAACCACCACATTTGTATGACAGGCATATGTTACTTCGATAACCACCACATTTGTATGACAGGCATATGTTACTTCGATAACCACCACATTTGTATGACAGGTATATGTTACTTGGATAACCACCACATTTGTATGACAGGCATATGTTACTTCGATAACCACCACATTTGTATGACAGGTATATGTTACTATCGATAACCACCACATTTGTAGGACAGGCATATGTTACTTGGATAACCACCACCAGCACTAACATATAGTTTAAGAACATTCCCAAGACTTACATGATACTACTACAATATTGAGAAAAAAGAGACAAATACAGTGTATGACATCATCTGAAAATGTTTTGTTCAACTGTACATATGTACTAATCTTGCAAAAATCATAGTATGTAGACATATTCATTTATACTGGTCTAAAGCTGACAATCCAAGTTAGCAAAAAGAAAACTTAGAAAATGGCTTCAATATTGCCTACAGAATGAAGTAATCAAATTTTATATGTCTTTTGCTCCGTAGCGTTTCCGAACTAAACGAACGTTAGAAATAAAGAATGTTGATCGCATTTTTTTAAAAACTATTTAGTATGCTGGGATTGTTGTAAGGGTCCGTCTACTCTTAAGGCAAATGCTAAATGCATGTTTGAGAAGACATAAAGGTAACCATATAAAATCTCTCTCTCTCTCTCTCTCTCTATATGTATATATATATATATATATATATATATATATATATATATATGTGTGTGTGTGTGTGTGTGTGTGTGTGTGTGTGTGTGTGTGTGTGTGCGTGTGTGTGTTTATACGTGATTGTTGCGTGAAATTTATCATCGGCAGAGACCATTGTATTTCAGTATTAATTATTGTGATTATTGTGATTATTAAAATGTTTATGAGTATTTTATTTTTCCATATTAAATCGTACTCACAATTTGCAACCTCGTCGATTTATGTCCAGACTTTCCAACTGCATCAAGTTCCGTCCCAACTCTTCTAGAATTCGTACTGCTACCAGACACCTATTGTAGAAATATTAATGGTAACATTTCAAATTGTAGAATATATGTTGAAAGTACAAAAACAAGCTGGATTAGTTATGCACGTCTTACACACGACAAAACAACAACTAGCAAAAAATACATGGTTCACTAAATCTATAGTTAATTTTATACAAAATGTAGTAAGACACGGGACGTGGAAGGAAGATAATAGAGTATTAAATTTTAATAATCACAAACGATATTAACATCTGTCAGGAAGATGAGGGTCTTAGCAAAGTGGGATTAGTATGACTTTTAGAAATGGCTCCTAACGAAGGCTGATATTGTCACTCTTTGAAATAGTAGTACCCCACCTGTCCATTATCAAAGAGAAGGGTTCATTATAAAATATAACTTAACTAACCAATATATATATATATATATATATATATATATATATATATATATATATATATATATATATATATATATATATATATATATATATATATATACTTGACTCCAAAATATGGAGGGGCCTCCACTCATACAAACACAAATAACCAACTAATTCGCAAACTTTCAGAAACTTTCAGAAACTAACATAAAATCTAACCAGCAAGAAAAACAGAAGTACACGTGAGAACAGGGTGGATCCTATCCGATTAAGAAAGAAATGAAGGTGTGACACCAAAGCTACGAGCCAAACGCGAGGTAGCATTGATCGTACCTAAGCTACCCAAAAGTGGGCCAAAACAAAACACGAATATTACAGAACAAAAACACAGCAGAACATAAACGCTACCCTGACAACTGCAAGGGTGCAAAATACACACGTACAGTACACACTCAATCAACAGGGAACAACCTCATTTTCGGAAACAGGTGGGTCGTTGCTTCCACTAAGGGCCAGCGGTAACGCCTGATGTTACTGCTACATATCAATCCCAGAACCCATAGATTGCTTTATTATATTTTCTTAGATAAGCTTCTGAATAAATAAGGACAACTCTTACAAACATTTGACAATTTTCAGGCAGTCCAATCATATACATAACTGGTATAGCAATAGAGAATATTATAGCACCAAAGATATAAAACAATGGACTAATACTGATCTAGGTAAAAAAACTAAAGCAACGAATCCAGTCGGGGAGTACGAAACGTTCTGAAAAAATCGGAATTAAGGAAGAAGAAAGAACCAATATTCAAAAATTCTCCTTTTCTCAAACACAAACTACAACAGACAAGGTGGGTTATATATTAAACTAAAATCCTTTATGTGTTCCTTTGAATGTCCAGACAAAAATATTCCTATAAATAATAACACGCTTTTTATTTTAATTATTCCGATAAATATATCTGATGGCTCTTCTAAGAAGAGAAATTGATAAGTTCAAAAGTTTAGCACCGGTCTTTGGCACGTTAATACATCATATGTACTGTATTAATTGTTAAATATTTGTCATGAATTCATGCATAATTAAAATCGTAGTGCCCTTCAAATTGATCAACGCACGAAAAATGTGCGGGCAAGATGCATTTCAGTCTATTGTTTTGAAAGGAATAAGCGTGGAATTCCATTGTATTTGATTTTGTTTTGATTGAGTCAGGCGATGATTATAAATTGTATGTGCCAATGAATGGAATCACAGTAGGGTTTATATACAGATCAATTTGCATGTTACATATGACGCAACATGGGAAGATTCGTATAACAATCTTTAGAATACATTTCTTGAATGTAAGTCATCTTATTGCGGGTATTGATCATGATAATATTACCTAAACTTATAAACAACATGCCTAACATTCGTGTACTTCATATCGCGTGCAGCTCAATACGAAATAACTCCATCTCAGTGGAGCGTTTCAAAACACATTTATGACGTTGATAATGAATTAAAGTTCTATGTTTACAAAACAACATATCCTTCCTCATCTGTTTCTAACTTTGATAATTTTCAGATCATGTTTCGTTACATAATAATAAACCTACATCCTTTGCATGAAAAAAAAACCATCTCCAGAACAGTACTATTCTTTTTGCACTGAAATAAAGACTAAACAGTATCACTGTTGAAATCATGTTGGCATTTCATTTTAGTTATATTAGTTTACAGAAAGTTTTAAGACCAAATGATATGTTTACCTAATCATTTGATCATCCACATGTCCGATCGGGCTACTACTGCTAGCGTAAGTAACAACAGACAGTACTACCTGTGCCTGTTGACCCAGCGTGGGCAGCTATGCATGGCTCCCTCTGGACAGTCCTTTCGAATCGATCAGACCACTGAGCATATATTTTAATCATCCATGCAATGAAGGTAGAGGGCAAAAGCTGTATTGGCATCGCATGGCATTGGTTCCGCTGCAGAAAGACATGATGTTCGTCCACTATATTCGGACTCATCTCAACAGGTCTCGACATTGTGGTGCCACTGGATTCAAGCAGATCTGGACGAACCAGTCATGGTGACTCTGAGCAACTGTGGCTCACTTAAGTCCATTTCAAGCACTAGTTATGGAATCCGTTTCTTTCCCGCAAGAGTTAATTTCATGTCCTGTAGGGAGATCAGAAAAGCAGCAGAAGTGGATACCCTAGGAACATTAGCTTCTGAGCAGAAGCCGACAAATTATTTGCCAAAATTTTGCTGAATTGCCTTGAATTGATCACGGGCTTCTATCTTAGAGGGACCACGTGGTCTTTCAGTTCGTCAACCACAAAAGAAAGGATATGAAAAGAACTCCAACACAAACACAATATCCATCAACCAGACAAAAGCCTTCGACAAAGTCAGTATTAGGGGTCTTTGGGAGATGATAGCAAACTTTGATTACCCAGAGAAATGTATCGTAAAAGTTCGGCAATTAAATGATGGCATGATCGCTTGTGATGTGGACAAAGAATAGTCATCGGAACTATTCACTGTCAAAAATAGTTTCAAGGAACGCTGTGTTATAGAAGCAACCCGCTTTATATCATGTTCTCCGAATTTCATATTACTGCCTTTTGTCACTATGACAATAGGATGGAAATCAGATACAAAACCGGTGACAAGTTATCCATTATGAGTTGACTATAGGCAAAGACTAAGTTAAAGTAAGTGACTACTCGTGATCTCCTGTTTGCTGGCGATTCTGCTCCCACCATTTCGGTCTGACAATCAGTATCAAGAAGACATACACGAGGAAAGCCGTAGACCCTATCATCGAAAGGAATAGCCAAACTCTCCATCCAGTGAACAACTTCACATATCTCGACAGTAAACTTGATGATGAAACCAACACCAAAAATGCTAACGCAAGTGTGTTACTTTGGCGGACGACGCGCACGTATGTGGGAGCTCAGAGGTGTCAGTTTACAACAAACCTGAGGTGTATAAAGCCATTGTTTTGCCAACGCTCCTATATGCATGTAAAACCTGGACGGTGTTCAAACGCCATGATATCAAGCTGTATCTACTTTGCATGGGATTCTTGAGGAAACTTGTGAAGATAAAATGACAGAATAGAGTCCCAAAATAAGTTTCTTGCAAGGGCAGACATTTCAAGTATTTCCATTCCAGTGATGAAATCTTATTTGAGATTGGCAGGCCACGTTACCAAGATCTCAGAAATGCGACTACCAAAACAAATGTTCTACGGTGAGCCGCAGGCGGCAAAATGATCCTAAGTTGGTCAGAGGAATCCTTTCAAAGATTTCCACAAGTCATTCTTGAAGCATTTCAACACTAACAATGAGTCTTGAGACGATCTTGAAATAATCATTCCATCTGGCGCAATGTTATCGATACTGGTTTTACAGACATTGACCGGAAAATAACTGAATATGCACTTGCAGACGTTCGAGAAGAGTAAATCTCAGAAATTTAGCAGGTCTTCTATTGATCAAGCGGCATCTCCCGTGCAGTTTGTCACAGACGGTTTAGAGCACAAATTGACCGTATCATCCTCTCATTATAAAAACCTTACTAGTTAGTGACGTATCCGTCGAAATTAAAGGACTAATAATAGTGCTGAAAGAGTTCATTCTTTATAGGTCAAATTCAAATGCTGATGAGACAGGCATCTCTACATTATCTGCACCATTTTCCACACACTGTTGAAGTCAAACAATCCATACAATGTGTTCAATGACTAGTGTACATTAATCATAAAAGTCTATTTTAGATTGATTACATATCTATATGATTTAAATGTCATAGCATTGGGAAATAAAATAAATCTTTAAAAGCTAACGGAAAGTTACCAGCTCAAAATGTAAAGTAGGTAACGCAGAAGAAAGAGAATTAATGTCATTTATATCAAGCGCAGCATTTACTGCATACCTAAAATCATTCTTATATGATTAGAATGTATTCAGAATCATAGCTATACAAACAATGTGGGTCTTGGTTTCAAATTCACTGTATTAATGTGTATATTTGATATCAAAGTAAATCTGCAATATTGAAATTTACAATGAAAGAAGGCAAGGAAGAACAATCTATATCTTCAATAGATATGATACGCTCATTCATTCCAGCGGAACACAATTGGTTTACAAATGCGATGCAACCTTAGCATCAAATCAAGTCAGACGAAAATGCGATGCTAGTATAGAAACAAGGACAACGTGAACTGGTACCCACTGTGATGTATAAGCAACTAATGAATCGCGAATGTAAACAGTAACACACTATATTAAACAGTATTGCGATCAGGGTTATGGGTAATTGCAAATATATTATGTCACAATTATTTGTTTTAAACCCAGCTGTTACTAAATATACTGATATCAATCTTCTTGCCACAGCGTCTAGGACGAAGCTAATATTCGTGTAAGAGTCAAATTCCATCATAATTCTTGTTATAAGTTGACCAACGTTTTACAGTCTGGATATGGCATGTCCATATAAACTCCTAAAACGCATCTCTAATGTTTAGCATACTTGATAGCGGTGAAGCAACTCCGTCTCCTGTCTTTGTTAGACCCTTTGTACCATCTTATGCGAACTATACATACATGTTTAATGACACGTTTTAAGCGGCCAATTCATTATTAATTTCTTGGCCTCTTTTGTACGAGCATTGATCAATCTTGGTTTCAAAAATCACCCTTCTTTTTTACTTAGCTTTGGAAGGTGCATTTTGATGTGAAAATTAACAAGGACCATTTCTAATGTTAATCAATTGATAAAGCACATCTGTCAGTCTATAAATCAATCATCAATGTAATCTGCAAGTCGGCTTATTATAACAGAAATTTATATAAGCGTTTCGTACAAAGATAGGTAGATAATACATGTTACAATCAACTGTTACAACACGTGGATACAAAATATTTAATTGGCTTCACGGAGGCAGAAGCGGCAAAACTTGCACGCTAATCAGCTACTTGAAAATATAATGCATATAAACTCTTTTATCCTGAACATTAGTGTACGCCCTATGATTTTTTTCTTTTTTCGCGCGATATTAGTACACACATTTACGACTATTATCAAGTCGCAGATCACGTAATATTAACATTTATATTTTTTACCTATTTCCTTCGATGTCTTTCATATATATTGTGAGTAAATATATGCTTTAAAATAAGGAGGTTTCATATAAACTTGCGATTGATATAAATGACATCTTTCATCGCTATTCAGACAGTAAAGACTGGAATAGGAAGTCGAACCAAAACACATTAGTTACGTGATTGTCGTTTCACAAGCAACCAAACAGTAGGCGGAAAAGTAAGATATGATGCATGTCCTTAACAGACACAATAACGGAATGACTGTACGTTGCAACAAAATAAACATATATAACTAAATATTAGTACATTTAAGAAAAGCGTATGTACATTACACATACCATATGATTCTATTAAACTTGCTTATTTAAATACCAACATGACCAACCTTAAATATATATATTATGTCCGAAAGCAGTGAATAATTTGGCATCTAATAATTCCGAAGCATTCAACTTATGAAGCAATTTTGTCACATACAGACGATATGAGAAAATAATATCGTTGTAGATTGTTAAATACTGTACATCTACAGCTGAGACTTCGTTATGTAAGATGGACAGCTTTCTTTTAAGACTTGTACGCATCGCAATGATATACAAAGAAATAACACTATAACTCTCATGACGTAGTTAAAACACGGGTAAGCAAGTCCCCACTGCCAGCACGTTAGACGTATTACGGTCAGTGAAAGTACGCTCTTTATCTCCATATTGTCAACATGATTAATATTTTGCAAGGCAACAAAACATAATTTATATTTATGTGTTTATATACATTACAGATATTTTCATGCGATTATTTCCGTGATAATCATATACAATGAACTGATATTTATACAAAAATGGACCATGTGTTACTATTACTATGTAGGCTTTTAATATTTACACAGCGCATTCTAATGAACGCTAGCGGTTTCCACCTTTCGTGTTAATAAACATCGGAAGCACTTGTCCTGTCAATACTCTTCAAAGTAATGGAAAGCTTGGATAACGATTTAATAGACCAAAGTTCATTTACATAATAGACTACTGATATTTATTGTGCGAAATCAATGTCACTGATTGTTCCTTCAATGCTTGGAATGAAAAATAAATTTGTAATAATAAAATATTCTATAATTATCAAAAGTTAAGTCTTGTGACTAGAAAACAACGTGTATGTAGTGAAGTACCCTTTAATGTTGACGTTTTTACACGTCAAAAGAGCGCAGAGGAACTCCATGACGTTCAAATCAAAGCATGGCCAGTGAGGCACCTCCGTGTTAAAATTTCCTTGTGGACAGGATTATTTAGGAAGGACAAACTCTTATTTCATGCGAAATATATTTGTATGTGTGATTTATAATTAATATATGAGCTTTGTTTGAGCATGTGTGAGAGAGAAAGGGGATGGGGTGACGTGAAAGTAAAAGCTAGGATCTCGTTCTGTCTGGCGTTACTAGAAGAAAAATTAACGTGTATGTAGCGAAATATCTTTTGAAGGTGGCCTTGTTTCAGTTTCCAAGACAGCAGAGGAGCTCCATTACGTTCTACACACATTATGGTCAGTGAGGGGTCAGCTCCATTTTAAAACTTCGTGCTGGACAAGATAATTTAGACAGGACAAACTCTTATTTCACGCGAAATACATGACAAGAAAATACGTTTATCTACCATTTATCACACTCTCTTACTAACTGTGATATATTGAAGACTCGCACATATATGTTCATATGCACTAGATGATATATATATATATATATATATATATATATATATATATATATATATATATATATATATGTGTGTGTGTGTGTGTGTGTGTGTGTGTGTGTGTGTGTTAGAAAGAGAGGGAGAGAGCAAACACAGTGCAAAAGATGCATCGGCTTTATTTTACCAGTCCCGACACGTTTAACCTTCTCTATCTATTCACACAACAATATTTTAACTACATTGCTCTATTTGTTTGCAATTACTCATTATGCATTTGTTTGCGTTTTGTATATTCGTGCCTTGGCCTTTCAAAAACGGATACGTATATCCCGAAAGAACTAAGATAGGGTAATATTAGTCCTTGGACAATTTTTTGACGTATTTGAATCAAATCTCCCTTTATATCTCTCTATTACTTTGTACCGAGAAAGATATCCCACTGATCACCACGATCATGTTACATTACATGATATTCCCCTTATAAATGTGTGCAAATTGATACACTTTCGGAATTATTCAATATAGTAGCTCTATAAATACTAAACATGTATCATGCAACATACAAAAGTACTTCAGCAAAGGGTAACCAATCTAAGGTTTTAAATATTCCATGCATGGTCTTAATATATTTAATTGGACATGTGTTTCTGTGTTGACAATCTATATTCAAGGTTAAGATATAACGTTGTTGCAGACACAAAGAAATGATACTTTCATGGGCTTGCTAAAAGACATTTGGCAGATTCCTCACTCTTTAGACTCATGATCATTCCAATTTCGCTTTTTAAAACATATTTGCATATTTATAATCATGCTAAGTAACTGACTTTCTAAGTGTTATATATATATATACACAATATATGTATAGTATGTCCGTTGTGTCAATGATATACCACGAGACGTATACATTTTTCATTAAAAGGAAACGAGGCTTGTCGAGTTTCCATTTAATGAAAAATTTATACAACCAGTAGTATATATCATTGATAAAGAGTACATGCTATACATATATTTCATTTATATCACATACAAATACAAAATTTGCACTTTGAATGGAAGTACCATATGATCTGGGTAACTGTGTCTTAACAGAGTGAAACAACTCCTCACTTTCATGCGGGTGCGTCCGCTACAAAATGCAGTATTACGATTTTTCTTGTTGTTCACAATCACACATGCAAATTGATAAGTTAATGGTTTTGTTTTTGAAAATCTATTTTTTATTTCGATTTGTTAAATCAATATGATACCCACGCATCACTTAAACATGAAATATGTTTTTTTATGAAGCAAGTAATGCACTACAACCACGGTTAGCTTCTTGTACCCTGAACCTGAACTATCAGGTATTCACCAACTGGCGAATGGAAATTATCGTGAAAAAGAAAAACTAAGCGACAGAACGAACTAACAGGAGGTAATTAAAATATTTTAAGACATTGACAGTTATCAAGGTCATTAAACTGCTTTACTTTAGATGCCTAAGGGTTATAAAATTTTCTCCCCCCCCCCATTACATGGTTTGACTACACTCTACCATCCTTCATAGGTCCAGAGACATTATCGTATGACACAAGCGAATATCCACAACGCTCGAATTTTTATGAATTGTCTCCCTTGTCTAGCTACGATACGCCAGAGAGAGAGAGAGAGAGAGAGAGAGATTGGGTCAACAATGTGGACATTTGTATATTTAATAATGAATAACCGAGTTTTCGGACATTATAACAGGTTTTAGAATCGACTGGCATTGCAACTATGTATCATTGATTGTATGAACACTGTAGATAGATCCCCAAAAAAGCGTAAATATGCCGTTACGGCGAACCAGATTACTGTAGGTTACTTGGTATAAGTTCAGTTGTAATATTTTTGTTCAGCGACATATTGTTTTATCTCTACATCCAGATTTCTTCTTTTATTTGTCTCTTATGCACAAGAGGGGAGAGGGGAATGGAAAAGAGGAAAAGATTCCGATGAAATTGTGCATCATTTTAATTTCATTTAGGAAACATGCAACATTTGTTACCGTTATTTGTGATTAATGAATAAGTAGAAATTCATCATCGATCTATAGCCATCAGTTGAAATAATGTTTATATATTCGTATTATTGGTCGTGAACGGATCATAATTTGATTTGAAGATACTAATAGTACTGGTGTATCAATTCGCGTTATACCAACACTTTAAATGGTATTTTTTATTGATAATTATATTTCAATTTAGGATTCAAATCATTTGCCTGTTTAAACTCCACATCCTTCATGTCTCTATTTATGTTTATATCCTTTAAAGGTATCTTGATAGGAACACCTGCATTTTTTAAATTGTTTTTACGATATTCTTTTGACTGGTTTTGTGGTATTCTTCTCAGTCTGCTTAGATTTCCCATAAAAAAATATATGGATATATCCAAGATACAGCTGATATTTGTTCCGAATTTGTTGGAATTGCAAAAACCATTTTCTTTACTGTTTTTTCTTCCTGGGCCTGTCACTCTCAGTTGCACTTGAAACAGATAGTACTCTTTATTTGAAAACGATCTGAATATTTTTAGTGTATGTCATTTTCTTAAAGATCAAGTGCAAATTTGTATTGGATGAAATTCGTGCTCTAAATGGAAGGGACGTGGACAATGACGGTTGAATTAATTTGACAAAGTGTAAACTGTCATAATACTGGGCGTGTCTCTAACAGTTTTCGTAAATCCCATCGTTAGCGACATTCCCTGCTTCACAGCATCTGAGACAGAAGGGCGTACAGTTTAATTCTTTGTAATTTTAGTGCATTTTGTAACGAGGAAATTCATAGCTAAGATGGACGTGTGTGTTTGCAGTTTAATCCTGTGATCATCGTTAATTTTAAATACATGTAGATGTTCATGCTAGCACTAGAAGAGTTGAAGACCCCAAGTTGGTTCTAGTTTGGTTGATTTTTAAAATATGTGACTATCAATCCAATTAAATGCTTTCACAGCTTGCATATTATATTGTATTCCAAAGGCTGCGACCTATTTACATTGCCTTACTCAGGAGACTATTCCTGTCCGGAAAATTTTGGGTTTTAGTTTTGAACATGTTGCTGTCATTTTCTCATGTCATCTTCATGTCATCTTTATTTATTTTTTCACAAAGGTTCAGAACAACACCTCCTTGGTCATTTTCACTAAAATATTCCATTATTTTAGTTGCGGTTTGCTAGTGACACATGGTGCACTGTAAAGTTGGGGGAAATCATTGTTTAGAGAGCTTTTCTGAGTGGCAGACGAGATGATAGATCTACTACTCATTTTACAAATGTGTTTACAATTATTAAGGAAAAAAGTGTTCACGATATTCAGTCACAAAATAACAATAACGTGTCAAAGAGTGATACGCATTTGGATGCTTTTATTTTATGTTCATGATTGTAGCATCTAAGAGATAAATTACTGGGCAGGCACATATATTAATCCTTGATGCAAATTTATTTATCTTGGCCGTGATGTGCAAGTGTTCGTGAACAGCGAACATTTTGCTCATGCGACCGTCTTAACCATCGCAGTAGAAGAAAACCTTCAATATAAGTATGCATACATTCGGAAAAGATTGGGGATGAGCATCTATTTAGGCTTTCCACCTGGTTGTCATGGAAGTCACACCTCATACCATTGATATGGTAGGTACTCCTGAGAAACATATTAATAACGCATATCTCAAGGAATATGTATGCCAAGTTGCATCAAAAGTATCAAGACCGTGCTAGAGAAATAGATAAAAATAGGTTTGCAATATATTCTTGTTATGGAAAACATGCCATTCCTAAATATCCAAGATAAGCAGTTGCTAAGCCTGGTAAATTCACATTCTTAAAAAATCTAACCCTATGCAAAATATGAAACTGTACAGCCCTACCTAAGGTACGTCGTAGAAACTATTCGTACCATGGTTCATTATTTACTACGACTTTCTCGAGAAGACGCTAAAAACAAATTTCCCAAAGGGATGCTCAGAACGCCATGTCGTTTCTTGTATATGAACTCTATAACCAATTTTGGATGGGTCATATCATTTCAGAATTCATTCAACTTTGATCAAAATTCGGATACATGTTCCATAGATGAAGCTGAGAGTTTGTTTTAGGACATATGTGATATGGAGCCAAGCCGTTGCTAGGTAGTCAACCAAGGCGCAAATTTGATACAGCACGCTTTTTTTTGAAAACAAATCTGATAGTTAAGCCACTCTGCACAACAACATTGTCCACAATATGTGTTTTCTATTTATTCCAGTGGACGCCTGGTAATTGCAAAGAAGTCCATTTCCTAAATAATATTGTTGGAATTTAAACTGTGGAACATTCCTACCAAGGTCTTATTGAAATTGACCCAGGGTTTTATTACCTTATCGATTTAGGTTTGAAAGTTCTGATTAGCAAATAGGACGCCATACATACGATGGACGACGGGGACCTGACGCATTTTTTTTTTTGTGTGTTGTCTTTACGACAATGTGAACCAAAACAATTATGCTGACAAGACCATTCTAATGACAGTAGACAGGTGCAATTAGTATAATTGACAAACACTCCACATTAATTCATAAACACGTAAAATTCCTTTGCATAAAAACATTCATAAGAGACCATCACAAAACTGATCAGAATTATATGCATGTGTATTATTCATTTATGTTCAAGTAATGCACGATGATATCACTTCACGGTAGTAAATTAACGAAGGATAACTGATTTGTTGAATGGTATACATTGAAATTCTATTGTGACAATGCCGGGTGCGACAATTGAGATTTAGAATTAGGTTAGTATATTGCGTCACCTCGATCAATGTGGACAGATAATGTAACAAAACCTTAAAGTATATTTCCAAAAAGGAACTTTGACATGTATTCGACAAAAGAACTGAATAATCTCCAAAGTATACAAAATGTATTTCCAAGGAGTGAACTAGTGAAAAAGACCCCTCTCTCTCTCTCTCCTCTCTCTCTCTCTCTCTCTCTCTATATATATATATATATATATATATATATATATATATATATATATATATATATATATTTAAATGACTCATGCGATTGAATACATGAGTTGGAAAGACTCCCCATGCCATACGATGCATGCCTTTCCTTATCCTTTGTGCTTTTTTTCACGAATTCTCACAAATTCAGGACATTTGTATTCTCCCCTTAATTGGCTTTTTTCTCTTTCGATTACATCGCTATATGTTTTCATGTTAGAATTGTCACAAAACCAAAAGACCATAAGGTATAAGTTTACAGCAAAATACAAAACCGATCCATTTGGTAAGGCGGAAAAGATTTCCGGGTCTATTCGTACATCTACTTTCATGGTACTACATTTAGTATGTTTTCAGCAAGTACCTAATAAATAACATTGTTTAATAGTGTAGCCGAGTCATTGTTTTGACCAAATCTTATTCGGTTCCATGTCGTATTATATTTAACCGCATCGACTGGTAGTTTAGAATGATTGGTAGCATGCTCGTCGTATTGGTATATTTTGACTATTGTGACTTGGATGTTATCATTTGACTAGTGTGTTGACACGGATGATATTATTTGACTAGTTTGCTGACACGGATTATATCGTTTGACTAGTTTCCATAAAGCGTTAAAACTATTACACTATAAGGTAATACACAGATAATAGTGGAGGAGCCACTAAATCATACTTCTGACTCCTCTGATACTTTATCAAATGTATCATCGAGGACTTCCTATTGACACGTAAATGTTGTTAAAAGAATCATCATGGGATCTCCAATTAAACTGAAAAAAAGTCGAAAGGTATTGTTAATTCGGCTTCAGAAATGTCATATTACGTTCTGAAGGAGATTGTATATTCTTAATTTAAATTTAATATGTCCTGGGTATAACATACATGGTACTTTCCACTTAGTCGCACTTTTTAGGGTAAACATTTCTATTTATCAATACCACACATATCAAATATTGACCTCAGTGTATATTTTCTTCAAATTTAACATCTTAAGTACATCAAGTGTTTGAAGGTTTCAAGTGGAAAATGAAGTGAATGAGGTAATTAGACGTTTTAAAAAGTGTTGTTTAACAGTTCAATGACCTACCCCTTTGCAAAGCTAATTGTTGGTGAAAAGTGACAGTGCTCAGGTGGGAACAGTTGAACTAAGAATACTGGAGCATAATTCCAGTTATCAAATTTCAGAATATTAGGCCATTGATTATTATCATAAACTGTTAGCATATATTTATTGACTGATTTCGCAATCAGAATATGATTTCCCTAATATATCAGAGTGCTTACCATTAATTGGTCGAGAAAACTAGCGTGACAGTGAAATACGAATACAGAAAATCTATCCTTGACATATTAGGATCCGTAAAAAAGCTACAACCACTTCTGCAGATTATCGACAATATTAACAGCACAACAACATAAACAATCGGCCTGTGATCTTAATATATGATTACCAAATGGTGGAAGAAAAGCTGACATGTTTTTCATTATTAGGTAGCGGGGTTGCTAACAGCTGTCTCGCTAGGCGCTCAGCATTAACAGGTTAGTGTTAAGACTGGTCGGCCTGGTGTCAGGATAATGTGACTGGGTGGGACATCATGATACATGTCTGCGGCATAATGCCCCAGTGCTAGACATCACTATAAACTGCCACACTGCAGACATCGTAGCGATATGACTGAAAAATTGTTAAAGCTACGTTAAAAATCCTAATCACACACACAAACACACGCAGTCCAGCAAAAACGTTTCTCATTTAAGTGAACTGACCAGACGGATGCATTACCACGTTCGTTCATATATTATTAGTGTCACATTTACACACACAAGTGTAAGATATTATTCATTTTTTTAATTAACAAAGCATTAAAACTTTAAAAGCGTTCAGAAACTTTAAAATCTAATATTACGAACGGTTTCTGGTTGAATTTGCTATTTTGGTAAAGCCATTCTTAATGGAAAACATTGACAATCCCTGCTTAAAAAACAGAAAAAAGAAGTTATAAAGCATATCAAATCCAAAGCCAAAAATTTGATAATCAACTTCTGTGAACATGAATTAATTATTTTATTCATTTTTGTTCATTTTAATTTATGTATAAAAACAACTGTCACAGTTCATCTCTTACTGGAATACTATATCATTCACGACCCTAGGATCAGCCTAGTTTTGACCTTGAATGAATAAAAAAAGAGCAGTCTATGAAATATTACATCAAATTACATTAATGATTGCTGAGTATTATGTGAAATATTAAATCAGTGCTTTCTGAGTACTATATTAAATATTGCAGTGAAGCTTGCTGTGTAATTTATAAAATATTGCATCAATGCTTCCTAAGTACTATATGAAATATTACATTAATAAATATATAGAAATGTTGTGGCTAAGCTAAGATAAACAAGCCTGGCCCTAGGGCAAGGCGAAAGAGGCAACCGCCTTAGAAACCGCGCTTTCAGGAAATCAACTCCACAATGCAATATTTTTGCTTGGGGGCCCCATTCATCGCTTGCTACCTTGGACCCCGCATGCTGCCTTGGATCCCTCACATCCTAGGGCCGGGCCTATAAAAAAATAAACCCTCTAGGAATAAGAGTCGCTTCACCTACTCCATATCAGACAACACTTCTTTTTACGATAGTAATAAATTGTCATTTCGACACTAACACTGATGTTACTGAGTAAAGAATATATTATGTCTAAATTAGAATTCCAATTATGACAGTGTAGAATTTTCCCAAATTTGCCAATATTAGTACATTTGATTAGTTGAATTTTCCTTATAAATTCTATTTGATTAATTACATTTTGAGAAGACAGAATAAACGTAATTTTTCAATATCAAATTATCAATATAATTAGAGATCTGAATTTTCGGAAAGTAGTTTCCTTACCTACCATCACTCCAGGCCCTACCCGACCAGCAGCAACGTAATAAATTAATGGCATGAATACGGAACTCTGATAAAATATTTTTTAATTAAATACTATTATAACGATCATCATTTAGTTTTTAAAAATAATTATTTTTACGCAGATGGCAACATAATTCATTAGAAGCGGATCTGGGTCAATTTTGTTACTATCATTGAGAGGGGTTGAACTAGCGTTCGACTGGTTAAAGGGACATTACTCGTCAACAATTATGAGTTGCAAGTTGGTATATCCCCCTTTCTATTAAAGCCGATGAGGCAACCGCAGTGTTCGGTAACTCAAAAAGAGTATATATTCCTTAGATTTTCATATAAATAATTTGCACATTTTATACAGCGAACCAGCAAGAACACACGCCAATAACGGCTCATAAAATGTGCCACGTATTAATTTAAAAAAATCTTCTGTTGAACATGTATCACATTTTAGGACTTCGATTTCATTGCTTAACCTTGCTTGTATCATCACAACAAATATTCAGAAAAGCTGTTTCACTCAGCAACAATATCTAACATTTCGAACGGTATTGTCAAGTGGTAAATATATCAACACGCTTTCAACTTATCTCTCTATATCTCAAATTGTTATGGAGTTTTGTGGCTATTCATAACCAGGACTTACATAATCTAAGCTATTCTGCCACTTATCCAAAGTCCGTTAACCATGTACTGAAACTATTACATTTCTAGCAACACATACACAACAATTAATTTTGTTTCTTCTTTAAAATGGATGTAATACTATGTGAAATTCAGGCATACCCAGTATTACATAAAAGTGTACTGCATCATATATTATCATTGGATCATACATTAATACTGGATCATACATTAGTATTGTATAATATATTAGTGTTGGACCATACTGTATTATTGGATCATACATTAGTAAGTATTTTGATCATACATTAGTGTGTGTGAGTGTGTGATTTGAATTTTTAACGTAGCTTTAACAGTTTTTCAGTCATATCGCTACGATGTCTGCAGTGTGACAGTTTATAGTGATGTCTAGCACTGGGGCATCATGTCGCAGAATTGTGGCACGATGTCCCACCCATTCACATTATCCTGACACCGGGACGAACAGTCCTAACACTAACCTCATAATGATGAGCGCCAAGCGAGGTAGCTGTTAGTACCATTTTTGTAAGTCTTTGGTAGGAATCGGCCGAGGATCGAACCCACGACCTCCCGCATCCGAAGCGGACGCTCTAACCACTATTCCACCGGAGAGGTTCATGCATTAGTACTGGATCATATATTAGTGTTGGATCGTATATAAGCATATCATCATAAAATGGTATTGTATCTTACATTAGTAATGTATTATATTACACATTAGTATTGTATTACATACTAGCATTGGATCATACAGTAATATTGTATCATACATTAGTATTATATTTTATCACACAGTATTACTATACTGTATCAAACATTAGTATTGTATCTTACATTAGTATTATATTAAATCACACATTAGTATTGTATCATATATTAGCATTGGATCATATAGTACTATTGGATCATACATTAGTATTATACTGTATCATACATTAGTATTATATTTTATTATATGCTCATTTTTTTCCCCGTTAACTTTACATTGTCAGAATCGTTCAATATTCCCCGATACTGAACGCGTGCGACAATACACATATAGCTTCACGTGAATAAAGGAACTACTTTCTATTGTAAACAAACAATGACGCAGACACCAGCACTTTTGATTTGTAAAGAAATCATATACACTCACGTAAGAGGCTCTTTACGTTGTGGTTATTTAAATTTGTTTCTGAATGAACTAAAACATGTTTCGTGGACTGCAAAAAGCCCAGCTGTTTTGGCACATTCCGCGTTGATACAATGTTACGGATTTAGGCTAGCTACATCATATAAAAGACGGACGATTATGTCCTTACAAATAACATACAAGTGACAAGGAATATACTGTCTTCTTTATCTGTTGATAAGAATGGCAAAATAAAATATACTTACAGTTTTACATCCTGAATTTCCTCAAAATGTTTTTTCTTAATTCTGCAAATCCGAATTACATGAGCCATGTCATAGGTTTTCAATCTGGATTACACATTTCGAAAGTGTGCTGTAATTTCGATGATAAGTGCAATTGCATCCTCCTTACTGCACTCAAAATGAAATACACATTAAATTCCATAGCGTCTTTTTGAAAATTGCAGTTGAAAGACTTCATATTTTTCCCACGTTATGATTTCTAACATTCAATGACAGAAACTGAAACACATTTGCAGACGTAAACACGCTTCTCCAGCGCCACTTCAATCCGATGTATTTCATGTATAATTTGCACAAATGAATCCAATCCAAAATCACAAACTTTCGTTGAATCGAAACAAAATACCAAAATATATTCCCTCCAGATCAAATGGAAAAGTCGTTGCAGTGCGCATTCATTCACAATATGACTGCAAATTTCAATTTTAACTAGACACGTCATTTTCTTTCGAAGTTATGTCGACCGCGCGACTAAGTTCAAATTTATCTGCGCGGAGCTATGTGCGCATTAATAATGATGTCATTTTGTAATGTCAAATCTGCGCTTGTGTATTTAGTTTGGATTACTGCATTCATTCATTTACGTTGTTTCTTGTAGTGTATTTTGTTTATATAATTAAACCTTAGGTACAATACAAAAATGAGCATATAATAAAAAGGTTCCTGCATTTGTATGGGAAAATATGAACTCGTTTTGCCGGAAGGATATACTGCACTCACAAGTTCGTGCAGTATTCCATCCGAAAACTCGTTCATATTGTCCCATACAAATAAAGTAACCTATAAGTATCATACATTATTACTATACTGTATCAAACATTAGTATTGTATTTTACATTAGTATTATACTGTATCACACATTAGTATTGTATCATATATTAGTACTGGATCATGCAGTAGTATTGGATCATACAGCACTATAGGATTATACATTAGTAAGTATTTATATCATGCATTAGTACTGGATCATATATTAGTATTGGATCGTATATAAGCATATCATCATACAATGGTATTATATCTTACATCAGTAATGTATTGTATCACACATTAGATTGTATCATATATTAGCATTGGATCATACAGTAGTATTGGATCATACAGTACTATTGGATCATACATTAGTATGTTATTATATCAAGCATTAGTATTGGATCATATATTAGTATTGGATCATATATTAGTATTGGATCATATAATAGTATTGGATCGTATAGAAGCATATCATCATACATTTTTATTGAATCATGCATTAGTACTGCATATTTTTTATAGTACTGCTTCACACAGTAATGGTATATTATATATTAGCATTGGATCGTACACTAGTAATGGATCACACAGTAGTGTTCTATTATACATACATATTGTATCACACAGTAGTATTGTATTATATATTATTACTGTTCACAACATTATTATTGTATTATACATTATTATTGGATCGTTTGATAGTATTGAAACACACATTAGTATTGTATTATAAATTAGTATTAAATTGTGCATTATTATTGGATCGCACACGTGTATTTAATATCACAGTAATATTGTATTATGCATAAGTATTGGATCACACAGTAGTATGTATTATACAATATTGTTGGATCACACATTATTATTGTATTATATATAAGTATTGGATCGCACAGTATTATTGTATCATACATAAGTATTGGATCACACAGTGGTATTGTATTATACATAAGTATTGGATCACACAGTGATATCGTATTATACATGAGTACTGGATTGCACATTATTGTTGTGTTATACATAAGTATTGGATCCCACAGTATTATCGTATTATTCATTAGTATTGAATCATGCATTATTATTGGATCGTACACGTGTATTTGATATCAGAGTAGTATTGTATTAAACATAAGTATTGGATCACACATCAGTATTGTATCAAACATTAGTGTTGGATCATTTAAGGGTGATTATCAAACATCGCGAGGATCATTTGACACTCAAATATTAGCTGATAGTTTTTACACATAGCTACCTTTTAACTTTGAATAATGTGGATAGAACCGCAACAGTAGAGAGTTAGCTCGACCTTTTGTTCAAGTAATAACTAAATAACGTTATGTATTCAAAAGTAGATGGAACTGCTTCTTTAATGGCTGTTTAAAAAAGACTTTCATGAGACCTGTTAGGAAGTTTGATTCAAGCGATATGACAAACAATCAATTATGTATTATATGTCACAAACAAACAAAATAACCAATATTCCTATCTTTAATAAGTTATTATTATTACCTGACAGTAGGCAAATAACCTTCAAAGAGAAGAACTGGTGAGCAACGAAATTTTGATGTGAGAATTCTTTAACCAACACACGTCATTTGTATTCATACCCAGGATAATGCGAATAGGACCTGTACGTGAACGCTTAAACCATTTAGACGAAAATAATGGAGATGACAGGAACCATGAATATCTTACACAACGAAATAGATCCCAATCTACTACAGGTTGAATCGAAAGCTGTACGTGTCTGTCTGTGTGTGTGTGTTTCAAAATTAAATGTTCTTCGTCAAGGTAACAATAATTATCAATAAATAGGCCTAATACACAAAACACATACGCACGCACAGAAACACACAACGATCACAGTATTTCCAAAATGCACTGAAACATTAATTTCATGTTTGTGAGGAAACATTGCATATAATAAAGAAAAACTGTCACATTACAATGCAAAACCTGTGTGAAAGCAGCCCAGGCGCTTTTGGAATCTACCTATTCCTCTATCAAAGACACAATGCTTGGAAAGACAGTGCAAAAACCCTCAAAGAGGCATGAACATAGTCCGAAAAAGCGAAAATAATTTGGATAATGTGCATGATGATATAGAGATATTTAAACAAATAATGCCAGAACTAGAATTTGATTGAGTTAGCTCCCTGGATATGTAAAAGAGGAAGAGAGCATATAGTGAATCTGCCACGTGGTACCCGACCTCCTTAGCAGATTTACTAGACAATTCTGTGCCGTTCTTATACTAACTAAACTAATTATAATAGACACCTCTATTAGACTGTTGTGAATGTTGATCGGGACTCTGTAGTACAATGTCTACATAACATTGGCTCAAAACATTTATTAAGACACTGGCGAATTAAAACATTTTATAGCATTAATACACTTAGAACTGAGAACGAATGTGCTTGCCATTTAATCTGAAATTACCTAATTGTTGTGCTGTATATTACCATATGGATCACGATTACTGGTCTGACCATAGTTGCTTTCAAATTGGCGTCACAAATGGCAGTTGGTATTGATTCTTAAAATATCAAAATGCAAACAGCCTGCCTGACCGCTCCTGTTTCCCAGTGGTTAGAGCTTCCGCCTCGAATGCGGGAGATCGCGGGTTCGAAATCCAAACATGTCATACCATAGACTTATAAAAAAGATACTGCACGCTACCTCGTGCTACGGGAATGTGAGAAAGAACAGCTTGAATTAGTTTGCACGAGTAATTGAATGACACTGAATGTATCCCCCATCGTTCTCTCTCTCCCTCTTTCTGTCTCTCTTTCTAAATAAGTTTCGTCTCTTCAAAGGGCGTATATTATACTTGGAAAGAGCATATTGTATAAACCATAAAACTTGTATTATAATACCTCCTGCCCCGATTGTACAGCACCTCTAGCCATGATATTACACAACTTCTAATCCCGATATTTCAAAACATATAGACCCGATATTATAAGACCTCTAACCCCGATATTACGATACATATATCACCGATATTACAATATATCAAGCCCGATATTACAACATCTCACACTCCGATTTTACAATACCACTTTTTTCGATATTACAATAACTCTAACCCCGATATTACAATACCTATAAACCCGATATTACAAGACTTATAGACCCTATCATTACAATACCACTTGTCCAGATATTACATTATATCTAACCCCGATATTACAAAATCTCTCGCCCAGATATTACAATACTGCAATATCTCAAACCCTGCCATTACAATATATATATATATATATATATATATATATATATATATATATATATATATATATATATATATATATATATATAAATAACCCCTATTTATAATACAACTTGTACCGATGTAGCAATACATTTAGCCCCGATATTACAATACCTCTAGCCATGATATTGAATTGAGCCTAAAGAAACACCCTAAAAAAACGTACCAGTTAATTAATTACATCTGCGATGAATTTAGACTCTGACTGTATTCTTCATTTATCGTACGCTGTAAACCCGACAAAACAAGAACAACTTAAAAAGATCTTGCCGAACAGTTTGGTATCAGTATTATTTTAATGTCATGTCGATTGTCACATTACAAATCCAACTGCCTATGATTAATTAAATCATGTTTACTGTATCTGATAGATCTGACGGATTTAATTAATAATTTTTCAGACATGTGGGAATTGGACCAAATTTTATTGACAGTAGCTTTGGTATCATTTAAAATTTCACACAACGATAGGAAAAAATAAAATAAATGACAGATATAATTAAATTCAGATATTCAGGTATGATTTTTTCTCTAAGAATGTTTTTTTTTTTTTATTTAAAAATATCGCTTTTCTTCATATTTGATAGAACTTATATTTGATAAGTATGCTGTAGACGACTTACTATAAAAATCCCACTTTTGATTACACGGTTCATTTCCCTATTGTTCGAAATATTTATTGGTCGTCTCGTCTACTCCCAACATTAATCTTATTTTCGGTTTTAAACAAGAAAGCAAATCACTTATTTTTATTCACTGCCATAATGTGCTATGTAACATAAGAAATACCCACACAATATTAGAGCAAGCCAATCAGTATTCGACATTTCTATATTGTTCTCCAAGTGTCATTAATAATTGAATTCAAGTTGGTAAGACAAAGATTTGCCTTGCAACGTATATATGAAAGACATTGTATTTCGCTATATCACAACTTCATTGCGTCAAGGAAGTATCCTACCACTGATGACCACGCCCCATTACCGATAAAAGTTATTACAACAATAAATAACCGCTGATGCCGACGAACTGTTACCAAACAAAACAACAAACAGACGGATGAGCAAAAGGACAGACCAATGTACGGATGGACAAGGGTAACACAACATGCTTTAGCTCTTTAATAGTTGGGAGGAGAAACTTCATCTGAATGAAAACAAGGATGGACTAAGAAAAGTCTTTAAAATGCCTTATCTGATTATAGGAGTAATATGCCTTGCCGAAAGACATAACAAAGTATCCGACTCTGACTGTTCCTGTAGCAAGACTCGAACTGAGCCACCACTGTCTACCCAACTATACACTAATTTACTGCCGATGTTATTTTGTTCTAATTTAAATAAAATTCATCTCCCAATGAAAAAACATTAAGTAATAAAAAACCTTGAAGTCTGATTGGCTTTAATGGGAAGATGGGGATTTTACCAAATGTAACAGATCAGAAGTTATATTTAGTGTCGGGTACTGCAACATATAAGGTAAGTTGTTATTAGCCATTTTTCTGACAATAATTCGACTAAAACCATACACAGAAAAGAGAGACATGAGTATTTTTCGCATGAAGATAGAGAAATATAAATATAGATAACAAATAAAGATACATCATAAATAACTACACATTGCACATAAAGCATTCAGGCATACACTGATACATGACATATTATTCAAAAGACAGATTTTAATAATGTTAAAACATATTACGTTTTAAGCAAAAATATATTGCACAATAAAACATATTGTGTTTAAACCATATATTCGTTCCACATTAAACAAATCGCATTTATAGCACAGCTACATTGCACATTAAACAAATCACATTTATAACACAGATACATTGCACATGAAATAAATCGCATTTATAGCACGGCTACATTGCACATTAAACAAATCACATTTATAGCACAGACACATTGCACATTAAACAAATCGCATTTATATCACAGAAACATTACACATCAAACAAATCACATTTATAGCACAGATCCATTGCACATTAAACATATCGCATCTAAATTATAAATGCATCGGACATTAGCCATATTCAAGTTATAGTTATATTACAATTTAAAACATCGCATTTAAACAATAAATACATTACACATTAAAACCTCGCAGTTAAAGCATAGATGCATTACAACATTAACACACGTCGTATTTAAGGCATAGACACAGTACCATATAATGATACGCATCATCAATATTGAAGATGCGAATTAAACATACATTTAAACGTTATATTTAGACCCATATAATATTAGCATTTAGACAGAATAATTAATATATTATCATGCATTCATAGCAGCATTTACATGTATACATATAAAGAAAGGAATTTAAAGCGGTAATACAAAACAAACATGGCTTAGAAAAAGAAAACGACGAGTGAGCAAAACGAACAAGTACGACACAAACTCGAACAAAAATTCACAACTTTATTTTCTTTGCTCTTGTTTTTATTTTTTAACTTAAATAATATTTTCCATTTTCTCGTTTTTTTTCAGGACTGAACTTGAATACAACTGAATGGAACATAAGTGTGGGTAAGAAGGGCCAGCGGTATTGATACCCACCACCTGTCACTGTTATACGTAAATTTCAGGCACCCCTAGCTCACTTTATTCAAATTTTCTTATATAAGCTTCAGAATTAAGCAGGTCCCTTCAAATTTTTCTCTCTTAAAATTATGAAGAGCGGCGAAGGGTCCACACAAAAAATATAAATATAAATAATAACATACATTTTATTTTAATTGCCAATATATAAATATGTCGGGTGTTTTAGGATATCCAGTTTTGCACTGGTCTTTGGCACCGAAATTTAACTACGTGCTGTATTAATTGTGAAAATATTTGTCACTTAATCAGGCATTATTAAAATTCATATGACCTTCAAATTCCTAAGTTTATCTCACGAGAAATGTGAGATCAAAATATATTTCAGTCTTTTGTTTTGTCAGGAATATGTGTAGGATTAGATTGTATTTGATTTTGTTTTAACGAGTCCAGTTGTGTCAGCAAATGATTAAAGATTGCATGAGGCAATGGAAGAATCACAATAGTTTTTTAGATAGATATCAGTTTGCATGTTAAATATGAATCAACATGGGAAGTTTCTTATAACAATCTATTGAATACATTTCTTGAATGACATTATTACATTTCTTGAATGACAGTCTTATGACTGCGGGCATTGATCTTGAAAATGTTACATGGACTTTTAAATAATGTATCCAAAACTCCTTTACTACATCTTGCATGCAGCTGAAGACGAAATAACTCCATCTCAGTGGAGTGTTCCATATCAGATCAAACACAAATTTATGACGTTGATAGTGCATGGATATTCCATGATTACAAAATAACATATCCTTCCTTCTCCGTTGTTAGATTTTATACTGTTCAGACCATTTGTGCATTAAATGGTACCAATCCTACAGTGACTGTATTAAAATGAAAAGAAAAGAAAAACATACCCAAATATTTTGCCAATATATAAATATGTCGGGTGTTTTAGGATATCAAGTTTTGCACTGGTCTTTGGCACCGAAATTTAACTACGTGCTGTATTAATTGTCATTAATACGTGCTGTATTAATCTTTAAAATATTACGCCGAAATATAGATGTAACATGAATACTGTAGAATATAATTTTGAACAGAACGTTTAACAAATAATATGTAACATTATTGCTATTTGTATCATTACTCCACGTTTTAAGACCAAATGGTATGTTTGCTTAATCGATGGATTGTTCAGATGTTAGGTTGAACTACTTTTGCAACCATAAGTAACAGCAGACAGTACTACCTGTACCGGTTGAGCCAGCGTAGACAGATATACATATTTCCCTCTGTAGAGTCTGATTTTATGGATATCATCATCTTCAATGATATGAAGGCAGATGTCACGAGCTGTGTTGACCTCGAGTGAAATCCGTTCCGCTGCAATATGACCTGCTGTTTATGAGTTGCATTCGGACTCATCTCCGCATATATCGGCATTGTGGTGCTACTGGATGTAGACCGCGCTGGGCGAAAGGGCGATGGTGAATCGGAGAAACCTTCCCTCGCTTAAATCAAACTCAGGTACAAGTCATGCAATCAGTCCCTTTCCCCCAAGATATACTTCCACGTCATGGGACATGTAGCTTCTGAGCGGAACACGGGCGACGCAGGATATAAGGTATTTTCTGAGTATGATCATCACATATGCTTCAACCACGACAACCCCAGATGAGATCAAATACCAACTGTATGAAGATCAAGTTCAGCATTAAAGTCACCAATGATGGTGAGTTTTTCTCTCTTAAGAGCATTTAGACTAAGAGATTAGCACAAGGAAATTAAACTTTCGTAACTCTTCCAGTCAGTATTGATGCTAGAAACTCTACTTTAGGAGTAAACGGATGCATCATTTGTCCAAGCCAAAAGGCGAAAGACAATCCTGCGACCACCATCGGATCATCTACTTGAAGTCCTCGCAATAATTTTACTGAATTGCCCTGTGCATCACATCGATCGAGGGCTTCTGTCTGACAGTCAGCGTAATTTCATGAAAAGATCAGGTTGTTTTGACAATTAGTCACCACCAAGAGAAATGACATAAAAAGAGCTCCAACTTTAACACAACATCGATCGACCAGTCAAATGCCTTTGACAACTTCGTAATTCGGGGTCTTTGGAAAGTCATACAAAATGTTGGTTTCCCAGAAAACTGTATCGCAATTGTTTGGCCATTCCATGATGGCATAGCTACTTGTATTGAGGACAATGGTAAACAATCTAAAAACTTCACAGTAAAACATGATGCCAATAAATGTGTGTTAGGGCCCCAACCCGCTTAAGTATGATGTTTTCTGCCACGCTAACTGATGCCTTTTGTGTCTATGACAATAGGATTGAAATCCGATTTCAAATGCATGGCAAGGTCTTCAATATGAGGTGACTAAGACTAAGTTAAATGAAGTGATTCCACGTGATATGTTTGATAGAGATTATTCTCCTTCAAATTCGGTCTTACAGTCAGTATCAAGATGACAGAGAACATGCATCAAGAAAGCCGTAAAACCTACCAACTATTGGCCAAACTCTCCTTGCAGTGGACAACTTTGCATATTTCTTCTGATTTTATGATGAAACCATCACCAGAATTGCTAACGAAAGCGTGGGTGTTAGGCCGCCAAAGCGCAAATATGTATGAGCGCATAGACTTGTAAACAAATAAAATTGCGATTTAGCTTTATTCAATAATTTTACTCTTTTTTCCTTCCATCTATGAAGATTATTAATTGTTCGGTTCGGCAGATGAGATCGAATATATTCTACCTAGGTGCGAGCTCTAGCCCCAACGGCTTCTACATTTAAGTGTTTTAGATACTTACTATGTTCTTCATCTCAAGATGAATGATCTTCTGCAGTTTCATGTTTTCTTGGATGTTTCTTTTTTCTTTCCATTGGTAGTGATTGGGTGCTTCTGCCGGATGTGCATGTCATGCCCCTTGACGGATTGAGATTTATACGTGTGCACGATGCAATATAACATCAGCCCTTCCTCAGGTTGAGAACGTTTGTACACTGCTCCCTGAACATTCTGAAAGGATTATAAGCAAAGATGACACATATACGAGAAGATTTATTCGAGTCAATTTTCTCGTTGAGTGCACTAATCTTTCTTAAATTTTCTAAACGTGTACAAAATGGGAACCAAAGAGCTGGATAGGAAACAGAGACTACTTCTTCTCATACCCCAATCAATCCACATAATCCATCCTGACCTCAGTATACCTCTCAATAGCTTGTACGTTAGTGGGTTCCTAATGGCCAAAGCGACAGTCACCTGAGGCCTATAACAGTACGTTGTCTGATGAAAGCACCAACACACTCCAGTTTGAATTTTCAGCAATTTTGTTCTGTTCATTTAATTGAAATTTTTACCATTGTTGGACCCCGCTTTGCGAAATGAGCCGGCCGACGAAAACGGAAAAGGGGGTCCAAGGAAATGACCAAGGCCATCAATTGTTGGCCAACCACAACAACAAGGCGTGTTTCCGCACAGTTACGAAATATTCCACCCCCGAACTATGATGGCACCCCAGATACTTTGATTTCTCATGACAAAGAAGATATACTATTAAACAAGTACTGTTATTTTTATGATAAAAAATTCCTACAAGCTATGCTGTTAAAAGAGTCATAGTTACTTCCGCTTTGATCCCATTATAAATGAATGCGACCATTCGCGATTGAAATGAACTAAAACACTCTGCTTTTCGAAAAGTTTAAATTCATAGTCATGAATTTAAATTTGCCTTGACGACTCGTCGTCAATTTATATAAAACAAAGCTCCCTACAAAACAATGATTAACAATATGCATCAGATACATTATCGCGTCACTTTGGGTCCCTCATCCCTTTGCCTTTTTGGTACTTTTGGTACAGAGGTACCGATTGGTGGATATATATATATGCCTCCCTTTGCCTATATATATATATATATATATATATATATATATATATATATATATATATATATATATATATATATATATATATATATATATATATATATATATATATATATATATATATATATATATATATATATATATATATATATGTATGCCTCCCTTTGCCTATTTGGTACTGAGGTACCGATTGGTGTATATATATGCCTCCCTTTTCCTATTTGGTACTGAGGTACCAATTAATGTATATATGCCACCCTTTCCCTATTTGGTACTGAGGTACCGATTGGTGTATCTATATGTCTCCCTTTGCCGATTTAGTACTGAGATACCGACTGGTGTATCTAGATGTATTATCCGGCTATCCGTGTTGCGATTTTATACATAATTAATAACCACTAGGTGTGTCCTTGACAAGTGGTATTTTATCTAAAATAACTGAAACTTAAGCCGTCGTAAATAATAATAAATATGTTGATGTTCATCTTGCACACTATTTTTTCGATCTATCGTAGAACAGCAAATTAATGTGTTCGCTCAGTTAATGGGACAAAGCATAGATAAAAAATGTAAAGGATATGTTTTTAGTTGTATCATTGTTTAGCATTGTATCATTTTCGATTAGTAACAATGACGGATTCTACTTTGTTATCGTCCTTATTTGAATTAAATTATTCCGATATGTTTTTCACAATAGGAAACAAAAGCTTGACATAGATCTATATCAATCACGAGATCATATGGTAGGAATAATTTGAGGTATAATGCTGTAGGTCTTTAATTAAGTATAAATTTAATTTTGGCAATTATACCATATGCAATTTTAAATGTACGTGCTACCGATAGTAATATAATCCTGACCTTGTTAGAGACAAATTAAAAAAAAAGTTTGGCCTGCCATGCTTTCCCGTTTGAGAACATTCTGATTTTATTGCGAGAGGTATGCACGAGGATTATATTGTTATAATAACATTCTTCTTTTCTGAGCCTGTAACTACATGTATTGCCAATCGATAGACAAAATAACGTTCTATACAACGATCCGCAGCTGCCCATTCTGCAGGAAGGATAACTGCAGATATATGACAGAGACGTAACGTAAGTAACTGACAGTGAAGTAAAATTTAGGAGGAGACCACGTATGAGATTGTGCAAAACTCATGAACAATCCCAGCGCTCTCATGGTAATCTCCCTATGATATAAAAGCTGACATGGATGTGTTTCTCCATGCTATTTGTGCATGTAAGACTCTAGAACGTCTCATAACAGTTCAAGCAATGAGTTTAATTTCTTTATGTCATTTTAGCGTTAATCTCTTAGAAACCAAAAGTATTTTATGACGTAAATATAAATGTTGATTCAGACAGATGAAGCAATAAAGTGAAACAAGTCACATATTATAGTGTTGTTGGTGTTTTTTTTTAATAAACATCGAACAATGAGTTATACCTGGAAATGTCTAGAGCCCGAAAGATGTTTTAAATTAGTTAAATAATAAAGTCCATACCATATCTGAAGTAATGCACATTAAAGCATGATATAGGTTAACTACGTGATGTTAATAGTAACCTAACAGCAGCTATATTTGACAAAAATATGTTACTTTTACGTGTATGTACATGCCAGAGAGTTAGCTGGCAGTTCAGTTTGGAGTTGCTCTCGATCTATCTCATCGATGATCGATCAAAGTGACCACGCTAAATGAAATAAATATAAGATCTTTGAGTTATATGTATTGCACTCCTAACTTTTAAGTGTAATGTGCCACCTCAGGGATGCAAGGCACCAAGTTCCAAGAAAATTACAATGTTTGTTATGAGCGTATAGATGCTTATTTCACACGTGGCATGCCGGGATCGAGGTACGTGTTCTATTCATTGATAACGCACGTGCTTTTCTATATGTATGCATGTGTGTGTGTGTGTGTGTGTGTGTGCGTGTGTGTGTGTGTGTGTGCGTGTGTGTTCGTATCGCCCCACCCATTGGTGTATAATCATATGCTTTCACATACACATGCTGGTCTGTCAGAAGGTGTCTTATTGACTATTACATATCCTTACCTGTCCTGTTCATTTTTTTAGTGTACGATTGCGTATAAAATAGTAAAGGTGGTTGCTGAATTGTCAATAAGTATGCTATTGACCGTCACCTTTCCTTATTTTCCTTTTTCTGTTCTGTTTGTAAGGGTGGGTTTTGGATGGTAATGATTGTGTTGCACTATAATTTAGTGTTAGTGACCATTACATGTCTATGCCATCCCTACTCTGTTTTGAATGTTAGAGTGGTTTTGGGATAGTAGAGGACGCTGTAAGACTTGAAGGGTCCTTGTTGGTCACTATGGGAGTGTGCTACTTAGTAAATATGTGTCTTAGGTTGGTGGTTAGTCATCAAATAATAGTTCTGTAAACTGCATAGTAGTTCAAACCTCACGTTGAGTTCCCTTAACAACATGCTAGACCCTCCCATGTTAAATTACTAAAACCGCCGTATCAGCTAATGTAAAATATAAGACACAACCGGATCCAATCAAAGCAATGATTTGGGATACGTTCTGTTTAACTATGTCGCTTTTTCTCTAAATGGAGTTGCAAACAGTGGATCAGCTGGGTCGTATCCATCCTGCTTTTCATGTATCACTGGGGACAGAAATTGATTGGCTTATTCGATCGGTGACAAGAAAATCTAATTTCACAGGTGCGTGGGTTTTCTTGCACTCCACTCACAATAAAACACGATTCAAACATCTAATAAAAAGAATTATGCCTATCATAAATCGCTACACAATAATACATTAGAACCGCCTGATAATTTGGATAGGGTTCATTTTACGAAACTGATATGTGCTACTATACTGACTGTTTAATAATGTAGCGCATTATACATTACATGTTAGGACAACAGAGAGAGACCGTGAAATTTATCATCGGCAGAGACCATTGTATTTCAGTATTAATTATTGTGATTATTGTGATTATTAAAATGTTTATGAGTATTTTATTTTTCCATATTAAATCGTACTCACAATTTGCAACCTCGTCGATTTATGTCCAGACTTTCCAACTGCATCAAGTTCCGTCCCAACTCTTCTAGAATTCGTACTGCTACCAGACACCTATTGTAGAAATATTAATGGTAACATTTCAAGTTGTAGAATATATGTTGAAAGTACAAAAACAAGCTGGATTAGTTATGCACGTCTTACACACGACAAAACAACAACTAGCAAAAAATACATGGTTGAGAAGGTTGATGTTGGTGAATCTTATTTTTTGAATTTCTGCTCGACTGTCATACTATGAATCAATCTGCCTAATATTAATCAAATCGTGTTTAGCAGAAATAATTTAGTAGTTATTACTATATTTCAGTGAATAATAAGATCTATCTGATAAAATTAACAATTATTCGAAGAAGAATGATTAGAACAATTGTTAAATACCCCATGTGCAAAAAAGCAAATTTTACGAAATATCATGCTATAACACAGTACGAATAAAGGAAAAATGAAACAATTCAATTGATAATGAAAATCTATAAGAAGGAGAAATACCGAACAAATCAAATCCTATATTTAGACGGCAACTTCGATAAAACTTTAATAAGGAAGATTACGGATTATATAACTAAAACAATGATGTAATGTGGCCAAGTCATAACAATTAAAAAATAATAAATTGTAATAACTCAATTAAGGTTAATTTAAAGATTTTGGGGGTCGGGGCGAGTGAGAAGGGGGGCTGGAGCATATACTCGTATACCACACATGGTATATAGGCGACCTTTAGCCATGGTCTACTTGGAATCTAGGGAAGGGATTTCGAGTTAGGTGATAGAAACCCAATCGGAAGAACAACCCTATAGATAACACAAGGGATCTTTTTTAAAATACCCAGTCAAAAATTTAATCTAAATAAATTTTTGATCTAAATTATATCTTAAAATAAAACAAACAAACATATATGTGGGAGTAACACTTACACATAGAACACCTTTAATTTAGTTTTTAAGAAAAGTGAGGGGAGGGGGCATCTGTCTTTTGCCCCACCCACTCAAAAACAAATAAAGAAAGAAGATTAAAGATGTGACATAAAACAAATATGGCCCTCTCACAGAAAAACAACTATGATATACAAACAATAGTACAGATATAGCAATACATAAACAAATAACTAGATCTATAGTTAATTTTATACAAAATGTAGTAAGACACGGGACGTGGAAGGAAGATAATACAGTATTAAATTTTAATAATCACAATCGATATTAACATCTGTCTGGAGGAGGAGGGTCTTAATCGAAGCAAAGTGGGATTAGTATGACTTTTAGAAATGGCTCCTAACGAAGGCTGATATTGTCACTCTTTGAAATAGTAGTACCCCACCTGTCCATTATGAAAGAGAAGGGTTCATTATAAAATATAACTTAACTAACCAATATATATATATATATATATATATATATATATATATATATATATATATATATATATATATATATATATATATATATATATATATATATTTGACTCCAAAATATGGAGGGGCCTCCACTCATACAAACACAAATAACCAACTAATTCGCAAACTTTCAGAAACTAACATAAAATCTAACCAGCAAGAAAAACAGAAGTACACGTGAGAACAGGGTGGATCCTATCCGATTAAGAAAGAAATGAAGGTGTGACACCAAAGCTACGAGCCGACGCGAGGTAGCATTGATCGTACCTAAGCTACCCAAAAGTGGGCCAAAACAAAACACGAATATTACAGAACAAAAACACAACAGAACATAAACGCTACCCTGACAACTGCAAGGGTGCAAAATACACACGTACAGTACACACTCAATCAACAGGGAACAGCCTCATTTTCGGAAACAGGTGGGTCGTTGCTTCCACTAAGGGCCAGCGGTAACGCCTGATGTTACTGCTACATATCAATCCCAGAACCCATAGATTGCTTTATTATATTTTCTTAGATAAGCTTCTGAATAAATAAGGACAACTCTTACAAACATTTGACAATTTTCAGGCAGTCCAATCATATACATAACTGGTATAGCAATAGAGAATATTATAGCACCAAAGATATAAAACAATGGACTAATACTGATCTAGGTAAAAAAACTAAAGCAAGGAATCCAGTCGGGGAGTACGAAACGTTCTGAAAAAATCGGAATTAAGGAAGAAGAAAGAACCAATATTCAAAAATTCTCCTTTTTTCAAACACAAACTACAACAGACAAGGTGGGTTATATATTAAACTAAAATCCTTTATGTGTTCCTTTGAATGTCCAGTCAAAAGTATACCTATAAATAACAACACACTTTTATTTTAATTATTCCGATAAATATATCTGATGGCTCTTCTAAGAAGAGAAATTGATAAGTTCAAAAGTTTAGCACCGGTCTTTGGCACGTTAATACATCATATTTACTGTATTAATTGTTAAATATTTGTCATGAATTCATGCATAATTAAAATCGTAGTGCCCTTCAAATTGATCAACGCACGAAAAATGTGCGGGCAAGATACATTTCAGTCTATTGTTTTGAAAGGAATAAGCGTGGAATTCCATTGTATTTGATTTTGTTTTGATTGAGTCAGGCGATGATTATAAATTGTATGTGCCAATGAATAGAATCACAGTAGGGTTTATATAGAGATCAATTTGCATGTTACATATGACGCAACATGGGAAGATATGTATAACAATCTTTAGAATACATTTCTTGAATGTAAGTCATCTTATTGCGGGTATTGATCATGATAATATTACCTAAACTTATAAACAACATATCTAACATTCGTGTACTTCATATCGCGTGCAGCTCAATACGAAATCACTCCATCTCAGTGGAGCGTTTCAAAACACATTTATGACGTTGATAATGAATTAAAGTTCTATGTTTACAAAACAACATTTCCTTCCTCCTCTGTTTCTAACTTTGATAATTTTCAGATCATGTTTCGTTACATAATAATAAACCTACATCCTTTGAATGAAAAAAAAAAAAAAAAAAAAAAAAAAAAAACATCTCCAGAACAGTACTATTCTTTTTGCACTGAAATAAAGACTAAACATTATTACTGTTGAAATCATGTTGGCATTTCATTTTAGTTATATTAGTTTACAGAAAGTTTTAAGACCAAATTATATGTTTACCTAATCATTTGATCATCCACATGTCCGATCGGGCTACTACTGCTAGCATAAGTAACAACAGACAGTACTACCTGTGCCTGTTGACCCAGCGTGGGCAGCTAGGCATGGCTCCCTCTGGACAGTCCTTTCGAATCGATCAGACCACTGAGCATATATTTTAATCATCCATGCAATGAAGGTAGAGGGCAAAAGCTGTATTGGCATCGCATGGCATTGGTTCCGCTGCAGAAAGACATGATGTTCGTCCACTATATTCGGACTCATCTCAACAGGTCTCGACATTGTGGTGCCACTGGATTCAAGCAGATCTGGACGAACCAGTCATGGTGACTCTGAGCAACTGTGGCTCACTTAAGTCCATTTCAAGCACTAGTTATGGAATCCGTTTCTTTCCCGCAAGAGTTAATTTCATGTCCTGTAGGGAGAGCAGAAAAGCAGCAGAAGTGGATACCCTAGGAACATTAGCAGTAGTTAAGTGGGATACTTTAGCGTCAATGGGAATTAGCATTACAGAGACCCCTGGGACAGATTAGCGTCAAGGGAAATTTAACATGGAGAAAAATCGTGGGTCAGATTAGCGTCAAGGGAAATTAACATGGAGAAAAATCGTGGGGCGGTTTAGCGTCAAAGGAATTTAAACAGGGTGGGACTTTATAGCGTCAAGGGAAATTGAACATGGGATTTTTTTTTTTTAAATTTTTTTTTTTAAAAAAAGGGGTAGGCAATGGAAAGGCTATCTCTTTTCGAGAAATATGGCTGGCCCTGAAAAGGGCCTTTGGGTTTATGTTAATGTATTCATTAACATAAAGGGCACCGCATTGGTCTTCTTCTTGTCCTTAGACTACGTCTCACTGTTGGTCCGTAAATCAGCACTCTTTTCAGGCATCCTTGTCTTTCTACGTAGATCCTACGTATCCACAGACTGGTGTTTGTCCTGTGGACAACGGTCCACTTGGATTGGACATACATGGGTATGTCCGTCCGGAACATCATGGAAGACACAAGCGTAGAAGATTGCACATCGGTCCACATCTTGAAGCGACGAGAACAAGTGAATCAATGCACTGAACTGCGCTTATTTATAGGTAGAGGCAGGATTGAAACGGATTGAGTTCATTCACCAATCCAAACACGCGTTACAAAATTCAGTCAGCCCGCATCCAATCCGAAGAGAGTAGTCTGTGACGTCAGTTGGTCTATATAGATTCGCTAGCGCTTGTGTGCAGTCAATCTATGCGACAGTGATTCAACATGACGGAAACTCAGAAAACGATCCATTGGGGTGCACCAGCAGGGGAGACTGCCCAAGGGAACCCGGACTTACTTTCAGAAGAGGTACATTGGGATTTTGTGGATTTTCTTACCTAGCAAGAATTTGTTCCGGAACCTTCGTTACCTTCTTCATTACCGCAAGTGGAGAATTTTAGACAGAGACAGAAAGAAGAATTGGAGAAATTTATGCAACGACAAAAGGAAGCGGAACAAGCTTTTCTCCTACAGCAACAGCAACAGCAACAAGAAGAGGTAAGAAAAAAACAACAGCAACAACAGCAAGAAGAAGTAGTAGCAAAGAAACAAGAGGGTGAAAATCAAACGGCTACGGTACTGTTGGACATTTTAGCGGAGTTAAGAAGTCTGAAACAAATGTATCAAACTTCTTTATCACGACCGAAGAGAATACGACCTTCCCGAGCTAAACACGCCAACCCTGTGACTAAGCCTGTCGTACCACCCTTAGTGATTTCAACCCAATCATCAGAAGTAGGCCTTGGCCGTGGCAAAGGCTTAAGGCAGTTAAAGTTGATTGGTTAAACTCACCCCTACACCAAAATAAAAAGGCCCTTTTCACGGCCACCCACATTTCTCGAAAAGAAATACAATTTCAATTTGCCAATAACTCAAAAATAAACCCCACCCATTTTACCCTTATAGTACGTGTCTGTGTATGAGTGCTTGAGTTTAGCTTCTTATTTTAAAATCAAAACTCAAAGACACTTACCTTATATCATTCATGTATTCTTTTATCCATTTTTTACAATCCAATTCACAATTCACCACAGAACACTTTAATTAAAAGTTCATTGACTTCTTCTTTCTCCTTGTTTAGTCTCTCTGTTTTTTGAATTTCTTCACCGTTTTTTCCTCATTTTCTTCCCTTCTTCTTTTCTTCTCCTGTTTCTTTGCCTCTTTTAAATGGAATTGTCTTCTTTCTTCCTCTTCTTCCTCTGAAGAATCCCTCTCTTCTTCCGAAGAATCCCTCTCTTCTTCTGAAGAATCCTTCTTTTCTTCTGACTCCTCTTGTTTCTTTTTTGGGTAATCTGGAGACCAATGTCCTTTTTCTTTACAATAATAACAGGTATCTTGACTTTTGTCTTTTTTAGCCCCTGTTTTTTTTCTTTTTTGACGGTCTGGACACTCTGAAGACCAATGCCCTTTCTTCTGACAAATATAACAAGTATCTTGACTTTTATCTCGAAAGGAAGGAGAGTAGACCGTAGGCTGGTCTGAAGAGAATTTTCTAATGACCCCTCGCAAAGCTCTGACGAAACGTTCCATCTGGGTAGTCTCTTCCATCGTTGTGCTCGGCTTGAGAGTGAAATGAATTGTGAAAGGACAAGACACACACCCTTTTTATATACGCTGGTTTGCCAAGACTATAAATTAGTCTATGGTGTTTAAACTTGAGTCATTTGACGTTTTGCACTCAAGATGAAACGATCCCATTCATTCGAGAAGAAAGAAGAAGAAGAAGAAAGTAAGAGGCAGAAACGTGATCTATCGCCTCGTACCAGGGCTGAAATCTTGGCACAAATTCATGCCAGTGATTTTGAAGAGGACATGAGTGAACCAGAATTTGAAACCTCTAAACCAAGTTCACCACCCTTAGTCAACCCTGAAAAATACTATTCCATTCGAGAGACGGAAAAGCGCTCCTCTAGAAAATTTAGAACCACGGCTTACACCTACACGGTGAAGTTTAAAGATTTCAAGGCCGACGTACCCTTGGAGAAAGCAGAAGGGTTTATCACTGAGATGTGGGATTCTTTGCTCACCGCACTCAAGCGACAATGTCAACCCAAAGAAGACGATCGCTTGACACTATCCATAGATCACGACGGTTTGAAATCCCCTGTTTGGATCGAGTTTAGCAGACCTGCAGAACTAACCCCTTCCAAAATCATGGACAAGATTCAACACGTACAACAATCTAATGACCAGTTTGACATCACCGATGGTAAAGCCACACTGAAAATGGCCCACGTCTCTCTTCCTCAAGGGACAGGACGCAAAAAGATGTTATTGGTGGACGACCTTCGCAACACCAAAAAGAGTCTCGTCCGAATTAACAACCCTCAAGACCAAATGTGTTTAGCCCGTGCCATCGTGGTGGGACGAACCTATGCCAACAAGAATGACACGGCAGAATGGAAAAGAACCTGGAAAACTATTCAACAATCCGACCGAGCCAAACAACGAAATGAAGCAGAACTCCTGTTGCAACAAGCCGGACTGTCCAAAGACACACCCTGTGGCATTCCTGAGATGCAAAAATTGCAAGATGCCCTAGCTCCACGCTACACCTTGAAAGTGCACCCTCAAGAAATGCGTGGAACTCTGTTGTTTCGAGGCCAAGATTTTAAGGACGGAAAATACATTCATGTCTATCATCACGATGATCATTTCGATACCATTACCAGTATCACTGGATTCCATGGATACGGTTATTATTGTGAGAAATGTGACTATGGTTATAACAATCGAGAGCAACACAAGCATTGTGGAATGAAATGCCCAGGATGTTTGGCCTCTCCACCCTGTCTGAGCGAAGAACCAGTGCCTTGTTCGACTTGTTTGCGCACGTTTGTCAGTCGTACCTGTTACCAACAACATTTGAAAACACAAGGTTCACAGAAGAAATGTGCTTGTCAACTCCTGAGATTGTGCCCTACGTGTGGACAAGGCATACTTACCAACAATGCCAAGGCACACGTATGTCGAGGAAAGAAAAAATGTCACATTTGTCACCACATCGTGGACTTGGAACACGAATGTTACGTGCAAAAATACCAACCCCCACCAGAGAAAGAGGACGGTCACAAGAAGAAAGGCAATTTCATCTTTTTCGATTTCGAATGCATGCAAGAGACTGGCATTCACATCCCTAATTTCTGCGTGGCTCATCGAGCGTGCGAGAAGTGCATTCAAGAACCTATCTTCAGTCATTGCCCTCACTGCAGCAAGATTCCTGGAGGACGTGAAAAAATCTTTCGGGTACCAAACACGTTAGCCGATTTTGCCCAATGGGTCTTAGACCCCATCGACAAGACGTGGAACCAAGAGGACATCGAACGTTACGGAGATTGTCATCGCCATGCCACGGTGATGGCTCACAATTTCTCCGGATACGATGGACAGTTTCTTCTCAGATACTATACGGAACAAGGCACCGAACGTCCTAAAGTGATTTTGAATGGAGCCAAAATCATTTTCATGCAAGTGGGACAAGTACAGTTTAAAGATTCGATGAGCTATTTGGCCATGCCTTTGAGCCGAATGCCTAAAACGTTTGGAATGACAGAAATGGCTAAAGGGTACATTCCACACTTTTTGAATACGGAAGCCAATCAACACGCCGTTCTACCCCATTTGCCTGAGGCTCACTATTACGACCCCGAGAACATGCGTACCGAACAACGAGAAGCTTTCTACGCTTGGTACCAGGCTCACGCCTCTGACCCTTTCGACTTTCAGGAAGAAATGTTAAAGTATTGTCGTTCCGACGTGGACATTTTACGACGTTGCTGTGGAAAATTTCGAGAACTGTTCATGGAACACGGAGGGGTCGATCCTTTGAAAGAAGCTTGCACCATTGCCAAAGCGTGTTCCTTAGTGTACCGCCAACGATTCATGCCTGAAAACACCGTGGCTGTCATCAGTCCTCAAACGACCCACTATGTCAAACGTCAATACTCGGTCAAAGCCCTACGTTGGTTACATTACTTGTGCGACAAGGAAGACAAGTGGATTCAGCATGCCCGCAACGGAGGAGGCGAAAAGACCATCGGAACGTATTCGGTCGATGGCTGGGACTTAGAAAACCCCAAGATCGTGTACGAGTTTAACGGTTGCTTATTTCACGGATGTCCCGTCTGTTACCCTGACCGTGACACTAAAAATCAGTTTTTACAACGGACCATGGAAGACCTGTACCAGGACACTTGTCAGCGACGCCTAAAGTTAGAACAGCAAGGATACCAAGTGGTGGAAATGTGGGAACACGAGTACGATCACCGTACGAAAACCGATCCCGAGTTTAAACGCCTCGTGGAAAGTTACCAGTTCATGGACCCGCTGAACCCGAGGGATAGTTTGTACGGAGGAAGGACCAATGCCACCTGTTTGCTGTACCAAGCCGACGAAGAGAAAGGAGAAGAAATCAAATACTTGGACGTGTGTTCGTTGTATCCCTACGTGTGCAAATATTGTCGCTTTCCTGTAGGGCATCCGCAATTGCTGACGGAACACATCGACCTGAAAAACGTTCGACAATACGAAGGCTTGATCAAGTGCAAAGTTTTGCCTCCCACGAACCTATACAATCCCGTCTTACCTCACCATTGTCAAGGCAAACTGATGTTTCCCTTGTGCCGTACTTGTGCCGAAACGTGCAACCAGGACCAACCTTGCCATCACAGCCAGGAAGAACGTGCGTTGACGGGAACCTGGGTCAGCGTGGAATTGTTCAAAGCTCTGGACATGGGATACCAACTGTTAGAAGTGTACGAAATTTGCCACTTTCCCAAGACACAACAGTACCACAAGGGTGACCCTACTCAGAAAGGCATTTTCGCCGACTACGTGGATGCCTTTTTGAAACTGAAACAAGAAGCCAGCGGCTATCCTTCCTGGTGTCACACTCACGAAGACCAAATACAATTCAAAGAGAAATACTACGAACAAGAAGGCATCTCTTTAGACCACATCGAAAAAAACGAAGGCAGGCGATCGTTTGCCAAAGTGATGTTAAATTGCTTGTGGGGTAAAATGGCACAACGACCGTGTTTACCCAAGACGGAATATTTAACAGAACCTTCCCGCTACTTCCAGATGATTCACGACAAAACCAAATACATGAAACACGTGGACGTCGTTCGAGAGGATTTGATCTTGGTCAATTACGAAGAAGATCTGGACTTTGTACAAGACGACCCTTTTGGAAATGTCATCATTGCGGCTTACGTGACAGCTCATGCTCGCTTAAAATTGTACGAAGCTTTAGAACTGTTAGAAGAACGCGTCCTGTACTTTGACACGGACAGTTGCATTTACATCCATCACCCGATTCAACAGCACCCTGACATCGAAGGAGACCGTTTAGGAGCCTGGACAGACGGCATCCCGACGACAAGATTCTAAGTTTCGTCAGTGGTGGTCCCTAAAATTACGGCTACGAATACCGGGACAAACAAGGAGAAGTGCACACGACGTGCAAAGTGAAAGGACTGACTCTGAATCATCGTACCAGTCGAGTGGTCAACTTTGGGGTATTGAAAGAAGCCTTGCAATCGGGAGAGGATGGAAACTTTAAAGTGACCACTTATCAACCGAACAAGATTGTACGTTTACCCACTCACCACATCGTCAGTCGGCCCCTGGAAAAAATCTATCAAATCGTGTACCAGAAGCGAGTGAGACTTCCCAATCACTTTACGTTGCCGTACGGTCACATCGATATTGGTCAGCATATAAAAAGGGACAACGTCCAAGACCAATAGTTCATTGTTCATTGAAGTAACTTACCATGTCGTTGACGAAGAAGAAACCAGATTGGTTAGGAGTCAAATGTTAGACATCACCGAGACCAGGGTTTTGAGGCTTGGACACAAGAGGTGGCCCCGTATCCACGAGAGTTATTCAAGGAAAAAAGTTACTTTTCAACCTGTGTTAGTGACGGTGCCAGAAGAACCCGTCACCCAGGACAGGCCTGAAAGACCCTTTCGGGAGGACACTTGTGTGACCTTACCCCTACTATAGAACTGGTTAGAACTTTACCCAAAACATGTGGTTGTTGTACAGACACTTGTTTTTTATTCCACGTTCATGTGCCTTTTATTCTTGTACTTAAGCCTTTGGCTTTTATGTATTTTTGTCTTTCGTATTCATGTTTAAAAAAAATATTCAATAAACGTGTTCTGAAAAAGTATATAAACTCTTGTCTTGTTTGTTTTTTCGTGTCACAAGTGACATTCCTCACACCATGGCTACCTCTACTGTCTCTGCTCCCTCTTCCTCTACTGTCAAAGTCATCGACGAACACTTAGATCGTGCCAGTTGGGAGGCTTTGTATCTTCGCCATCCCTTTAACATGCTCATTGCTGGACCTAGCGGTTCTGACAAAACCGAATTCGTCAAACGTTTGATCGAACATAAACATCATTTGATCGATCGGCCCCCTCAACGGATCGTGTGGTGTTACAAAGAGTGGCAATCGGCGTACAGCCTCTTGCGAGAAAGTCAAGGCGATTCCATCGTGTTTGTGGAAGGCATTCCTAAAGAAGACGACGGCATCGTCTCTGACTCCCGTCAAACCCATTTGGTCATTTTCGACGACATGTTAGGAGAAGACGAAGAAGAAGTTAAACTGTGGTTCACGCGCAAAGGGCATCACCGTAATGCCAGTGTCGTTTACATCACCCAAAATTTGTTTCAACAAAGTAAAGCCCATCGCACCATCAGTCTCAATGCGCATTACGTGGTCTTGTTTAAAAGCCCTCGAGATAAATCGCAAGTGCAAGTCTTAGCCAAACAGTTAGGAACGCCTTGGCTGACTCAGGCGTACGACGATGCCACTCAAACGCCACACGCCTATTTACTCGTCGATTTGAAACCTACGACTCCCGAGGATTTGCGATTTCGTACCCACTTGTTTCACCACTGGTGCCAAGACGGAGGGCCTGTCCTGTACACGTCTCCGTCCTCGACTTCATTTCACTCCCCATAAAAAAATCTATAAAAACCTCAGACCCTTTTTCGTCTGTCTCACACAGTGCGAACATGAGGTCCCTTCAGTCGCATCTTCCCGTCAAATTGATTCGTGCCTTGTATGGCATCAGTCGAGAAAAAAATCCACAAACACGAGCTCGTGTCTTAGAAGCTAGTCTCAAAGAAGTCTTACGATGGTTCACGGTGACGGCACGTCAATTACTCCAAGGAATCATTCAGATCCCTCATCAAACCAAACGCTTTTTCGATCGAAACAAAGTCGCTTTGGTCCAAATGGCCGATCCCCGCATCGACACTCAAACCGAAAAACAAATCATTTTGAAACCTGGAGGGAGCGGTACTCTAGGAGGGGTCATCATTCGCTCACTCTTAAGATGGGATCCTAATGCCCCCAAAGTTATACCCAAGACAAAAGTCCAACGAAGCCACAAGAAGAAAAAGACCAGGTCCCCAAGGAGAACTTCTCCAGTGGCAGGACCCTCCTCTGACCAGACACCACCACCACCCCGGAAAAAGAAAAGAAGCCCCCAGGAAAAGAAAAGTCCACAGAAAACTAGTCGCAAGAGAGGCACTTCGGCCAGGACGCAACCTTACACTCGCAAACCACGACCTGCCACGGCGGTGACTGCGTCTCCGGCAGCTTCACGTTTGTCCACTTCTCCGTTAATGACACCCAGAACTGAAGAGTACTTGGAGACGTTGATCACACCAAGAACTTCTCCGTTGATGACCCCCAAAAGAACTTCCCCAGTGGCAGGACCTTCCAATTTAGTGGCAGTGGCTGCTGCTCACAAAGTACCTTCTCCCAAAATCAAAGTTCAAGAAAGATCGGGCATGTTACAAAGTTTACTGGATTTGTCCAAGCAAGAACTGGCTCGATTTAGTCCGTTACGTACCCCTGCACGACGTGTCATGCCTGTCCTCAAACTAATACGACGTAAAGACAATCAGTGGCGACGCGTTCCAGTATAAAAAAGGCCTGTGACCAAGTCGGGTATCAGTGTTTTTTGGTGCTCCTGAAGACTCAAAGATGTCACCCTCCAGAAAACCCCAAGGAAAGAAAAGGAAAGGACTGCCACCACGTTTAGCCAAAAATGGGGACATGTTATCTGTTCTGTCCAAAGCTTCTCCACCCCTACGAAAAAAACTCATTCAAACAGCCTCCAAAGAGGTCATCGATACCGTGTGCGAATGTTGTTTGAACGTTTTGAAAGGCACGATCCCTTTGTCCAAACACCAGAAACAATGCTTAGGCAAACATCGTCACGTTCTTCGCCAAATGGTTCAAAAGAAAATTCCCATTCGTCAAAAAAAGATGTTAGTGCAACGTGGAGGTATTTTACCTCTCTTGTTAGGCCCCATACTGAAAGGAGTCTTGGGAACCATGTTGGGAGGACTGGTGGGAGCAAGATAAAAAGGCCTCGGAAGTTCCAAGATCTCAGAATCGACCCCTGACAACCCCATGGAAGGACGAAAACTAGCTTTAGTGCCTTACAAACGATGGATGGAATACCATCGGTGGCAAGAACAACACACCCCGCATTTACCTCCCAATCCTCATTTGAGCGAGATGTCCCAGTTACAACACGAATTGCAGTCCTTGATGGATCGCCAAGATTTGTCCGAAACAGAAAAATCGCAAAAGTACGGTCAACTCTTGCAACGACTGCAACTATTTCACCAGAAAGCTTTAGACGAAACAGCTCTACCCACTCTGAAAGATTTTAAGACCTTGATGAAAAGTCCAGCACCATCACCAGTACCAGTACCAGTACCAGTACCACCAGTACCCGTGACCAAGACAGAAAAAGGAGAAGAAGAGGAAGGGTTTCAAACTCCACCAGAAAAAGTACGCAAGTTAACAACACGACCTACCTCCAGAATTGGATGGATTAAAAAGATGATGGCCACCCCTTCTTCCTCACAAGAGAAAAAGAAAGTGAAGACAGAAGTGAAACAAGAACCGATATCCCCCGCTCAGACATCCTTCTCCTCTTCGACACCTATTGCTGGCCGCACACGCAACGCATTGCAATCCAAGAAAATACCCCAAGAGAAAAAGAGTAGCATCCTCCAAGAGTGGGTGTCTTATTAACACAAAAAATAAGAATGGAAAAAGTCTTAGCCAGCATTTACTACGATCCCTCCCATCCTGCAGGTTACGCAGGAGTTCAAAAATTGTATCGTGCTGCCAAAACGCGACTGAAAAGTCTCCGTTTACCTCAAGTGCAACGATGGTTACAAGAACAAGCTATCTACACTTTACACAAACCCATTCGACGCAAGTTTGCCAGAAGTCGCACCCGAGTGGAAGGCATCGATCATCAATGGCAAGCCGATTTAGCCGATGTCTCTCATTTAGCCAGCTACAATCGTGGCTACAAATATTTGTTTTGTGTCATCGATGTCTTTTCCAAATTTGCTTGGGTCGTACCCTTGACTTCCAAATCGAGCAGCGAGTTAGTGCGAGCCCTGCAACGGGTGTTGAAACAAAGCGGTCGTCACCCTCTTCGATGGCAAACGGACAAAGGCACCGAATTTCTGAACCAAGCTTTCCAAAAAGAATTAAAGAAACGTGACATTCATTTTTTTACCACCGAGAATCCCGAAACCAAAGCCAGCATCGTGGAACGTTTTCAACGCACTTTGAAAGAACGCATGTGGAAATATTTTACGCATCACCACACTCTGAAGTACATCGACATCTTACCGCACCTGGTGCAAGCGTACAACCAATCTTACCATCGAAGCATCGGACGTGCCCCGCAAGACGTGACTCCCGACAACGAAGTGCTGGTGTTTGAGCGTCTGTTTGGTACGTCCCCGACGAGGGCTGTCCCCAAGAAAAGTGGAGAGTTGGCCGTAGGAGATTGGGTGCGCATTGGCAAAACCAAACGCACTTTCGACAAAGGTTACTTACCTAACTGGACGACCGAATTGTTTCGCGTCACTGGACGAGTGCATGGTCGTCATCCTGCCGTCTATAAATTGGAAGACATGAACGGAGAAGTGCTCAAAGGAACGTTTTATTTGCCCGAGTTACAACGTGTCACCAAAAAAGAAGACGACGTGTACGACATCGAAAGCATTCTCGAACGCAGAACCCGTAAAGTGGGCAAACGACGTGTCAAAGAAGTCAAAGTACGTTGGAAAGGATATCCACCCAGTTTTGATTCTTGGATCGACGCTTCGCAAGTCATCGACTATAAAAAGAAGTGACCATCATGTTCTTTCACACAGCAGACGCAGCTACGTCGACCACTCCTCCTTCACCTAGTTCTTCTGTGCAAGATTTACAAAAACAACCCTTGTGGGTGTGGTGTAGAGAACGTGTGCCTAAAACGCAAATCGTCTTTTTCTGCCAAATCTTCGTGGTGTATTGTGTCATCGGGGCAGCCATCGCCAATTTGAGTTTGCAACAAGGAGACAAACAATTGTGGACCATTTTATTGAGCAGTTGCATCGGTTACCTGCTTCCTAATCCCTCCCTGAAATTCACCTCGAACGGGAACCCCGGGAACCTTGTGTCCAGTGCCAGTGCCAGTCACCACTTCAATCACAACCAGAACCCCATTTTGGGCGGAGACACGCCTCTGACGTCCACTAACCCCTCGGACAGCCACAGAACTCTGGAATTATGAGTCACCAAAGCCAATTTTACTTAACCTTACCCAGTGACAGTTCCATGGAGGTGTTTCCCAAGAACACGTTGTGCTGTTACACGGCCAAATTACCTCAAGCCATCCCCTTAGATCACGAAGCCCATTGGGAAGTGGCTTTAGTAGAAATGATTCACCCGACCCAAGTCCTCAATGTCCTTCCCAATCAAAATTTTTTTGATGTGGAAGTTCATGACGAACAATTGCAACAGTGGATGGATAGCAATGTCAAATATGACAAGAAAACCCGTACACAAAAGTACACCACCTATCACTTGTTCATTCCCCCAGGCTATTATTTTAGTGGTCAACATTTGGTCAGCACCATAACCTCCAGGTTTAATGTCGTGTTTCTGAAAGCTTTGGAGCATGTCAACAAAAGTGGAGTACCACAAAGCAGCTCGTCGCTTCTTGATGAAATTTGAACGAAGTAAAATCCTGTCCATTTTATTTTGTCCTGAATTGTTTGACATGTTGGGCGGAGACATGGACATGAGAAAGACCATGCTCAAGAAAAATGAATTACCCATCGTTTACGACAACGAGTCTTTTAGCAAGTTATTTCGTGCCCCGGTAGAACTGAACCAAGGACTGAATTTGATGTTTGTGTATTCCGATGTGGTGGAGTACAACGTGGTGGGACACACCACCGTACCGTTACTGCGTGTCATTCCTTTCAAAGTGGATTCTGCCACGGACGCTGACGAGGAAGGTGGAAACACTTACCACGTCCACCGCGAATTTGTACATCCTCACTATTTGCCTGTCAGTAAGTCGTATTTGGACACGGTCAACATTGCTATAAAAGGAGATCTGGGACAAAATATTCCATTCACCAAAGGAAAAGTCACGGTGAAACTCCATTTTCGAAAACGGTTCTCTCACGACTCGTAAGTAAGTCATGTATCCAGTGTACCGAGGGGTTGCTCGACAGCGAGGACACGGTTTAGGAGACATGTTAAAATCGGTCTTTCGTTCGGTGGCCCCGGTGTTGAAACCGATGGTGACACGCGGATTGCACGCCTTGAAAGATGCGGCACTGACGCAAGGCAAAGAATTTCTCCAAAATGTCATCATCGACAAACAAAACCCTAAAGAAGCCTTCATGAGGGCAAAGACATTTTAGGCCAACGAGAAACACCTATAAATGCCCTGCACGCTACCGAGTCAGGCATTCAGCAAGGACAAGGCAGAAAGAGACGACGAAGAAAACACCCTTTCACCAGACTTCAAGCGAGAAAGGCCAAGAAAAGAAGAACCGTTCGAGACTTAGACGTTTTCGATTATTGAGAAAAAAGAGACAAAAAAATGATGCACCGAGAATCTTGCGCTTGTTCCAAGACGGAACTGGATCTGTTTGCCATGCCCCCCACGATGATGACGATGCAAGAATCCCAGTGGGTGGAATTTCACCCCGTCTCCTCACTGACCGATTCCGCTCCCATCGAGTTTGAAATCAAAGGACAGCCCGAAGATTACATCGATCTGAATAGCAGTTACTTGTACCTGAAAGTCAAAATTCTAGATAAGACTGGAGGTGCTATAGACGATGAAGCAGTAGCTCCCGTCAACAATTTCATGCATTCCTTGTTCAGTGGAGTGGACTTGTACTTGAATAACAAACTGGTCAGTAGCAGCATGGATACTTACCCTTATCGTGCCTACCTGGAAAATCTCTTGACGTACGGAATAGATGCCAAGAACACTCATCTCAATGCCTGTGTGGTATGGGAAGCTGACGAACCTACCAAGTTTGAAATATTGGAAACTGATGAAAAGAAAGACAACAATGATGGATTTGTAGAACGAAGAAAGAGAATCACGGGAGCCGACACAAGTTTAGAACTGATGGATCGTTTGCATTTGGACATGTGGTTGCAAGAAAAGTATTTGCTGAACGGGGTGGATGTCCGCCTGAGACTGAATCGTAGCAGTGCCGCTTTCCATTTGATGGCTGATAGTGACGGTTACAAAACCAAAATCCTAGAAGCCAGACTCTACGTACGCCGTGTGGAAGTGTTACCTAAAGTGGGAAACGACATCAGTCAGACGTTTAGCAGAACGACTGCCAAGTATCCCATACGACGCGTGGAAGTGAAAACCTTCACCATTCCCAAGGGACAGCGATCCATGATCGAAGATCATCTGTTCCAAGGACAGTTACCCAAACGTTTGATCGTTGGTATCGTCGAGAATACAGCCTTCAACGGAGCTGCCGAAAAAAATCCTTTCTACTTTCAACACTTTGGCGTGTCAAAAATCGAAGTCAGTCGCGATGGCAAGACCTTGTGTACCCGACCTTTCGAACCTGACTTTACCAAGAAGAATTACTTGAGATCGTACTTGTCCCTGTACGAAGCCACCGGACAGTTAGGAACCAATACCAGTCACGGTATTACGTACGAGGATTATGCAGGAGGCTACGCTTTGTGGGCTTTCGATTTCACTCCAGACCAAGGCAGCGACGAGGGACATTTCCACCCTATAAAATCCGGCCAGATTCGTGTGGAAATTCAGTTTAAAGACCGAGACCCTGATGAAACGGTGAACGTCATCCTGTATGCAGAATTCGATAATACCATAGAAATCAACAGTTTGAGAGAAGTCATCCTAGATTACTAGAAACCATGGAAGACTGTTATCCCTCTTTACCTAGTGGAGAAACTTTTACTGTTGCATTGTTGTTAAAAAATGTTAGAGTTGTTGTTTAGTGTTAAGTGATTTTTGAATAAAAAATGTTGTGTTTTGAAAAAAATTGTTTGATGTTATATTGTTGGATTATTGTTAAAAATGTTAGAGTTGCTGTTTAGTGTTAAATGATTTTTGAATAAAAATTGTTGTGTTTTGAAAAAAATGCCTTTGTCTTTTGTTTAGCTATAAGAATGTTGGATTGATGCTCTTTCATTTCTTACTATCCCTCTCATGACACTCACTAAACGTTGCGACTCAAAAACCGTGTGGAGGATGTTTTCCTTCACGTCCGCGCTTTGACTTTAAGAACCGGGTTGTTTCCAGTCTAACCATCCATTGTCGACTCATCCTCCTAAGAAGATGTGCTCCAAACTAGCTAAACTCAACGAAGCCTACGTGAATTTGCATAGGGTCAGACACAGTCTGATACCGAAGCCAGAAGAAATAGAGAATGTGAGAATGTTAAAAATCACTGAAGACCTGATAGAAGAGCTCTTCAGAGAAGAAATGAACAGGGAAAAAGAAGAATGGACAGAGAAGTACAGACTTCAGAGACAGCAGCAACAACAACAACAACAAGAGCAACAGCAACCTGAAGCTGACAGAGGCTTTGTCGATTGTCGTATCGACACCAAAGAGTTCTTCTTCTCTTTCCGAAGAAGCAGACCTATCGCCAGAAAGTCTATCCTCAGAGGACATCGCATTCTTAGAAACTAAAAAGAATGCCATAGCAAAAGAAAAAAAAACAGCCCTTTTCAGGGCTACCCAATACTCTAGAAAAGAAATAACCATCGATTTGCCAATGTGTGTATGTAGAGTAGTGTGAAAATAAACACTAACTCTTTTTTTAAAAAAATGTGAGGGTATGTGTTTGTGTGTTTGTGTTTGTAAGTGGTTAAGTAAGTTGGTATGGATAGTAGATTAAAATGATGTCTTTTTTTTTTTTTTTTTTTTTGGTGTTTGAGGTGTAAATTTGGGGTTAGATTGGATTGCTTTGCGTATGTGGATAGTCTATTGAAGTGATTTATAAAAAATTTTAAAATAGTGATGGGTAGCATAAAAAAGTGAGTGAGTGTTTCTTTTAGGTCCGCGCGTTGTTGTTTTTATTTTGGTTATGATCTAGGTAAGATCAATTTTATGTTTTTAGGGGGATGTTTTCCATCACGTCCGCGCTTTCACTATAAATTGAAACTCGTTCGGCAGTCCAGCTACCCTTGTTGATTGATCAACACCAAAAATGAACACGAGACTGTCTAAACTGTTGGAACTTCATGTGCATCTGGAATATGCCAGGCGCCTGTTGAATGAACTGGCCGCGGAAGCCATTGTGGAGGAGGGAAGGATAAGAGAGGAGGAGGAAAAAAGAAAAAAAAGAAGAGGAGGAGAGAAGATATAAAGAAGAAGAAGAAGAGGAAAGAAGATACAAAGAGGAGGAGAATAGAAACAAAGAAGAGGAGGAGGAGAAGGAAAAGAAGAGAAGAAGAATAAATTTCAGAATCCCAGAGAGAGAAAATTGGGATTCTGAAGCGACATATCCTGCCTCTGCTCTCTCCCCCCAAAAAGTAAAAAGTAACTGGGGGATAAGATGTGTATGTGGCGCCAGGCCTGGAAGGTGCCACCATTAACCAGGTGTCCATGAAGTTCCAAACAAAAAACAGCCCTTTTCAGGGCTACCCAATACTCTAGAAAAGAAATAACCATCAATTTGCCAATGTCTAGGTAGAGTAGTGTGAATATAAACACTAACTCTTTTTTAAGATAGTGTGAGGGTATGTGTTTGTGTGTTTGTGTTTGTACCCGCTCACGTACGATTGTGTGGATAGTAGATTATGGATTTGTTTATTGTTTCTTAGCTGATGTGGAGAGTATAGTTTGGGTTTTATTATATGAAATAAAAAAGTAGGGGGATGTTTTCCTTCACGTCCGCGCGTTGTTTGGTCATGATCTAGGTAAGATCCATTTTATGTTTTTTTATGGTTTTTTTTAGGGGGATGTTTTCCATCACGTCCGCGCTTTCACTATAAAACTAACAGTGTTGGTCATTGGAGCCCATTCTACGGAATAAGCAAACAAGAAGATGCCAGCAGCTTCAGCTTTATACAACGATCTTATGGGAAGTTGGTATTGGATGGTAGATGGATTGAGTGTAGCAGAAAGGGTTGAACAGGAATGGAGGTATGCAGTGACAAAAGACTTCGTCTCAAGACAAGTAACCAGCCTCCACTTATCCGTAAATATTGTAAAAGAAATGATAGAGGATGAGGAGAAGAGAATCAGAGGTTTAATTAACCCACCGTATGTGAAAGTGGGTAAGTTAAAAGAAGCAATAGATCATGTGACGAGTGCAAGGTGCTTTCTAGAAGACATTGCAGAATGGACAGATTGGTGTTTCGCGAAGTGGGGGTTAGAAAAACTTAAGAAAGCTGAAGAACTAATGAGGAATGTGCTGACCGAAGAGGTCAAGAAGATCAAAGAAAAGTGGTCAAAGGAAAGAAAAGAAGAAGAAAATAGAAAAAAAAATGAAGAACTAGAAAAACTGAACACAAACTGGATGAAAATCCAAGAGAAGTTCCGGGCCATGGGTCACCCGGACTGGATGCCGGAAACAGAAAAGAAGAAGAAGAAAGGAATGATGGACAAAATAAGAGGATGGTGGAAAAAGTTAAGAAGTTAAAAGAAGAAGAAGAAGAAAAAACCCAAAGGCCCTTTTCAGGGCCAGCCATATTTCTCGAAAAGAGATAGCCTTACCATTGCCTACCCATGTTCAATTTCCCTTGACGCTATAAAGTCCCACCCTGTTTAAATTCCTTTGACGCTAAACCGTCCCACGATTTTTCTCCATGTTAATTTCCCTTGACGCTAATCTGACCCACGATTTTTCTCCATGTTAAATTTCCCTTGATGCTAATCTGTCCCAGGGGTCTCTGTAATGCTAATTCCCAATGACGCTAATGTATCCCACTTAACTACTATTAGCTTCTGAGCAGAAGCCGACAAATTATTTGCCAAAATTTTGCTGAATTGCCTTGAATTGATCACGGGCTTCTATCTTAGAGGGACCACGTGGTCTTTCAGTTCGTCAACCACAAAAGAAAGGATATGAAAAGAACTCCAACACAAACACAATATCCATCAACCAGACAAAAGCCTTCGACAAAGTCAGTATTAGGGGTCTTTGGGAGATGATAGCAAACTTTGATTACCCAGAGAAATGTATCGTAAAAGTTCGGCAATTAAATGATGGCATGATCGCTTGTGCTGTAGACAAAGAATAGTCATCGGAACTATTCACTGCCAAAAATGGTTTCAAGGAACGCTGTGTTATAGCAGCAACCTGCTTTTTATCATGTTCTCCGAATTTCATATTACTGCCTTTTGTGACTATGACAATAGGATATAAATCATATACAAAACCGGTAATAAGTTATCCAATATGAGTTGACTATAAGCAAAGACTAAGTTAAAGTAAGTGACTCCTCGTGATCTCCTGTTTGCTGGCGATTCGGCTCCCACCATTTCGGTCTCACAATCAGTATTAAGAAGACATGCACCAGGAAAGCCGTAGAACCTACCATCGAAAGGAATAGCCAAACTCTCCATCCAGTGAACAACTTCACATATCTCGACCGTAAACTTGATGATGAAACCAACACCAAAAATGCTAACGCAAGTGTGTTACTTTGGCGGACGACGCGCAGATATGTGGGAGCTCAGAGGTGTCAGTTTACAAAAAACCTGATGTGCATAAAGCCATTGTTTTGCCAACGCTGCTATATGCATGTAAAACCTGGACGGTGTTCAAACGCCATGATATCAAGCTGAATCTATTTTGAATGGGATGCTTGTGGAAACTTGTGAAGATAAAATGACAGAATAGAGTCCCAAAATAACAGTTTCTTGCAAGGGCAGACATGTCAAGTATTTCTATTCCAGTGATGAAATCTTATTTGAGACTAGCAGGCCACATTACCAAGATCTCATAAATGCGACTACCAAAACAAAGCATCTCCCGTGCATTTTGTCACAGACGGTTTAGAGCACAAATTGACCTTATCATCCACTCATTATAAAAATCTTACTGGTTAGTGACGTATCCGTCGAAATTAAAGGACTAATAATAGTGTTGAAAAAGTTGATTCTTTATAGGTCAAGGTCAAATACTGATGAGACAGCCATCTCTACATTATCTGCACCATTTTCCACACACTGTTGAAGTCAAACAATCCATACAATGTGTTCAATGACTAGTGTACATTAATCATATAAGTCCATTTTAGACTGATTACATATTTATATGATTTAAATGTCATAGCATTGATAAAGGTCTATATGGGAAACGAGTGATTGCAACGTAAAGCAAAACACTAAGTTTCCAGTGATCAGATTAAAAAGGTTATTTAGCCAAGAAATTTCATGATTGAAGGGACGAAAACTAAGACATGTTATCTTGAATGAAGATTACAAACAAACCCCACAATAAACCAGCCCGCTTGTTGTTAGATGACCATACAATATGGGTGTACAGCTGAATATCAGAATCGAAGATGATAGAGGGCACATCTGAAAGATATCGTCTAAATAGCTGAAAATGCTAAAATCAGGCAAAATTCGTGCAAATAAGTTTTGGGGAATTGGGAAATAAAATAAATCTTTAAAAGCTAACGGAAATTTATTAGTTCAAAATGTAAATTAGGTAACGCAGAAGAAAGAGAATTAATGTCATTTATATCAAGCGCATCATTTACTGCATGCCTAAAATCATTCTTATATGATTAGAATGTATTCAGAATCATAGCTATACAAACAATGTGGGTCTTGGTTTCAAATTCACTGTATTAATGTGTATATTTGATATCAAAGTAAATCTGCAATATTGAAATTTGCAATGAAAGAAGGCAAGGAAGAACAATCTATATCCTCAATAGATATGATAGGCTCATTCATTCCAGCGGAACACAATTGGTTTACAAATGCGATGCAACCTTAGCATCAAATCAAGTCAGACGCAAATGCGATGCTAGTATAGAAACAAGGACAACGTGAACTGGTACCCACTTTGATGTATAAGTAACTAATGAATCGCGAATGTAAACAGTAACACACTGTATTAAACAGTATAAAGATCAGGGTTATGAGTAATTGCAAATATATTATGTCACAATTATTTGTTTTAAACCCAGCTGTTACTAAATATACTGATATCAATCTTCTTGCCATAGCGTCTAGGACGAAGCTAATAATCGTGTAAGAGTCAAATTCCATCATAATTCTTGTTATAAGTTGACCAACGTTTTACAGTCTGGATATGGCATGTCCATATAAACTCCTCAAACGCATCTCTAATGTCTAACATACTTGATAGCGGTGAAGCAACTCCGTCTCCTGTCTTTGTTAGACCCTTTGTACTATCTTATGCGAACTATACATACATGTTTAATGACAAGTTTTAAGCGGCCAATCCATTAATAATTTCTTGGCCTCTTTTGTACGAGCGTTGATCATTCTTGGTTTCAAAAATCACCCTACTTTTTTGACTTAGCTTTGGAAGGTGCATTTTGATGCGAAAATTAACAAGGACCATTTCTAATGTTAATCAATTGACAAAGCACATCTGTCAATCTATAAATCAATCATCAACGTAATTTGCACGTCGGCTTATTATAACAGAAATTTATATAAGCGTTCCGTACAAAGATGGGTAGATAATACATGTTACAATCAACTGTTAAAACATGTGGATACAAAATATTTAATTGGCTTCACGGAGGCAGAAGCGGCAAAACTTGCACACTAATCAGCTGCTTAAAAATATAAAGCATATAAACTCTTTTATCCTGAACATTAGTGTACGTCCTATGATGTTTTTGTTTTCTTTTTTTTTCTCGCGCGTTATTATTACACATATTTACGACTATTATCAAGTCGTAGATCACGTAATATTAACATTTATACTTTCTACCTATCTGCTTCGATGTCTTTCATATATATTGTGAGTAGATACAATCGTGAAGGTCCTTAATATATGCTTTAAAATAAGGAGGTTTCATATAAACTTGAGATTGATATAAATGACATCTTTCATCCCTATTCAGACAGTAAAGACTGGAATAGGAAGTCAAACCAAAACACATTAGTTACATCATTCCCATAACGTCAAGTTTGAAAACTATCTCTCAATTTGCTTGATTTGTTTACTGTGTAAAACCAGCTTGGTGTATAATTTTAAAAGTTCTACTGAGTGCGGCCACCACCATCACCAATTAAAATAGAATAAAGGAACAGGAAAACAAGAGCAAAGAAATAATACCAAGAAGAGGACAATAACAAGATGGCGGACTGTTCAGATGGACGTTGCAGTGCTTATGTGCAAATCATGGATAATTCTGTTTATGAGACTCGCTCCAGGAAAAAATATACTGAACTGGAAACAGAAAATGAAGGTGATTGTACTGTACATGGGAATTGTGGTTTAAATTCTTTTTATGATGCAGATTTGGTGAGTGATGAGCCTGACAATGCAAACAAGGCAGATCTATGCTTGCAACCTCAGTACACGAGTACACAGAATGTTGACAATACATGTTTTGACAGAGATGCCGAAGACTCGAGTCACCGTTGTAACAGCCCAACATATCAAGATGTCATATCTCAGGTTCTCAATCAGGACTATATTAGAAGACTTGATCAGGAACTAGATAATCTACCCAGAGACAGGGGCCCCGAGTGGCCGAGTGGTCTACAGCGCTCTTCGTTATGGATCACTGCCATCTCACCTCTGTCTGCGGCGGTTCGAATCTAGGATTCAGCCAATGTGGGTATGTGAGAAAGCTTGCCAGTAGCTTCTCGTGGGTCGGTGGTTCTTTCCGGGGTTTTCCCGGGTTCTTCCTCCACCATTAATACTGGCCGCCATGTATAGCCTATCGTGTGCTGAAAAATGGCGTTAAACCCCACAACAACAACAACAACAACTACCCAGAGACATGTATATTGAGAAATTGCTAGAGGTTTCACACGACAGTGAAGATACTGTAACCTGGTATAGGTCAGTTTTATTTAGTAGAGCACGAGGTTTTCCTGGCTGTCCGTCTGGATATTTGGTTGTTAGAAAGAACAGAAATGGTGTAAGCAGTTTAATAAAATATGCAAGGGATTGTTATTCTTTAGCTATGTTTATAAAAGGGGATCCTTGCGAGATCGATTCTATTTTTAGCAAGAAGAAATCAGACCCTAATGTACAAGCTGAACACTGTGAACATGACGATGAACATAGCTCAGGGCAAGTAGAAAAAGTGATTAATTCAGCAAGACTCTCGCTAGCGGAAATCAAGAGTGATTGCGGTCATCTACAACAAACTGTTGTTTCGTTCAGAGAAGAGATTATATCTCTGAAGGCAACCCAAATCACATTGGTGACTATGAATGACCTTAATGCATTCCGTGCTGATGTAAACAATAAGGTACAGGCACAATCTCAAACAATAGAACTGCTCTGTAATGAGATTAAGTCACTGAAAACTACTGAAAGCGTGTTGATGAAAGAAAATGAAACTCTCCACACCATCACCGAGCAACTTAGAGTTAAGCTGATGAAATCTTTGAGTAAACCCATTATGCGGATGTCGTTCGCACGAATAGTCCAGCTGTAAGTAACCTATCAAGTAGTCCAATGGATGTGGTGATCAACGCTCTCCATCAATTGCTGCTCAGAACAAGATTCATGTGTCTAACTGTTCATCTCCCGTCTTGATCGACTCTAACAAAACTGGTTGCGATACACACTGCTGCCTATCAAGTGAATCTCAGAACAGAACTGCAGTGTCCAACTGTTTGTCTCCCGTGTCGGTTGAGGCTGACGACTCTACACCAGGTACAATGGCAGTGGAGTCACGAACCGGCGTAACGGCCGAACCAACTTTGGAAAAGAGTGGGGTCAGTGCTCTGCAAACTCTGGTTTCAAAAAGTTCGGATATAATTTCACAGACTTTCGATAGAAGACATATCGTCCCCTTCGATGGAAATATCCCACAGATTTATAAAGCCAATGTTCATCCTGAAGTGACAAATGTTGTACGCACACCCATTCGGAATCAAAGTAAACTGTTAACCCACACCGAACGACTTTCTGAACAGGGGACTTCGACTTCGACCAGGATAGAGAACGTTAGGCATCCGATTACTAGCAACAGTAATGTGAAAGGTATTGACTTGAAAACCCATCCTAGCAAGATACCTACCGTTATTGGGGGTCAGGTAGAAAGACCTAGATCATTTGGTAAATCAGGTTTAGAAATAGGTTCAGAGAGTATCGTTGGACATGAGGATGTTGAAGACAATAATGAGAATGTTGTATTTGAAGGTGTAGTTAGACGTAGAACAAGGCGCTTTTATGTGGGTGGCATTGGCGTCAAATCTGCTGCTGAAGGCCTCGGTAAATTCTTGAAAGAATACGATATAGATCCGTTATCCATAAAGTTTATCCACAGTAGACGTAATTGTCTATCGGCCAAGCTGACTGTATATAATTCAGACTGCAACACTGTTGAAAATGATGTAACATGGCCAAAAGGTGTTTATGTAAGAAGGTGGTATGGGAATCAATCTTGGCGAGACAGGTTTAGCAATCGCGATCAGGAGGCAAATGAAGGTGCAGGATGCGATATTCCGTGACTAGGGTGACAGTTAATTGTTCATAAATTTGCCATTATGTTCTGTCGTAAGTTAATGTTTTTTGTCATCTTTGTCATTTTAGTCCTGCTTTCACGATGCATAAGTATTAATATGCCTATATTGCAAGTTAATATGAATCTTAATATACTGACCTGGAATGTTAGAGGAATTATGTCCTGTGCTCTTAGCTTTAGTGCAATGCTGGATAAATATAATGTTGACGTAGCTTGCGTAACTGAACATAAACTATTACAGCACATACTTCCATTTTGCGATACTATTCGTTCTGATTATAAATGCACTGCTAAGGCAGATGATATTTCCTCTGATAGCAAGTTACTAAAATGTGGTAAAGGAGGAGTTGCAATCTTCTGCAAAACTTCTCTCATGAGATATGCTAACTTTATAGATGAAGTTAATAGTGACAGAATTGTTGGCATAGAATTCAAATTTCCCGATATGCAAAATGTATATATTTTTGTGTAAATATGCCGACCCTATTATATGGCATAGATTGTTACAAAGCGCAAATTGAGTTGATTCAAAATCTCTATGATCAGTACTCACAGCTGGGGGACGTGTATTTTACTGGTGATTTCAATGCAGTAGCTGAACCAGACACTTTCAGAGATTACAAAGATAGAGTATTTCATGAGTTCTTGCGATATAATAATCTAGTGAGTGCTGGACATTTAATAATATGCACTGGTTCCCGTTATACGTTCACCCCAGCAAGAACGATGATTGATCATTTTGTACTTTCGGATCAATGCATAGGTAGATTACGAAGTGTGCACATTGTTTCAGATCACGAAGAGCACGTGATATCTGACCACCTCCCTATCCTTACTTCCCTTCGTACAGTGACCTGTGGGAGAGACAGTCTATGAAGAGAAACAACATAGCCTGGAATAAATTAAACGCTGATATCTTGAAAAACTATCAATCTGAGCTGGACCTTCGCCTGAAAACTTTAGATATAGATACTATTTCGGACAATGTTGATAGCTTTTACCGGCACATTGTTAATGCAATACAGCAGTCAAGCGACATCGCGCTTCCAAAGTCTAAATTCAATTATCATGCCAAACCATACTGGTCAAATGAACTCAAAGAAGCACATAAACTTCAAAGACAAGCTAGGTATACTTGGATAAATGAGGGAAGACCGAGGGGTAGTCAATTTAATTCTTACAGAGAATATAAAGATAAGAAGAGAGACTTTAGAAACGTTCAAAAACTGGCTGTGGAAAAATATATGGGGGAGGTCTATGAAGAAATTGAAAAAGCACATGAATGCGAAGTAAGACACTTTTGGAAAATGATCAACATTAAGAGAGGGAACAATATAAATTTTTGTCAGGAAGTATCAACTGATGGAGTTTGTGTCCGTGATGATGATTCCATCGCAAATGGCTTTGCCAGATACCAAGATGACATTCACACGCCGAATTTAAACCATAGTTTTGACGGAAACTTTTATGAATTTATAGAGAGAGAATTAAATCGGGGTCTACAGGACGAAGTAAGCCATATCGAGGCCTTAGAGACCAGTAAAAGTTTAAACGAAGTAACAGAAATCATTAAAGGTCTAAAGAAATCAAAAGCATCGGGCCATGATCAAATTTCCAATGAACATTTGATCTATTGCAGCGACTACCTCATCGAGTGTATGAAAATTTTATTTACTCGGATGATTGATCAATCTTACATACTGTAGACTGCAAAAAAGGGTTAGTAATACCACTGTACAAAGGTAACAGAAAATCAAAAAACTCCCTCGAAAGTTACAGGCCTGTTACTTTACTGCCTGTTATCTACAGAACCTTTGAGAAAATTATTCATGAACGTTTGGTAACTTGGATCAAAGATACTAATTCTAGTATACCCAGTTCACAACAACATGGTTACCAAAAAGGTTTAGGCTGCACAACAGCGAGTTTTGTGCTGTTGCAATCAGTACAATATAATGTAAACATGGGTTCACGGGTTTTTGCTGCTTTTCTTGATACAAAAAAGGCATTTGATACCGTGTGGCACGAAAGACTGCTTTTTAAATTATTCACGTTAGGAATTACGGGTAAATCCCTTTTGATATTTTTTAACATGTATACAAATTTACAGAGTAAAGTTCTTGTAAATGGGCAATTTTCAGATTGGTTCTCAATTGGCCAAGGAGTGAGACAAGGGGGTGTTTTGTCAACCTTGATGTACACAATATTTATAAAAGACTTGCTGCTACAGTTAGAAAATAGTGGATTTGGAGCAAAGATTGGATCCTTAGCTGTGGGAAATCCAACCCTAGCTGATGATATTTCACTTTTGGCTATATATCCTAGCAATCTACAAAAGCTGTTAGATATAGCATACGACTACAGTAATAAGTGGCGATTCGAGCTTAGTGTCACAAAGTCATACATGATCATTTTCGGACCCCAATACAAGAGTTATATCAATATGAAATGGTATCTTGGCCCGTCATATTTGCCGGTTATCGATTCGGCAACACACCTGGGTCACGGGATTAACTCAAAGCTGACGTCGCATGACGCAATACTCGATGCATGCAAGAAAGGGAACAAATCTTTTCACGGTCTGTTTGGTATTGGCATTAAACCGAATGGTTTAAATCCTTTGGTTGCTGCAAATGTAATTAAAACGGTAATTTTCCCTTCAATGTTTTATGGAAGTGAATTATGGTGTAACATTCCAAAAAGTGACCTCGCTTTATTGGATAAAACTCTGAGGTATTTTGCCAAACATTTACAAGGTTTTCCAATACATACAAGATCAGACATTGCCCTAGGAATGCTAGGATGGACATCAGCGCAGTCCGAAATTGATAGAAGAAAACTGATGTTTTTGCACAGATTGTGTTTGATGCTTAACAATGTACATACTAAACGTATGTTTAACGTTGCGTTATTTCACTTCATTTTGAGCGGATGCATGTCAAGCTGCGGGTTAATTTCAAATTTATATTATACCTCAAAGAAGTTTGACTTGCTCGGGTATCTAACTGATTATTTACATCATTCTGAAATTCCAGATAAACATAATTGGAAAGAAATTGTAAGGTCAAAAATTGTTGGTCTTGAAAATAGCCTCTGGAGAGTTCGTATGTCTAATCAAGCAGATTTTGATAGATTCTCTTCGATACACGAATACTTACGACCTGCTTCAGTGTGGCAGTCGGCTAAAACCAGACAACACACTAAAGTATTTACATATGTAGCTAAACTATGGGCTGCTGTTCCACAAACACAGCTTAATATGCGATTTAGATGTGGTAATGTTTATACAGATTGATAATTCATTGTTGTGTTAGTTGTCCTTATATGTCGAACTTTCGAAATTCTTTCTGGGATTTCCTTACTGATAAATTTCCCCTGAGCCTGCACATTACGTTATTTAATGCAGAAGATGAGCTGCAACTACAATATCTTTTAGGTAAAAGGTTACCATCAGGAGTAATTGACAAAGAAAACTCCAAGCTATTCGTCCTGTTTGAAGCATACTTTGTCATGCAGTGTGCAGCTATCTTCTGCAAATAAGGTACTGAAACTTGCAACTTATGAGTTGACGAACACTTTGTTGATTGATATTGTGTAAGAATTTGTATTCTAATATAGAATTTTTTTAAAAATATTTATTGATTGTATTCAGATGTTTTATTCTTATATCATGTAATCTTCCATGGAAGGAAATAAAGATGATGATGATGATGACTATTATCAAGTCGTAGATCACGTAATATTAACATTTATATTTTCTACCTATCTGCTTCGATATCTTTCATATTTATTGTGAGTAGATACAATCGTGAAGGTCCTTAATATATGCTTTAAAATAAGGAGTTTTCATATAAACTTGAGATTGATATAAATGACATCTTTCATCCCTATTCAGACAGTAAAGACTGGAATAGGAAGTTGAACCAAAACACATTAGTTACGTGATTGTCGTTTCACAAGCCTCCAAACAGTAGGCGGATAAGTAAGATATGATGCATGTCCTTAACAGACGCAATAACGGAATCTTCGTCATTTAGTTAGCAAATCACCTATACAGTTTAAAGTTTCTTTGAAAAGGAAGAAACGACTACCATATATGAGCTATCTTGGCGGGAAAGAGATTGATTAAATACATGGAGAGTGGGTTAAGACAACTAAGATCGCAATGACTGTACGTTGCAACAAAGTAAACTTATATAACTAAATATTAGTACATTCAAGAAAACCGTATGTACATTACACATACCATATGATTCTATTAAACTTGCTTATTTAAATACCAACATGACCAACCTTAAAAATATATATTATGTCCGAAAGCAGTGAATAATTTGGCATCTAATAATTCCGAAGCATTCAACTTATGAAGCAATTTTGTCACATACAGACGATATGAGAAAATAATATCGTTGTAGATTTTTAAATACTGTACATCTACAGCTGAAACTTCGTTATGTGAGATGGGCAGGTTTCTAGTAAGACTCGTACGCATCGCAATGATATACAAAGAAATAACACTATAACTCTCATGACGAAGTCAAAACACCGGTAAGCAAGTCCCCACTGCCAGCACGTTATACGTATTACGGTCAGTGAAAATACGCTCTTTATCTCCATATTGTCAACATGATTAACATTTTACAAGGCAACAAAACATAATTTATATTTATGTGTTTATATACATTACAGATATTTTCAAGCGATTATTTCCGTGATAATCATATACAATGAACTGATATTTATACAAAAATGGACCATGTGTTACTATTACTATGTAGGCTTTTAATATTTACAGAGCGCATTCTAATGAACGCTAGCGGTTTCCGCCTTTCGTGTTAATAAACATCGGAAGCACTTGTCCGGTCAATACTCTTCAAAGTAATGGAAAGCTTGGATAACGATTTAATAGACCAAAGTTCATCTACATGATAGACTACTGATATTTATTGCGCGAAATCAATGTTACTGATTCTTCCTTCAATACGTGATATGAAAAATAAATTTGCAATAATAAATCATTCTATAATTATCAAACGTTAAGTCTTGTGACTAGAAAACAACGTGTATGTAGTGAAGTACCCGTTAATATTGACGTTTTTACACGTCAAAAGAGCGCAGAGGAACTCCATGACGTTCAACTCAAAGCATGGCCAGTGAGGCACCATCATTTTAAAATTTCGTGGTGGACAGGATTATTTAGGAAGGACAAACTCTTATTTCATGCGAAATATATTTGCATGTGTGATTTATAATTAATATATGAGCTTTGTTTGCGCATGTGTGAGAGAGAAAGGGGATGGGGTGACGTGAAAATAAAAGATAGGATCTCGTTTTGTCTGGCGTTACTAGAAGAAAAATGAACGTGTATGTAGCGAAATATCTTTTGAAGGTGGCCTTGTTTTAGTTTCCAAGACAGCAGAGGAACTCCATTACGTTCTACAAACATTATGGTCAGTGAGGGGTCAGCTCCATTTTAAAACTTCGTGCTGAACAAGATAATTTAGACAGGACAAACTCTTATTTCACGCGAAATACATGACAAAAATACGTTTATCTACCATTTATCACACTCTCTTACTGACTGTGATATATTGAAGGCTCGCACATATATGTTCATATGCACTAGATGATATATATATATATATATATATATATATATATATATATATATATATATATATATATATTATATGTGTGTGTGTGTGTGTATGTCTGTGTTTGTTTGTTACAAAGAGAGAGAGAGAGAGGGAGAGAGCAAACACAGTGCAAAAGATGCATGGGCTTTATTTTACCAGTCCCGACACGTTTAACCTTCTCTAGCTATTCACACAACAATATTTTAACTACATTGCTCTATTTGTTTGCAATTACTCATTATGCATTTGTTTGCGTTTTGTATATTCGTGCCTTGACCTTTCAAAAACGGATACGTATATCCCGAAAGAGCTAAGATAGGGTAATATTAGTCCTTGGACAATGTTTTGACGTATTTGAATCAAATCTCCCTTAAATCTCTCTATTACTATGTACCGAGAAAGATATCCCACTGATCACCACGATCATGTTACATTACATGATATTCCCCTTATAAATGAGTACAAATTGATACACTTTTGGAATTATTCAATATAGTAGCTTTATAAATACTAAACATGTATCATGCAACATACAAAAGTACTTCAGCAAAAGGTAACCAATCTAAGGTTTTAAATATTCCATGCATGGTCTTTATATATCTAATTGGACATGTGTTTCTGTGTTGACAATCTATATTCAAGGTTAAGATATAACGTTCTTGCAGACACAAAGAAATGATACTTTCATGGGCTTGCTAAAAGACATTTGGCAGATTCATCAGTCTTTAGACTCATGATTAGTCCAATTTCGCTTTTTAAAACATATTTGCATATTTATAATCATAATCATGCTAAGTAACTGACTTTCTAAGTGTTATATATCTATCTATCTATCTATATATATATATATATATATATATATATATATATATATATATATATATATATATATATAGTATGTCCGTTGTGTCAATGATATACCACGAGACGTATACATTTTTCATTAAAAGGAAACGAGGCTTGTCGAGTTTCCATTTAATGAAAAATTTATACAACCAGTAGTATATATCATTGATAAAGAGTACATGCTATACATATATTTCATTTTATTTCATTTATATCACATACAAATACAAAATTTGCACTTTGAATGGAAGTACCATATGATCTGGGTAACTGTGTCTTAACAGAGTGAAACAACTCCTCACTTTCTGCTAGTGCGTCCGCTAGAAAATGTAGTATTACGATTTTTCTTGTTGTTCACAATCACAAATGCAAATTGATAGTTAATTGTTTTGTTTTTGAAAATCTATTTTTTATTTAGGTTAATTAAATCAATATGATACCCACGCATGACTTGAACATGAAATATGTTTGTTTTGTTTGTTTGTTTTTTTTTATGAAGCAAGTAATGCACTACAACCACGGTTAGCTTCTTGTACCCTGAACCTGAACTATCAGGTACTCACCAACTGGCGAATGGAAATTATCGTGAAAAAGAAACTAAGCGACATAACGAACTAACAAGAGGTAATTAAAATATTTTGAGACATTGACAGTTATCTAAGTCATTAAACTGCTTTAATTAAGATGTCTAAGTATTATAAAATTCTCTCCCCCCCCCCCCCGATTAGATTGTTTGACTACACTCTACCATCCTTCATAGGTCCAGAGACATCGTCGTATGACACAAGCGAATATCCACAACGCTCGTATTTTCATGAATTGCCTCCCTTGTCTAGCTACGATACTCCAGAGAGAGAGAGAGAGAGAGAGAGAGAGATTGGGTCAACAATGTGGACATTTGTATATTTAATAATTAATAACCGAGTTTTAGGACATTATAACAGGTTTTAGAATCGACTGGCATTGCAACTATGTATCATTGATTGTATGAACACTGTAGATAGATCCCATAAAAGCGTAAATATTCCGTTACGGCGAACCAGATTACTGTAGGTTACTTGGTATAAGTTCAGTTGTAATATTTTTGTTCAGCGACATATTGTTTTATCTCTACATCCAGATTTGTTCTTTTATTTGTCCCTTATACACAAGAGGGGAGAGGGGAATGGAAAAGAGGAAAAGATTCCGATGAAATTGTGCATCATTTTAATTTCATTTAGGAAACAGGCAACATTTGTTACCGTTATTTGTGATTAATGAATCAGTAGAAATTCATCATCGATCTATAGCCATCAGTTGAAATAATGTTTTATATATTCGTATTATTGGTCGTGAACGGATCATAATTTGATTTGAGATACTAATAGTACTGGTGTGTCAATTCGCGTTATACCAACACTTTAAATGGTATTTTTTATTGATAATTATATTCCAATTTAGGATTTAAATCATTTGCCTGTTTAAACTCCACATCCTTCATGTTTTATTTATGTTTATGTCCTTTAAAGGTATGTTGATAGGAACACCTGCATTTTTCAAATTGTTTTTACGATATTCTTTTGACTGGTTTTGCGGTAATCTTCTCAGTCTGCTTAGATTCCCCATAAAAAATATATGGATATATTTAAGATATAGCTGATATTTGTTTAGAATTTGTTGGAATTGCAAAAACCATTTTCTTTACTGTTTTTTTTTTCCTGGGCCTGTCACTCTCAGTTGCACTTGAAACAGATAGTACTCTATATTTGGAAACGATCTGAATAATATTAGTGTATGTCATTTTCTTAAAGATCAAGTGCAAATTTGTATTGGATGAAATTCGTTCTCTAAATGGAAGGATAGTGATACGCATTTGGTTTTTTTTATTTTATCTTCATGATTGTAGCATCTAAGAGATAAATTACTGGGCAGGCACATTTATTAATCCTTGATGCAAATTTATTTATCTTGGCTGTGATGTGCAAGTGTTCGTGAACAGCGAACATTTTGCTCATGCGACCGTCTTAACCATCGCAGTAGAAGAAAACCTCCAATATAAGTATGCATATATTCGGAAAAGATTGGGGATGAGCATCTATTTAGGCTTTCCACCTGGTTGTCATGGAAGTCACACCTCATACCATTGATATGGTAGGTACTCCTGAGAAAGATATTAATAACGCATATCTCAAGGAATATGTATGCCAAGTTGCATCAAAAGTATCAAGACCATGCTAGAGAAATAGATCAAAATAGGTTTGCAATGTATTCTTATTATGGAAAACATGCCATTCCTGAATATCCAAGATAAGCAGTTGCTAAGCCTGGTAAATTCACATTCTTAAAAAATCTAACCCTATGCAAAATATGAAACTGTACAGCCCTACCTAAGGCACGTCGTAGAAACTATTCGTACCATGGTTCATTATTTACTACGACTTTCTCGAGAAGACGCTAAAAACAAATTTCCCAAAGGGATGCTCAGAACGCCATGTCGTTTCTAGTATATGAACTCTATAACCAATTTTGGATGGGTCATATCATTTCAGAAGTCATTCAACTTTGATCAAAATTCGGATACATGTTCCATAGATGAAGCTGAGAGTTTGTTTTAGGACATATGTGATATGGAGCCAAGCCGTTGCTAGGGAGTCAACCAAGGCGCAAATTTGATACAGCACGCTTTTTTTAAAAACAAATCTGATAGTTAAGCCACTCTGCACAACAACATTGTCCACAATATGTTTTCTATTTATTCCAGTGGACGCCTGGTAATTGCAAAGAAGTCCATTTCCTAAATAATATTGTTGGAATTTAGACTGTGGAACATTCCTACCAAGGTCTTATTGAAATTGACTCAGCGTTTTATTACTTTATCGATTTAGGTTTGAAAGTTCTGATTAGCAAATAGAACGCCATACATACGATGGACGACTGAGACCAAACGCATTTTTTTTGTTTGTTGTCTTTACGACAATGTGAACCAAAACAAGTATGCTGATAAGACCATTCTAATGACAGTAGACAGGTGCAATTAGTATAATTGACAAACACTCCACATTAATTCATAAATACGTAAAATTCCTTTGTATAAATACATTCATAAGAGACCATCACAAAACTGATCAGAATTATATGCATGTGTATTATTCATTTATGTTCAAGTAATGCACGATGATATCACTTCACGGTAGTAAATTAACGAAGGATAACTGATTTGTTGAATGGTATACATTGAAATTCTATTGCGACAATGCCGGGTGCGACAATTGAGATTTAGAATTAGGTTAATATATTGCGTCACCTCGATCAATGTGGACAGATAATGTAACAATCCTTAAAGTACATTTCCAAAAAGGAACTTTGACATGTATTAGACAAAAGAACTGAATAATCTCCAAAGTATACAAAATGTATTTCCAAGGAGTGAACTAGTGAAAAAGACCCCTCTCTCTCTCTCTCTCTCTCTCTCTCTCTCTCTCTATATATATATATATATATATATATATATATATATATATATATATATATATATATAAATAACTTATGCGATTGAATACATGAGTTGGAAAGACTCCCCATGCCATACGATGCATGCCTTTCCTTATCCTTTGTGCTTTTTTTCACGAATTCTCACAAATTCAGGACATTTGTATTCTCCCCTTAATTGGCTTTTTTCTCTTTCGATTACATCGCTATATGTTTTCATGTTAGAATTGTCACAAAACCAAAAGACCATAAGGTATAAGTTTACAGCATAATACAACACCGATCCATTTGGTAAGGCGGAAAAGATTTCCGGGTCTATTCGTACATCTACTTTCATGGTACTACATTTAGTATGTTTTCAGCAAGTACTTAATAAATAACATTGTTTAATAGTGTAGCCGAGTCATTGTTTTGACCAAATCTTATTCGGTTCCATGTCGTATTATATTTAACCGCATCGACTGGTAGTTTAGGATGATTGGTAGCATGCTCGTCGTATTGGTATATTTTGACTATTGTGACTTGGATGTTATCATTTGACTAGTGTGTTGACACGGATTATATCGTTTGACTAGTTTCCATAAAGCGTTAAAACTATTACACTATAAGGTAATACACAGATAATAGTGGAGGAGCCACTAAATCATACTTCTGACTCCTCTGATACTTTATCAAATGTATCATCGAGGACTTCCTATTGACACGTAAATGCTCTTAAAAGAATCATCATGGGATCTCCAATTAAACTGAAAAAAGTCGAAAAGTATTGTTAATTCGGCTTCAGAAATGTCATATTACGTTCTGAAGGAGATTGTATATTCTTAATTTAAATTTAATATGTCCTGGGTATAACATACATGGTACTTTCCACTTAGTCGCACTTTTTAGGGTAAACATTTCTATTTATCAATACCACACATATCAAATATTGACCTCAGTGTATATTTTCTTCAAATTTAACATCTTAAGTACATCAAGTGTTTGAAGGTTTCAAGTGGAAAATGAAGTGAATGAGGTAATTAGACGTTTTAAAAAGTGGTGTTTAACAGTTCAATGACCTACCCCTTTGCAAAGCTAATTGTTGGTGAAAAGTGACAGTGCTCAGGTGGGAACAGTTGAAATAAGAATACTGGAGCATAATTCCAGTTATCAAATTTCAGAATATTAGGCCATTGATTATTATCATAAACTGTTAGCATATATTTATTGACTGATTTCGCAATCAGAATATGATTCCCCTAATATATCAGAGTGCTTACTATTAATTGGTCGAGAAAACTAGCGTGACAGTGAAATACGAATACAGAAAATCTATCCTTGACATATTAGGATCCGTAAAAAACTACAACCACTTCTGCAGATTATCGACAATATTAACAGCACAACAACGTAAACAATCGGCCTGTGAGCTTAATATATGATTACCAAATGGTGGAAGAAAAGCTGACATTTTTTCATTATTAGGTAGCGCGGTTGCTAACAGCTGTCTCGCTAGGCGCTCAGCATTAAGAGGTTAGTGTTAAGACTGGTCGGCCTGGTGTCAGGATAATATGACTGGGTGGGACATCATGCTACATGTCTGTGGCATGATGCCCCAGTGCTAGACATCACTATAAACTGCCACACTGCAGACATCGTAACGATATGACTGACAAATTTTTAAAGCTACGTTAAAAATCCTAATCACACACACACACACACACACACACACACACACGCAATTTGATGCGACCATGGGAAATGTGCACCTTACAATAATGATAATACTTGGTACAAATGTTTGGAATTCATAAGGTGCAACGTAAGTGAACGTTGTGAATGTGATGTATACATACTTTGAACGTTCTGGTACTGCTACCATCAAAGACGTTTAGTCAAAGACAACGCAAGATGTTAAACAAGTTCCAGGGAGGAAACATTACACTGTAGTCAGATGTGATTGAATAAATGATCTACCCATGTTGTGTCGTGGCCATTTAACAGTTGCGTTTCTTAAAGCAATATGATGACTGTGATGACATCCGTTAGTTTCCTGAGGCCACTCATCGCTTGGTATTGGTACGAATTTAAGCACCACTGACACCGAACGTTTATGTTCACTGAAATAGCAATGGTGTTTTCAGTGGAGTCGTACACATCGCATGCAATCTACACCTACGTATTTATCCAAACTGAACACGAACTTCCGAAGTGCTTTAAATATTCGATAGTATGATGGCAACTTAATGATGCAAGCAGTAGCACAGCGTCAACTGCAGCAATAAGCGTTATTCCAAGCACGATAGATAAATACGTGACATTCACGCCCGAACAACTGTAATTTAATGTCTCGCTGTAGTTTCTAAAATTCAACTAGCTAACTATAAGCTAATGAGGAACGTCGCAGCATATGATAATGAGTGATCCAAACTCACTAGTCGATAGTGGGGTGCTAACGAGGGAACATTCGTTATACTCACAAAGGAGTCTATCTTTGCAAATACTTGAGCGATTGGAAGATGTTTGCTTAAACTCAGTTACCAATGGCCGATGTATTCCATTCATTATTATTTCCTGATGGTATTTCCGCCAATGACTATGCGCATTCAAACAATAACTGGTCAGTCTTTAGTTGTCTTAATCTTGGTGACTATGAAGACCTGTATTGAAGCACATATGTGGTGTTACTTATGGATGTCTTTGAGACGTTTAGTGACACAGCAATATATATATATATATATATATATATATATATATATATATATATATATATATATATATATATATATATATATATATATATATATATATATATATATATATGTGTGTGTGTGTGTGTGTGTGTGTGTGTGTGTGTGTGTGTGTGTGTAAAATATCGGCCCTGCGCACAACCATTTGTCACCGGAAATGGCTTGGGATGCACTGCTGAAAAGCTAAGTTTGCACTACAATTACTTGCCGAGTTTGATCTACATCTGTTTATGGGACACAAGGAATACAATCACATATGGTTATGTCCCCACTTTCCAAATAGCAATTACATAATGTATATTAAAGTCAACAATCTGTATGGTTGGGAAAGGATGCAGCCTTCGCCTACTGGTGGGTTTGAGTTTATGAATCCCACAAATGTAAATACCAAATAGATACGTGGACACAATCTAGCAGAGACATCTGTTACTTTTATGAATTTGATCTGGAGAATCATTCAAATTTCATGTACCTTCACAACAACTACTCACTAGAACCAGAGGCAATGACTGTGCCCAAGTCATAGATGTCTCCGTATCAATGTTTAATCATTGCGGAGTTATTTCTCGCCCCGATACAGAATGCATTAATATGTTTCCCATCTTCTAAATGTAAAGCACCTATATAGTGCAAGTGACATACATGTGTTCGAGCTTGTTTTGCGAGCATACCTGGTGCTTAGGTTTCCTTGATGGCTCATACATTCAGATGAATACAGATCGGATGACAAAGGTTATGAATGAGTATGAGAAATATTTCCTTAAACTTAAATTTCACCTTCAGAGTGAACAAGACAAACGTGTTGCAATACAATCATTTCAGTCACAATATACATTTTATGGCTCACTCATAGCTGCTCACACTATAAAAGCCATGCTGAAGTTGACAATGTCAATCTTGTTGGTACCTCTGTGTTGGATTTGTCAAAGCTGTGCATGCACATGTTTTACTGTGATAAAATTATACCATTTTATCAGAATCATGTCAAGATGTTCTCTACTAACTTCGATTCGCTTATTTCGCATATCAACATTGACGAGGTATATGCGGATATGGCGTCGGGCATACTTTTAAACGAATCTGACATAAATGATTATCACAAAGATCGTTCACTATTTAGTAAAAACAACTAAAGTTTTGTTTGCAAGTTCAAGAACGAATATGCTGTCAAGCTAATGGGAAAATATTTAGATGTTAAATCGCTTGCTCTTCGAACTAAGAAATACAAAGAAGTTAAACCAAAACGTTTAGTAAAGTTCAAAACTTAATTAATTTCTCTATTAATTCTTCTTGGTAATCTCTCGAGACGAGGAAGACAAGTTGTGCGAGACTAACGACGTTTGACGCGCATGTGGCTCCGCAATCCAAAAGTCTGATGCACACAGACGTTTGCCGATGGGACATGATACACCATGGTCAGTCTAACGAAGTTGGGCCTGGATTAGTTTGGTTTCGATGCTTGTTGTGTTGGCTTTATCAAGGACTTCCTGGTTGATGATTCGGTCCATCCACTTGATGCACATGATCTCAGGAAGAGTTAGTGGAATTGTTCCAGCTGAGTGATTTGCCTTCAGTAGACAGTCCACGTTTCCGACCGATACAAGAGAAACGTGAGGACAACTGCATTTACACTTTCATCTTTGTTGACAGGCGTACATCCTTGTGCAGCAAGACCTTGGTTCGGAGACCTCCGAGTGCTTCACTGGCTTTTTGCATCCTTGCAATGATTTCTTTGTCCAGGGAGCCATCAATGGATATTGTGCTGCTAGGGTATTTGAAACTGTCCACATTTTTCAGCTGCGTGTCGCCAATGTTGATGCATGGTTGTAAAGGGACAGTGTTTGGAATAGGACTTCTGTCTTTCCTAGGTCCAAATAGGTTGGATGATTCAGTGAACCTGTCAACGATCGCCTGTAGGTAAGTCTAATCATGGGCGATGAGGGCACATTCATATGCATAGAGTGTTTCAGTGACGAATCTTTCTAGCGTCTTGATTTTTGCAGCTAGGCGATGGATATCAAGCACTGATCCATCCAGGCGATATCTAATGTAGATACCATGGTCAAGGTCACGGATGGCTTGGAACAGTATATGTGTGAAGAAGAGGTTGAAGAGTACCGGAGCGAGTAGGCAGCCCTCTTTGACACCGTTAGATATGGGGAATTTCTCAGACTGTTCACCGTCTGAGCGAATCTCTCCAGTCATGTCATCATGGAAGAGCCTGATGAGGGTGGTAAACGTCTGAGGACAAACAAGCTTCTTGATCACTACCAACAAGTGTCTCTGTTAACTGTATCATAAGCAAGTGTCAGGTCCAAACATACGGCATATAGATTCATGTTGTGCTCAACGCACTTCTCCTGGACTTGTCTCACTGTGAAGAACATGTCAACGGTGCTGCGGTCTGGGCGAAAACCACACTGAGACTGCGGGAGGTTATCTTCTGACAATGTAGCGATAAGCCTAGTGAGAATGATGCGAGCAAATATTTTGCCAGTTATGGAGAGCACAGAGATGTCTCTGTAGCTACTATAGTCCGCACGTGTGTCTTTATTCTTATAGAGGGTCACAATTAATGTCGTCTGGAATCTCCTCTTCCGTCCAGATACTGATATTACATTGTGGAATACATCCAGAGTCTGTTCACTGAAAGCCTTGTACACCTCGGCTGGAATACTATCCTTTCCAGGTGCCGTGCTATCGTTCATTTGTTTAATGGCCGTTTTTAACTCCTCTATCGTTATTCGGAACATCCATTTGATCGTGCGTTGGCTGTAGGGTACTTGGTCAAGATGGGATTTGCTGACCGATGAGGGCCGGTTTACGGACTAAAGTGTTCTTTCCATCTGTCTTAAATGCCAGCAATGTCCTTTATTAGTCTACTGCTATCTGCAGAAAGCAAGAGGGCATTAACCAGACTTTGAATGGCTGAAGATTGACTTGATGACGTTGTAGAACTCTTTAGAGTTGTTGGTGTCGGCATAGCGTTACACGCTTTCGGTTTACCTTTCCCACCAATGGCCATGCATCTTGCGGAACTCTCTCTGAGCCTCAGCTTGATATAGTTTGAAGCCGACTTTAGAGGGGATGGAGTTTGTGTTATTCTTCCAATCCATTAATGATTTGTTCTTTCTGGCAAGCAGATCTTCAACGGCACCGTTGGTCTTGTCGAACCAGTCTTGATTGGTTTGCTTCTTGGGGCCAAGAGTCGCCATAACTGTTTTTCGTTTCATGTCCCTGAGCATGTTCCATTTCTCCGAGGCATTTCCATGTATAGGTCCGTTGGTGGACAGCTTGTTATATAGGCTCTTCTGGAAATAGAGCTTGGTGGTAGGCTGTTCGAGTTTGACAATGTTGAAGAATGTGTGCATAAGCTTAGGACGCCTTGGGTGATGTGGGGCATTGCGCAGCTTTAGGATAGTTCGGACAAGGCCGTGGTCTGTCCTAGATTCCGCTCCCCGCATTGCATAGGTGATGTGGACATCCTGAGCATTGCGCTGGCGGTCTATTACATAGTCGATACATTGCCTGTGTTACATCAAGGCGTTCTTGTGTTTGTTCGCCATTCTGAACATTGAGTTTCTGATTAGGCTGTCCAATTCTGCGCATTTATTTGCTGAGTAGAAGTAGGCCGTAGTTCTTCATCTTGCAGACACGGTGCTTGCGAAGCACACCTTTCCATCAACCATAATCGCAGACAGCAAGGGCGTTGAAGTTCCCCACTAGTATGATATTGTCGTCAGCTATAACTGAGCTAAGTACAGAGCTGGGTCTTTATATAACTGCTCAATGGTTTTCGCTGCGCTCAAGATGGTATAGGCGTAGGAGCTGATGGTTCTTGGGTTGCGTTTGTGGCTGATAGGTTGTCACAGTTTCATTAGCCTCTCATTGATACTGGAAGCTGCTCCAAAAGGCTTGATTTGATTGCCAGGCCGACTTCGTGGATCCCGTCCTCGGTTCGGGCTTTTCGTTTCCAGAAAAAGGTGTAGCCACTTGCTAGTGTAGTCAGAGAACCCTCCTCTGCGAACCTGGTTTCATGCAAGGCTGCAATGTCGATATTGCTGCGTGAAAGCTCCTTAGCCACTACGGATGTTCTCCTGTGAGGTCTTCTACGTTATATTTGACAATGAGAATACGGATGTTCAGTGCTCCAATAAGAAGTTTTTTCTTTGATAGTTTCGACCGCGAATATGTATGATCTTGCCAGCGATGGAAAGCCAGCCAGATTTTGAAGGGCATGCTATTTTAGGCCACTTTTCTACGCTCCTCCCTATGCATGGTGAGCAGCGATGTCCTTAATAGATCTGCTCAGTCACCCAGGATGCTTCCGAACCTTTCTGCTGCCCTGAATACAGAGCAGAGTGACCATTTGTGCAGGTCTCTGACTACAACTCCTAGTGGTCATCTTCAAATATTGCGTCGCCAGTCGCCCATCACCATATGACTTTGTTAGGTGCAGGTAAGGAATGATGTGTGTGATGTTGCGGATGAATGATAGGTACACAACATAACCTGTGCGTTATGTTAAGGCTTCATTACAAGACACTCGCGCAAGTTATTCCTCGCCCATAATATGTATTCATATTATTTTTTTATTTTGAGAACAGTAAACCGTAGGCATTAGCCCAATTATGAGTCTTATATATATATATATATATATATATATATATATATATATATATATATATATATATATATATATTGCTTTCTTCGTCTTTTCATTGTAACGTTGGTCTTATTTTGATAACATATACGGAAATCATAAACATATAGGAATCAATCTACACCAGGGGTTAAATACTTGGTAATGATATTAATTTTAATGTTGGAAAGCGTTACAGAGAAAATACAGCCATGGGGCACATTCATCTCTTGTTCATACATATCAGAGAGACTGGAACCTACTCGAGCTTGAATTATCCGTTTGAGAGCAAATTTGATATAAAGTGAAAAAGAAGGCCTATTAAACCCAGATCGTGTAGGTCATTCATTATTCCCTACTTCATATTGTGCCATATACCTTTTCAAAAATCGAAGGAAAAATTACTGATGAACGTTCGCTCTAAAGGTATCGCGAATAAATATTAAAGTCCAACCAGATGGTTATTGCTACTACGGCCATATCAAAAGCCACTTTGGAAACGAGATATCAAAATACTAGTCTCCAAATACCACACAAGCCTTACATTCATCATTCGGATAATTGTTTTTCAAAAGCAGCTTCAAACAATGGGACGGTACTTGGTATCTTTACCAGGATGGAAATAGGTAAATAATGTAGCTTCTTTCCAGAGTGTATGCACATTACAAGTGGTCCATAAATCATTGAAAATTTCCAAAAGAGAGAGTTAACGATTTTTCCCGTATGTGTTTCAAAACCTGGTAATGTATTTGATAAGGCCTTGCGGATGCATCATAGGCTTTGTTCAAAGCTTCCATAAGTTCTAAGAGCGAAAATGGTTGATTATGATTTTTTGGCATTATTTGATGTGAATTTTCAATGTATGTTCCTTTTTTTTTTTTTTTACTTATTAGTCTTCTAAAGTCTGCAGAGTAATTCGACGATGATATTTTTATTTATAAAAACCATCAGCAAGTATATTTACTATGTCTGATATGGAATTTAAGTTTTTATTTTTTAATTCTGGGATGTTGTAAAGAGCTGTAGTTTTCCCTTGCATTTATTTTGCGATCATGACACACGCTTTCTATATAGAATTAATAGAGTTTACAGTAGAAACACATATTCTGACGGTGATCTTTCACAATCTTTAAAATAGGGCATACTTTATGGAATTTGAAATCCTCGAGTAGAACAAATGGACCAGGCAGCTGTTGAACGAGATTGTCGAAATCTTTTGAAAATAAGCTGGTATTTCGGGGGTATATGAAGAATAAAGCTTATATCAATGGCTTGTAAAGTTTTGTTTAAAGGAATAGCTTGATAAATGCCTTATTGTTCACTAAAATGGGAGGTCTTCCTGAAGCCCTGAAAACATTTTTAGAGTTGATTTTAAAAAATGAGTAAGTTTAAAGTGTGATGTTGTATCTTTTGAAAATGTTTCCTGGAAGCATAGCACTGCAGGACTTTTATCACTTAAAAGTATCAAGAATTTCATTTGTTTTAAGTCCTAAAAGTGGTTGTGTGTTGTAATTATGTTAAACATTTCACGAGGGAAATTCGTCTTCTTATTGAGCATAAGAATGTATGGGGTCAACATTTTGGTTGTAGATCTGGAGCCGCCTTGAATACACGGAGCAGTTACTTCTGCATTTATGTTCTCAAAGTTCCCGATGCTATTGTGCAGCTTTGTAGGGTCATTATACACTTTTGCTGCCTATATGATAGTTTGCTGTTTGGATTATTTTTGGTGTGGACGTGTTACTGAATGCTCATTAAGTGAATTATTGAAATTTGTAGTATGGAGTGTTTGAGCTTGCTGCTAAATCAGGTGGGCATGTATGGGTCAGTGCTTCTTCATTTGTTTACGATTGGTCTTTGCTATATCTGAGAATGTTGGCCACGTAGAAAGATTTTAGCTTGAAAACTCTTTCTGGCCTCTGAAATTGGGAAATTCGATGTGCATTTTACCCTTCGTAAATCGTACGCCAGTTTCAGTCCGTTGAAATGTCGTGGTGCTCCTTTCTGCGCGGTTTGCGCAATGCGGAGTGACTTTGCATTTTGTTTGACTAATGAGTAGGGTCTCTGCATTGGCCATGTACTGGGCTTTCGGGCATGTATCCTCAGATCGTGCGTACTTCGGACATTTGAACATCGAAGTGGCTTCCGGGGGCATAACTCGACTTTAACTTGCAAAATTACTACTTGAGGTACTGTTGGTGTGTTGAAGGTGAGTATACTAGTGTTCGTATCCTGCTAATTGCCCTCATGCTTTATGTGAATTCTACGTATAACAGTGATACCTGGATTTTCATTCCTTTGGCGATTTCTTTGTTGATGATTGCAACGAAATTCTTTGAATGAGTGTATGATTAGGATTTTTAACGTAGCTTCAACACTTTTTCAGTCATATCACTACGATGTCTGCAGTGTGGCAGTTTATAGTTATGTCTAGCACTGGGGCATAATACCGCTGACATGTAGCATCATGTCCCACCCAGTCACATTATCCTGACACAAGGCCGACCGGTCCTAACACTAACCTATTAATGCCGAGCGCCTAGCGAGGCAGCTGTTGGTCCCATTTTTGTAAGTCTTTATTATGACTCGGACTGTGTTCGAACCCACGACCTCCCGCTTCCGAGGCGGACGCTCTAACCATTATGAACGAATTTAGTGACGTGCGAAGAAAAGAGGTTACTTGAATGTAGTTGAATGTCATAAAGTTTTGGACATTTCCAGTATATAGTTTCCCCTCACATTGTACAAGTAAACCACTTTATTTAAGCTTTCGAACGTGTTTTGGTTTGCCACATATACTCTTTTCAGCAATAAATGGAGATAGTGAGGCAAGTGGCCAGCTGTCATATTTGGGCTGGGTGACCATGATGCGTGGAAAAGACTCCTCGTCACGTGGCTCTGAAACGTAAGCTTTTAAGTTCTTTTCACTTGCTTATTATTTTGGTTCCACAATATGTTTTGGTGCTCACTCACCCACCATGGAGTCTAGCAACTGCCACGTTTTGCATGCCAGGGATATTCATGTGGTACACTCAAGAGGTAGTGGTCAGCGCTAGTATCAAGAGAGATACAAGATTTTTAAAAAACAGTCAGAAAGTCAGAAGTACAACAAGATCTCATTGGGCTCGACGTGACCAGTTGATTTGCCGAAAATGGGCCTATTCCGACCACCTTTGCAAAAATGGTCATCTGAACATACTAAATCAAGGTTAAATTTTGCCAAATGTATATGTAATTAGGCCTATTAGTACTCGAGGAACATTTCCGACTTTATCAATGGATACCACAATATCTAGCTTTGTCTTTCATCCATAATTATTGAATTTAAATTTAGCATTAAAATATTTACATTCCAAACGTTTTATTGACTATTGTTAGAAAGTATATTTGTGTATATATCAAAGGGAGTTAAATGTCGATCCAAATAAGATCGTAACACAAAGGTTCCTCAGTCCTAACACAATGGAGATACCTTCTATCTGGATAAAGTATGTCTGAACGCAACGTAATTGGGACATAGCCCTTTAAAATACACATTGTTCTTATTTTTTTATTTCTTTCTTTATTTCTTTATTTATTTTGTTTCTTTATTTATTTTGTTTATTTATTAATTTATTTATTCCAAAAAAGATACTGATTGTTAGCATTATTCACGATGTGCTTGTATTACATAACTCAACAAATAAGTATATATTTAGATATTTTAATGACGTTGCTTTTAATCCAAGGACTTCAGCTAAATGTTGGCTTACACGCTCTAACTGTCCATGTAATTATAATGAGTTCGCATCAGTAAATTAGCCACGCAAAATGATGACCACGTAACAACGAAATGGACTACATATGAATGTTTGAAGTGTTTCTCAGAACTGGAATGCATACAATTTCAAAGAGGTTTCCTTTCTCTAAAATTCATGTTATTGGACACAGTGTATAATCATAGATAACATCATTACTTTAGGATAGTATCAAGAGTGAACATCTTTAAAACTGCATTAAGTAAAGTGTTACATTTTTCCAATTTATAAAATCAATCAAAATAAAATAGTTTCTCCTTTTTCTTATAGCTAATATAAAATGGAAAATCCTTATTAAGAGTAAACATTTAGGTACTGGTTAGTTCAACCAGTTCAGAGTCTGACTTGTTGACGAGGCTTCGCGAGTTTCAACCCTCGGTGCTGACAAGCTGTTTCGAGTACTCTAAAGCAAAGCATGTTGCCGATCACTTGAGTGTGTGGAAAATATAGCTGAGAACAGTTAATATTACTTGTTGAAAATGTAAAGCCAAGATTATCAATGTTATTATTATTAGTATCATTATAATATTGGACTGATGTGTCTGGTCTGCTTCGTGGTATATAATACAACATATCTGCGTTGCCAAGTTAGCAAAACAATTATGTCATTATATTCTTTAGTTCGATTTTAGTCAGTGCTAACATAAGTATTCAAGATGTATGAATACATCAAGTATCTTGATCACGCATGCACCAGCGTCTAGGACAATGAGTCGAGAGTAAATGCTAGGAATGATAATATTCAATGAAGCGTGCATTTGGTGATTTTAAATGAGATTAAACACCTATAAAATTTCATTAATTTCGACAAAATTGTAAGTGCTCAAAAGGCGTTAAAAGAGTATCAAGGTCATCTTATTTTATCAATAGTTAGTAGTACCCTTTTACGTATCATTTAGCGATATGACTTGAAACTGGAAATTTTGCACACGTGATGCAATGCACTCAGGTGTATATGCGCAAGGAATTTCGGTTGTACTTAAAATGTGTAATTTTGGTTGCTGGAAATATCTTGGCATAAGTACTATATGTTCCAAAATTTCATTTTGTCTATGTTTCCACTAACTGGTTTCTTTGTCAATCCCTTCTCCAGTAAATCATATAAAGTGTGCAATGTACCTACGTTTGTATTATAAATCTCATGTTTTTGTTTTATACAGTGGAAAAAAATAAGTTATCTGAAGCACAATATTGTTATGTTAATTTTTGATCATGCATTTTGTTTTAAGACTGATCACTAAGATTATCCCTATTGGCATCCTCATTACACTACACATGAACAGAAGGTTTTGAGGAGGAACGATACCATCAGCATAGGGACACGTGTCGTGCACATCGTTCTGTTTGCATCGTCTTGTCAGGTACACCATTCCACCAGAAAAGTCAACACTTCTTGTGCAAAACTAAGGACGACATTCCAAAAAGGAAGTACTTTTGTGACAAGAAATAAAACCAGCGGAAACATCAACTTATATGCCAAACCAAATCTAAGAAAAAGGATTCAGTGGCATTCTCCATTTAGTTATTGAGGATTATGGTAGACATATCATCAACCGCCGTTTATGTCTTTATTTATCGGACAATACTAAACATGATTACCCGGATATGTAAGGGTCAGCTAACATATATTCTATTGTATTTGGGCGAATCTGGCACATTGACAAGTTTAATCATCATGATTTGCTTTGGACATAAATTAGTAAGACTGTTACGAATCTATTCAGACATAATTAGTGAGACTGATATGAATCTATTTAGAAAAAATCTCAAACAATTCCTGCAAGATATCGTGTAAAATAAAATGAAACGCTTCAATCACAAGAGGAAGTCCTGAAGTGTCTTTTAGGTTTCCTGTTTGTTTTGAAAATTCACCCACACCATAACAAAAATGAATCAGAGTTTACCAGTTGTAAATCTCGCATCTAGATCCTGTCTGAGTTTTCTACTTGTATACGAGACATGATTATGCATGTTGATCTCTATACAAATCGCTAAAAAAGTAATATTAGTGGTTGATATTTGTCTATATTATGTAAAGCGATATCTCAGAACATGTTTTGTTTAGTTCCTTTCAGGATACATACTATAAGTTTTTATGTTCTTCCCCAATCTACAAACACACAACTTGAGCCATAACAAATTTGAATAAATGTAGTATACCTATTGTTCTTCTGCAGTAGTGAAATATAAATGTGTGTTGTTCAATTACAAACTTGTATTGAATCAATATAATTAGTATGGATTGGCAACCTCAAACCTCTGGACGACGAGAGATATTCCTTACGAGCTATTTTAAAGTCTTAATTAAAATAAACTTAATTAGTTTAAAACAGATTATTCAAATCATCGATTTTATGAGCATTCTTCACCTCATCAAACTACAGGTGTTTTACACAATGTTCCAAGTATTAGTATCTGAAAAACATTTTGCCTAATACGTCAACACTGGATATGAAAACGTAATATATATGAACTCTCTACGTTTGTGTCCCTGGTTAGATGAATATTTCTTTGTAACTTTCTGACTAACTATTAAGCAAATGAAGAATACATAAAACCAGCTTTGCGTGACTCTTCGTTCGTCTTTTTCATTTAGAACTACGAATGGAACACTTGCTTTTCCACGTGAGCAAAGCATTACAAAATGTATTCATATAACGTATATCAGAGTAAACTCACGGTCACCGTTTCTTATATATATATATATATATATATATATATATATATATATATATATATATATATATATATATATATATATATATATATATATATAAACCTCTGCAGCCACTGCAATTCAGTTTGGATGACAAAAGAGGAATATACTTGTATTGGAATGCACCGTTCTGACGTGATTTTGTGTATATTGAATGACTGTGTCCATATTCTGTGCATCAGTTACCATTAAAAGTTCAATCAACTCGTATGATTAGGTACCAAATATTTAGCACTTCTTATAATCAGTGAAAGCGTAATATTCGTCATCGTATAATGAGGTTAACGCGCCTTTAAGATGAAAACAAGAATGTTTTTATTCCTGTTGAGACATACATGCCATGCAAATTAATTTTATCTTTGAATTACCGGTTTGAAAAATTCATACCGTTCAAATTAATTTTATATTTCAATTGTCAACTTGCATCACTGCGGTTTTTAAATGACACACTAGTGGCAATCTAATTTTATGAACTAGGGTGATATTTTAAGTGATCAATTAATCAAATGTATTACCCAAAACTGAAACAGCAGGGGCGATTAGAAGAAAGATGATTTATCTTAAACAAGCAGTGAGAACTATCTTTTGAGCAGGAACTATAAGTGTCAAAGGTCTTGGCAATCAGTCCAGCTTTACAAAATTTGATTAGAAAAACTGCAGAATAGTGGTTTGTTTTAAATAATTGATTTATTTCAAATAATACAGATAATTGCATCATATCCTATAGGACATAAGTATTGCAAAGATTTAGTGTACTGTTAAACATTATAATGCACCATGATGCGAAGATAGACGCTTACCCAATTATGATGACACATTTCAGAAAGGTACGTAATAGGTAGCAAACCTTTACCAAGAAGGAACAATATCAGGGGTTGTACCAACTAAAATTGTTCCTTGTGCAACGCATACGGAACTCTGTGAGAATGTAAACTTCAGAAGAACAAAAAGCCGCCTATCTCTCCCCAGTCAGGGTTAGATTGATGCACCGGTTTCTGGTCAGTGACCTACAGAACTAAAATTATCTTAGGATATTGTGTGGTCTTACGGTCTATTTCCAACATTGTGCAATGTTGCTCATATTGTAATTCATAGTTTCAACGGATAAACGGGACGGTGAATAATCCATGGGTATTGGCGTAAGTTCATGGAAACCTTTCAGAATTATTTACATTTGAATGAGAGAAAGTTTTATCAGTGAGTTTTATCTATTCAGTTGAAGGTTACTTTTTCGCATAAATTTATATAATAATTGTCTTTACCATTACAAGCCTCAGATAATTTTTATGGCAGCCTTGTACAATTTTAAATTGCATTTCAAAAGGCTAGTTAATCTTACCCAGCATGCAAAAGGTTATAATTATTTTTTAAATCTGAGTTTGTTTCGATTATACTTTGATGATTAATGGAAACTAAAAGGTCATCATGTTCTAAACTTTTAACTGGTGTAACAGTAATCATGTACATAATAACGACATGTATTGTTGTCCTGTTTGTACTTATTTAGCCATGACGGGAAGCGTACGTGAATGACTCTGAATAGAAAAGAGATATTTATATTCAAGTTCAGATCTGATCAAGTATTTATACATATATATCATAACTGTCACTAACCCTTTTATTTCCTTTCTTTTCGGGACTTATAATCGCCGCACAGATAAATGGCTGGTAAAAGAGGGAATTATTATTTTAAGCCATAATTTTACGGCATGTTGAAATGTTGTAAAAGGTGATATGTAGACTACACATGGTTAGAAGTAATCTTCACTTTGTTTTCTTGTGGTTTACTGTATGAGCACAACGTCCCTTTTGAATCAGCACAATTATTATATAATTATTTTAAATTTCATTATAGTAGGCATTTTTCGTTTGTTTTTGTTTTGTAGAATGGTATGAAAATTATACACTTTTGGCTTGAACTTTAGGAAAACTCAATATTCACAGCGATGAAATTGTCAGATAAAGAAAGATACATGGCTTGAGCACATATAACGCAACCAAATTAAATAGAAAGAGAAAAAGACTTAGCAACTTTTGTTGACTTGTATATTTTGATATTTAAGTCGTCTCAAGTCGAAATTCATTGCATTTTTCTGAGTCGTGCTCAATTTCGATTACTGATTATTTATATATGCTTGTTTTAATGTTTTATGTCAATTTATTTTCAGTACCTTTAGTTTTGAAATATATGTATAATACATGGAAGTTTTGTCGGTGAAATAAATTTATTTCTTCTTGATTATTCTCTTACAGTTAAAAACAAAATTGATGCAACGCTGGTGCAACTATATTTTAGGTTATTTATAATAAAGTGAAAGATTAATTTATAAAGTACTCAACAATGTACTTCACTGACACGTGTCAATTTGTGTCACACAATTTCAAGGTGGTATCGTTTTTATTGTTGTTCATTTTCTTTTTTGTTGTAGGGTTCTATATTTCTTTCTAGGTTTTCTACTTTGATTTTACACAAGAAGGGAAATTGATTCAGTATGTACACGTCATCGCAGCATTAAAAAAGGACCGGATACTATACATTCCTGTTTACCTCAAGTAATCACCAGACGTTGGTTATACCGACACCAAGACAAATGCTAAACACCTAGAATGGTTGCAATGATTATCCGTTACACAGAATACTCAATGAATCCAAGAAAAAGCATTCGTTATATTTTGCAAAAAAAGACCATGGTATACAATTCCCATTCACACTCAAACAATCCATTTACATTTATAAAGATAACAGTTCGAGTCTCGGATTCGGGCAATGTGGCTATGTAAGAAAGCTTGCCAGTGTCGGTGGTTTTTCCGGGGTTTTCCAGGGTTCTTATTCAAACAAATATTTTGGACGCCATGTATAGCCTATATTGTGCTAAAAATGGCGTTAACAGAAATTACAAAAGAAGCGAAATTACCAAGGTAGCAATCGATGTTCATATAGAATATAACAGATAATACTAGATAAAAGTGAGAAAACAGGAGGAGTTTTATTAATTGAATAAAATCCAATGTTATGTTGTTATATCAACATAATTTATAATACTAAGAATAAATAGCACTCAATAACCATAAGTTAATGAACTTATATATGCTCTCATATTTTATAGCAATCGGCTATATTTGTATAGCTTTCAATACTCTCTTTCATTAAAATAATTTTCCATGTTTGTTTATTTCTTCAAAACTATAGGCAACTACACCAAAAGAAGATACTCGGTCTATTTGCATTATTGATTATAGTCAGTTAACAGAATAAATATTTGAAAATGTTAGGGTCGTTCAGGTCAAAACCTTGAAAATTAAGTGTTAGTGATAACTGATACGCCTGTATATTTTGACGACTAAGTAAACACAACGTGGTCGAAAATAGAAATTTGAACAAAACGATAAAGGCTGATATGGGTTCAATGTAACGAATAACACACTGAGATAAAAACAAAAATAGAGTTTGTTCTGGATAGAACACGAATGTATGGGTAAGGATGTTTTGTTAACCAAATGTACTACGTGTTTCTCAAAATGACGTACTGGGAATTAACTGTAAAAACAAAATAAATGCAAGATGGATAACTTAAAATTGTTAGACTTGCCATTTTGTTTACAGGTCACTTTGTTGACATTATTATACCTGGAACAAAGACTTGCTGTGCAATTTATAGACATTTGAACACATATTAACTAGTAATCATATAACGTAATTAGTAGGAATTTCGTTTCATTCTTTAGATTTTGGCAACGATTTTGTCGACGAACTCAGTCGTTGAAGCATCATGTATACGATGTAAGCGAAGTGTCATAAACCCAGTGTATGTTGTTTGAATAATACGATATAATATATTAAAACAAATTATTAATGCAACAAAGATACATGTTTATTGTATGATATTGACAAGAGGTCGTTCAATTTTCATTGCAGGTAATTTGTTACAGTTACGGAGCTAACAAACATTCAAATCTGCTTTTGTGAGTCTTAAAAGTATGAACTTACATTTACGTTACATCGACTATTTTTATTTTAGCATTTTCACTGACATAATGTTAATTCATATTGTGTTATGTTGTGCACACTTCAGAAACAAATTCGAAATGTAATAGAATACCTTAATGCGTTGTTTTTACGGCTTTATTGTTTTATTCTCAGTGAAACATAATTAAGAAGTGTGTACGTTGTATTCAAAAGTAGAAGTTTTAAAACATTAGCATGGTACGTTCTCTCTATTCTTGCTCTCTCTCTATCTCTCTCTCTTTCTCTACACACACACACACACACACACACACACACAAAAGTTTGAGTTTATTTTACGCAAACCATTTTCTGTTGTTTGCGATGCGAATAGAAAGTAATTGTATTAAGAATATAATATTGTAGAACTATGCACTAGCGCGCGTGCGCGAATGATGCTATTTTACTAATGCTATGTTAACTCTCGTATGGTGTATTTATGAAAACATGCTGTTTTTCTTGTTTAGGTTTGATTTGGTTTTCTCATTCATATGTCTGTAACGTCCAAGCAACGTATCTAAATATAAATGTAGCATCTACTAAGAGCGTGTTTTCTTATTAGTTTACAAACTATTTATTACAATTGTAACATTTTAGCACACACTCACACACACACACACACACACACACACAACATATATATATATATATATATATATATATATATATATATATATATATATATATATATATATATATATATATATATTTCTCAATGATCAAGCTTGTCGTTTAGCTTTATTCAATAATGTTTAGTCATTTCTTTCCCATCTGATGATGGTTTTTAGATTTGAATAGGAGTATTCAGCTGTAAGAAAATTTCGTGTGTTGTTGTTTGGCATATTGTATTATGTTGCCATAAATTTCATGATATCTGATGTAGGTAATACTCTTTGAACCAGTTTTTTATGAAAACATATATCACGTTGTTCTTCAATATGAAGCTACAGAGACATACTCTGTGCTTTAAAAAAGTTGATTCTTTTTACCTGGTCATGGCTTTAATGGCTCTCGGAAAAGGATAAACCTCTTGTCTTGATTTGCCTATCACAAGTATGTGCTTTCTTATCCCTATATATATATATCCAATATTTCACAAATTAATTTAGATTCAACGTTATAAGGATTTGCTTTGTATAAGGTCTCAGACAATCTTGAAAGTGCTTGGACAATTTCTCCGACATGCTAATCATCTAAGACAAATAAAACACAAAACTCTTGGTCCGTCTCTCTCCTTCTTATTACATATTTAAGCTATTTACGCCTAGTTGCATTTTTTTACGAATCAAAATAATTCTTGCACATAAAGGCGAAATTTATCGAGTAACTATGAAGCTCGTACTAAAATAGAAGTCCCTGTCAAAATTATTTCAAAGAGCACTCATACGTGATGCTTTAAAGTCTTGATATTTTCAAGGAAGCTATTTTTGACAAGCGCAGTTTTAATGTATTACTCCATTATATTTGAAAGAACTACACTCGCATAGCATTAATAATGTTGCAAACCATGCATCTATGACTTCGACAGGTTATTTGTTTGTAGAGCGTGTTTGCGGATTGTGCGTGCATTATCGAATGTTTTTGGACACCCTCCTAGATATTTCTTATCAAGTGAGTCATTGTAAAAATTATTGAGATTTAAATAGTGTTTGCTACAACTTAGCAAATGCATTATTTAACTTTTGCCTGTTTTTGCTCATAATGAAATATAAATCATTTATATTTAAATCTAAAAATAAGTGTTAAAAAGGAATATCAAGACTGAATTTTATGAACACAAAAGAGCCCTGGGTCACAAAATCTTATAGAGACTTCAGTAAGATAACTTTCCGTTGACTAGTCAAGTTATGCATGATACCGTAAGTAACGGTAGAAGGTACTTCCTGTGATTGTTGTCCCATATTTGAGAGCTACACATGGATGCCTTTGGAAAGCCCTGAGTAAGATGCTGTAAAATGTGTCCTAAACATTTCCTGGTTCACCTTAACCATCATCAGGATACCGCAGCTGAAAGGGGTTCTAATTCTAAGGTCGAAATCTAGCAAGAACACAAAGTTGATGTTTTTCGCTGTGTCTAGAATGTGCGTACAGTAAGGGACGGTACGTCGGCAGCTTTAGTTTGTCGAAAACATCCATATAACAGCCTCGTGTGAAAATCGCCAAGCCGCCGAAGAACAGCTCACCGAAGTAGTAACTGACCACACCTTCTGGAGTAAAGGAAGTAAACAAGAATAAAATGAAGTTGGTGTGGGTTTGCAATCAAGTCTTAGATAGTTTGCAAGATAATAAATCGATCAAAGGTTTTCTGTGATAGACTAATTCAAATTAGACTCCCTCTGTCTGGAAAAAGACACACATCTATCATCATCGCCTATGCACCATCCGTGAACAACTCAGATGCGACCAAGGACACATTTTATGAAGACCTGTAGTATCTCTTCGTGGAAGAGAGCCAAAATCTTCCTCCTTCATGACTCCAGTATTAGAGTTGGCACAGATCACCAGACATAGCCGTGTGTTATTGGCAAAAATGGTTTTGGCACCTGCAACAGGACGACCACCTTCTAATGAGTAAAAGTGCTGATCACACTCCTAATCACCAACACATTATTGCACTTGCCAAAACACAGGAAGACGTCCTTAATGCACCCACGCTCCAACAACTGTCATTACATTTACTACACCATCGACAGGACAATACATATTATATGAAGGATATTAGCGTGACAAAGGCAATGAGAAGTGCAGAATGCTGCAATGAACTTTGGCTTGTTGTCCCCATGCTTAATACCCGGTCTCCGTGTTCAATATCAATCTTAGCAGACAACCATATGGTGAAAAATACCTCTATGATCCCATTTGTTTCCAAAACTAAAACAGCACAATATGAAACAATTATTACCCGAAGAACCGTGCAACTAAATAGAAACAATTGATGCGAGCTCCGAGAATGTGGAAGAAAATTGGCTTCCTTCAGAGACTATGAGTACTCAGCTGCAGCCAAAATCCCTGGTCCCACCATGCGCAAAGAAAAGGCTTGTTTGGTTTGATGAGAACTATACTACGTAGCCTTTCCAATCAGAGACTACTGAATGAAACGCTTAGGCTACAAAGGCTTGTTTAGAAGAGAACACTTCATCCTATAAGAAAGCAGCAATCATAACATCCAGACGACTTTCCAGTGCAACCTTAGATAGTCTTACACTAACCGATATTACATGTAACACTTATCTGATGCTTTGAAGGAAATATACTGGACACAGACATCAGGGGCATTCCCAATACTGAGAGCTGACAGCACCAAATGACACAGCAAAAAAGAAAAGGTTCTACAAAAAATGGGCAAAACACTTCAACGACATCTTCAATTAACAGTCATATAATAATGTAGAGGCAATTGATCGACTGCCGGAAGCGGAAATCCACATATCACTTGTTAATATTGTAACAGAGAAAACAATACACCTACTAAGTGCCAACCTTGCTGTCAGAATTTATTGAAGCAGATTTTCATTAACAACTTCAATAGCAATACCACCTGCAGTCCGCCGTAGAGTATTTACTGATTTGTGTACTATTTAAGTCACATCCGGTACACTGCATCTTTGACCACATTACCGCATAATTGCATATAATTTGGAGGAGGTTTATGCTGGCGTTGGTTGGTGTGTCCGTGATGTGGTGTTCGTGCACAGCATACTGTTCTGATGTTTGGGTAGGTTGTGAATGTGGTATATATTAACAGTTGTAGGTACATGTGCTGTTGGCGTTTCTGGTATATTCTATATTTGAGGTAATACTATATGCATCACAGACACTTGTCTGCAATATTGTCAAATTTCCATTTTGCGTTATCATCCAAAAGGTTCTCCTCTCGATCAACATCGCAGACAAAATCTCTTTCTACACCAGTGATGGTTCTTCACTTACTGTTTTGGTTTGTTTCTGTTCGTATATTTGACTTGTTTAAATGTTCGGTTCAGCAGGCGAGATCGAATATATTAAACCATGTTGAGAGCTTTGGCTATAACAGCTTCCATATTTAACTATTTTAGATACTTATCTTCTTCATTCCAAGATGTAGGATCTCCTACTGTTTCTTTTATATGTTTCTTTCCTCTTTCCATTGGCAGTGATTGTATGCTTGTGCCTGATGTCAAAGCCAAGCCACTGAACCGATTACGATGTATACGTGCACTCAGAGCACGAACACATCAGTGCTTCCTCAGCTTAAGACTGTTGCACTGTGGTACCAGATACTCTGCTAAATGAACCTTTCGCAAAATGTTTGAGCAAACATGACACAAATACGAAACAGATTTATTCGGGTCTAACCTAATCATTTTGAAATTTTTGAAGCCTGAGTATCGACAATATTGACATAAAAGAGTTAGATATGATCGTGGAAGGACATTGCCACTTACTCTTGCCCCATATCATCTACAACGTTCGTTCTAACCTCAGCAGCTGTTTCAATAACTTGTACGGCAGTGGTCCCTCTTCGCCAAAGCCAACTTCACCTGACTGATATAACGGTGCGGTGTTTGATGATAGCAACGACACACTCAAGTAGAATTTCCAGAATTTGTTTTCCTGTTCATTTAATTGAATTGTGACTTTTGTTAGTCCCCACCTTGCGAAATCAGCAGTCCGACGAGAACTGTAAAGGGAACCAGAGGGGTGATAGATGCTACCAATTGTTGCCACGCCATTGATAAGAAAGGCGTATTACCGCACAGTTACGAAATGCTCCATCCCAGAACAATGACGGCATTATATAGGCTTTGATCTGTCTGGACAAAGAATGTATACTATTGAATAGCGATAGTTATCATTATGATAGAGAATCGTACCAGCTATATCTGTTAAAAGAGTCATAGCTACTACCGCTGCTGCCATTATAAATGTATGCATAAATTCGCGATTGAAATGAATTTGAACACCCTGCTTTTCGACAATTTGGAATTCATAGTCACGGATTTAAATTTGCCTTGAAGACTCGTAGTCAATTTATATAAAATAAAGCTCACGCCAAAAGTATAGATAAACAATATACATAGGATACATTATCGTGTCACTTTGGGTTCCTCTTCCCTTTGCCTATTTGGTACTGAGTTGCCGATAGGTGTATATATATGCCTCTCTTTGCCAATTTAGTACTGAGATACCGATAGGTGTATATATATGCCTCTCTTTGCCAATTTAGTACTGAGATACCGATAGGTGTATATATATGCCTCTCTTTGCCAATTTAGTACTGAGATACCGATAGGTGTATATATATGCCTCTCTTTGCCAATTTAGTACTGAGAGACCGATAGGTGTATATATATATGCCTCTCTTTGCCAATTTAGTACTGATATACCGATAGGTGTATATATATGCCTCTCTTTGCCAATTTAGTACTGAGTTACCGATAGGTGTATATATATGCCTCTCTTTGCCAATTTAGTACTGAGATACCGATAGGTGTATATATATGCCTCTCTTTGCCAATTTAGTACTGAGATACCGATAGGTGTATATATATGCCTCTCTTTGCCAATTTAGTACTGAGATACCGATAGGTGTATATATATGCCTCTCTTTGCCAATTTAGTACTGAGAGACCGATAGGTGTATATATATATGCCTCTCTTTGCCAATTTAGTACTGATATACCGATAGGTGTATATATATGCCTCTCTTTGCCAATTTAGTACTGAGTTACCGATAGGTGTATATATATGCCTCTCTTTGCCAATTTAGTACTGAGATACCGATAGGTGTATATATATGCCTCTCTTTGCCAATTTAGTACTGAGATACCGATAGGTGTATATATATGCCTCTCTTTGCCAATTTAGTACTGAGTTACCGATAGGTGTATATATATGCCTCTCTTTGCCAATTTAGTACTGAGAGACCGATTGGTATATCTATATGTATTTTCTGTCCATTCATGTTGCGATGTTATACATAATTAATAACTACTGGGTGTGTCCTTGACAAGTGGTAATTTATCTAAAATAACTGAAACTAACCGTCGTATATAATAAAATTGTTCGATCTATCATCAAGTAGCAAATTAATTTGTTCACTCAGTCAATTAGGCAAAGAATAATTACACGCTGTAGCGTCAAGTTTGAAGTTGGATCATTGTTTATCATTTATTTCAGCATTGTTCGATAAGATACAAGCAAGGATTCTACTTTATTATCGTAATTATTGGAATTAAATTACACAGATATGTTTGTCACAGTAAGAAACAAAAGCTTTAGATAGATCGGTATCAATGTTGAGATTATATGGCATGAATAATTTGAGATATAATGCTGTAGATCTTTACTTAAGCAGAATACAATTTGGACAATTATGCCATATGCAATTTTTAAATGTACGTTCTACTGACAGTTATCCGATCCTGACCTTGTTAGAGACCAACAAACATGTAGCTTGGCAGTCAATTACATGCCATGCTTACCCATCTGAGAACATTTTGAGCTTTAGGGCGAAACGTATGCATGAGGATTTTTCGTTATAATAACTTTTTGCATTATTGACCCTTTGACTAAATTTATTGCCTATCGATAGACAAAATAACGTTATATACAACGATCCGCAGCTGCACGTTCAGCACGAGGGACAACTGCAGATATATGACGGAGACGTAACGTAAGTAAATGACAATGAAATAAGATGTTGGAGAAGAACACTTCGGAGAATGTGCAAAACACATCCTGAAAAATTCGAGCGCTCTTATGGTAATCTCCCAATCATACCAAAGGCAACATGGATGTGCTGTTACCATGCTATTATGCATTTTAATTCAGTCCGATGAAGCAATAAAGTGAAACTTGTCACATATATGAGTGTTGGTGTTGTTTTTTATGTTTTCTTTTGTTTGTTTTTCAATAATAAATATCGAACAAAGAGGTATACCTGGAAATGTCTATAGCTCAAAATATGCTTTAAGTCAGTTCGCTAAAGAATAAAGTCCATGCCACATTTGAAGTAGTGCACGTATAAATAGGTAAACTATGTGATGTCAAAACTGATAACAGCTACCATATATGAAGAAATTGTTACCGTCTCGTGTATATACATGCTAGAGGAGCTAGCTTGCACTTTTAGTCTGGAGGTGCTCTCAATATATCATCGATCGATGGATAGATCAGCGTGGCTGCGCTAAATAAAATAAATTCAAGATCCGTGAGTTATATTTATTGCACTCTTAAGTGTAATGAACCACTACCGGAATGCATGGCACAGTGACGCATGGCACCAAATTCCAAGAAAATTACAATGTATTTTTATGTGTGTTTAGCTGTTTGTTTCTCACGTGGCATGCCGGGATCGAGGTACGTGTTCTATTCATAGATAATGCATGTGCCTTCTGTGTGTGTGTGTGTGTGTGTGTGGTGTCTGTGAGAGAGAGACAGAGACCTGGGGTGGGTAAGTAGAGCGGCCTAATAAGAGATGAAAAATATTATATAGAATACGCTATTTGTGGGTTGAAGTTATAATCCGGCAGATCTGGTTCTGTGCAGTTTGTATGTGCATTTGGTAGAACTAACAAGCAGCATAGACACAAAATGCTAAAACAAATCAATATTTTTGTTATTTGCAGACTGACATGAGTTATAAGCGAGTACATACGGTGCATACAATATGTTCATTTCCTATGAACTGTAATGTTAATATTTTGCCACCTTACACTTACATCATATGCACTATTTATTAATTCTAAAACCTTTAAATGGATGAAAATGATATGCTGCTCTGTTGGTTTTTGAGTAAAATTCTATTATAGGTACTCAGTATAAAATTCTATTATAGGTACTCAGTATAAAATTCTGGTATAGGTACTCAGTATAAAATTATATTATAGGTACTCAGTATAAAATTATATCATAGGTACTCAGTATAAAATTATATTATAGGTACTCAGTATAAAATTATATTATAGTTACTAAGTATAAAAATTATATTATAAGTACTCAGTATAAACTTCAGCGAGGCAACATCTCGTCACACGCAGTAATGCCTGTGCAGCGACAGCGTTGAAATGAAAATGAGTTTATTGCTCAAGACTAATCTTCTCTTCGCTCAAGGGCGGTAAGGAGGGGTGGGGGTACGCCGTGTTCTCTGACCTTAGACTTGACCATGTCCATAATACTTATTATGATATTTTCCATTTATCGACAAAATGTACGGCCTAGTGGTTAGAGCGTCCGCTTCGGATACGAAATATCGTGGGTTCGATCCTCGGCCGAGTCATACCAAAGACTTACAAAAATGGTACTAACAGGTGCCTCGCTTGGCGCTCAGCATTAAGAGGTTAGGGTTATGACTGGTCGGCCTGGTGTCAGGATAACGTGACTGTGTGGGCCATCATGCTACATGTCTGCGGCATGATGCCCCAGTGCTAGACATCACTATAAACTGTCGCACTGCAGCCATGGTAGCGATATGACTGAAAAATGGTTAAAGCTACGTTAAAAATCCAAATCACACACACACACAACTGTACGTAGGTTTTGCTGGGAACTGTCCATTTTATAAAAGCGATCTTCAGCTGTAGAAGTGTTCAGGAGAATCAGGTAATTATATTGGGATTGTTTAACCGTAGTCAATGGTGAGTTTTGTGGCATCGATTCGAGTGACGATACTTTTCGATTCAGTGAAAGAAGCCAAAGGTTCTGGGCCAACTGATCTGCTGGGTATTGATATTTCCTAAGGGTCCTTCGACAGTGGCGTGGACTATACGAGATTGGTCCTCAACCATTCATAGGGGACGATGGATCGGGAATATTCGTTTCCATCGTCGGAATGTCAGTGCATAACAGCATGATGTATGTTGATTGACAATGTCTTAGGTTTTCCATCTAAAATTTATTATTATTATAAAAATATAATGCGTCATCAGTTATTAATGAACAATATGCTGATAATTCCACGAATTTATTATATATGTCGACTCATCACGCCATTTGTGATTATTTATTAATAAACTTTATTTTGATCGCGTCCTAAAAAGAAATTTATGATTTTGTTGTATCCTTTTTCAGTTATTCTAGTTGAGTCCGTGGGAGGTGGTCGTATGGTGTGAGCTAGGTTGTTGGAGATTCTGTTCTTATTGTCTGGCATTATAAATAAGATCTCATCTGCGTGATTTTGTAAATTGTCAGCCAAACCCTGTTTCTTACAATAACGTTCATAATAATGTCTATACTCGATTATAAGACGAGTCGAACTGCAAATTGCACAGACCGAGATCTGCCGGCACATTATCAGCAGATCAGAAGTTTTGTTGTTTGCGACTTGACTAGTCTGACAAGCGAGTATATAAGGCAAGTATTCATAACTACATTATTTTTTCTAGGAAACCTTCTGTAACAACGTAGCTGTCTCAACATCTTCTCTTTGCAGATATCGAGTAATTCATTCAATTTTGGAACCTGGTGTAATGATCAACTGATTAAGTTTTTCAGTTGAATAAACATCTGTTTTTTTGTTTATTTGTTTTTTTCCAGACACGTCTTAATCCATACAAAAAAGCAATACTTTAGTTCCTATATGGAGATTTAATGTATATCCCAAGTATAATGAACTGACCCGCATTGCACCAAGATTACGACCGACCGAGTGGGGTTAGTATCATGAACATATGCTTTTTGTCAGTATAACAAAATAAACTTTTGTGTTTGGTTAATTTTTGAACAATTACTCAACGTCACTGAATATAATTGTTTTAAAAGAACTGGTTCCTTTCGATGCATATATAGTAAGTAAAAGATTGTGTTTGTAGTGATTGCCATAGAAAGGGACGTAAATCAGAATACAGTTTGTTACAGACCACTTTCGACTTCCTCTGGGAGCCGATAACTAATTTAAATTGATATGTCCGTAATAGTATTATGTGGCCATGTGACTTTAATTAAGTGTAAAAACGTACGTCCTACACACAATCTATCCGAGAAATATCTTTCCTAAAAATATGATAAACAAAATTATTCCCGGTTTATTTTTGAGGAAAATTACATTAGAGGTGGGTCAGTGGTTATTGTGAGTGACTCGCGAACGAAAGAGTTTGGGTTCGAATCCTTATCATTGGATAAGCTCGAGTGGTATTCCCTTGCACTTCACTCCAATTGCATCGATACTAAATAACCTTTATATTTTGTTATGCAGTTAAACATCAGACTTAATAAACCCTTGTATGTTTCTGTTAAAAAGGGACTCCGAGTGGAAAATTTGTCTAAAGCGCCATCTCATCTCTGTCTGCATCGGTTCGTGTCATTCGGCTACTGTGGATATGTGAGAAAGCTTGCCAGGAGCTTCTCGTGGGTCGGTGGTTCTTTCCGTGGTTTTCCCGGGTTCTTCCTCCACCAGTTATACTGGCCGAAATATATAGCCTATCTTGTGCTGAAAAATGGCGTTAAACCCTACAACAACAACAACAACCTACTATAAACATTCCATGTGAACTCCCCATTTGTGTCCATTATTACCTCTGCCACGACGGGGCCCTGAGTGACAGAATAGTCTAAAGCACTAACCGTTACGGATCACTGCCATCTCACCTGTCTGCGTAGGTTCGAGTCTCGGACTCGGCATATCTGGGTACTTGAGTCGGTGGTTCTTTTCGGGGTTTTCCCGAGTTCTTCATCCACCATTTATACTAGCCGCCATGTGGCCATGTAACTATAATTTAGTGCAAAAGCTTTATATTGTTTGAAAAAGTTCGTTAAACCCTACAACAACAACAAAAACAATCTATGCGGACACAACGTTACAAACAAAATAATTTTAGATTCAAGACCACTATTGCGAACACTTGAACGATTCGTATTCTTCTTATTAAACTTCATGTTAATTTTTTGTTTTTAAATTTCAGGCACTCAAGGATACTTATTCTTTTAAATACAATATTAATTATGCCACATATACTGGTTTTGTAGCTTACAAATAGTTTGATTCCTGTGATCAAATAGAACCTTACTATGGTGAGATATTTCCACTGCAGTAAAGTACATCCAACAATTTTTTTCAAAGGTTTCTGGCACAGTGGTAACTTGTTATTCATTTAACGGAACGTTTGAAGCACAGTTAAACGATTTGAGGTCAGCTTACTCTTGTTGTCTCTTATATACTGCTTAATTATTTTAACGCTAAAAAATTTTAGAATTCTTGAACAACAAGCCATTGGTAATTTTGCAGTACCGTATATACTCGCTTATAAAACGAGTCAAACTGCAAAGTGTATAATGCGCCTGTATATCAGGATCTATGTTGTTTGTTCTACTGATTACTCTTAATTAACTACACAGACCCAGATCTTCCGCCGCACTTTGTGATGGTAGGTATTAGTCTGTGCAGTTTGCAGTTGGACTCGACTTACAAGCGAGTAGAGACAGTATATTCAAATTTATGCCCCGATTCACATCAATTAAATAAAGGGATTAAAACGACATGTGTGAATAATTTGATTTGAAGGAATACGTGGATTTTGTTAACACGTGAGTTAATTAGTCTGATGCTTCATTGGTAAAAAGTAAAAGCTTATACAGCAACCACTTACAAGGCAAAGAGTTCATATTCATTCTAGAACTAAACAAAAATTATTTCAAGTCATCCTGATTTGGCTTAAACAATCTTCCTAACGGAATGTAAAATTCACACTCAGGTTATGTCGGTCTCAGGAAATTAAGGGAACAAGATATTCATACCTGAGGTGTTCTACAACAAAAGAAACTCGTCATGTATCAATGAAGTCTTCAGAATGCTTGTTAAACGAAATGTCCTTGGACACATTTTGCAAATAAACCCCATACATTGTTGTGTATTTGGTTTGGGAATAAAAAGTATATATGTATCAACAGAGTACCTATCCATCTGACGTCAGTAGTTAATGGGGATCTTATAGGGTCTATGGGATTTATCATTACAGACCCCCTTGGGAACATATAGGGTCTATGTAAATTTAACATGGAGAAAAATCGTGGGAACATATAGGGTCTATGGGAATTAACATGGCCAAAAACCCTGGGACAATATAGGGTCTATGTAAATTTAACATGGAGAAAAATCGTGGGAACATATAGGGTCTATGGGAATTAACATGGCCAAAAACCCTGGGACAATATAGGGTCTATGTAAATTTAACATGGACATAAACCCTTGGGACTGTATAGGGTCTATGTAAAATTGAAACAGGGAGGGTCTCTATTTTTTTTTTAAAAAAATAAAATAAAAAAAGGGTAGGCAATTCAAAGACTATCTCTTTTCGAGAAATATGGCTGGCCCTGAAAAGGGCCTTTGGTTTATGTTAATATGCCCTTAACATAAAGGGCATTTGCGACATCTTCTTGTCCTCAAACTTCGTCTTACAGCAGGGCCATACATCAGAGTCCTCTTGAGGCAACCTTGTCTCTCTATATAGACTCTTCTTATCCACAGGCTGCTGCTGGTCCTGTGGACAACGGTCCACTTGGATCGGACATACATGAGCATGTCCGTCCTGAACATCATTGTTGACACAAGGGTTGAAGATTCAACGTCGGTCCACATGTTGAGGCTCCGAGAATAGGTGAATCAATGCACTGAACTGCGCTTATTTATAGGGACAGGTAGGATTGAAACGGATTGAGTTCATTCACCAATCCGAACACGCGTTACAAAATTCAGCCAGCTGCATCCAATCCGAAGAGAGCAGTCTGTGACGTCACGTAGTCAATATAGATCTGCTAGCGCTTGTGTGCAGTCAATCTATGCGACAGTGATTCAACATGACGGAAACTCAGAAAACGATCCAATGGGGTGCACCAGCAGCGGAGACCGCCCAAGGGAACCCGGACTTACTTTCAGAAGAGGTGAATTGGGATTTTGTGGATTTTCTCTCCTCGCAAGAATTTGTTCCGGAACCTTCGTTACCTTCTTCATTACCGCAAGTGGAGAATTTTAGACAGAGACAGAAAGAAGAATTGGAGAAATTTATGCAACGACAAAAAGAAGCGGAACAGGCTTTTCTCCTGCAGCAACAGCAACAAGAAGAAGAGGTAAGAAAAAAACAACAGCAAGAAGAAGTAGCAGCAAAGAAACAAGAGGGTGAGAATCAAACGGTCACGGTACTGTTGGATATTTTAGCGGAGTTAAGAAGTCTGAAACAAATGTATCAGACTTCTTTATCACGACCGAAGAGAATACGACCTTCCCGAGCTAAACACGTCAACCCTGTGACTAAGCCTACCGTACCACCCTTAGTGATTTCAACCCAATCATTATCATCATCATCAACATTACGCAGTCCAGAAGTAGGCCTTGGCCGTGGCAAAGGCATAAGGCAGTTAAAGTTGATTGCTTAAACTCACCCCTACATCGTAAAAAAAGGCCCTTTTCAGGGCCACCCACATATCTCGAAAAGAAATACAATTTCAATTTGCCAATAACTCAAAAAAAATAAACCCCACCCATTTTTACCCTTATAGTACGTGCCTGTGTATGAGTGCGTGAGTGTAGCTTCTTATTTTAAAATCAAAACTCAAAGACTCTTACCTTATATCATTCATTTATTCTTTTCTCCATTTTTTACAATCCAATTCACAATTCACAACACAACACTTTAATAAAAAGTTCATTGATTTCTTCTTTTCTCCTTGTTTAGTCTCTCTGTTTTTTGAATTTCTTCACCGTCACACTCTTTTCCTCTTCTTCCTCCTCGCTTTCTTCCCTTCTTTTTTTCGTCTCCTGTTTCTTTTTCTTCACCTGTCTGCTTTCTTCCTCTGAAGAATCCCTCTCTTCTTCTGAAGAATCCTTCTTTTCTTCTGACTCCTCTTGTTTCTTTTTTGGGCAATCTGGAGACCAATGTCCTTTTTCTTTACAATAATAACAGGTATCTTTACTTTTGTCTTTTTTAGCTCCTGTTTTTTGACGGTCTGGACACTCTGAAGACCAATGCCCTTTCTTCTGACAGATATAGCAAGTATCTTGACTTTTATCTCGAAAGGAAGGAGAGTAGTCCGTAGGCTGGTCTGAAGAGAATTTTCTAATGACCCCTCGCAAAGCTCTGACGAAACGTTCCATCTGGTTAGTCTCTTCCATCGTTGTGCTCGGCTTGAGAGTGAAATGAATAGTGAAAGGACAAGACACACACCCTTTTATATACGCTGGTCTGCTATGACTATAAAGTAGTTCATGGTGTTTGAACTTGAGTCATTTGACTTTTTGCTTTCAAGATGAAACGATCCCATTCATTCGAGAAGAAAGAAGAAGAAAGTAAGAGGCAGAAACGTGATCTATCGCCTCGTACCAGGGCTGAAATATTGACACAAATTCATGCCAGTGATTTTGAAGAGGACATGAGTGAACCAGAATCCGAACCCTCTAAACCAAGTCCACCACCCTTTGTCAACCCTGAAAAGTACTATTCCATTCGAGAGACGGAAAAGCGCTCCTCTAGAAAATTTAGAACCACGGCTTACAAATACACGGTGAAGTTTAAAGATTTCAAGTCCGAAGTACCGTTAGAGAAAGCAGAAGGGTTCATCACCGGAGTGTGGGATTCTCTGCTCACTGCACTCAAGCGACAATGTCAACCCAAAGAAGACGATCGCTTGAGACTTTCCATACAACACGACGGTTTGAAATCCCCTGTTTGGATCGAGTTTAGCACCCCTGCAGAATTGACCGCTTCCAAAGTCATGGACAAGATTCAACACGTGCAACAATCTAATGACCAGTTTGACATCACCGATGGAAAAGCCACATTGGACATGACCCACGTCTCTCCTCCTCAAGGGACCGGACGCAAAAAGATGTTATTGGTGAACGACCTTCGCAGCATTAAGCGTAGCCTTGTCCAAATTCACAATCCTCATGACCAGATGTGTTTAGCCCGTGCCATCGTGGTGGGACGAACCTATGCCAACAAGAACGACACGGTAGAATGGAAAAGAGACTGGGAGAACATTCGACAATCGGACCGAGCCAAACAACGAAGTGAAGCAGAACTCCTGTTACGACAAGCTGGCATGTCCAAAGACACACCCTGTGGCATTCCTGAGATGCAAAAATTGCAAGATGCCCTAGCTCCACGATACACTTTGAAAGTGCACCCTCAAGAAGTGCGCGGGTCTCTGTTGTTTCGAGGGCAAGATTTTAAGGACGGAAAATACATTCACGTTTATCATCACGATGACCATTTCGATACCATTACCAGTATCACCGGATTCCTGGGATACGGTTATTACTGTGAGAAATGTGACCATGGTTATAATAATCGAGAGCAACACAAGCATTGTGGATCGAAATGCTCAGGATGTTTGGCCTCTTCACCCTGTCTGAGCGAAGAACCAGTGCCTTGTTCCACTTGTCTGCGCACGTTTGTCAGCCCTACCTGTTACCAACAACATCTGAAAACGCAAGGTTCACAGCAGAAATGTGCTTGTCAACTCCTGAGATTGTGCCCTACGTGTGGACAAGGCATACGTACCAATAGTACCAAGGCACACGTATGTTCAGGAAAAAAGAAATGTCACATTTGTCACCACATCGTGGACTTGGAACACCAATGTTACGTGCAAAAATACCAGCCCCCACCAGAGAAAGAGGACGGTCACAAGAAGAAAGGCAATTTCATCTTTTTCGATTTCGAATGCATGCAAGAGACTGGCATTCACATTCCTAATTTCTGCGTGGCTCATCGAGCGTGCGAGAAGTGCATTCAAGAACCTATCTTCAGTCATTGCCCTCACTGCAGCAAAATTCCTGGAGGGCGTGAAAAAATCTTTCGGGGGCCAAACACGTTAGCCGATTTTGCCCAATGGGTCTTAGACCCCATCGACAAGACGTGGAGCCAAGAGGACATCGGACTTTACGGAGATTGTCATCGTCATGCCACGGTGATGGCTCACAATTTCTCCGGATACGATGGACAGTTTCTTCTCAGATACTATACGGAACATGGCACCGAACGTCCTAAAGTGACTTTGAACGGAGCCAAAATCATTTTCATGCAAGTGGGACAAGTACAGTTTAAAGATTCGATGAGCTATTTGGCCATGCCTTTGAGTCGAATGCCTAAAACGTTTGGAATGACAGAAATGGCTAAAGGGTACTTTCCACACTTTTTCAATACGGAAGCCAATCAACACGCCGTTCTACCCCATTTACCTGAGGCTCACTATTACGACCCCGACAACATGCGTACCGAACAACGAGAAGCTTTCTACGCTTGGTACCAGGCTCATGCCTCGGACCCCTTCGACTTTCAGGAAGAAATGCTAAAGTATTGTCGTTCCGACGTGGACATTTTACGACGTTGCTGTGGAAAATTTCGAGAACTGTTCATGGAACACGGAGGGGTCGATCCTTTGAAAGAAGCTTGCACCATTGCCAAAGCGTGTTCCTTAGTGTATCGACAACGATTCATGCCTGAAAACACCGTGGCTGTCATCAGTCCTCAAACGACCCACTATGTCAAGCGTCAATACTCGGTCAAAGCCCTACGTTGGTTACATTACTTGTGCGACAAGGAAGACAAGTGGATTCAGCATGCCCGCAACGGAGGGGGCGAAAAGACCATCGGAACGTATTCGGTCGATGGCTGGGACTTAGAAAACCCCAAGATCGTGTACGAGTTTAACGGTTGCTTATTTCACGGATGTCCCGTCTGTTACCCTGACCGTGGCACCAAGAATCAGTTTTTGCAACGAACCATGGAAGACTTGTACCAGGACACTTGTCAGCGACGCCTAAAGTTAGAACAGCAAGGATACCAAGTGGTGGAAATGTGGGAACACGAGTACGATCACCGTATGAAAACCGATCCCGAGTTTAAACGCCTCGTGGAAAGTTACCAGTTCATGGACCCGCTGAACCCGAGGGATAGTTTGTACGGAGGAAGGACCAATGCCACCTGTTTGCTTTACCAAACCGACGAAGAGAACGGAGAAGAAATCAAATACTTGGACGTGTGTTCGCTGTATCCCTACGTGTGCAAATATTGTCGCTTTCCTGTAGGGCACCCGCAATTGTTCACGGAACACATCGACCTGGTCAACATTCGACAATACGAAGGCTTGATCAAGTGTAAAGTTTTGCCTCCCACGAACCTATACCATCCCGTCTTACCTCACCATTGTCAAGGCAAACTGATGTTTCCTTTGTGCCGTACTTGTGCCGAAACGTGCAACCAAGACCAGCCTTGTCATCACAGCCAGGAAGAACGGGCCTTGACGGGAACCTGGGTCAGCGTAGAATTGTTCAAAGCTATGGACATGGGATACCAACTGTTAGAAGTGTACGAAATTTGCCACTTTCCCAAGACACAACAATACCACAAGGGTGACCCTACTCAGAAAAGCATTTTCGCAGACTACGTGGATGCCTTTTTGAAACTGAAGCAAGAAGCCAGCGGCTATCCTTCCTGGTGTCACACTCCCGAAGACCAAATACAATTCAAAGAGAAATACTACGAACAAGAAGGCATCACTTTAGACCACATCGAGAAAAACGAAGGCAGGCGATCGTTTGCCAAAGTGATGTTAAATTGCTTGTGGGGTAAAATGGCACAACGCCCGTGTTTACCCAAGACGGAATATTTGACAGAACCTTCCCGCTACTTTCAGATGATTCACGACAAAACCAAATTCATGAAACACGTGGACGTCGTTCGCGAGGATTTGATCTTAGTCAATTACGAAGAAGATCTGGACTTTGTACAAGACGACCCCTTTGGAAATGTCATCATTGCGGCTTACGTGACAGCCCATGCTCGCTTAAAATTGTACGAAGCTTTAGAACTGTTAGAAGAACGCGTCCTGTACTTTGACACGGACAGTTGCATTTACATCCATCACCCGATTCAACATCACCCTGACATCGAAGGAGACCGTTTAGGAGCCTGGACAGACGAGCATCCCGACGACAAGATTCTAAGTTTCGTCAGTGGCGGTCCCAAAAAGTACGGCTACGAATACCGGGACAAACAAGGAGAAGTGCACACGACGTGCAAAGTGAAAGGACTGACTCTGAATCATCGTACCAGTCGTGTGGTCAACTTTGGGGTATTGAAAGAAGCCTTGCAATCGGAAGAGGATGGAAACTTTAAAGTGACCACTTACCAACCGAACAAGATTGTACGTTTACCCACTCACCACATCGTCAGTCGACCTTTGGAAAAAGTTTATCAAATCGTGTACCAGAAGCGAGTTCGACTTCCCAATCATTTCACCTTACCGTACGGTCACGTCGGTATTGGTCTGTATATAAAAAGGAACCCTAGGCAAGATCGATAGTTCATTGTGACTACCAAGACCGAGCAAACAAGATGAATACTTTGAAAGAGACATCGTTCCAGTTTGGGGATTGTAAAAAAGTTGTATCTTCCTCTAGTGTGACTAATATTGGATGGATAAGACCCAGGCATTGCGACGGAAAATGTCCGGAAGGAAACTGCGATTGTCCATGTGGTTACCATTGTAATTGCGTCACGGAGTTTGCAGACGAGTGCGATTGTGAGCCTTGCGATGGATACGATGCTGTACGTTGTGACCTGAGCGATGCCGTAAAGCATCATGGGAACTTTAGTGCCCCTACCCCTATCATGGAAAGTGATGCTGTGCGTGTCAAACCTGTCGGATGCGAAAGTGATGCCGCTCGTCCTCTTGGACATTTTACTGGGTTTCGTTTTAAAGGGGAATGTTCACCTTCACGTCTACCCCCCTACGGATGTCATCCAGCCTTGAGCAAACTCCTACCCATGTCACTCAACCCTCATCGAAACGAACCTGTGAAAAACGAATATTCGTTTCCTGTGCGTTTGTCGGAATACTGCGACTTTGAAAATCGTCTTCAATCGTTCAAAGGAAAATGGCCAAAGTATCTGGGAGGACCGACCCCCGAAGAATTAGCCAGAGCCGGATTTTTCTACTTGGGCGAAGGAGATAAAGTCAGGTGCTTCAGTTGCGATGTGACACTTCACCACTGGGAACCGCAAGATTCGGCCTACGTAGAACATGCTCGATGGTCACCGAATTGTCATTACTTACCCTTAGTGGGACCGAGACATTGAAGTAACTTCTTACCATAATAATCTGTTCATGGATACTTTACAAGAGAACATTCGTGCTTTGCCTGTGGAGTTGAGAGAACGCATTTACCGAGAGCTGGTGAAAATACAAGTCAAACGTAAAGAACAATTGCATCCGTTACGTCACCAGATCTTTAACCACTGGTACCTGAATGGTATAAGAGAACTGATTCGTCAGAAATTGTTTCAGTGGTCAGACCTTGTTCAACACTTTGAGTTAGTGAATGATCGAAATGTTCATTATTTTGGTTACTTCGAGATTCACCTACAGCAATACATTGAGGAAGACAAGTTAAAGGATTATCAACATATTTTACGTGGAATCTACTTAGAGGAAGAGGAAACTTCTAAACGAACTCTGAAGTTTCGGTTACAGTATGCAAGATTTAGATTCCCTACTGGAGAACGAAGATCTCTGGCTAGAAAGTACGTGTATTGTTTCCGAAACAAAGAGACTATAAAAACAGGCTGCCATGCCACGACTTATGTCACATGTCATCCAACAGATTCCGTGGAAGGAACTCAATGACCATATTCAAACCGTGGATCATTACCATCGATTATTACAAGAACTGTATCCATTCAATTTGGGACGACAAGTGGTGTGTGTCTTAGTGACTTGTTTTTTGGGATTTCGTTTACCAGCCGATTCTTTGTGGACTCTTTACGATCAGTACTTACCACCTCCATGGCCTTAAATGGTCACGAAAAACTCCTTTTGCTCAAAGCCTTGCGTTTTCATCTGGATACTTCTCGACCTCTACGGGAAAAAAAGATTCGTCAACTTTTAGCTACCCAAGACGTGTATGACGATGTGTGTGTAGCTTGTGACTTACATCCCCATTGGACAGATGTCCGTGCCTGGAAAGAATGGGATTTTGAGGCTTGGACCCAAGAAGTGGCCCAGTATGCACGAGAGTTGTTCAAGGAAAAAAGTTACTTTTCAACCCGTGTTAGTGACGGTGCCAGAAGAACCCGTCACCCAGGACAGGACTGTCGTGGACAGACCTGAAAGACCCTTTCGGGAGGACACTTGTGTGACCTTACCCCCTGTTGAACTGGTTAGAACATTACCCAAAAGATGTGATTGTTGTACAGACACTTGTGTTTATTCCACGTTCATCGTTATCATGTGCCTTTTATCCTTGTACTTAAGCCTTTGGCTTTTATGTATTTTTGTCTTTCGTATTCATGTTTGATAAAAAACATTCAATAAACGTGTTCTGAAAAAGTATATAAACTCTTGTCTTGTTCGTTTTCGTGTCACAAGTGACATTTCTCACACCATGGCTACCTCTGCTGTCTCTGCTCCCTCTTCCTCTACTGTCAAAGTCATCGACGAACACTTAGATCGTGCCAGTTGGGAGGCTTTGTATCTTCGCCATCCCTTTAACATGCTCATTGCTGGACCTAGCGGTTCAGGCAAAACCGAATTCGTCAAACGTTTGATCGAACATAAACATCATTTGATCGATCGGCCACCTCAACGGATCGTGTGGTGTTACAAAGAGTGGCAATCGGCGTACAGCCTCTTGCGAGAAAGTCAAGGCGATTCCATCGTGTTTGTGGAAGGCATTCCTAAAGAAGACGACGGCATCGTCTCTGACTCCCGTCAAACCCATTTGGTCATTTTCGACGACATGTTAGGAGAAGACGAAGAAGAAATTAAATTGTGGTTCACGCGCAAAGGGCATCACCGTAATGCCAGTGTCATTTACATCACCCAAAATTTGTTTCAACAAAGTAAAGCCCATCGCACCATCAGTCTCAATGCGCATTACGTGGTCTTGTTTAAAAGCCCTCGAGATAAATCGCAAGTGCAAGTCTTAGCCAAACAGTTAGGAACGCCTTGGCTGACTCAGGCGTACGACGATGCCACTCAAACGCCACACGCCTATTTACTCGTCGATTTGAAACCTACGACCCCCGAGGATTTGCGATTTCGTACCCACTTGTTTCACCACTGGTGCCAAGACGGAGGGCCTGTCCTGTACACGTCTCCGTCCTCGACTTCATTTCACTCCCCATCAAAAAATCTATAAAAACCTCAGACCCTTTTTCGTCTGTCTCACACAGTGTGAACATGACGTCCCTTCAGTCGCATCTTCCCGTCAAATTGATTCGTGCCTTGTATGGCATCAGTCGAGAAAAAAATCCACAAACACGAGCCCGTGTCTTAGAAGCTAGTCTCAAAGAAGTCTTACGATGGTTCACGGTGACGGCACGTCAATTACTCCAAGGAATCATTCAGATTCCTCATCAAACCCAACGCTTTTTCGATCGAAACAAAGTCGCTTTGGTCCAACTGGCCGATCCCCGCATCGACACTCAAACCAAAAAACAAATCATTTTGAAACCTGGAGGGAGCGGTACTCTAGGAGGGGTCATCATTCGCTCACTCTTAAGATGGGATCCTAATGCCCCCAAAGTTATCCCCAAGACAAAAGTCCAACGAAGCCCCAAGAAGAAAAAGAAAAAGACCAGGTCCCCAAGAAGAATAACTTCTCCAGTGGCAGGACCCTCCTCTTACCAGACACCACCACCCCGGAAAAAGAAAAGAAGCCCCCAGAAAAAGAAACAGAGAAAAAGTCCCCAGAAAAAGAAAAGTCCACAGAAGAAAACTAGTCGCAAGAGAGGCACTTCGGCCAGGACGCAACCTTACACTCGCAAACCACGACCTGCCACGGCAGTGACTGCGTCTCCGGCATCCTCACGTTCATCCACTTCTCCGTTGATGACACCCAGAACTGAAGAGTACTTGGAGACGTTGATCACACCAAGAACATCTCCGTTGATGACCCCCAAAAGAACTTCCCCAGTGGCAGGACCCTCCAATTTAGTGGCAGTGGCTGCTGCTCACAAAGTACCTTCTCCCAAAATCAAAGTCCAAGAAAGATCGGGCATGTTACAAAGTTTACTGGATTTGTCCAAGCAAGAACTGGCTCGATTTAGTCCGTTGCGTACCCCTGCACGACGTGTCATGCCTGTCCTCAAACTGATAAAACGTAAAGACAATCAGTGGCGACGCGTTCCAGTATAAAAAGAGCCTGTGACCAAGTCGGGGTATCAGTGAACTTGTAAAAAAGATGTCACCTCCAAGAAGCCACAAAAGAAAGAGACAAAGGCAGACGCGTCATCCGACAAAGCGCTTAGCCAAGCATCGACATTACCCTAAGAAAAGACACAGTCGTTCCAAGAAAAAGAGGCGTCAACAAAGGGGAGGATTCCTTGGCGATTTTGGGAAAAACATTGTCACCTTTATGACAAAGCGATAGTCCCAAAAAAAAGATAAAAGGGTGTACGTTAAGTCATCGACGTTAGTGTCTGTTCGGTGAATGTCCCGGAACCACAAGCAAAAAATGTCACCCTCCAGAAAACCCCAAGGAAAGAAAAGGAAAGGACTGCCACCACGTTTAGCTAAACATGGGGACCTGTTATCTGTCCTGTCCAAAGCTTCTTCACCCCTACGAAAAAAACTCATTCAAACGGCCTCCAAAGAGGTCATCGATACCGTGTGCGAATGTTGTTTGAACGTTTTGAAAGGCACGATCCCTTTGTCCAAACACCAGAAACAATGCTTAGGCAAACATCGTCACGTTCTTCGCCAAATGGTTCAAAAGAAAATTCCCATTCGTCAAAAAAAGAAGATGTTGGTCCAACGTGGAGGCATTTTACCTCTCTTGTTAGGCCCCATACTGAAAGGAGTCTTGGGAACCATGTTGGGAGGACTGGTGGGAGCAAGATAAAAAGGCCTTCGAAAGTTCCAAGATCTCAGAATCGACCCCTGACAACCCCATGGAAGGACGAAAACTAGCTTTAGTGCCTTACAAACGATGGATGGAATACCATCGGTGGCAAGAACAACGCACCCCGCATTTACCTCCCAATCCCCATTTGAGCGAGATGTCCCAGTTACAACACGAATTGCAATCCTTGATGGATCGCCAAGATTTGTCCGAAACAGAAAAATCGCAAAAGTACGGTCAACTCTTGCAACGACTGCAACTCTTTCACCAGAAAGCTTTAGACGAAACAGCTCTACCCACTTTGAAAGATTTTAAGACCTTGATGAAAAGTCCAGCACCATCACCAGTACCAGTACCAGTACCGGTACCAGTGGTCAAGACAGAAAAAGGAAAAGAAGAAGAAGAAGAAGGGTTTCAAACTCCACCAGAAAAAGTACGCAAGTTAACAACACCACCTACCTCCAGAATTGGATGGATTAAAAAGATGATGGCCACCCCTTCTTCCTCACAAGAGAAAAAGAAAGTGAAGACAGAAGTGAAACAAGAACCGATATCCCCTGCTCAGACATCCTCCTCTTCGACACCTATTGCCGGTCGCACACGCAAAGCCTTGCAATCCAAGAAAATACCCCAAGAGAAAAAGAGTAGCCTCTTCCAAGAGTGGGTGCCTTATTAAGACACCAATCAACACAAAAAAAATGGAAAAAGTCTTAGCTAGCATTTACTACGATCCCTCGCATCCTGCAGGTTACGCAGGAGTTCAAAAATTGTATCGTGCTGCCAAAACGCGAATGAAAAGTCTCCGTTTACCTCAAGTGCAACGATGGTTACAAGAACAAGCTACCTACACTTTGCACAAACCCATTCGACGCAAGTTTGCCAGAAGTCGCACCCGAGTGGAAGGCATCGATCATCAATGGCAAGCCGATTTAGCCGATGTCTCTCATTTGGCCAGCTACAATCGTGGCTACAAATATCTGTTTTGTGTCATCGACGTCTTTTCCAAATTTGCCTGGGTCGTGCCCTTGACTTCCAAATCCAGCAGCGAGATAGTGCGAGCCCTGCAACGAGTGTTGAAACAAAGTGGCCGTCACCCTCTTCGATGGCAAACGGACAAAGGCACCGAATTTCTGAACCAAGCTTTCCAAAAAGAATTAAAGAAACGTGACATTCATTTTTTTACCACCGAGAATCCCGAAACCAAAGCCAGCATCGTGGAGCGTTTTCAACGCACTTTGAAAGAACGCATGTGGAAATATTTTACGCATCACCACACTCTGAAGTACATCGACATCTTACCGCACCTGGTGCAAGCGTACAACCAACCTTACCATCGAAGCATCGGACGTGCCCCGCAAGACGTGACTCCCGACAATGAAGTGTTGGTGTTTGAGCGTCTGTTCGGTACGTCCCCGACGAGGGCTGTCCCCAAGAAAAGTGGAGAGTTGACCGTAGGAGATTGGGTGCGCATTGGCAAAACCAAACGCACTTTCGACAAAGGTTACTTACCTAACTGGACAACCGAATTGTTTCGCGTCACTGGACGAGTACATGGCCGTCATCCTGCCGTCTATAAATTGGAAGACATGAACGGAGAAGTACTCAAAGGAACGTTTTATTTGCCCGAGTTACAACGTGTCACCAAAAAAGAAGACGACGTGTACGACATCGAAAGCATTCTCGAACGCAGAACCCGTAAAGTGGGCAAACGACGTGTCAAAGAAGTCAAAGTACGTTGGAAAGGATATCCACCCAGTTTCGATTCTTGGATCGACGCTTCGCAAGTCATCGACTATAAAAAGAAGTGACCATCATGCCCTTTCACACATCAGACGCAGCTACGTCGACCAATCCTCCTTCACCTAGTTCTTCTGTGCAAGATTTACAAAAACAACCCTTGTGGGTGTGGTGTGGAGAACGTGTGCCTAAAACGCAAATCGTCTTTTTCTGCCAAATCTTCGTGGTGTATTGTGTCATCGGGGCAGCCATCGCCAATTTGAGTTTGCAACAAGGAGACAAACAATTGTGGACCATTTTATTGAGCAGTTGCATCGGTTACCTGCTTCCCAATCCCTCCCTGAAATTCTCCTCGAACGGGAACGTTGTGTCCAGTGCCAGTGCCAGTCACCACTCCAACAACAACCACAACCAGAACCCTATTTTGGGCGGAGACACACCTCTGACGTCCAGTAATATCCCCTCGGACAGCCACAGAACTCTGGAATTATGAGTCACCAAAACCAAATTTACTTAAACTTACCCAGTGACAGTTCCATGGAGGTGTTTCCCAATAACACGTTGTGCTGTTACACGGCTAAATTACCTCAGGCCATCCCCTTAGATCACGAAGCCCATTGGGAAGTGGCTTTAGTAGAAATGATTCACCCGACCCAAGTCCTCAATGTCCTTCCCAATGAAAATAAATTTGATGTGGAAGTTCATGACGAGCAAATGCAACAGTGGATGGATACCCATAGCAAATATGACAAGAAAACCCGTACACCAAATTCAAAGTGGACCACCTATCACTTGTTCATTCCCCCAGGCTATTATTTTAGTGGTCAACATTTGGTCAACACCATAGCCACCAGGTTTAATAGTGTGTTTCTGAAAGCTTTGGAAAGTGTCAAAAAAAGTGTCACCCTGGAGTACCACAAAACAGCTCGTCGCTTCCTGATGAAATTTCCTGAGGGGCCCAAAATCATGTCTTTCTTATTTTGTCATGAATTGTTTGACATGTTGGGCGGTGACATGGAGCTAAGGAAGAAAGTAGAAAAAGAAAAAGGTGAATTACCAGTCATTTCTGACAACGATTCTTTTGCCAAGTATTTTCGTACCCCGGTAGAACTGAACCAAGGACTGAATTTGATCTTCGTGTACTCCGATGTGGTGGAGTACAACGTGGTGGGACACACCTCCGTACCGTTACTGCGTGTCATTCCTTTCAAAGTGGATTCTGCCGCAAACGCTGACGAGGAAGGTGGAAACACTTACCACGTCCACCGCGAATTTGTCCATCCTCACTATTTGCCTGTCAGCAAGTCGTATTTGGACACGGTCAACATTACTATAAAAGGAGATTTGGGACAAAATATTCCATTCACCAAAGGAAAAGTCACGGTGAAACTCCATTTTCGAAAACGGTTTTCTCACGACTCGTAAGTAAGTCATGTATCCAGTGTACCGAGGGGTTGCTCGACAGCGAGGACACGGTTTAGGAGACATGTTAAAATCGGCCTTTCGTTCGGTGGCCCCAGTGTTGAAACCGATGGTGACACGCGGATTGCACGCTTTGAAAGATGCGGCACTGACGCAAGGCAAAGAATTTCTCCAAAATGTCATCATCGACAAACAAAACCCTAAAGAAGCCTTCATGAGGGCAGGCAAAAATGTCTTGCTGCAAACGGGTAAAGACATTTTGGGCCGACGAGACACACCTATAAATGCCCTGCACGCTACCGAGTCAGGCATTCAGCAAGGACAAGGCAGAAAGAGACGACGCAGAAAACACCCTTTCACCAGACTTCAAGCGAGAAAGGCCAAGAAAAGAAGAACCGTTCGAGACTTAGACGTTTTCGATTATTGAAACATAGAAAAAATGATGCACCGAGAGACTTGCGCCTGTTCCAAGACGGAACTGGATCTGTTTGCCATGCCCCCCACCATGATGACCATGCAAGAATCCCAGTGGGTGGAATTTCACCCCGTCTCCTCATTGACAGCCTCAGCTCCCATCGAGTTTGAAATCAAAGGACAGCCCGAAGATTACATCGATCTGAATAGCAGTTACTTGTACTTGAAAGTCAAAGTTGTCGATGAGGACAATTCGACCCTAGATGGCGATGAGGTAATAGCTCCCGTCAACAATTTCATGCATTCCTTGTTTAGCGGAGTGGACTTGTACTTGAACAACAAACTGGTCAGCAGCAGCATGGATACTTACCCTTATCGAGCGTACCTGGAAAATCTCTTGACGTACGGAATAGATGCCAAGAACACTCATCTCAATGCCTGTGTGATATGGGAAGCTGACGAAGCAGGCCAGTTTGAAAGATTCGAAACTGATGCAAGCAAAACACCAAACAATGACGGATTTGTAGAACGAAGAGACAAAATCAAAAACGGACAAAGTTTAGAACTGATGGATCGTTTACATCTGGACATGTGGTTGCAAGAGAAATATTTGCTAAACGGGGTGAATGTTCGCCTGAGACTGAATCGTAGCAGTGCCGCTTTCCATTTGATAGGTACTACTGTTTGCAAAACTGTCATCGAGGAAGCCAGACTCTACGTACGCCGTGTGGAAGTGTTACCTAAAGTGGGTAACGACATCAGTCAGACGTTGAGCAGAACGACCGCCAAGTATCCCATACGACGCGTGGAAGTGAAAACGTTCACCATTCCCAAGGGACAGCGATCCATGATCGAAGATCATCTGTTTCAAGGACAGCTACCCAAACGTTTGATCGTTGGTATCGTCGAGAATACAGCCTTCAACGGAGCTGTCGAAAAAAATCCTTTCTACTTTCAACACTTTGGCGTGTCCAAGATCGAAGTCAGTCGCGATGGCAAGACCTTGTGTACCCGACCTTTCGAACCTGACTTTGAGAAGAAGAATTACTTGAGATCGTACTTGTCCTTGTACGAAGCCACCGGCCAGTTAGGAACCAACAGCAGTCACGGCATTACGTACGAGGATTACGCAGGAGGTTATGCTTTGTGGGCTTTCGATTTCACTCCAGACCAAGGCAGCGACGAGGGACATTTCCACCCTATAAAATCTGGTCAAATTCGTGTGGAACTTCAGTTTGCAAACCGAGACCCTGATGTAACGGTGAACGTCATCCTGTATGCCGAATTTGATAATACCATAGAAATCAATAGTTTGAGAGAAGTCATTCTAGATTACTAGAAAGCCATGGAAGACTGTTCTCCCTCTTTACCTAGTGGAGAAACTTTGGAGATGGAATGTGTGGAAAAAGAAGAAGTGATCATGATGAAGTCGAGATGGCCAGAACAAGAAGCCCATTTAGTCTCCTGTTTTGCCAAACACTTGGTCGACAAAATGACGGAATTGATCAAGAAAAATTGCTATGGATGTCAAAACGATCATCCCAGTCAAATTCAACACGATAAATGCCTGATGTTGAGTCAAGAAGAAAAATTGGACGAGTATCTGGACGAAGCTTGGAGTCTCATCTCAAACAAAGACGTGTTGCACCAGTGGTATAAAGACTTGCGTGAACATTCTTGTCCACCATTAACCACTCAAGAGATCCATCGTATCGAAGCTCTCCTAAATCAGAGTGAGGAAACAGAACGAATCACCGTTTATTCGTCAGACATTTTCAAGCAAAAAGTCAGGATCGAATTGATGACTTATTATTACCTGTGAAGAAGAAAAAAAACACAAATCAATGGATACCTGGGAACTTTATTACCTTTTGAACCACAGTTCGTATACGGCTTCTTGGAATCCTGTCGTCTGTGCTAAAGATGAACTCCCTCATCGCAAACCTAAAGACCATCAAGCTTACGTGATCAACACGGACGACAGTCATCTCCCAGGAACCCACTGGGTAGCCGTCTACTTTCCTCAAGAAGGATGTGTGGAATATTTCGATTCGTACGGATTGCCCCCTTTGGAAGACGATATCATCGACTTTATGAGAAGAAATGCTCAAACCACCCGATTCAATAATGTGAAATTACAAGGCACAGATTCCTTGGTGTGTGGACAGTACTGTGTGTATTTTCTGCATCATCGCAGCCTGGGCTATTCCTTAGAACATTTAGTGACTCATTTCGATCCTCGTTCTTCTGCTAGAAACGATGTGAAAGTAGATCGATGGTTTTGTGACCATTATGCTTATCTTTTGTCTCAAGCTAGGAAACGTAGTGTCCATCAATGGCCTAATGATTTCCAACAGTGGAAATCACAATTTCATTCACAACGTTGTCAGCCCTGTTTAAAGTAGATTAAGAAAAAAATGTTAGTGATTTGAAAAAATATGGTTTGATGTTATAGTGTTGGATTATTGTTAAAAATGTTAGAGTTGTTGTTTAGTGTTAAGTGATTTTTGAATAAAAAATGTTGTGTTTTGAAAAAATGCTTTTGTCTTTTGTTTAGCTATAAGAATGTTGAATTGATGCTCTTTCATTTCTTACTATCCCTCTCATGACAATCACTGAACGTTGCGAATCGAAAACCGTGTGGGGGATGTTTTCCTTCACGTCCGCGCTTTCACTATAAGAACCGGGGTTGTTTCCAGTCTAACCATCCATTGTCGACTCATCCTCCTAAGAAGATGTGCTCCAAACTAGCCAAGCTCAACGAAGCCTACGTGAATTTGCATAGGGTCAGACACAGTCTGATACCGAAGCCAGAAGAAATAGAGAATGTGAGAATGTTAAAAATCACTGAAGACCTGATAGAAGAGCTCTTCAGAGAAGAAGTGAACAGGGAAAAAGAAGAATGGACGGAGAAGTACAGACTTCAGAGACAGCAGCAACAGCAGCAACAACAGCAACAGCAGCAACAACCTGAAGCTGACAGAGGCTTTGTCGATTGTCGTATCGACACCAAAGAGTTCTTCTTCTCTTTCCGAAGAAGCAGACCTATCGCCAGAAAGTCTATCCTCAGAGGACATCGCATTCTTAGAAACTAAAAAAGAATGCCATAGCAAACAAAAAAACAGCCCTTTTCAGGGCTACCCCAATACTCTAGAAAAGAAGTAACGATCGATTTGCCAATGTGTGTGTAGGTAGAGTAGTGTGAAAATAAACACTAACTCTTTATTGATAGTGAAAGTGTATGTGTTGGTGTGTTTGTGTTTGTAAGAGCTCAAGTAAGTTGGTGTGGATAGTAGATTAAAATGATATCTTTTCTTAGTGTTTGAGGTGTATATTTGGAGTTAGATTGAATTGCTTTGCGTATGTGGATAGTCTATTGAAGTGATTTATAAAAAATTTTAAAATAGTGATGGGTAGCATAAAAAGTGAGTGAGTGTTTCTTTTAGGTCCGCGCGTTGTTGTTTTTTTTGGTCATGATCTAGGTAAGATGAATTTTATGTTATTAGGGGGATGTTTTCCTTCACGTCCGCGCTTTCAGTATAAATTGAAACTCGTTCGGCAGTCCAGCTACCCTTGTTGATTGATCAACACCAAAAAATGAACACGAGACTTGAGAAACTGTTGGAGCTTCATGTGCATCTGGAATATGCCAGGCGCATATTAAATGAACTGGCCGCGGAAGCCATTGTCGAGGAGGGAAGGATAAGAGAGGAGGAAAGAAGAAACAAAGAAGAGGAGGAGAGAAGATATAAAGAAGAAGAAGAAGAAAGAAGATATAAAGAGGAAAGAAGAAACAAAGAAGAGGAGGAGGAAAAGGAGAGAAGAAGAAATTTCAAAATCCCAGAGAGCGAAAATTGGGATTCTGAAGCGACATATCCTGCCTCTGCTCTCTCCCCCAAAAAGGTAAAAAGTAACTGGGGGATAAGATGTGTATGTGGCGCCAGGCCTGGAAGGTGCCACCATTAACCAGGTGTCCATGAAGTTCCAAACAAAACAGCCCTTTTCAGGGCTACCCAATACTCTAGAAAAGAAATAACGATCGATTTGCCAGTGTGTGTAGGTAGAGTAGTGTGAAAATAAACACTAACTCTTTATTAATAGTGGAAGTGTATGTGTTTGTGTGTTTGTGTTTGTGTTTGTAACTAATAAAGTAAGTTAGTGTGAATAGTAGATTATGGGTTTCTTTATTGTTTCTTAGCAAATGGGGAGAGTATAGTTTGGGTTATATTATATGAAATGAAATGAAAAAGTAGGAGATGTTTTCCTTCACGTCCGCGCGTTGTTGGGTCATGATCTAGGTAAGATCAATTTTATGTTTTTTAGGGGGATGTTTTCCATCACGTCCGCACTTTCAGTATAAAACTAACAGTGTTGGCCATTGGAGCTCATTCTACGGAATAAGCAAACAAGAAGATGCCAGCAGCTTCAGCTTTATACAACGATCTTATGGGAAGTTGGTATTGGATGGTAGATGGATTGAGTGTAGCAGAAAGGGTTGAACAGGAATGGAGGTATGAAGTGACAAAAGACTTCGTCACAAGACAAGTAAAGAGCCTGCACTTAGCCGTAAACATCGTGAAAGAAATGATAGAGGATGAGGAGAAGAGAATCAGAGGTTTAATTAACCCATTGTATGTCAAAGTGGGTAAGTTAAAAGAAGCAATAGATCATGTGACAAGTGCAAGGTGCTTTTTAGAAGACGTTGTAGAATGGACAGATTGGTGTTTCGCAAAGTGGGGGTTAGAAAAACTTAAGAAAGCTGAAGAACTAATGAGGAATGTGCTGACCAAAGAGGTCAAGAAGATCAAAGAAAAGTGGTCCAATGAAAGAAAAGACGAAGAAAATAGAAGAAAAAAGGATGAATTCGAAAAACTGAACACAAACTGGATGAAAATCCAAGAGAAGTTCCGGGCCATGGGCCACCCGGACTGGCTGCCGGAAACAGAAAAGAAGAAGAAGAAAGGAATGATGGACAAATTAAGAAGATGTTGGAAAAAGTTAAGAAGATAAAAGAAGAAGAAGAAAAACCCAAAGGTCCTTTTCAGGGCCAGCCATATATCTCGAAAAGAGATAGTCTTTGAATTGCCTACCCCTTTTTTTATTTTATTTTTTATTTTATTTTTTTATTTTATTTTTTTATTTTTTTAAAAAAAAATAGAGTCCCTCCCTGTTTCAATTTTACATAGACCCTATACAGTCCCAAGGGTTTTTTTGGCCATGTTAAATTTACATAGACCCTATATTGTCCCAGGGTTTTTGGCCATGTTAATTCCCATAGACCCTATATGTTCCCACGATTTTTCTCCATGTTAAATTTACATAGACCCTATATTGTCCCAGGGTTTTTGGCCATGTTAATTCCCATAGACCCTATATGTTCCCACGATTTTTCTCCATGTTAAATTTACATAGACCCTATATGTTCCCAAGGGGGTCTGTAATGATAAATCCTATAGACCCTATAAGATCCCCATTAACTACTGACGTCCAACTCTAAATGCAGATCTTCATGACGTATAGTACGTTGACCAATATGGAATGTTTCCATTGTTTTATGAGCAAACCTCTTAAACGCTTATCTGATGAATTCTAAATGGATTTCAACATTGACAGCACGTGAATTTGAATTATTAACTTGGCATTCCTTGGATAACTTTAATTAATTACTCAAGTACAATATGTGTCAGTCTACCATCAATGGACCTTTCTTCTAAGTGATAATTTTTGTTTTACCAAAAGCAAGAAGCTATTTTAATCATGGCTCCGGCTCTGGAAATGTTCTCCCATCCTATGTATTACGGTGTGTTCAAACGACAATTTGTACTTTTATGGATTTTCAACAAGAACTGTCAACAAGGACTGTCAATAATGACAGTCAACAAGAACTGTCAACAAGAACTGTCAATAATGACTGTCAACAAGAACTGTCAACAAGGACTGTCAATAATGACAGTCAACAAGAACTGTCAACAAGGACTGCCAAAACAGTTCCACTTGAACTGTGAATGTAGTCTAAAATCTCTGTTCAAATCTTTGGATCTGCTCTGAATGGTCATGCCTAAAGTTCAATACAAATCACTCTCGTATTATTTACAATAACTTATCTGAAAAATGTATATACCGTATTTACTCGCTTTTGAGTGTGTTCCATATGCAAACACCAAAACCCGGAAAAACGATGTCTATGAGTTTGGCTGTTGGATCTGACTTTGAAGTGAGAACATACGGTAACAATCCAACTCTTTCACAACTAAACACATTTTTTTCCACATTAGCAGTACACAATAATCTTTTTGTTTTGACTATTGCCAGTGGTCTACTAAACTAAAAAAATAGAGAGACATAGTTATAGCTAACTAGCTATGTAGATAGTTATAAAGGTAGATAAATGGATGAATGGATATATAGATAGGTAGGTAGGAAGGTAAAGAGAAAGATATGCATATATATATATATATATATATATATATATATATATATATATATATATATATATATATATATATATATATATATATATATATATATATTGATTCAACAAAGCTCAATAACCACTGTGTAAGGTCGCCATATTATCCGTTCCATTTTATTAAAGCAGTTAGATAGTTCACAAGCACTCGATACGTAAGTAAAACAAATAAGCTAAGAGTAATGTTTTATTTGTGTTGACAACTCTCTAAAGCTACTGACAACAGACCTTTCAGATACATAAGACGCTTATAGAAATAACTGTATAATTGTAACACAAGGAATGCTGTATAAATTTTAGGAGCAGCGAGGTCATTACCTTTTGAAACGAACGCAAATGTAAACTGACACATCAATTTTGCCATGATTGTTCTGCGAGAAAGTTACTATATGACCGACAGAAATAGAAACCCAAACAATGAGAAGAAAGTGGATGATTGTTGAAGGAACAGTGGTTGTGTACTATACATTCGGTAACTAATTGCTTATCAAACTAAAGACGGGTACTTGAACAATTTTTCGAGTGGATGGCTAAGAATGTTTTGTTACAATGGCCTGCCATTTGTTTAAAAATAAAACTAGTTGTGAAAATAGAGTGCCTCAACAATTATAATGATTGGCAGACGTCTATTTTTGAAGTAATTCTGTATAAAGCATTAAAAGAAACATTCATTGAGGTACACAATAAAACAACTTTATTCGCATTAAGATCTTCAGGTGCAATACCTGACGGAAACAATCATGCTATTTATAGCTAAGCCGGAATTTGGAGAGTAGAAAATATATGGTTTAATGTGTATTTCTTGTAAATAAAAGACCTTCAGAAATATGAAAATCCTTTTCCTCAGTGGAGCAAGTTTAGTCCATTGGGTTAAAACTCATGAGAAGATAGTGGTGAAGTTGTGGGCTCCCCAATAATCTTTCTTGCACAATTTTAGGAAAAGGCCGTAAAAATGACATGCCCTGCGGACCTACCGGGTCCCGTGACAGGCCCGGGGGAGTTGGGGAAAACGCTTGCGTGTTAGGCCAACCGAACACCTCCCGCCCACGTGGCAAGCGCAACACTGTAGTTTACGTATTGTATAAATATTGGTCGCCACCATTCTATTCAATCAAGAAAAAATAAAAAAACGTTTAGAGCAAGGGTCTCAAACTTAAACCATGGGCCGCATATCGGCATTTTTGATGGCCCAAGGGCCGCACCACCTTTGTTATCTCTCATGACACATTGTAACGCCAATCATTTTGTGTACCACATGATTCGGTGGGTTTAGAGTACTAAATAATTTAAATATACACACTAATGTTATACCGCTAGAAACAAATGCCCGTACCTGGCTCACGGTTGATAGCATTAAACGATATGGGAAATTGTGACTTACCACGCTCTGTAACAAATATGCGTATAAGTGCCGAAAGGGAAAGGGAGTGAAGCAATGCCGGACGTGTTGTGTTGGTACGAGTCAGAATATGTATTATGCTTGGGCTGCGGTGGTGATATGGGTCATATACTCCAGAGAAAGGAATGAGCAGCAAAACAGCATATTCGTCCTCGTTTGATGGGGTGTTACGTAAGGTAACACCCATTTCAGAAATAATTTAGATATAAACACCCGTATGTAACTAAACGCCTACTAAGAGATGTTATAAGTCTATGTTTTTAAATTAAATAACAAAAAAGAGTGAAAGACATACACGCTTTTTGAAATTTAACAAATAATTTGTTTCCCTATCATACGAAGTGAAAATGAGAAAAATGAACGTACGGTATTGCGAATTTAATCCAAACAAAATCCATGAATTACAGACACAAGTCCTAGTAATTTAAAATCATGAATAAAACTCAGTACAAGTTCCGAAGAAATTCAAAAGATGAAGGCGATGACGTGCCTGTTATAGCTTATAGAGTGTTGATGTGTCAACGGTTGAATCGCATTATTATAATTCCAGGTTGAATTCAGTATAAATTTCAGTAAATGTCTTTATCCAAATCTCTTATTAGAGCACTTTTCTATATTCACTTAAATTCAATAATTTGAAGAAAAAAAAATTCATCCCATCTGGACACAACATATTACAACGTGAAAGTACTAGATTTTAAAGCACGAATGGTCAAGTCATTGTTAACGAACGTGAATGCGTTAATCACGCAACACATCTGCGGCCTTGAGGATGAATATGAGATGATTGCCAGACGTGTATTAAGAACGAAACCGGCCTAACTTGGTTGCCTAGACTTTGAAGACCAGCAAAGGCCCCAGCCGTTGAACGCGACACAAGCTAATTTAACAAAGGATCATTCCTGCTAAGTCCTTCTAACGGCAACATTTGCTCTGGCGAAGGAACATTGTACTCGCATGCACAGAATGAGAGGTATTTCATCAGACAGCAGGCAGACCTTTGTAGCTCAAGTAATATTGATGATACATTTGATAGACTACCAAAATGTTAAAGAAGCAAAGGTATATCCACATTTGAAGTGGTGTTTAGACGGATAGTACTATCATAAATCCATTGGACTTCCAAAGATTTTCACAGAATCAGGCGATTTCATACTTCCCAAGGTAATCCGGCTGATAAACTTCAAACGCAACTGGGTCATTAACCTGTTTCCATAGATCGTACCAGTCGTTCAGCCATGGCACTGTCCGATCTTGCCTGCCGACTACTTGTATTAAATTTTAAAACAACAGTTTTGGGCCGGCCTTGAGGAGCTTGGGAAGTTGAAGGGGCATGATTGGTATAACAGAGCATACCATTTTGGGGGCCTCTTACGAGAAAGGTGAACGAACAAGGCGCTGGGTGGAAACATTGTACTGTCATGAATTTCAATCGATATTACAAATTGTTTGTTTTTCAGGCGTGAATTATTTCCTTATTTTGTTTTAATGCTAAAAAATAAATCGATTTTTGTTTCCCATATATTTTCCAATGCCAAAACCATCGACTTGATTACATTTTTTGCCACTCTAAGCCTATGGAGTAGTTCTTCATCGAAAAAACAAAATACGAAAGTTTGCAATAATTTAGGACGCTCAAATTTCATAATTGTTTCTCCTGTGTATAATGCTTCAAACTGTGCGTTATTTCCAATTAAAGACTAACTTCTAACTGTGTATCATGTAAAAATAATGACTGGCTTCAAAATGTGTATCCTGTCAAATCAATGACTGGCTTCAAAGTGTGTATTCTGTCAAATTAATGACTGATTTCAAAGTGTGTTGTCTGTGAAATTAATGACAATCTAGAACCTGTGTATTTTGTCGAATTGAAGACAGCTTAATGCGCATTATTAAACAATATGTGTTGCATGTTTAGACAAATAAATGCATCAAACAAATATAATATTGACCCATTAATCTTGACACAACTGTTCTTCTTACAAAGGGGCAGATTGATGTTACACCCCATATAATGTTGTTGTGCAAACTTTGTTTCAGATGCGTCGGTTTTACAGCAAATTGTGTCAGTGTGCATTATGTATTTTCCAAATTAAAAAGCCCAACATTAGAGGCCAGTGAGACAAAATGGACGGAGCTTGTTGAAAAAGAAGCAATTACTGAAATTATAGACGCCGTAACAGTCGCTTGCACATAAACAATTTGGTGATATATTTTGAAACTTTATATGTGTTTAGAAGGCTCTCTCAAGCACTTTACCTGCTTCCAAGTCTATGAATCACAAACTTTCTATCAATGTAAATGCGACAATCAGCTGACGACCATTCATTTTCATCCATCTTTATATACTGTCTATCAATGAGAGCAGTAACTAACATTTATCTCCTTTTACCTTCAGCACCCTTTGACATATCAAAGGAGAAATTATTTATTTTAGCATTTCTTCATACATGAGTAAATTCTTAATTAAATTCAAATATTTTTGGCATTTGTTTATGTTTGCCTTAATATTGACTAAGCCATCCTTATCTAAAACCATTCTCTCGGTGAATCTCGACTTCTTTTGATAAATAATATTACGGACCAACACAAAGACTTTATTCAGCGCTGTATTTAACCTCTCAAAGTTACTGTGAAATCGTCGTTACTTTAAAGTAGCCGTTGTTTTCTACAGAGTTTCAGTTGATCGGGATCACAACATATATTCAATGTCTCAAGTCGTTCGAAGTTTCCATCGTTTTATCCGTCTGACCACAGTCTTAAAATGAAAATTGGGACTTCAAAAGTGTTATCACTATGTTAATCTCCATAACAGCCCGAACAATTATAAATATTGGTTCTTGTTTAAAGACGATGATAAAGCGATTGGCTAAAATTGTATTATCTCTGGGCTATCACATGCTGGTTCTCACCACGTGCTCCAAGAACTGAATTCACTCTCTTTCTTTTCCGGAGACGTCGTACCAGCACATCTCGATGGTTGATAATGGTTGATATGTAGTCCTTTTTATTCAAGTCTTTCTTCTTCAGATTACTCCTGTATTTTTCACATTAGCTACATGTTTACACACTATATCTGTTACAATTGATATTAATTACAACACATATGTATGCACACGAGTTCTACATCCTAATGAACCGTAATTCAGACTTAATTTGTAGATATATATAGATACAAGATCCACATTACCAAATCTAAATTAGGTCTCTTTTGGCGATTGAGAGAAATTAAGAAAGAGATCATTTAATTTATACACACCACGTGACGCTGTTAGATAATATTGCTCTTTTATTTGCTTTTACAGTAATAATAAGTTGGCCAATGATATGAGATACTGAATGGTCTCATTTCACAAATCCTAGCTATAACGTGTTAATAGACATGGCTAACGTGTTTCAACATACTTCCTTAACTAACAGCACGTGGCGCACAATTTCGTAATGATTATGACAATGAATTAAATTAAATATATGGAAAACACTTGCTCGCTTTTACTACACGTTAATAGTTGTGTCCGCTAATTATATGCTAACAATGCAGAACATGTTGCAATATATCACTGTATTGAACTGCAAAAATCGTACAATAGGTTAATAACGATTGTTGTACACTTATTGTTTCACGCCTTTAGAAATATTCAGCATCAGAAGTTAAAGAATTTAATTAATAAGTCTCTTTCTGTCTATCTCGCTGTCTCTGTCTGTCTCTCTCTCTCTCTCTCTCTCGTGCACACGACCGCGCGTGGCAGAGTTCAATAGACCTGACAAAGATACGTACCCAAATTGAAAATAGTCTCTCAACTGAATGAAACTCAAATCAAGTAAATAATAAATACTTGTAAAATGCATATACTGTTGGTATTAAATTTAAACTAAAGTTGAATTACATACCTATTTTTTAAAATAATTTATGAAGACATATTTATAATTACTTCATGTCTCGAGCTATATATTCCTTTAAAGTTATATTTAAATTGTCTTTGACTAAGGTTACTTTAAATCTTTCGAAAATTTAGGAAAGATTAATCTCTCTCCCTCTCCCCCCCCCCTCTCTCTCTCGTGTAAAAACTACCATTTAGCCAAGTTCAATAGGCCGGACAGCACTAATACACTAATAATTACACTGGACAACAAATTTTTACAAAAGTCATGTTACTGAAATAAAATTAGTCAATTCTTATCAATTTTTATGTGCTGAACACGAATATGACAGTCAAATTGCAAAATTGGCTCTAGTTTTTTTTTGTAATCTGCAAGAAATTAATGTTTACATAACGAAATGCATTCCAATAGTAAAAGGTCAACTGTAATAGCCTACCTATAAAAAATCAAGTCATTGACTACATCTTAGATTTCTTCGCCTGTCTCTTGTACAGCTGTTCGGGAGCATCTCTGAGGAGTGTCCAGCAGTAGTCAGCCAGCATTGTAGTGGACCATTTTCCCTGGTATCTTTGTTCCATTGTTGCGATATCTTGATGAAAACGTTCACCGTGTTCATCACTAACAATACCACAGTTGCTAGGAAAGAAATCCAAATGGGAATGAAGGAAGTGAATCTTTAGAGACATATTGCAGCCAAGTTTCTTATACTTCATCAACATGTCTTCTACTAGTTCCTTATAGTTTTTTGCCCTAACATTTCCGAGGAAGTTTGTAGAAACTAGGCGAAAAGCATTCCATGCTTGTTTCGCGTCACCTTCCAGCAAGTTGTTGAACCGGTCATCTTTGAAAAGCTCTCGAATCTGAGGACCCACAAAAACTCCCTCTTTAATCTTTGCTTCGCTGAGTCGAGGGAATTTTTCATGCAGGTATCGGAATGCTGGCAAAGTCCGGTCAATGGCTTTCACGAAGTTCTTCATCAAACCTAGTTTGATGTGAAGGGGTGGTAGCAAGATTTTCTGAGCCTCAACCAGAGCTGGGTGTTGGATATTCTTCTCTCCAATGGCTACATTCTGCCTGTGAGTCCATTCCTTCCTCATGTAGTGCATTTCCCTTGCTCGGCTATCCCACTCTCATAAGAAACACATGTATTTTGTATATCCTTGCTGCAGTCCCATTAAAAGGGCAACTACCTTCAAATCACCACAGAGGTGCCAGCTGTACTTGTTATACTCAATGGAATTCAGTAGCTGCCTTAAGTTATCGTATGTCTCTTTCATGTGGACAGCATACGCTACTGGAATAGATGGAAGAATGTTTCCATTGTGCAAAAGCACAGCCTTGAGACTCAGTTTCGAAGAGTCCACAAATAGTCTCCATTCTTGTGGGTCATGAGTGATTTTTAAAGCATTCATGAGGCCCTCAATATCGGAACAGAATATCAGATTACTTTCCTTTCTGAAGAAAGGCTCCAATTGCTGGTGGCGCTTTCGATATGCAGTAATTGTGACATCTTCTTCTAGAAGATTCCATTGTTGGAGTCTTGATCCTAGCAATTCTGCCTTGTTCTTTGATAAGTCCAAATCACGAATCAGGTCATTTAGTTCTTCCTGTGTTATTCTGTGTGGGGTTGATGATGCACCACAGTGAAAATCTGGATCACTGCATGCTGATGGACCAGGAGAAGAACAGGTCGACTCACCTTTGTCTTCGTCAGATGAATCAAGAGAATATTCTGCTGGAGGTTCTGGAATAGGAAGTCCCTCACCATGTGGAACTGGTCTCAATGCAGACGGAATGTTTGGGTAGACTATTCTCGACTTCTTTCGCTTCGTTATTCCGCCGGAAAGAGGAGGAACCAAGCAGAAGTAACAGTCATTTAGGTGGTTGCTTGGCTCTCTCCACACCATTGGGACTGCAAACGGCATTGATGACCTTTTGCAATTCAACCACTGTGAAAGCTGTGTTGTACATGTAGCACAGCATATATGCGGAGCCCAAGGCTTGTCTTGGTCACCAACCTTGCATCCGAAGTAAAGATGATATGCCTTCTTCACTTGAGAATTGATACTTTTCTTCTGGTTGGCAAATGTCACTTCCCCACAAATATAGCAAAAATTGTCCGCGGTATTAACACACTTTCGAGGCATTACTGTTCTTTATTGTACGTAAATGGATAAAATAATAAGTTTTATGTAACAGTAGCTTGAACTGTCTCGCACAACGTCTAAAATGTTTTAAATGCTGAACCTATCTGATTGGGCTTTATATAGTACACTGCTTACGTCAGCTTCAGCAGCCGCCTGGCATTAGTATAATAGGCCTACACATGTATAGTACACTGCTGACGTCAACTTACTTCAGCAGCCGCATGGCATTAGTATTGCATTGCATCAGAAAATGATGCAATCAACTGTGGATGATGTGAGCATGATGGTATTATGCAATGTTACATCATTATTCCGGATGTTGCTGCAGTCCTACTGGAGAAATTTACACAGTGAAACATAGAAAATGAGGTATATGAATATCTTCAAAACGAGAGCCAATACAAATTTTTCACGGTTATATTCGTGTTCGGCACACCAAAATACTACAGATTAGGGCCTTTTCAAGTCAGTAATGATTTCACTGTTGACCAGTGTTACCGAAACTGTTGATCACTCGTTATTAAACCCTATCGAACGAGTGCGTATTAAACCTTACATTCGATTTCAGAGTTAATTACATGCTTCCAGTTTATTTATTGGGAGGGGGAATGGCGGAAAGAAAGGGTGAATACGTGAAAATATGTGGTTACCTCCAGTGTCCCTACCCTTCCATACCTTTAGTCCAACTCTATACTTCGATTGATTCCCCGATAATAAAATATCATGCTATATTGGCTAATGCAGGGTATCCATAGCAGGCTATGTTTCTTATTGCTGTTTCATAATTTCGTATGCAACTAGTTTTGTATGTGAACTTAGCTATACGTTTGAAAAGACATGTACTTATGAACAGTTATACTGATACTAATTTTACTGTCGACGTTTTGAACTAACGTCTATTTATGACAACTAATTGCGTTGCACCGTGGTAATGTCAGGATAATTGATTGGATCTATCCTGCACGTGATGACATTTTAAGTGATTAATTGTACAACCACATTTATTCACCACCAATTTGGATTCAAGTACATATATAGATTACATCTGACAGTTGAAGCAATTTACATCTTATCTTACATATCATGGAAATGTTTTGACTCTGGGCTTGGTCTCTGAAGGACTAAACCATCAAAAGGCTGTATTGTAGAAATTTTGTGGGAATGTCTTTTGAGTGGAAATATTTCTGTTAAATGTAACACAGATTTAGTACGTATTCTTAAAGTACAGTGTAACAAATTGAGATTAATATCAGAATGGTCGTTGAGCGGTTTTATTTTTAGATCATCTACATATTATAAAATATCTTAAATCCCTATAAAGTATTCCTCGTGCTTTCGTTTTGAATCCCATTTCACCTTTCTGTGTGTTGTACAGCTCGGGTCCTATTAATGAAGATCGCTTTCCTTTACATCTTAGAGTGTTATGTAATTCTTCCTGGCTACACAATAGTCAAAAACAGGGACGCTTCGCTTTATATCGTAGAATATGATTGAATTCTTATACACACCATTCAATAACAGGGATATTTCACTTTGTACCTTAGAATAGTCAAATTCATCCTAATGGACTATAACATGGATGCAACTCTTTACGTAGCACAATATAGTACATAATTATTCCTGATTAAACATTTGTGAATAACAGCTTAATATAACTGACATGCTGCTCAGTTCACTTAAATTTATAAAGATGATATTAATGTTTCTGACGATTGCACGATGTGTGGAAAAAAATATCCATAGAACAATGCAATTTGTTGATTGGTTATATAATAAAATGATAGCTATACAAATATATGATACAATTTAAACGCGGAATGATATCATATTCATGTGTTCTTGTGTCTCTTGAAGTACATATAAGATAAAATACCTAAATCTAGATGTACTGCAGGATTAAGGCCTCCTGCGTGGACGAGTAATCTAAAGCGCTCGCCTTAACATTGACAACTCACCTCTGTCCACGTCGGTTTCAGTATTGGGCTCACTGGTTTATGCCATTTTTTTATTATTATTTTTTTAAGGTTCTTTCTCTGTCAGTTATAGTGTTCGCCGTGAACAACCTATTTTGCACTGTGACACTTCATTTAAGGAAATTTTGTGTAAAACTTTGACGAGCAATTCGCGTGTTTTAAGTTGATTATTTCTATGCAGTGTGGTATAAATCATTATATTACACGACTGATGTGTTATTTATGTTAAAATAGCCATTCATTGGTGTGTGTATGTAACATGTGTAATAACACATCACGACACCACGCATGACAAAATAAACCCGTGCAAAGAAATGCATAACGACTGTGGTATCGGAATATATTTTAAAGTCGTTTCGCTACATCAGTTTGTTGTTTAATTAAATAAAATCGATATGTTTCGTCAAGCGACATACACACTCTAATGTGTGCTCATTTCGTGTCTAACATTTTTAGTTCAAGTAATTTCAGATTTTTTCTGTTTGCATTTTTTCATCCAAAAGGCACCAGGACAGTTGTTAAATCCTAGTAAAACTTGTTAAAGCTCCAACCAAAACAACAGTTTGTACGTATCAATTGGAGGAATCACAAAAGTGTGTGTGTGAATATTCTAACGTACATTGCTACTTAGCATAATACAGAAAATAATTTGTCAACAGTAATGTGTCCCTGCACACCACGTGTTTATAATTAAGCTAGGCTGGTTTGTTTGTTAAATAATTTGGCAAGCACTAATTTACTAATTACACTGGACAACAAATTTTTACAAAAGTCATGTTACTGAAATAAAATTAGTCAATTCTTATCAATTTTTATGTGCTGAACACGAATATGACAGTCAAATTGCAAAATTGGCTCTAGTTTTTTTGTAATCTGCAAGAAATTAATGTTTACATAACGAAATGCATTCCAATAGTAAAAGGTCAACTGTAATAGCCTACCTATAAAAAATCAAGTCATTGACTACATCTTAGATTTCTTCGCCTGTCTCTTGTACAGCTGTTCGGGAGCATCTCTGAGGAGTGTCCAGCAGTAGTCAGCCAGCATTGTAGTGGACCATTTTCCCTGGTATCTTTGTTCCATTGTTGCGATATCTTGATGAAAACGTTCGCCGTGTTCATCACTAACAATAGCACAGTTGCTAGGAAAGAAATCCAAATGGGAATGAAGGAAGTGAATCTTTAGAGACATATTGCAGCCAAGTTTCTTATACTTCATCAACATGTCTTCTACTAGTTCCTTATAGTTTTCTGCCCTAACATTTCCGAGGAAGTTTGTAGAAACTAGGCGAAAAGCATTCCATGCTTGTTTCGCGTCACCTTCCAGCAAGTTGTTGAACCGGTCATCTTTGAAAAGCTCTCGAATCTGAGGACCCACAAAAACTCCCTCTTTAATCTTTGCTTCGCTGAGTCGAGGGAATTTTTCATGCAGGTATCGGAATGCTGGCAAAGTCTGGTCAATGGCTTTCACGAAGTTCTTCATCAAACCTAGTTTGATGTGAAGGGGTGGTAGCAAGATTTTCTGAGCCTCAACCAGAGCTGGGTGTTGGATATTCTTCTCTCCAATGGCTACATTCTGCCTGTGAGTCCATTCCTTCCTCATGTAGTGCATTTCCCTTGCTCGGCTATCCCACTCGCATAAGAAACACATGTATTTTGTATATCCTTGCTGCAGTCCCATTAAAAGGGCAACTACCTTCAAATCACCACAGAGGTGCCAGCTGTACTTGTTATACTCAATGGAATTCAGTAGCTGCCTTAAGTTATCGTATGTCTCTTTCATGTGGACAGCATACGCTACTGGAATAGATGGAAGAATGTTTCCATTGTGCAAAAGCACAGCCTTGAGACTCAGTTTCGAAGAGTCCACAAATAGTCTCCATTCTTGTGGGTCATGAGTGATTTTTAAAGCATTCATGAGGCCCTCAATATCGGAACAGAATATCAGATTACTTTCCTTTCTGAAGAAAGGCTCCAATTGCTGGTGGCGCTTTCGATATGCAGTAATTGTGACATCTTCTTCTAGAAGATTCCATTGTTGGAGTCTTGATCCTAGCAATTCTGCCTTGTTCTTTGATAAGTCCAAATCACGAATCAGGTCATTTAGTTCTTCCTGTGTTATTCTGTGTGGGGTTGATGATGCACCACAGTGAAAATCTGGATCACTGCATGCTGATGGACCAGGAGAAGAACAGGTCGACTCACCTTTGTCTTCGTCAGATGAATCAAGAGAATATTCTGCTGGAGGTTCTGGAATAGGAAGTCCCTCACCATGTGGAACTGGTCTCAATGCAGACGGAATGTTTGGGTAGACTATTCTCGACTTCTTTCGCTTCGTTATTCCGCCGGAAAGAGGAGGAACCAAGCAGAAGTAACAGTCATTTAGGTGGTTGCTTGGCTCTCTCCACACCATTGGGACTGCAAACGGCATTGATGACCTTTTGCAATTCAACCACTGTGAAAGCTGTGTTGTACATGTAGCACAGCATATATGCGGAGCCCAAGGCTTGTCTTGGTCACCAACCTTGCATCCGAAGTAAAGATGATATGCCTTCTTCACTTGAGAATTGATACTTTTCTTCTGGTTGGCAAATGTCACTTCCCCACAAATATAGCAAAAATTGTCCGCGGTATTAACACACTTTCGAGGCATTACTGTTCTTTATTGTACGTAAATGGATAAAATAATAAGTTTTATGTAACAGTAGCTTGAACTGTCTCGCACAACGTCTAAAATATTTTAAATGCTGAACCTATCTGATTGGGCTTTATATAGTACACTGCTTACGTCAGCTTCAGCAGCCGCCTGGCATTAGTATAATAGGCCTACACATGTATAGTACACTGCTGACGTCAACTTACTTCAGCAGCCGCATGGCATTAGTATTGCATTGCATCAGAAAATGATGCAATCAACTGTGGATGATGTGAGCATGATGGTATTATGCAATGTTACATCATTATTCCGGATGTTGCTGCAGTCCTACTGGAGAAATTTACACAGTGAAACATAGAAAATGAGGTATATGAATATCTTCAAAACGAGAGCCAATACAAATTTTTCACGGTTATATTCGTGTTCGGCACACCAAAATACTACAGATTAGGGCCTTTTCAAGTCAGTAATGATTTCACTGTTGACCAGTGTTATAATTCTTTTAAGCACCATCTTACCCGGTATGATTTATGGCGAACAAATTGTGCGTGATCGGTCGCTGTTCACGTGCAAACTGTCAGGACTGATCTAGTGAAAACGAATTTCATCATGGACTTCAACTGAAGAGTCATATTACCAGAAGTAATGCCTGCTTTACATTGATACAGTTTGTCATCTGTTGTATTTTATAAATGATTTCAAGATGATAATGTTCGTGTAATGATACACGAACAACAATCAACATAATTAGTACATGTTCTTGTAAACCATATCATTCAGCTGTATTTTATATACTTTCATTCTCTAAATTAATAATGCTTAACAGATTTTATTTCTCATTTAATGAACTTCTTCAGCTCGTTTGTAAATGGATATAATTAGATCACAGTCTGCTTTGAATGTAGAAAAATAGGATATCAGTAAAATTGCTTTCAACACGATCCAAAAGTGCATATTTCCTTCTTAAAGAAGTTTATAGGAAATGTGTTATAGATATATTTTCAGATAAATAGTTCCTATAAACTTATGATAGAACTACACTTTCCTGTAATACATTTGCTCATACCATTAAAAGTGACGAGTTAATATAAAACTAATAATATGTAATTTTCGCACGTGTTTAGCTGATAATATTGCTTGTTGTCTTTCAATGATTTAAATTATGCTTAAGATTGTTTTTCTATCTCGAGCTCAATGGAAAAAATTCTCGAACACGTTGGAACTACCAGAATTAAATGTGGTAAGCGTACGTACTAGCATATTGTGTTGTTTGTCATTTTGTTATATTTTATCAAACGTAGACATTTGTCTAGAACATTGATGAAATATGATCGTCCAAGATTATAAAAATGATTAGTACTATCTAAACAAAATGGGCCATTGCATTATCTTAACAAAGAAGCAAATACTGGATGGTTTTACTCCGTTCAAAAGTTTACTAAATGGTCCAAGAAAGCAGATATTCTTTTTATGCAGCAGTACGTTGGATGCATTTTAATAATGCGAAAGTTAATAAGAAAATATCTTGAAATCGAACATTTTCCGAAAATGCAATTTTATAAAAATTTAAACTCACGAAGGCAGCATTTCAAAACGTTAACATTAAAGAAAAGAAGATTCAACATAATATAAATGACTTTACTGGGAACTAGATTAATGGTCATCTTATAGTAGAACATACAAGAAATGCCATATGGTAGGTATATTGTTTCAAGACCCATGCATATTCATAAATGAAGAAACCGTGCCCTCCGTCAGTCTGAATTCTGCTGTTTAAACAAAAAATTATTCCTAACTATGATCTCATCTTCTTTTGGACACTGGAACCTACATTAACACATTGTTGACCATCTTCAGTGTTAGTCGTTTGTAGACTGAAGTTAATTAGCCACCAGTCGGTACAGCACGAGACAAAACAATATATGTTTTTTTCTTACCTTCCATGTACCGTCAATAGGAATCATACTTGAAGGCCAGGTTAAATTTCGACCTTTAAGTCACCGTAATGCATGACATTGTACGATGCTTATTTTGAAGCTTTAATGTGGCAGACAATTAACACTCTTCCATTGATGTATACTGCCTTCTATGCAATATTTGAAACAATGCGTAAAGTATAGACACAAGACATTTCAATACATGATATACTACGTTCAGTCAGTTAGTAGTTTCTGCATGTTATAGTGAGGAAGTTTAATTTCTTTGATCTGCATACACACCTACATACAAGACGTGTCTAACATTAAAGATACAAATTCTAATTTGAATGCTATCAAACAAGTCATGTTGCAAAAAACTAATAACATATATGGCAACAGATCAAAAACGAGTGTTAGATCCATTTCTTATTCTTAATCGCATGTTGAATTCAAGTCACATCTTACTTTGCAAGATGTATTAAGGCAAACATATTATTTTCATTATGTACAGTTAATACATAAATTCATTAAGATGAGTATTATTACATATTTTAGCACTTACATCGAGCAGATTCGCACAAACTAAACCATTATGTTTTCTGCTTAAAGCTGCACATTGGTGTGTAAAAGCAACAAGATCTGTAATTGATTAAAAAAACATTAGATAAGATGTTCTATTGTATGTAAACTTCTTTCATACACTTCAGTGTTGTGTTTTGGATACGAAGTTAATTTTTAGTGTACGAGCGAATGATCTTACTGATGAAAATTTAAGATTGTAGCTTAGACATTCAAATAAGCTGGTATCAGGTTTTGACCCATTTACGTGACAACTTATTTGTCGTATTTACTCTCTATTTCAATAAAAACCATAGACTTCTAATTAGATTCTTCTTTAGGTACGATGGCGAATATGGCAGATTATTTGCACCGTAATCAAAATAATACAACATGAAACATTGTACAACGTATTTGAAGATTTTCGGTTACGAAATGATTAATTTCAGTGTTAGATTGAATAACTGGAAGTAATGGTTTGTTGATTACATAATATAATGTCGACGTCTATGATTCCCAAATGTTTTCATTCAAGTCAATCGCCTGTTCCATGTACATGTCGAAACGTTTGCTGTCTTCATTAAATTATTGGTTGGTACAAATTAGTAAACACTGATTTTGTTAGAATATATGCAGATTAGAATATATGCAGAATATATGCAGATATAATTGTTGGTACACTAAGTTGAAAACTTTGACAGGCTTAAAGTTTTATTACTCTCGTTTTATGAATATTAGTTTTCACAGCGTGAGCAGCTGTGCCATCTATACACGTAAACATATCAATATGGTCCGCTACTAAAGTTAGACCATTAATAAACAGCAAAACGAAACTTGGACACTGTTGTAAGTATATTGCATGGCGAATCATTTCAGACAATATTGTGATAAGAATGATATGAATGCCAGGTATACTAATCATGCATGCGTAAATATCACGAAGGCAACTAACCATGCGAACCGTGTTAACTTAAGTGTTTAATCTACTATAGAAGATCAATTAAAATTAAATAAGTTGTATTGTATAGGCTCACCCAAATTCGCTGTAAATTGTAATACAATATATACCTGACAATTTGTAAGGGTTAGTTATCCTTCCAAATATTTATTGTCTTATATAGTTTTAAATGATTTCATTCAGAAGCTTCATTCCGGAAGAAATAACATGTTAAAGGATAACAAATAAAGGGTATGACTTCTCGTGAAGGAAACTAATCTTGCGAACTGTTTGTAAGCGCATTACTTATAAATGGTCGTCAAAGATTGACAATTATGATGTAGATCAAAAGACATGCTGCTGTCTTTTCTCATTACATTTAACTTAAAGGAAGTAAATTACATGTTCGACATGATTTACGTCAAGAAACCGCATTGAGGAGACTTAGGGACACAAATACACTGATTTCCAGAAACATAGATTGATTCGCTTGACCTTTAGTTTTTATTTTCTGATGGCACCACAACAAGGGTTTACGTACACTCTAAGACAATCCAGGTAAATAGCTTAGAATTGGCTCCAAAGAGTCTCGTACAACCTAACAGTAGACACGCAAACAACGACCTTCTTGATAACAGAACGGAACAAACAAATCATCCTTGAGGTCATTGCCATCTATGAAACGAGTTAGGTTTCAATTAAGACTTCTAAATGTTATTTCGGTACTTATCCTTGGATTCAGTATTTTAATTAGTCATTAGCCGTAGATGTGTCACTCTGCTACTAGTAACATGTATAAATTAACTACTAACATAAAACATCAGGTCAGTAAGACATCAAAGGATGATAACATACATCCACTATTTAATGCAAACAGTACTACATGATCTACGCTTATTCCACATATGTACTTCTAGTAATATTTGTCTGAAATGATGTAGATGGTCTCAAATAGGTAATGATTTAATATTGAATTTATGAAACAAGTTGAATACAAATCAACTTTTTGCGAAACTTGAGGAGCAAAAGCTGAATAGCATTCATTGCGTTACCTAAATTTAATATTTAATCATTTCCCATTTGAAATTCTTTAATCACAAAGTTTTTATTTCAATAAAAATTATTTAGATAAAAAGAAGATCGACTAATTTCGATCATTCTGAGACGTTACACCTTTTACTTGTTATGCATAGGAAAATAGTCCTCAACAAAGTTGAACAAGTATTAATGTTTAAAAGTAAAAATTATAAATCAAAGAACATGTATATTTCCGAATAAACAGAACATTTTACACAGACAAAATCAGTTTTCAACACCGCCTGTCCAGTGCGTGTGATGTCACATTTTTATAAAGAAAAAGTTAGGGTGAAGTATACGATCCATGTTTGCCCTAAAGTGTCGCGTTCACAACTAAATATTACATTGTTGCGATATTCTTGTGAAAGGAGGATTACTGTAAGCAGAAATTCCCATATTTTTGTAGTTTTTTGACCAGATATTTGCATTATTTTGACTTGAAACAGTTTACTGCATACAAAAGAAACTAACTGATGTAGTAATTGAATCACATATTTACCACATATATATGTTGTGGTATGAAGTGCTATCAGCTAGGACACCGGTTTATATCCAATATTTGTGTGTGAGCAGATGTGAGTTTATTTACTTTTATAAGATAATATTTATTCCAAGCTTGTAAGTAGGGTGGACTCCATGTTACAGGTATAGATGGCACCCCTACCGTCACAACCGCTATCAACTGAAGACGCCATTTGTCATACACTTGTATGCTTTACATGGTGTAACAAGCCACTGAGGGGGAGGTAAATTGACCATATTCATAAAGACCTTTTCCCTAATTCCTTTTAGACAGTCGATTCGAAAAAAATGGCCGTCAACATATTTATAGCTGTTGCAAAAAGAAAAAGTTCCATCAGTCGGGGAAAATATTATGATTTCTAATGATCGCAGTCATTCAGTAAAGAGTATACTGCGCAACAATTTCTTGGGCTTTTTGGGACAAAAGAGAATCACATAAAGTGATATGTTAACGTGTCTTATATAAAAATATTAAACTGAACACTTCATGGAAAGTGTACAGACTTTGTGATAATATTAATCGATATACCAAACTGAAAACGGTTTGATTTGTTTGGGTTTCTGTTTTTTTTTTCTTACATTTTATAACATTGAAAATCATTTTTATCTAAAACGAATTTATATGCCTATTCAATTCTAATATTTCGCTTTGTACCGGAACAGTTAGAACACATTTTTATTCGCATGTATTCGCAAACAAAAGGTTTACCGTCTTCGACGAATTTCATTAATTTTAATTAAAATGAGATAAATTATAAGATTGTTTTTATCGCATGACGTAAACAAACCTAATTTTAGTTTATCAAAGGCATACAAGTGTACGTGTAATGAATTTCAAACATATTAGGATGCTTCGGCCATTACACAGTTTCTTTTTATTACATTATTTGTGGTGTCAAAACGGTGCTTTTACACATAAAAGTTATATGAAATTTTTTAAGTGTATTAACTGTGTATATTAATATCAATAACACAGAAGTCATAAAAAACATTTCGGAATAAGTTTCGAAAGCAGTTTAAAGTCATATAGTTGATCTGCACGGATTAGCTTTTATAATCTCTCAATTATCCTACGATGAATAGTGATGATGGTTGGGCTCAGATATAAATACCTTAACCTACTGTTTAATGCAAAGTATCAAGAAGAAAATCTCTGCAAACACGTTATGGTACATGCATTATAATACTTTTTTATTTTATTGAAAATGTTAAAAAAAAGCAATTGCCTTGCTAATAACTTAAACAAGTCTTTTGTTGCTCTCCGTTATGCATTTATTCACTTTTACTCATTTAAGTTATATTCGGCGCCATTTTAAAATCTAATGCTCTTAATGGTTTATTGACGGTATGTAGGGTCTTACCATGAACAAAATCTCATATATGATTCAGATAAGTACAACAGTTCCGCAATGAATCCTCATAAAATCTTTATCAACTGGCTTTATATCATTACCAAACAAACATTTTACTGATAAACACCACTCGCTTTATATATATTCGTGCAAATGCGTTTAGAAAAAAATATGTTAATATTGTTTCAATGTTGCTTACCTTAACAGACAGATAAACTGGAGAAACACACCAGCCACTCCAACATGTTTGGATGATTAATTTGATTATCATCGTATACGACTTTTAAGGATACACAAGGATAAATTATACTGAATTTAACATTTAAGGTGCTAGCGAAATAAAGTAAAAACTTTGATTATCATTCATTTCTGGCAACATATAAGTTATATTAGAAACATTTATAATAACAATTATGACTCTACCACGCTGAGCAACCAATATTTGTCAAGGTCTCGTGATTCGTGCTTTACTATTATTAAAACAGATCCTTATTTGACGATTTGTTTAGATATCTCTTTGAAGCTAAAGAGAAAAGCGCACAATATACCTGTATTTTGCTTTGTTGTTTATGGCTTATTTGAGCTCTAAAAAAAAAACTTTCTAAATCATTAACAAGAAAGACGATTATAGATACATTTTATAAAGAATATCAATGTAAACTTATGAGTTAATTTTGCCTATATTTGCGTTGCAGTCATTGTGACAGGAATAGAATTCAATATAATGAGAATAAGGTTTTCTGTTGTGAATACATTTATTGTATTGTCAATTACACCTACTGCAGAGCAATATATCGAGCAGACACCTGGAAACGTTAAATATTGTAGCATACACCTGGAAACGTTACACGATGCATAAGTATTGAACTTTGTTAGGCTAATCAAAAGGACAAAAATTCGTCCTCTATTAATGTGTGTCAGTATAAGAAATGGAAAAGAATGATTTATTGAGATAAACAGAAAGCAATTTTTGATACCCGTGATTTCATTGCGCGATGTCCACGATCAACTATTGTACGCTGAGCTCTAGAACTCGAGTACAAGATCAATTTGTGCAAGACATTATTACAGAATAAAATTATGTATGCAAATCATTATTTGATATTTGGAAATATTTCAAACATATTTAAACCCCACGAACACAAGGATGTGGTATGATTTATATTACTTGCAATTTGTTGCACAGAATTAGAGACACTAATTTTATTGGAAGTATGCATGGCATATCTATGAAAGTCCGTAAAATATCCAACATTTAATTAATTAGTTTCTTTTTCTTTTGTTATTGTTAAGACCTATAGATAAAAGCAGAATAAACAAAAATAAAACTAGAGGAAGGAACGATGGAAAGAGAAACCAATATGATAGATTAAAATGCACTCAAGAAAACATTAAACCGATTAAATTAATGATGGATTGTACGACAATCCAGTGTAGTATTTACTCTAATGACCATGTGTCCAACAAAATAAAATCTTTATAATCCAATACCGTTATAACCTAGGTATCATAATCTATTCAACACCAGACAAGGCCTTGAAATACGCTTTCTAATATCGGAAGGTTCGTTACATCCGATTACGTTATAGAGGGAGTTCGTTATAGATGGTATCATATGCCAGTAATTTAACCCTTCGATATGATAAACTTTCATTCACCTTCTAAACAGGTCAACAGGTTAGGAGAAATAAGTGCGCATGCACCAAATGGAGGATTGGCAAATAAAATACATGAAACAACCTATGGTGTAATTAAACACATTTGGCCAATGTACGTGTAAGGCAAAGAGCGGAAAAGAAGGGAGGTGAACTAAGTGAGTGAACGCAAGAGTCGACAGTGGTGAAGCGCTGCTACTGGTGCAATTCTCCCACTTGTCTGTAATCTTGTCAGCTCCATAAAAGTGTGAACCTTCACGAAAATTGAAATTGAAAATGAACGTTCTAGCCAAATTATGACAGTTTGAAAAACTAACCTTTCTTAGAATAGAAATATAAACGATGATACACCTTTAATGCATATTACCAAATATGAAAAAGATCATCATGTTTTAAAATCATCACGTGTAGGTATGAACATTCTTGATCACTAAAGCAGGAACGATGCACAGAATCACCAGATTTCAAGAACTGTAAAAGTGTAAACCTATAAATACAATTATGCATCAATAAAAAGCTGATTTATTCTACTTTAGTACGAGACTAATTCCGTAAAGCGACAGTCATTCATTCAATTATTACACAAAATAAAAACCAACCGGTAGCTAGTTTACCGATACAAATTTCTAACTTTTGTTTATTGTTTTGAATGAAATACTGCAAAGTGATACTCACCTATTCGATTGTCACAAACGTTTAAAAACCACTAGTGTGTAGTTTGCCTAAACCAATTTCTATCTTTTGTCTTTTAATTTGAATATGTATGGGCATACAATCTATATGGCTTCCTTGCAGAGCTCATATGTTGTAGTGTCGTATGTTTCTGACCATATAATACTTTGAATCAAAGTGGTCGTTTTAATTTCAGGAAACAAGTAATAACTTTAACATAATCGTCATGTTGTGGAAATACTTTTTCTCTTAGTCATTTATTCTTGTACGACTTTAACACCAAGAACGATTATACTACGTAGTTAATATTCTTTATAAAGAACATCCACTTTAAAAGAGATTTCGAATTAGAACATTTATATATGTGGTGCTATTCGGTAAGACATAATAAATTCATAACCAGGTGCTTTCACATATTCCAAGACATATTGCCCTCAATATTGTCTTTGCCCAAAAAAATTTGCAAATTCTCATAACAATTAAATTATGCAACTTGTTTCACCTCACATATTAGATGTTTACACGAATATGTCTTTGTTTTTATTTGATAGGAACATCTGATCTTTCCCTTCGGATACTAGCAGCCTATTGATTACAGCTTTCTTCTGTGAAAAGAAACCGTTGTTTCTACAGCGTTGGTATTGATAAAGCTCTTAACGTCCCATGCGACACTCTTAGCCCTGAATTCACTTGTCAACCTTTTCGATGACAGCGCTTCTCCAAATTTAGATCTGTATTGTGTCATAAGTGTTTGATACATACATTCTTCAAAAGGTTATAATTCGGAACAAAGTATGTGCAACAAATATAGTTGTAACTTCAATACAAGTTATCAACACCTTTGCGTTTTTAGCGCCGTGTCCAGAATTGATGAAGATAGATACGATAAATTGACAAAGAACAATGCAAAACTTGTGTCTATTTGGCATGAGCGCTTTAGACTCTTAATGAATCTTTTTCAAAGGCAAATACAAAACATAGAGAAGACAAAAAAATAAAACACAGAAACTATTGTATTTGCTAACTTTGCATTGCTGTTTCTACAGGAAAACCTTTATATTTATGATGTTTCAACTGGTTTATTTCAATTTGTTGCGGATGCTGAAAAATAGTTTTATTAATCTAGAAATCGATGAGCCATAACGATATATGTTGTTTTATGTAACTTTATGTAAGCGCAAATTATATCCCATACATTTCGTTGTTATAGTAGAAATTATATGCTGTTAAGCAAATTTATAAAATTATATAGAAGAAAATATGTCGGCTGCAAAAGATAATTTTATAGTGCATGTCTGTCTTTTTCTAGTCATCATGGTTTAAAGCGCTTGGATTCGATGTTCTAAGGCAGCATATCGAGTAAGATTCCTTTTCTTTTCTTGTTTCGGAACTCCAATTGGGGTTATGAACTATTGCAATAAGTATTATATCACTGAACGTGTGGCCAGGAGAGGAGAAGTGTTCGCCGACCAGGCTTCTGTACAGCTTCTTTGTCATCCAATCAGATCTATAAAGGCTGATCCTTCTTTGTATCTTACACGTGATGAGATAAATTGTATTCTCTGTTTCACACGTTTTGTTTGGACCATGTATGAATAGTTTTTCTCTAGTCACTGATCTAGAAAATGTCCTGGTATCTATCATATCTTGACAGGTTTTGCACCTGACGCCAATCACTGATCAAGACCACCCTACTCAATTTGGCAATAAATATATATATATATATATATATATATATATATATATATATATATATATATATATATATGCCGCATCTTTAATATACCACCATACGCATATATATAATAGTTGATTATCCATGGACAAGTATATATTATGTTATATATATATATATATATATATATATATATATATATATATATATAGAGAGAGAGAGAGAGAGAGAGAGAGAGAGAGAGAGAGAGAGATAGACAATAAACATAATTTATACTTTTCCATGGATCATCAGCTTCTTTTATACATTGTACCGATTTTAGAATTTGTCTGTGAAATTTAAGAACATGTACAATCTAATATATTTGACAAAAATGTTTTTTGTCTTGTTGGGGTTCCCCCTAGGTATCAGCTTTAAAATTGGCATTATTAACTATTTGGCTAGATCAGTTAGCACTTATGAATACAAACTGTCTTATATCATGTATTCTTTCTTACACACACTTTTCTTGGTGACATTTCTTATGACAATAAATGGATATTAGAAGAAAAAAATCTATATTTTTATTATCTTGGATTTAGCTACTTTTAGAGACATGAGAAATGTATACCATTCTTATTACAACTCAATGCCTTTTTACAACTGGCATGACTACATCTTTAGGTGCTAGCTTTGATTTAGGAAAGATATATATTTTTATCAAATATATATCGAAAACCTTAATTAACCTATACAGCGAAAACCTTTGATTTCCTTCTGAAAGAGTAGGTAGGCAAATATTCCCAAGAACGAAAGACAGTAAACACCCAGTTAGTCGCAAGAACAGGTGATGAATCTTATTATATTCTATCCTCTTCTTTCTTTATTATGAACGGCAAAGAATGATCTCTCAATATTACATTTCCAGGTGTAATGTTTATAAATATAATCAATTAATGATTACATATGACATGCTACTCTTGAAATATACTTGCAGGTTTTAGATTCTACTTTCTGACTTTGAAAACCCTGTTAAACGTTACCCTTTGATATCAGCTTGATATAAATGTGTTTGTTTTCTCGTATATCTCATTGTCGTAAACTTTAAAGTATAAATGTGATAATTTCTTATCTTGCAAGAGGACAACAATTTGCTAACCAAACAAATTCCAAAAAAGAGCAGAAAACCACCTAAAACAGCAACAACAAAATTGTGCAACAGCCACTTTCTTATAACCTTACCCATCCCCACAATAACTTCATCGACACCGATGACAGTACTTATGTATTAAGTCTGTGCAAAGAAAGTATCAAGACCTCATGCTCATGAACCCCTTCGTGTGATCAGAGAAACAATATTAATCATTTGTGATAAGATTTGTGGCTGATTACATCAATATATTTTTGTGACAAAATGTATGGATTGTTACACATTGGTGTTACAAGATTTTGAGGCTGGTGATATCAATACATTCGTGATACCAGGCTGTAACGCCGCAAGCTATCTTCACTGCGTAAGTGGCATGAATTGCCGGTGTTGAGCTCAAAGGAACATCAAGTGGGGGTCGTAAATCCACCCTTGACAGACTGTCGGGGGGTGGCCAAAGTCTGCTAATTATGTAGACCATGGGTGAATCGACATCCACTCGGTATAGAGCAAGGCGTGGCCCTGATTGTTATCTCAAGTTTAAATCTATTGTCTTGAAACTGAAGTCAATAGTCGCTAAACCATCTTGATCGAATTACATTAGGAAGTTATAAGCTACTCTGACGTCATTCGCAATTGGCGGGAAACATTGTTATTTTGGGAATTACAAAGGAGCTTCGGATAGATCAGTGACTGATTTGCTCGATTGTCGCAATCTATTACGGCAAGGTAATTGTACTTTAATTATGTGGAGTATGTATATTTCATTACTAGAATCGTTAGTACGTAGAATTACTATTTGTAGGGTTTGATTCTTTTGTAGTGTTTGATCTACGTGCATATTTTGAGATATGAGTCATATTTATGACAAAAACTAATATTGTAATTCGCTATTTGGTTAATTCGTAGTAACCTCGTACATTTATTCATGTGATATTCTAGATTTGCAAATGTTAAATTGAAGTATAACTTTGTATAATGGTTGCAGTGTGCAACATCAGTTAATAGGGGTATTTGACTATTTGTGTATATTTTGTTGTTGTTGTTGTAGGGTTTAACGCCATTTTTCAGCACACGATAGGCTATGAATGGCGGCCAGTATTAATGATGGATGAAGAACCCGGGAAAACCCCGGGAACAACCACCGACCCACGCGAAGCTACTGGCAAGCTTTCTCACATACCCACATTGGCTGAATCCGAGACTTGAACCCACGCAGACAGGGGTGAGATGGCAATGATCCGTAACGGAGAGCGCTTTAGACCACTCGGCCACTCGGGGCCCCTGTGTATACTTTGTATGAGTATAATGTGTAAGGATATATCAGCGCATGAATATGTGGATATCTGTGTACACTTTGTAGAAGTGTAATGTACAGAAATGCGTCTGATTATGCGATATTCTTCTGTATAATAAGACTCAGAATCTATATATACCGATATGATGAAATATATTGATATATGCATGATAAGCAGTTGATACTGTATATACCATACCAGAAAGTATGGGTATTTCGATGTGCACGAATGCATGGCCAACGAAGGTAATGGCTTATCTGATGATAGGTTGTTGTTTAGTGTGAAACTAGACAGCTAGAGAAATATACTAATATCCTTGTGTGTGTTCAGACAGAAAGCTATTAGGAACCGGAGGAGCTGTAGTAGACAAAGAAGGGAAATACCCTGGTACAGTTGGACCCGAGTCTCTGGGAGACAAGAAAAGGAAAGAACGGAAGTGGAGGAAGTGGAAGGGTGAAGGACGTGGCTGTTGGACTGAAGGGGTAATGGGTACCAGTCAGGAAATACTACATATGAGTAGAAACACAGGTCAGGAGGAAAATCTATCACACTAAGTCAGATGATGAAATAGGCCGTCACTTGGTCGAGTGAAAGACGAGTGATAGGGTTTTGAAAATTGAATTTCATTTGAGGCAATACTATCTGTTATTGAATGGCATTAAATCCGTTGATTATTTGAATTTCACCTTTTGTATATTCAGTAATTTAACTGTAGGCATCGCTGACTGGGGGCTGTGAGCTTTTCATCTCTATCACTACTTCAATTTCTAGCAAAAATGAGCCAGGGTGGGTCTTCTGTAATAATTAAAGATAATACTGGGAGCACCCCACCCCAACCTAAGGTAGTCTACGAGACCTTTACAAAGGATTACCCACCTCCATCCGAATATACCAAGATTGTATTCAGTTCCCAAAAATAATAGCTTTTCTTTACCCGAACGAGTACCTATTTATTTCAGCCAGCTCCAAAATTAGCGCGAGCCTTAGTGATACCAAAGGATGGGAGTACCCAATCCCCGAAGGTTACGTCTACAGTACCTGACATTAGTCAGCTGTTCTCAACTTTTAGTTTATCTGCATCTAATTTTGGTAAACTCTGAAGTTTTAAAGTCAACAGGTGCACGTTTAATTTAGCAGTGGACGATACAATTTATGTTTGTGCAAATTTAATAATTGCATTAGTGCTGTAAAGTACTATGTCCTCCAACAAAGAATTTTAAAGCAATTATAAAACCTAGTTTAAAATCCAGTACATACTCTTTTCCAATGTACGTACTATATTATGCATTGAAGTCTACACTCCTCTTAAGTTAAAAGAAGCATTTGTTCTGCAAGTCGAAACGTATCTGATATGCAAATTAATTTCGTCGTTAGTCATATGGCCTGTATTTAAAGATCGGTCATATACGCCTATTTTGGGATATTTAATAATAGTGGTGACGCTGGAAACTCCAGTCAGTTTAGATGTACTATTAGGGTTGGACGCTAGCACAATTAGACAGAAGGATTGACATTGCTTGGTACTTTTTGGCATTTAAAATGATCAAATATCCAATCAAAATTATACGAAACAAATTGAATTACAGCTGCGAAAAGATATTGTTACTGACACTTTGAGTCATTTTCATTTTCTAAAGTACAGTGGAAAGAAAACTAGCTTTGAATGGGAGACATTTGATCTTAATTTCAGAACAATCTAAAAATTTATACAGGCTGCATATTATACATTTTCTATGATAGGAAAAATTAAATGAACTTATTAGATACAAATTTAAAAGTTTTTGTAAGAATATGACAATATGTGCAATAGTGTTTTTCTATTCCCTTTGGTTTGCAGTTGTTGAAAAACTGGGACCTTGGGCTCGTACCCAGAAGGCTGGGAGTTCGATTCCCACAATCGGATGAACCCATTTCAGCTACATCGGTTTCAAGCACTTTACCCTATTCAGTTCAGCACAATACAACATTAAAAGAAGACCACGCCAGTGGCCTAGTGGTCAGAGCGTCTGCCTCGGATGCCTTGGGTGCGAAAGATCGCGGGTTCGAACCAAGCCATACCAAAGGATTATCAAAATTGTACTAGCAGCTACCTGTCATCAGCCGTAGCTTGGTGTAGTCCGCACTTCTTCCCAATGTGTAGCACATTGTTATAGAGCTATTGTATAGAGCTATGTGTCCTTTGTGCTCCAGAGACTAGCTCTCTTTTCTATGAGGCCGAAGTTCTCTTTGCGTGTCCTTCCACTGTCCCGACTCTCATCAACTGAATAATTTTAATGAGAAAAGTACTTACTACTAACTTCTGAGGCAGCTTCCCCTTCCATACAAAATTGTTTTTTTTTTGACACATTGAAGTTCGATTGGGAAACACAACACCTCGTATGCCTTAACCAATCAGGATTAACTTTTTCCAACCGCCACAATTTTATGACTCTCTTCGAAATCAGACTAATTTTATCTAGCCCACTTTTAAGAATAACTATTAATTTTATTACCCTATTTCAAATGGCCCAAGATTTTCCAAATTTTGTGTCTGGTTTGTCTCCACTTGACCATATGTTAATATATCTGTCGGACCGTTATTCTAGCGAGTCCTAACTAAAAAGAATCATTCCTCCAAACATATGAGGTTAACCATCGTAAGTTTCCAATTTATGCGAACCTAACCCATACGCCAATCCTGATGTTTACGTATTACGCTGGCCACAACAGATTGTACCTCTAAAATAACTACAAAATTACGTGCCATTGCAAATATGTTTTAGCTACCTTGTACAATCTACTTGGAAAATACATGAGGATTCTGCCTGTTTCTATATGACAGCCCCATTTATTATTTTAAAGAAGGGAAGAGAGAAGAAAAATGTCAACAAATTTGTACAGATTTATATTTTGTAATGATATCTCAACTCCGTAAATGATATAATTAACAAAGTAACACGTAACCATGTTCGATTATGATAAGACATACGAAAATAAATATGAAATCCCAACACAATATCAACGATGTGTGTCGATTGGAAAATGAATATAAAATCCTAACCAAATATCTATAATGTGTGTCCATTAACATAGGGCAAAAAATATGAAATCCTAATCCATGATGTATGCCTATTGGAAGCAGCCTTTAAGAGCACAAATATCATTCAGAGATTCTATATCAACCAATAAAATATTTTTGAAGTGCGTCGGTAACCTGTATTGCTTGAGCCTTAGCTGTAATTTTTGAAATCCTTTATGTAAAATACTGCAGTTGAAAACAACGTTGTTTCCAAACCAACACATGAACAAACAAAATGTACGCGTATTTCCGTATTGCTTGAGAAGTTGTAAACATTTTCTACGAGCGGAAGAAAGAAGATTGTACACAAAAACAACAGAATACCTGACAGCACAATTATCACATGGGGGAACACCTTCACAATCATGACTAGTGTTATCTCCGTTGTCTCAAGTTTGAAAGGATGTGGAGTACGTTATTTCTTTTCAATATATTTATTTTATTATATATTTAACCGTGGCGATCGTTTCTAAAAGTATTGTGAAAAACTAAATAATCGAGCTTTCAAATGCTTTAGCACTTTACCATATAATATTTCGCAATAACAACTATATGTACATTGAATATTTATTATGCAAACTTTCAACCTAAACGTTCAGCGTATAGTGCAATTAAAATAATTACCATATGTGATAATATTTTACAAATTTAATATCAAAACAGGGAAATCGAGCTATAGAGAAATTATTTTTAAAACATTGTGCGTACTCTAAAATAGCTTTGTTATAGACATATATGCCTTGCTTACACACTTGCTAGGCCTATCAGAAAACTCGAGAACGGGGGCGTGATTTTCTTAAAATTACGTATCGAACCTATCCCTAACAAAGATAATTTGAGCTCAGTCACTTGTAGATTTATGTGAATCTATTCCAAAATTCCGGAGGTGTGCGTGTTCATTGTAATCTTACAATACACCAATAAAACCTGTCAACATAAACTACTCAAGATCCCTACTCGTTGTAAATCCTCTTTGATCAGATGATTGGGCCATTTATCGATTGGAAGGCATGAATGGAACGAATTATAATAGCTACCTGTCCCAGTAACGGCTCAGTCGTAGCTAGAGCACGCTGTTGAACAGAAGGATGATAATAGATCGATGATAGAAGAAATTAGTGTTAGTCGTTACAGTAACTGTGTGACACGGTATTAAACATAGCAATGTCTACAATGAAACTCGATGGCAAACAGACTACTGTAGTCCCACTCAGTGAGCATGTTAGGAGACAGAGTACATGGTTAAGAAGAGGGGAACAATTAAAGAATTGGAGAAAGGTGTCTTCAAATCAAGAAGAGCAACGGCATAAGCAAAATGGATATTCAAAATTCAATCATTATGAGAGGAAATCGGATATAACACGAAGTGGAAGATTGTCAGACGAGACCATGCAGTCGAACTCTACTGGTTCATCTTCAGAGCCATCCCCCTCAACGTATGTGAACTATGATGACATTGAGAGAAGACAAACGATAGAAAAATGTTTGAAATGGATGGACGCCTTACCAAATAAGTTTTCTGGTATGCACGTACTTGCTGTACAGACGACTGATTCCTGAGATCCGTGCCAGTTCTGAAGGCCATTCCAATACCTCCTCTGTGCCAAAATGGTTCAATGTAATTGATATTATAATTTTCCATGGCCTCCAGGGAGGGCATTTTCGAACGAAAAATGCAATAATTACTGTGTCAAAGAGAGTAATTACATTGACTGTGCTTTCGTCTTGCAAGAGAAAAGTCTGCCGAAAGTTTTGGTATATTGTATTTTACGCACCATGTGGACAGAAGTGGCTTGCTCATCAAATTCTGACAGATTGTTTCGTCTTCCACAGGTATTCAAGTATTCGAGTTGATCTAACCTCTTTTGACTCCTGCACCAAAAATGTTTACATCAAGCATGAGTCAATATGACATGGTAACTAATTCAATACATGTTGGTTTATTTCGTTTGTTTTCTTGTCGTTTTCACTTCGCATGTGGAAAGAAAGATGGTAAAGAAGTGGCGATTAAAAACCTTGTGTGTGATTAATTCAACTCATTCTGGTGCTATTTGCTAGTTTGATCGACTTTTCACGATTACAATGTTGTCTATCCAAACGAATGTATTCTTTCAC